>CM056579.1:105703146-106303146 GCA_029721435.1 Gymnothorax reevesii
GCAGAATGAACACTAAAATGATAACAACATTATGGTCTGTAGCCATAGCACTCACCACTTCTTGCTATTATTACTACATTGGTTTTGTATTATTGTAACCTCAAAATACTATCTCGTACTGCCCTCTGGTGGCTAGTAGGATTCTCTAGTGGAAATTTGTCCTCAAACATTGAAGTGCTGTATGTTTGCAGAAGTAACAATTTACGCTCTAAAACCTCGAAAAGGTACCTATTGTTCACTATGTACTGACAGTGCAAGCTGTACGATATTTAGCGCTATATCAAACCTGATCTTGGAAGACCCAAGATTTTTCTTGCGGGACTGGAAGGCCAGGTAATTTATTTAACATTGAGTACTGTGTGTTGAAATATTGCTTGAGCTCTGTGGTGAATTTATAGTATACTAATTTCCACCTTTGCCCTCCGCATTCTCCAGGCAGCCTCTAATCAAAACAATGCCTTGTACTTCATATTCTTAATTTCTTTAATGAATCAAAAGGACCTCAATATATTGGGCCCCGAAAAATTGTGAAGAGAACAAAATCAACTGTAGGACCTCTGGCATGATAGAATGCATTGAACTAAATTCATGATTATGAGCAAATTGGAGATTCATGTGGATTTCTTGGATGCACCAGAAGGGGACTGCATGTAGTAAGAGTCACTTTGTTTTGTTTTGTTTACATTTCAGTATTTCTGTCTTAGCAATGAACAGAAATGGAAAACTTGAGTTCCTATGAGGAGTGTTAAATATTCTGTCGAGAAGTGTGAGTTTCTCTGGAATCAGTGTGGAACTCAGGTTAATGATTCCCCTTGAGCCAAAAAAAAAGTCAATACAACTCTGAGATATCCGAATGTATTATGTATAGCAACACACTCTTTAACGCTGCATCCATGTGCTGTGAATGTACACTCTATTTGAAATATGCATTAGCTTTTTAACCCCGTAAAACCTACACTCCACTATGGGAGGCTGTCAAATGCAACTGTCGTATTCAAACCTGTGGAACTTCAGGCCTATTTTAAACTCTGATGATGATCTCAAGGTTTCCAAGGACCCCAAATGTGTCCTGCTGAATTATAGGGAAATGTGTATAAAATGATCTTCAAGGTCTAGATATTTTCCATAAGATGTAATGCTGTATGCTGGGTTTGAATATTTCTCTCAATATAAGTGCAATGTAGCTTTAGTGAAGCACTGCAGCTAGCAGACAGAATATGTATGTGATATTGTCCTACAATTTGAAAAAAAAATTCTGGCTTTGAACCTACTTAAGGGGAAACTCATGTGGAAAGTTAGAGTTCAATAAATTACGTTTTTCAGGATGTGTGATTATTCAAGTTATGAGTTTTCCGAATCCTTTGTATTTGCTCAATAAGGCAAGAAATACCATTCCATATTTGGAATTCATTAATGATGATTGAATTTAATGCCAAAATCAATTTTCAACTCTGGGTGATTACTATACATTCAATATATAGTAAATTAAAAAACACTGCTGCTAACACATTTGAAGACCACAATGGAAAAATGATCAGTCACATTTTCATGTTGTGGAGAAAAGATGAAAAAATGATAAAAAAAAATCAAAACAATCATAAAAACAAAGCACTGAAAAAAAAATGCTAAAAATAATAATAATATTAAATATTATAATAATATATTATATTACATATTGTTATATATATTATGCAGTAATATATAATATGTAGAATATACAAAAAACTGTTTTTCCTTTGTGGTCTTCATATCGGATCTTACCCTGGTCTCTTAGAAAGCCTTTTTGAATGATGGGCTGTAGGAAGCTAATGATAGGAGGTCCGCGAAAGATTGAAGCACTTTCAATGGAGGGAAGAGATCATAGTGTGGAAGGTTCCCTGCATCAGGGCTGTAGTCCAAAGCAAAGCCACTGTCACAGACTCTGAACATCACACCGGAGTTTGTAGGAGCCCCTTGACTGTGATGGAGGGGGCTGTTACTACCTCTGCCACAAGAGGAGCTCCCTGTTTAGATTTAGCAATTTGGTGACGGCTCGAGAAAAAAACAAGACTTTTTTCCCCCATCCTAGGTAGCCTTTGCTGCCTAGTTTCAAGCCTGTGCCATAATTTGAGATAGACATACTCACATGCATGCGATCACATGCCCAGAAATAGGGAACACTAAATCATATATCAGCGTACATGGCTCCAAACTCTATTGGCCTTTTTCACAGAACAGAATGTTCTGTGCAGTCCCCTGAAGAACATAATGCCAAGTAATTGTTCGTGATCTTTATTTGAAATTCAATAAGAAACGGTTTTAATGTAACATTTCATTAACAGAAGGAAATAAGTTTTCCAACACCAACACACCCTGTATGAAAAATTAATTACCTGATTTGCTTCTCTAGGTTTAATTAACTCAAGGAACCCATGCTTAATTACTGCCAGCCCTATTAAATATGAACATCTCTTAAAAAGAACCATTCCAGCGATGTGAATTAGGCTTAAAGGCCTCAACAAGCCCAACGCTATGCCAAGATCAAAATAAATTCAAGAAGAGATGAGAAAGAATGATATTCAAAAATATCAGTCTGGAATGGTTTACAAAGCCAATTCCATGGTTCTTGGACTCCAAAAACAGTACAGTAAGTACCATTATCTCTAAATGGAGAAAACTGGGAAGAGTAGTGAATCTTCCCAAGAGTAGCTAGCCTGCCAAATTCCTCCTTGAGCACATCGATATCAGTCTGTAAATCTCAGGTTTGGAGCACACCATCTGCACCACTTCATTCTCTTCTGTTGTGGAATTTTCTCTCCAAAAAATGCACAACATCGCAATTAGACTGAAAATTTATTACGCCGAATTGAATCATTATTACACATAGGGAACCGTGGCTGGCTCTGGCATGTGGCCATATGTGCACAATGGGGAGAGAAAAACAAGTGATCTGTCGTCCTAGCGCCTCAGCGAAGCTCCCTTTAAGCTCGAACCATAAGATCAGGTTACAATGGAACTGCAGCTGTGTAAAATATGCACAGGGTGCTCAGCGTTCCTACAGGTAATAAAGAGGGTATCTTCTTGAAAAATGAAGTTGTTATAGCCCTCTATTTCTATATAGGTTAAAGAGGAGGGGGGAAGCAGAGTGTATATACAAGACAATTTAGGGATGTAAAACACCAGAATGAAAAGGCTTTATTTACTCAAACTCTCGCCTACTCTATACAAGTGAGCTGTAGTACAGAGACCAAGAAGTTGCGATTATTCTCCACGCTTTTCATAAGGACGACCATTCGCTGCACACCATTACCATTGACTTGAAAACTACTTAGCCTTCACAAAACAAATCAATAATAAATGAAAGGCATGGGCAGAATTAAAAACATATTGTGCATCTGGCAGAGAAGATAACTCACAGAAAGAAGCTTGTGGGTTCCCATTCAGTTTGACATAAAGCTGAGCAAAATCAGAAATATCTTAAACTTATGTATTCTGACTTAGTGGAATGCCTGATTCATTTCATGTCAGGCTTGTGTTCTGACGTTCTGGTAGAGTCTGGATATTCAGCTCTTTAAATTATATTGGATAACATCAACTTCACGAGCAGTGATGTACTAATCCTATAGTTTTTGGCCTTACTTTTTAGCGTTAACGTCCCATTTATCAATGGTAACTTCCCTCAGAAAACCCTCCAAACACTTCCTTTTTTTCGGACAATGTTTTGTTTATAAGTTTCTCATTGCATATTGTTTCACTACCACCCCAATCCTCAGCTGAGGCTCACCGTTCGGAATATGTTAATATTTGCTAATTCTGCATCTGCAAGTAGTTCCTGGTTTCCAATAGTGTGTTAGTAAAGTTTTCTGCATGACAGCAGTAAAAGTTCTTACAGAGTTGCTAGCATTAGCCAAAATCCTCATCGTAATGAATGGTGGCAAATATGTTATTGATTCTGATTCCCTGCGCTGTGAATTATGGGAAATAATGCCAAAAATGAGTGCTCAGCATTTTACTAGATTGAAGAATGAATAGATCCAAATTAGGAACTAATCCTAGTAAAGTAAATCCTGACATAACAATTGAAGCACCTATTACTAAAAACCCCATAAGTCACACTTGACTTGATTTGACTTGTGGGGTTTTAGTAATCAGTGCTTCAATTATGAATCATTCATTCCAGTGATTCTTGATTCACTTAAAACAACTTATCTGCTGTAATATGGGGCGAATCATGAAGCGTGACAAGTAATTATTATTCAGAGGGGGGAAAAAAGCCAGTTGACATAATCCACTTTTAACACAGATACATGAAGCTGAATCAGTTGCTAAACAACTGAATGCTTGTAATGTCATCATCAATGACTGTATATGTGCTCATATTGACAGACCTCTAACAACAGAATATCTGGTGACAGTTAGGCCACAGTATAGACAGGCGGTAGAAGAGTAATAGTGTTCTGGTGAAAAATGGATCCCGCACTGTTCTCTCCTTCCTCTGGCGATAAACTCCGCCGAGTCGGAAATAGCAGACAGTGAGTACTAAGGCATTATTCGGTTGACAGATATTTCTACTGCACATCTCCCTTTTCTTTTTTTAAATTTAACCATGGAAGTCCCGTTGAGATTGAAATCTCTTTTTCAACGGAGCCTTGGGGGTTGAGGGCAATTAGCACAGCCAGTCAGATCAGGGGATGATTAGGTAGCAGGTCGAAAAAGCCAGGTTGGGACTTTAGCCATGACACTGGGGAACCCCCTACTCTTATCGAAGAGTGTCATAGGATCTTTAATGACCAAAGTGAGTCAGGACCTCAGTTTAACATCTCGTCCGAAAGACGGCGTCTCCTTCAGTACAGTGTCCCCATCACTGCACTGGGGGTTATTCCATCAGAGGGAAGATCACAACCTACTGGCCACCAACACCTCTTCCAGCAACAACTTGGTTTTCCCAGTTAGTCTCCCATCCAAGCACTAACCAAGCTTGCACCTGCTTTGCTTCAGCCACATGGCTGGAGCAGATCGAATAGTGGTATGGCTGTCATTAAGTCTGCGGGCCTCATTCATAAATTGTGCAAACACTGAAAAAGATGCATACACCGCTATCGTTGAAGATTTCAGATTTATAAAAATAGACCAGTCATTAACCCCTTAAGAGCCATTGTTCAGGCAGGTGGCGATAGTCACCTTCTTCAATTTTGCTGAAACTTTGGTGGTTTAATGTCCCTACCCTACCTAGAAAATTCCCCAAAGTTTCAGCAAAATTGAAGAAGGTGACTATCACCACCTGCCTGCCTGAACCTTACAAACAATGGCTCTTAAATGCAAACTGTTCACTACAGTTTTCTGATAAACAGGTTCAAAGTTAGAAAAGTATTTTTTTATCATATTTTTGGACAGTGTCACTTAAATATTTCGTATCTGCAAGTTGCAGCGCATCACTGAAGCTACATCACAGTTATACTGAGGGAAACATTCAAACCCAAGATGCCATTTTTTATGGCCACAGCATTACATCAAATGGAAAATATCTGGATCTCTCCCATCATTTTATACACATTTCCCTGCAATTCAGACGGACATGTTTGGGATCGTTGGAGACTTTGGGATCTCCAGTAGAATTTAAAATAGGCCCAAAGTTCCACAGGTGTCAGTATAAGTTACTTCCTTTGATGGACCTTTATGTGGATTTGAAGGTTTTAAGGGGTTATACAACAGACAAAATTAATAGTATTGCACACATATGCAAAAGTTCAACTTGACTGAATTTATTAACTAAACATTTTGCACAGTTTAGCTTACTCATAATTTCATAACTTTGCCATTTTTTGACCAAATGCCATTTAATGTTGAGCATATGGAGTAATTTAGTTAAGTTTTTTTTTTTTTTTTTTTTAATAGATGAGACCCCCGATTTCTGCAATTTTTCAGAACTACAGTATGTCTACATCTGCAAAGAGCTCATGGATCAACAGGACTTGAAAGAGTCAATGTGCTCCCAACTGCAAATGCTTTCTCACTGCCTTCTTATGAAAGCAAAGGCTTCATGTAATGTTAATTGTATTGATTTTATGTTCATTATTGATCCTCAGGATTCATAAACACGCAAGCATGAAAGCCCTCGTGAGTAAACAGCCATAACATCTGGTGTCTTTTTTTGAGTAATTCATGAAAAAGGGATGAGTAATTCATCCCTTGAGCAACATTATTTCAGACCTTTTCTAATGTGCCATGTCAGTGAAAAGCAGGCATGAGCTTACTTCTAATTCCATGATTTTGCCCATTAAACTATAAACCTTGGCCTTTGCACGGGGGCAGACTGGAATTAAGGTAACACCAGGCGCCTGTGGTTTTGAGGGCGGAACTTTCAAATCCTGCAGTTCAATGCGACTATGCCCACAACCAATCACAGCCCACTATGATGCTTCCAAAGCCACGCCAGAAAACCTGTGCGCTTGGGGTTTGATTGACAGCTGTATCATTCCAATAATTTGAGTTGGTCGTACGTTTGATTGGCTGTTGTTTTTTAGCTCTTGCCCCTTACAGGATAGACGTATTTTTTTCATTCCAATGTCAAACATCTTGTGTTTCATAGCTCTATTGATTACTGTAGAGGTAGAATAAGAATTTTCAAAAATTGTAACAAATCTGCGGGTGCCTAGTGTACCTTTAAGTGACATGTTTTAATTGTGATTCCTGAAATGCATAGAACAGACATACATGACTGATTCATGAGAACACCAGCATTAGTTGTGCATTCCATCTTTGAGAGGATGTGCCTCATCTCCTTCTGCCTGGCATGTATTGGGCAACTGATAATTTGCCCAGGGCATCATGTTCCTAAGGGCCATCGAGCAAAGCCCTCCGCTTTACATATACCTTGACTGAGCGGAGCAAAAGAAATGAATGCTTATTGGACGAGTTGTTTTATGTACCGCATTTTAGGTCTCAAAATTTTTGGCTTCTTAAAGTTTAATTGCCAGCTGAGCTTTCACTCAATGATTCATCTCCTGCTAAGAGTAATCACACTGTATGAGACTGACAGCATTTCCAGTCCAGCACGGCAATGCCCATCACATTCAGCCGTCCTTTTGTCAAATGTGGGGCAAATAACATCACACTGCAATATTCTGACATGTTTTTGTCACAGATGACTGTTTATTAAATCAACTTTCGCCACTGGCATTTGGAAATTCTATAAATAAAATTATTAAATGAGTTATGAGTTTGACAATCAACTTATATTGGTCTTTTCTGCTCTTTTTCCCATAAGCTTAGGCTTACTGATTTTGTGTGATTTGATTGCGAGCTCTGAAGTTAACATGGCTGACTTGATGTAATTTTCCAAAAAATAAAGATGTAATTTTTCCAAAAACCCTAAAATTAGGGTGTGAAGTTAACATGGTCCATTTGTTGTTTTTTTTTTTTTGTTTTGAACAGCTTGGATTAGCGCTGGGATTTTGTTGGCAAGACCTTGTTGACTGACAACCATGGAACAGTGAGGGAGACATTATGCCAAAGAAAAACATTAGCGCTCACCTTCTGGTAAAGATACAAAAAATACGTCATTAGATAAACATGCATGTGTGATAACTGTAGTATAATCTCAATTGAAAACTGTATACCAGCCAATATAAAAATAATCACATTCCTAAGTAATAGAAGTATTACACCATTAAGGTGAGTTGTTACTTTCACATGATGATTGGCATGTTGTTCTATATGCCTACCTAAGAGCTGTCTCAGGCTGAGACATTCAATTTGTTTGAAACCATATAAACGTGCCACAAAGATGTATATTACTTGTGAGCCAGCTGGATTAGGCGCACTGTAAGGATTCAGTGGTTTCTGTACTAGTCAGTATTCTACAATTTTTGTTTTTCATCTGATGTTTTTACTTTTTTGAAAGGAGTCATTCTTGCCTGGATTTGGAAAACCATTTGTGAAAATATGACTCTGATTTGGATAAAAGCGTCTGCCAAATAAATTCAGCTAATGTGTCTGCGAAAAAGCAGTTCTGTTTTCTAAACTCTGATTCAAAGCACTCAGTCAAAAATGCCTCGATGTCATTCCTTCATTTTGCCGATAGTCATTTTGCGGTTAGACCTCTGTTCATAGAGATTTTTGGTCAAAAAACATTTTATTTTTCACGTGTCATTTAGTAAAAATGGGGAAAGTGCCAGATTTAGAGAAATGATGTTGCCAGGTTTTAAAAATGGTTAAATGTGCATTAGCAGCGACCAAGAAAATACTTACATGCATTCAACACACACACACACACACACACACACACACACACACACATAACCTCAAGAACACTTAACTTCCATGGCAAATTTGGTGCAAGGCTCACAGCAAAAGGAATTACTGTGTCCAAAAAACAAACAGACTGGGACAAGGAGTTCATAAGTTATTAAAAGGCGTGAGGCTTTCATATAAGAGAAAGGGAAAACCATCACGACCGACGCTTTCAGCGTAGTCCAACTATGATTCTCACAAGTGCCTAAAACCAATAGGTGATAAAAACGGAGCATGGCTGTTATGCAGCAAAGTATTCTGGGACCTTGGTTTTCATTCATGTTAATTTTTCTTTCACACACCAACACCATCTTGAATTTATAATGAGCAGCTTCCCGCTCGCCCATAATTCTGCAGTGAGTATTGAACAAAATATTACAAGTCAAATCTTGCTTACTTGCCACTTAATGTTTTGTCTTTATTTCATTTCATTTTATTTGGATGATGCTACTGGATGTCACAAAGAGGAACATTCTTCTGCGGTCTTTACTTAAAAAGTTAAGGATCATTCACATGAAAGGAGTTCAACTTTACCATTCAGTCAAGGCATGTTTGAGTTTTTGACCCCAGATATTGACTAATTACAAACTTCAGGCTGAGTTTGTGTGGGTGGTGGCTATGCTAGATACACAGCTCTCAGGAAGTATATGTGGATTTATTCATTTATTTATTGTGTGTGTTCAGCATGCATTTCAGGCTGGATTTCGCTGATCCACAATCCAGTTCTCCAGGATTGTGATAGTAGTATTTCATTCTTCATATTTCTCCTCACTGAAATGAATACTTTAATGATTAACAGCCAATCAGATTGTAGCATTATTATGCATGTTTTACCATTATCATGCAGACTAGGTCAGTCAAATAATGCAATGAATTCATACGATGTAAGGTGTTTATGGGCTACACAGTATTATAAAACATTACATTGTATACAACATTTGTCAATGAGTAGAAAAGTAGGTACATAAATGAATCTGGCTTTTCCCACAGAAGCCAAAAAAGCTTTAAGGCTCTATGGATAACCCTCTAATTAAACTGATATTAATCTATATGCATTAATGACATGTTATTGTGATGTAATATGATACTTAGCACACAAAAAGCATTACTCAGCACTTCAAGTATCGCTTACGGGGAATCCTATTCAATTAATCAAAAAAAAAATGTTTGATCTGTCACAGTATCCCAGTAGATATTGTGAGAATGGCTAGAATACAACCTGTGTGTGGAAACTACTCAAACGCAGGGCCCTCACACTATTTACTCACACACTGAAACACAGAGGGCTATTTTCACGCTCCAGTTAACCAGAAACGCATGTATATGGACTGTGGGAGGAAACCACTGTGCCCATAGGAAACCATCATGGACAAAAGGAACCTCCACAGAGAATGACCCTCAGCTCAAATCCATTACCATGCCATGAGGCAACAGTGACACTCACTGCATCACCACGGAGCCCATAATTAATATGCTAATCATTTTAATTACAGCTTGTTTGTTTTATTCTGCTTCTAGCCCTCAGAGGGCTTATTTGCTCTCCACGGCGATTATGCCTCAGCGAGTTGAAACACCAATATCTCATCATTGTTTCGACAGATTACCGATGTTACAGCTGGTGAATTGATTCGGAGGGTCACAATTGATCCAGCACGGTACGCGCTCTTGCCTTATATACAGCGCAGCCATAGAATCCAATCAGTAGTTTGCTACTATCAAGCAAAGTGAATAAGACCTTACCTTAGACTGGGTGCAAATACCACCTCCCAGAGCAGCTCACTTGCTCACTCAGGTTAATTATTAGCACCTGAGCTGCCCAGTGAATTCTCCGAGAGCCTCTTCCAGACTGTCAAAGTTCAAGTCTTGATGCTTTAAAAAAGTATTTTGTAAATGGCTAATACAGTAATAAAATATTTTTTTATGGAAATCCTCACTCCTGTAATATAAAACCCTATCAAGCCCTTTGTAAAGTGATTTGTGATTTTTTTTTTTTTTAAATATATACCCAAAAGACCCATTTCCTGTGCCACTGTTAAATATATAAGGACTGCAACTTGGAACTTGCATGGGGATGGGTTATTGACTGAAACAAACATGACTGTCTTATTTCACAGTCTATGTGGATCTGAAATTGCAAGAAGTAAAACCACCTTCATCATTTTCTCAACCCTTGTGTCTCAGTAATTGGTCCCTCCTCTGTTCCAGTGGTCCTCAGGAGTTTCACAGTTAATCTCTCTTGATTGATTAATAGTCTTGTCTTATATCCCGCCTCCCAATGTGAACATTTGTATGCCTCGCCCCTTTCGTTGAGTGTCTTGTCTAAATAATCTGCTTGTCGTGTCTCGGTCGTTGCTGGATTGTAAAGACTCATTCCCTATGAAATCGTCAAAATAGTTCCTTCTAGCATTGAGCACAGTGCTCTCCCTACACCATGTGTTCAGTGAAGAAAGAGAGAACCATTTGTTATGCCTCTGAGTCAATTTAATTGGAACACCTCCAAAACCTTAGTCGGTCTCGAGGACTGGGCCTGTGTTCCTGTTAACACCCCATTCCTGCTTGTAATTCTGCTGAAGCTATTTAATAGGAACACCTCCCAAGCTTTCATCGATTTCCAGGATTGAGATCGCTTTCCTGTTGAACTGTTTGTTCCTGTTTGCAAGCAGTCCTGCACGTGTGAGTGGGATTCTCCACCTGTCTTCTGCTCAGGGACAGTGTCTGGCCCTAGCCTTGACTTTCCCTGACCCTCTCTAGTGATACATCCAACTTCTGCTGGACTTCTGCTTCTCTGCTTAAGCCACTGGCCAATCTTACTCTGTTACCATATTCTTATTCAAAAAATACGGCCTTGTGGATTGTACTCTGAATCTGCCTTTGGTTCCTTGTCTGGATCATAACAATAGTTATTTTTATATTTGATTACCACCATACCGCCCATTAGACTGTTAGATACCAGCTCATAGGATAAGAAGCATGAATCTTTGTCTCTTTCACAAGCGTCTTGAGGTTTCCTTTCTTACTGCAGTCAGCTAGTCCCTGGTCGGCTTGTGTTGGTGGATGACACTTCTTGAACATATGAATGATCTGCTAATCCTCTGTCCTTGTACCAATCACGTACCAATTATAATATCATACACAATATTTTATCGGATATTTTAGCAATGGGACTTCCAATCAAGGCGGTCCTGAGAATGAATTCTTGTTCAGAAGACAGTTCAATTGTGAAGCATTATTAAAAAAAGGGGAAAAAAAGCTTTCTAAGTCTCGCATTGCAACAGACAATAGTGCTGTTGAGTCATACAACTTAAATTAAGTTGCTTACACGTTTAATTAACAAACAGGAAATAGGGCTTCGACAATCAGGCCTTTTGAGCATGACTGCCAATTCCAAAGCTTGCTTTGATTTTCCTATTTACGTGGGTTGAATCAAATCATGCATTTTTGCGTTCATAGACTATTGTACATGCTCATTCTATTTGAGTCATTTTCTCTATTAGCTTATCATATTATTGGCAGTGAAAAAAAATTGTTACAAAATTAAGAAATCGTTTTCAAGCTTACTGAGCTGCTGCATACACTTACGGCTACTCATTTCTATTTTAAACAAAATGTGCAGTGATTCTTGAAATGTCTCGTCTCTGATAAAAACATTGCACGGCATCAGCAGTGTTTACTCATTGTGGGAGGAACAGCATTGGGGATTTCTGAATCCTTCTTTGCCGAAAATGCAACCCTCTTAGAATACATGTATTTTTTTTTCTTCTTTTTTTAAATTCTGTGCATGACTATGTCTATAGACTCACGCTTTCCCTGTTCTGGCGTCCTTTTTAGGTGGATTTGTGGACCCGCCATAGTGTTTTTAGCACAGCTTTCCTTACATTTTCATATATTGATATAGTATAGTATCATAATATTCAGGTTCAACCTGAGAGGGCAAAAGGCTATAGTTTAAGCAGAGTTACTTCAGATATATTTTCATAATCTCCATACGGCCCTGATCCTGTTACTGTAAAACAGCAGGTCATCAGTCACTTGGGCGCACACAGTGCCATGAAAAAGTATTTGTTCCCTTCCAATTTTTTCCATTTTTACGTTCTGATAACTGCAGTTGAGTCTTTCACTTTGCTCTCAAGGAATTTTGGCTGATTCTTTTACACTCTCCTTTACAGCTTTTTATTTTCACCACATTAGCGGCCTTTTAAATGCAAACTGACCATTGAAGTTCCTGTCACAGTGTTGGTTCCAAACTAGAATTTTGACTGACACATCATTCCACAGAACATCATCCCAAATGGCTTTGGTGTCGTCCAATTGTTTTGTTGTTTTTTTCTTTGACAAATCGGAGACGTTTCTCTTGGTAAGCAGTGGTTCCCCATGGATGCCAGTTTTATCCCTCATGAATCATGAATCATGAACTCTGAGCTTATTTGTAGTGAGCAAGGACCAGTGTTCCTTTGGTGCTACTCTAGGTTCTTTTTGACCTTTCCAAGTGAGTTTTTGATGTGTTGTTGCATTACCAATTCATTTTAGTTAATTGGCTGATTGAGTAACAAGGATGGCAATTGCTTCTCAATAAATTAAATTATAACCTGTTGTATTTTGCACTTACTCAAGTTGCCCTCATGTTATATTCAATTTTGTCTGACAATGTGAAAAATGAGCACATTAAAAGAAAATAGCAGGCAAAAACCTCTACATGGCACTGTATCTAAAATATTGTTCGTCATGCAAAAAACTAGGCACATTGAAAACAATCAACATAATTGAAATAAAAAAAAAACTTGCTAGAAGTGCAATAAATTATCCAGCAAGAAATTACTAAATTGCCTAATATGTAACGTGTTGCTACACTGCCCAATGTGTTCCACTGCAAAACTGCTGATGCCATGCACATGTGGGATAAATAGAACTTGCATGGCAGGCTTTGAAGTAAATCTGTCATGATAAAGTTGTTTAGTCATAACTTTAACAGTGTACATATGATCCCAAGTGGATCAACATTTTGTCAGTTGAAATTAACCAGGACATTTTCAATACATAAATAACCTGCATGAAAAAAAAGCAGGTCAAACTAGGGCTAATAGTTGGCCAGTAGGGGGCACAGTGGCTCCAGGAACATCCTCCTTATCTCCTCTACCCAGCATCTACTGTAAATTGACCATTATAATAATATTCGATTTACAACTGAATTGGCGATAAATTTACTTGTACCAGGGCATGAATTATTTAGCAGACTGCTAGAAATCTGAGAAAGAGGGCAAGCAAATGCAGGATTCCACAGAAGGGTGGTGAACTTAAAAATGTGTGTGACTCTCCCAGTGATATAATATTTTACTTTAAAAATCACAAATGAGGAGAGCCAGTTCAGAAGCAGCATTCTGCCTGTTAAAGATTCTCCGCTGAGGGAGACTGCTAGCATCATCGACTGCCTTGCGCTTACGGCCAATGCAACCACATGCTTGGATTTAGACAAGTTGAAACCTAACCTTTTTGTGGCCAGACCCCATCATTTAAAGTGGGCTGCTACCTAAAGGAGAATGAACATTTGCCTAAAACATTTTCTTGAAAAATAATCCTACAACAGTAAATAAAATATTGTTTATTCAGGTCCTTTGTGTAAAATTACAGAATCAGCACATATGCATGCCACGAAGACAAGTAATTTCCGCAAGCATTCATCTGAGAATATCTCAGAACTCTATTCCAATGATGGCTGAACTTGTCATTTTGAAGTCTGAGTAACAACGAACTGAACAAATTCAACATTCTGCAAAGCATTCTGGGTATGTAGTTTAACTGATGTGTATGTCGAGATGGGTGGCTATGGGCTCATTACAACACCCTTCTCCCTGAAAGTGCGATAAAATACATTCATTTTTAAATTGAAAACAGTCCATAATGGGACTGATGACATTTTATTGCTTGTGAGCTGCAGCAATGAATTAGCATCTGAAAAGTATTCTTCAGACATTGCGGTTAAATTATTCTTACCAGTTGGGTATAGAGGCCTATTTAAAATCAGAAAGACTAAGCCTGACTTATTATCAACCATTTGTATTCTTGTTTTTTGTACTGGGCAACAATGATTAAGCAGACTATCAAAGGTCTTCGCTTTTCTATTCAACAAGGAACACTTCTTCGCATTACTGACGGACTCTCTTGTGTTCACAAACATTTCGGGAGAATCCAATGGAAAAATAGCTCCTCTTAGAAAACTAATGGTGAAAGACCTGAGTTAATATTCTTTTGATTGTGACCTCATGGGTACATTTCATGTTTTTTGCACTTTATTTGCTGTCAATTTTGCTTAGACCACAGAGCAGCGCTCATAAAGGTGGAAAGAAATGGGTTTCGGCAATTATGAGAAGCACTGTTGCGTTTCAATCCTGTGTTTTCAATTTTTTTTTTAGTTATTTAGTAGTGTTAAGCTTTTTTGTTCAAGCTGTAAAGACATATAGAAAAAAAACATGTCTTTCACTGATGTTTCATTGACTAATTTCTGTCCAAAGAATAATATATTTTCATTCAAGGTTTTCCATCCTACTGGCCAGTCAAAGAGTTGTTTCTGAACTTCAATGAAGAACACAGGAGTTGTTTGTTTGTGAAGAAAATGGTCTCTCCTGACACACTTAGAAAGTGTAGTTCAGTTACATCTCACAAGCCTTAAGAAAAGAACCTATTCCCCACCATGCCACAGCTATTGTCTGTTTCCATGGTAACTCAGCCTGCAATAGCCAGACTTGGCACTGAAGCCTATATTGTTCCTGAGCCTTACCCAAAGCAATGGAGATACTCTGGAGACATTGCTTTCAGAATGGGATCCTGTCCCCATTTACAGGTAGTATGTGACAGACACTTCATTCCCTTTCTCCAGTTGTGAATTGGGTAAATAATTTATTGCTGATGTCAGACTCTAGTCCTGAAAGGCTGTTGGAGTCTGGTGGCATTTTGTGAGTTTCAGTGCTTAAGAGTGCTCATCGATTGGTTAAAGTACACAGGCCCTCTGTTCCCAAGGCCCAAATTACTTACTGAATGAAAGGCAACTAGCCGCCCTCAAGGCCTACAGCTACAGCATGGGTTTGCAGTGACCCTTGCTTATGGAAATGACAAAAAAAAGCACTTTAATAACACCTAACATAACAAAATACATTAGATGAAAATTTCTTCTGGAAATTTCCTCCACAGAAGCAGGAGAACACTTTAAAACAGGAGAGTAGTCGAGAAAAAAAAATTGTGAGCTGTTAATAAACTGTGTTACCTGGTGTTAAAAATTAGTGTCGTAAATAATTAAAACAATTTAAATTCATTAATGATAGTTAAAAAAAAAAAAACATTGTTACCTGTTTTAAAGTATGTTTCTTGAAGCCCAAAACTCACATGATGCTCGATCTCCTGCCTTCTCCCATCCCCTCTGCTTATTAACAGCAGTTTTAGACTGGGTAATAAGAGTTTGTGATGTAGAACAGATTTCCATCGCTGCCATATTGTGCTTGGTCAGGCCAACATAATTAATTTTCAGAAGATGCATCAGCAGGGTTTGACTTCAGCTGCTGGGAGGCAGAACTTCAGTGCTCCAACCGGGTATGTGGTGAGTTTATTGAATCAAATACTAGGTGGAAGGTGGCACCCTTGATAGTATTTGTGTTTCTTTTTTTTGTGTGAAGTTTGAATTAAGGTGCGTACAGTGGAGGGCCGTGGAGCCAAAAGTAATAATAATAAAAATCAATCATAGCTACACTGTGAGGAAAGAGTGCGATAGAGAAACAAAAAACAAAAACGGTGTGAAAAGTGGGGTGTTGAGTGAGGGAGAGTGTTTCGAATTCAAGTCAGCTACACCAGTGTTAGGTTTTCTTAGGTAAGAAAATTCGGAAAATGGACAAAGACCGTGAGAACAGCCAAGAGCAGTAAAACAGAATAGTTAAAGTCGGTTTAATTTGGTTATACAAATAAATTTTTTTTTGCTTGTTTTGCCGTGCATATTTCAAGTGCGAAGTAAGGTGCCACGCTCAAAAAAGGTGGGATTTAGTAGTTTATTAATCTAATACTGTGCCCTGATGTGAAAAACCGAACTGATTCTCATGTTCCATTCATTTAAAAGCTAACTGCTTCGTGGATTGCTAGAATTTTAGCCGATTTAGCAAGATGTTAACAGATTTAATTTTGAATAAAAAATAATGAGTGCATTAAAACAGCATGAACGGAAATTGAGCGATGTAAATTTTTGATGCTAATTTTATGCTTCTATTTCTTCTGAGGCTAAAACGTTTTAAATGCATTATTCAAATGTCCGATTGAGAAACAGCTTTGGCCAGAAAAAAAATTTGGCCTCTCAGTCAAATCAGCGGTTCGGCATGCTTGTTAGGTGACATATCAAGATGCTCTTTGGACAGCTTTTTTGTTCATTAATTGGTTTGAAGTTCACCATCACCCCAAATTGAAAGTCAATGAGTCATTCGAACATCCGTGAAATTTAGCATAATGTGGGTGTATTTAGCTACATCCAAAACAGCAGCACCCAAGGAATTACCTTGACCACACCTCATTTGAGGAAAATAGACCCATAATCCTTAAGCAATTTCAAGAGCAGATGGATTAGAACAGAAATTGCCCCACTTTGAAACTAGAAATGACACGTGTACAGCTTTGCTCTGAGTCCAAGATAGAGTCCTTGGGGCATCGGAGGTGCATGCAAACAGATAACAGGCCCACCAGGATAACATTGATTCCAGTCTGTTGGTTTTGATGGCGGCCGAGCCACACCTGGGTCAGACCATCAGGCAAGCGTAAATAGCAAAGTGGTCTGAAAAGTCCCCTTTTCCCATAACAGCCTCCAACTTTGTGAAGGCAATGGTCCAGATCTTCACATGGGAGGCTGAGTTGGACTCAGTTTGTCAGTGGGTCGTTGCATGGTATGAAGTCAGTGAAATGTTTCTGCTCTTGATTTTGGTTCATTTAAAGGGGCATGACACCTCTGTGAAACGTATTTCTTGAGCAGTGGCTAAACCAGTGCCAACGTGGCTTTTGTTTAGTGTTTCTATTTGTTTTTCATTATCTGTATTGGTTTTATGTCTCTTCACCTCAATGGATATTTGAATATTAAATCATAAAGATGAAAAATGATAGAGAATGTCAGTTCAGAGCAATAAACACCAGCAATCTAATGCATGAAAGCCTTGTTTCATTTTAGTTTTTCAAAGATAAACATGATTTATGCTCTCGTGGCTTCATTATAGTGGATTTATATAAATCATGTATTTATCACAAACAATGAATGACACTTTCATTGCTAAATATCATCTTGCGGACGCAAATACAGCCATTAACCATAGATATTGTTTGCATCATGTAGAATTGCGATAAACATAATATATTTTTTGTATAAAATTTATTCTGGCTTTAAAATCCTGATTATATCTCAGTTACATTTGTGCTAGGCAAACAGTTTTGCAGGTCCTGATCAGTAAACAAAACAGAAATGGGAAAAGAATCATTCAAGTCTGCTCGAGCCGAGCATGAAGGTTTTATTGATGAAAAGTGATGACACAACAGGAGCATGTGCTGTCATTAAGTAGTTATGATTGGTCCATTGTATCATGACTTCAAGACTAGGATGGGCCCCACTGACAGGACTTAGTGAAATTGCTTGCAGCCAATTGCTAGGATTTAAGGCTGAAGGGCTATCAGTGCTCCAACAAACCTCTTAACTGTGAGTGGTACAGTAACTTCTGATTAAGGGAAGTGAACTGAAAGTGTATCAGTCCACAGAGGTTTGTAATGGTTAGATTAAAACTGCATTGTGAACTCAGTGTGGAAAAAATTATGGAGCAGTTCTCTTAGTTTTTATTTCTGACTCATTAATCCCCCAGAGCGACTGACAGCACTCCAGACTCTGATTTACACCTCTGTTCATTTAAAATCTGCCGCAGAAAATATCCCGAGGTGGTGAAAGCTTACGACTGTTTGAGAGGAATAAAAGATTGAATCACTTCAGGAAAACTCTGAAGGACCTTGATGTATCAAATTAATATAAATAGCCTGACATTGTTATGAGCAGCAGAGAAGGAACCAGGCGCAGATCCACAGAAAAGCGGCTTGGGCAGTTTTAATAACAAATTGGAAGCTGCAATTGGCACAAACAGGAAATGAAAACTCAAAAGACTGAGGGCAACAGATGGGCAAACAGGATCAGAGGGGGTGAGGCGAGCCATAGTCAGAGACAGGTCCGAGGTTTTCACCGGGAAGACAATCCGAAAGGTCCCGAGAAACGTTGGGCGAGCCCAGTCTCATCCCGATGCGTCATACATTAACACTACCTGACCAAGCGTTGATATGCGAGGCAAAAGGTCGCTTTTAGCGTCCTTTATTGATGGCAGTTTAAAACAAACCCTACCCTCTAACCCCTAACCCGAACCCTAACCCTCAAATAATAAAGCCAAAAGCTTCCTTCTGCCTCCTATATCGACGTTTGGTCAGGTAGCATCAATATATGACGAATCCAGATGAGAATGTGTTGGTTGGGCAGTACAGACTTGCGAACCTTAGAGCATGGAGGAAGTGGAAGATTTGCCCCTCAAGAACCAACAAGCTGGTGCACTACTGAGAAAATTTACATTTTGGCTTATATTTGTGGCAGAGTAGTGTGTAACCATGGATCCACGCGCAGAATAAGGGAGTCTGAAAGTTGCCTAGAAACAGGGCCGCAATTAAATCTGCAAACAGACTAAGAGGAAAGGAAAAAAAATAAGGGATAATGGGATAAGGGAACTTAGAAGCCACAAGCTGGCCTGAATGAGAAAAAAAATAAAAACTAGAACCCAAAACTACAGAGCAAGGCTCTAGAAAAGTAAAAGTAAAGCAAACTACTCATTTCATAAACAAAGCGACTTATGAAGAAAATCACCTGCTCTTCCCAATCGCTGAACAAAAAAGAGGGATTTCTCTCTGAACAAAATAAAAATACTGTGCAACAAGAGCCTGGACTCTGAACCACAAGGGTTGACAAAGAAAACAGGCGAATCCCAGATTCTATAATGAGTACTCATGAGAGGACGAGGACTAAATCTACAGGAGTTTGCCAAAAGAACTTCCAACTACCGGCTTAAGCATGACCCAAATGGCAACACTAAAGCACCAAAGAAAGGGCATGGTGTGGTTTAAATGGACTAGCACTGATTAATCAGATAGAAATCACCTGTCGCAATCGCAAAACACAAAATAAAACCACTGCCGCCAGGAGCAGGAATGATGAACTCCACCTCCAAACCATGACGCTTGCTGGTCCAACATGAAGCAAATCCTGCTGCCCTCTGCTTAGGGCCATCTTGATAAGTTTGTACTGTCAGGGTTGGTGAAGGGTCTCAGGCAGAGACAGAAAATAAATAAACAAAATAGATACATACAAAAATGTGGTCAAGTAACAGGTGAGGGTCATAAACCTGAGAGATAGCACAGTAAAAAAAAAAAAAATACACAGACAAAATTGACAAAAAAAAAAACAATACAGAAGTTTAAAAAAAAAATGACAACATGGCAAGCCGAAAATTGGAATGCTGAAAGTACACTGCCTGGGTCAGAACAGAGCAGTCGGACTCAACAGATTGAAAGCTCTTAACAAAACAGAAGAATACCAGCTGAGATGGATTCTCAGCAAATGTGGGTAAAAATGGGATATAAATGCATCCAGACAGACAAGCAAACAAGGAACAAATGAAGGAAAAGGTGTGGGGAGATGCACATACAGGGATAACAAGGAAATGAGACAATAAACCAATTAACTGAAACCAGAGTGACACCAAACATGGGAAAGAAAACAGAAGCACACAGACAGGGTGATGGGAAATGACAATAAAAGTGAAGAGTGGTTAGAACTGAAATACAAACGTGACAGAAAGCAAATGCAAGATCAGTACTGACAGTGCAGATGGCTGCTGAGCGATATCAGTGTGAAGAAAACTGTTAAAGGAAGGTGTTTGAGGCAAAGATCTTCTGTTGCTTGAGGATAGTGCTGTGCAGGAGAGGGTCAGGAGAATAAATGCACTTAGCTTATTCTGGTTATTTATTCAAATGTAATAATGTTTTATAAATCATCTCTGAAGGGCCCCTCATCAATTTATATTGTCTACGATCTCAGTGAATGTCACAGAAAGTGAAATGCTTGACTTAAAATAGCACCATTTGTGACATCTGCTGTAATACTGCCCTTGCTTCTCCTGAGACAGCAGCTGGACAAGAAAAACTGCTAAACTACGACTAAAACTGCTACTTCTGACCTTCCCTTCTCGACCACTTTCCACAAATTTCCAAAATATTTGAGGGAGAAGAGGTCTGCAGCTCATCTGATTATCCATATTTGTAATATGAATCTTACTATACTATGTCATCTTTGCAGTCTTTGCATAGCCAAAAATCATATGCAACAAAAAAAAAAATTAAAAAAAAGCTGCGCAGATGAAAAAGCGGTGAGTTTGGTTGCTGGGGAGGTCTGTACGGCTGAAGCACTCGCTCTTCCTCCAAGGTCAGATTTGGCAGAGCCAGTGCTGACTTATACTCTCGAGGGCCATGGGGACGAGATCTTTGAAATGTTGTGCACAGGAGCACAAAGCAGTTTGAATGTTAATGGCTTATTGGCCCAGTTACCTCGAATTACAGACATTTTTCACACCGTTCACTCTTGAAAGCAGTGAAGAACATAACTGAGACACGGGTATTATTGGTGGTGGTTCTTCAATGGTGCAAGGAACATATTTCATGAGCGATTTAGGTCCACTCATGCAGTTAGAAGGCAGTGTCATTTTCAGTTATTACATAATGGCACTGAGTGATCACCTTCAACCCTTGGAAATACTCTTTTTTTTTTCCATCAGAGAGTGGTGACCACAGTCTAGCATGGAAATTCACTCAGTGCTTTTAAGAGCGAGCCAAACAGACCGTATCTATAAGCTCTGGCGGCTCATCCACAATATCTGAAGAAACTGAAACATTCATGATATTCTGGTCCTGTTGCTTTGACAGCATTTTCTCCGTGTTTTAAATTAGTTGACACAAAACACATTTCCATTTAATTCAATTTACAATTTCATTCTGCTTGTGTTATTATCTTTTAACGCTCCACCACGTGCATGTATTCTCGCTGAACTTATCACTTAACAAAATTCTCCTTGAAGACAGCAGGTCAAGCGACAAAAGGTGCAAGCAATGCAGCGAAAAGCCAGGCTGAAATATCGCATATTAAAATGTTAGTGGAGAATACTTCAGTAAACCAGTGCGCCCTGCACAAATAACATAAAATGTGTTTAAAAAGCAGACCCCCGTGGTAATCACTCCTCTTTCCGATTCGCCTAATGTGAGGAAATCAATATGCTTCTGCGAGACATAAAGGACACTGCATGTACTGCCCTGGAATGACAATGATCTAAAATCGAACCGGTGCTGGGAGCCCGAAATGCTTAGTGGAGAAAATGCGCAATGAAATGCCAATGAGATCTGGTATTGATCAACTGGTTATTGCTCTTATCCATTTGCTGCAGGTGTAGCCTGTTGTGTGGGAATGAGGAAATAAGCCATGAACAGTGTTCTAATGAGGCCTGTGGTACTGATATGGGCTCAGCAGTCTGTGCTTTTTGGATAGAGCACATGCAATGGGTAACAAAAGGGAAATTCAACTGAGTAGATACAGTGGCTCCAATAAGTATTTGTACACTACTTGAAAATTCGACTACATAACAGCTTTTGTATATTCGGCTAAATGCTTGCTATTGTGTGTAAAAGTGATTAAAATATTTGATAGTCAATATGTTTTAAACAAATATTTAATGTCAAAATGGCATATTTGGTCAGAAAGGCGATTATCTGACCAAATAAGTATCTTTACAGTTCCATTAGTGAGTCACAAAACTTATAATACTCACCTAAAATTGACTCAAGATGTTTACAGGACATGGTTGACTCACTTGGTCTGATTTGGTCAAGCGTGACCATACTGGACACTCCCTCTGTACACAGACTGGCCTATGTAAATAGCCTGACCATGCCCATAATGCATTCCTGTGATATATGGCTAAGACAGGCGAGATACCCCGTCGAATGCGGGAGCAAATCATTCAGCTACATAAAGAAGGCCAAAGCACCAGAAAAATTGGAACTCGGCTATCGTTACGCCACACGACCGTGCAGTACATCATCAAGAAGTACAAACAGTCTGAACGCATTGCCAATGCAGCCAGGAAAGGACGTCCCCGGAAGACCAGCCTGCTCACTGACCGGTACATCTCCCTGATGGTACAGAGGGAGAGACAGTCCTCGGCCTCCGGTCTTGTCACCAAAGTGGAGGAAGCAACTGGAAGCCATGTTTGTGCTCAGGCCATCCGCAACCGGCTCCATGAAGTACAGTAGTGTACAAATACTTATTGGAGCCACTATAGATGAGTACGTTGTATATTATAACACGTCTTTATAGATCATACTGTTGTGAATCTGTTTCTTCTTTCACACAGTAAAAACCTGATAAACGTCTTTAAAGGTCATATATTTACACTCAAAATATTTATTTGTTTGTTTGTTTATGTATTTCCTCAATATTGACAACGCAGTGAAGAGGTTGGAGTTTTAAATATTTCAGGATTTTCCAATTAGGCAATGAAGAAATTTACTTAGTGAAGAATTTTAACTTGCTAATAGTTAAAGCTTCATCATGCCAGAATTGGTATTTTTGTTAAACTGCGCCCCAATGCAGTTTCTGAGTGCAACATCACTGTAGCAAATACAAGTTGTGTCTCGCCCTCACATCCTTTATGGCTCAGGGAAACCGATACATGCGCATTTATTGACAAGCCGAAGAATTTGGAATCGGCAAAGACAACATCGTATGTCAAATAAACATGACAAGGGTTAATATCAAAGCACTGTATGAAAATGTGCATAGTTTTATTTATGATGACTTATGGAGATGAACACAGACATTTTACAAAAATCTACAGGGCACTCAGAGAGCACAAACCTCCACCAGCAGGTATGATTGCACACTTTATGTAAAGATGGATGACATGTGTCCACTTCCTAACGCTGTATAAAAACGGAGCCAAAATACCCATCATACGGATGCTGCTGTCTTGCACATTTGGAGCCAGAGTTTGTGCAGCACTGATCAGGGGGTTTATTCTTTGGAATTTACTGAAACATTCGTGATAGTGCAATATGTAACAACTCTTCAGAGCTTCATCAATAGGAACAAACTAAGTTTGGGACCAAGTTTCTGTCAGCCAGCCTTCCTGCTTGTTCCTCCGCCCAGTTTTTTAGGAACAACTCCCAAACCTGCACTGGTCTGTAGGATCAGGACTGCTTTCCAGTTCAACCCTTTAGACTTGCTGTCTAACGGTCCTGCCTCGGCGCAAGTTTCCACCACCAGCTTTTGCCTCAGGATGCCAGCGGCAGGGGGCAGACGTGCCCATTAGCCTCAACACTTTACACCGCCTAAGCGGGATTGTGCTCATCTATTTCTGGGCTTTGGCCCTTCACCTACTGCAAAAGTATTCCTATCAATAAACACACTCATATGATTGTACTCTGGATCCGGATTTGGTTCCTTGCCTGGATCATAATAGTTTCCTGGCAAACCTAGGGAGGAATTAAATGATCTGATTGGACACATTGTTCAACGCAGGGCTGCCCAACCCTGTTCCTGGAGAGATACCATCCTGTAGGTCATCACTCCAACCAAAGCAAACCACACCTGGTTTCCCAGTTAAAGATCCTGACGAGCTGCTAATGAGCTGAATCAGGTGTGTTGACTCAGGGTTGGAAAAGAAACCTGTAGGATGGTAGCTCTCCACGAACAGGGTTGGGCAGCCCCCGTTAAATGTATGCCAGTTTGCTGATTAAGCTACAACTTTTTAATTGCAATGCGCGAAGCAAACTTTTTTAATAATTGTAGATATTTTTGTATAATTTTACCACTTTTGCTCATGAATAATACACATAAGTGGATAGCAACTTAAAGATTATTAATATCAGTGGTAACCAATTTTGACAAAAATTCAGAATTACCACCACCAATTGTGTACCCTCAATGGTATAGATGCATATTATTTATTATCTTAACAATTCAGACACAATTCAGAAGATTTCTTCCGTAGATTTGGTATGCTTTATAACGAAAAAAAATTAGAATAATGCAGATTATTTATATATTTATATATTATATATTATAGATTATTTATATATTTATTCTGACTGGTTATAATTTAACCAGTCAGACAATAATACAAACTACTAACAATGTATTTTGAACAAGAATGATAAATATTAGGTCGGCAACTGCATCATCACATGGCTTTCAACTAATAACAGGCATTGTGATTGAAACTAAAATATCAAACCTTCACAAAGTTGCTTATCACCTATATTGCACGCTGTATACAAATGATAGCATATTACAGTTAAGGGTACAACAATTTAACATTGACAACATGACATGGTAATGACAATGACATTTGTAATAATGACATTTAATAGTGACATCTGAAATAAAAATTTGCAGGTATGTGCAGGTCACTACTTTTTTGAAACTGCACTGAATCCTTAGCTGTCCAGAATTTTCTCTCTACCCACTGAATACTGGATTCCAAATTCAAGTTCTGTGCAAAACCAACGCAAAACCAAGCAAAGTGTTCAACCTTTGTACTTGACTTATGGACACGGGTGTTAGCATCTCTCCCTCAGTTGTCAGCATTGTCTGTCTCTGTGGAGTGCTTCCTGTGATGATAAACACATTGTCAACACTCATCTGTGGGTTTGCAATTTCAGTCACTGCTCCTAACGATAGTTTTTGTCCCCCTCGTCTTTATTGCCAAATTACCATGGAAATGAGTTTCTGAGTACTGGGAAGCAACCAGGAACCTGACATTGCCAGATAAGAAATCATCACATAAACTTATGCCTAACATTTTACATTTCTGATTGCAGAGCAAAAAAATTAAAACTCTCTCCAGGGGGCAAAGATATGAGACCATTTAAAACACTTATCGCCATGTTTAGCAAAGCAATTTTCAATTAATGCACGATGCATGAAGTAGGAAAAAATAAAAATCAGTGGCTGAAAATTTCTTGCCAGTCACTGATTTTCATATTGACTTATGAAAACAAGTGGTACTATTATATATTCATATAAACCAAAATTGCTGCCTGTAATATCAATCAGCATGATAAGAACTGGGATTGGCAAGCTATTCAGGGTGGGTCCCTGCCTTTGCCTGTAGTCAGCTGGGATAGGCTCTAGCTTGCCTCGTGACCCTAGTGAGGAATAAGCGGGTATAGAAAATGGATGGATGGATAGTAAGTACTGTGCTTAATCAGTGGACATCACATATACAGTTCAATTATTAATAATTTTGTGCGCAACCATTGTCCTATCATATTAAGCAAAAGTGCACATACTGGAGACATACAATATCCACTGTGCACAATTCAGACTGTATTTATTTCTCCACTTAGTTGCAAAATGGCACCTAAGGGGTGGAAAGAGGCTTTGCTCAAAATCAAATTAAACATGAACAGCTTAAAGCTTGTTTAGTGGCATTTCTCACTTAAAATTAACTTTGTCTGAGGTGGACCATACACAGAAGCCCCGTCCCTTCCATGTTAAAAATATGTTATTGGTCATTGTAAGACAAAGCTTACCTGAATAATAAATGCTTAATAATCGGGATCGATAAACTCATAGAATCCACCTGTTGTGATCCTGAAATTTCTGTCTTTGCCATGCCATGCTCCATATTTTGCCTCATGTCTAGTTCGAGTTCTGTGCCTGGCCTAGTGCCATGATAGATTGATTGTTGTGTTTAGTGACCACTGACTTTGTCTGACCATTCTTAGATTATGTATTGTGTATTGAGTTTTATTTTCATGCTTTAGTTATCATAGCCTCCATGCCATGTTTTGTTTTCATAGCCATGTTTCATGCCATGTTTATTTTCCATGCTTTGCACTTTGTCTCCCCTGTCTTGTCATGTGTGTATCTTTGCTCACGGTCCCTTGTCTCGCGTGCCACTCATTCGGGTGATTTATTGGTTTCTGGGTTTCAATCTTCTTTCATTATCTTGTGTTCTTCCTTCCTCTCTCTTTTACTGTCTTACTAACACACACTAACAGTTTGTTATTTTTGATAATTACTAACCAATACTAACATTGTATATTTTTACTAACTTACTAACAAGCACTCGGGATTGTATAGCTGCACATACTAATTGACAAACGATCTCTCAGCAGTCGCCCTATTTTAGTCTCCGCCTCCTTGCCTTACCCTAATTATCTCTGCTGCGATTTTCTGTGGGTCTCCATGAATGCTTTGTGCATTCCTTTCCCTAAACTATGCACTTTTAGTACTCCGTGACTGGAGCTGTTTGTCTGTCCTTAGGTTTGTCTTGTTATCCCTGTCTGCGTTTTGGCTTCGGCCAAATTCATGTGATTATTTTATTCCTAATGTGTCGCTCCTTGATTATTGTACCATTGATTGCACCTGTTTTCCCTGATTATGTGTTCTCCCGGATGTGTATATAATGTGTCTGTTTCATTCACTTCCTTGTCAGATCATTCTTCCTTGTTTCCTGTGCCACGCTTCTCTCGCCTTGATTCATTGTGATTTATCTTTCTGACTGGACCGACCTAGACACCGAGTTTTACCGATTCCCTGTACTTTTGCCGCATTCTTGTTTTTTGACCTCTTTTTGTCTGACTACGATTTTGTGATTGGTGCCCTGTGTATGACTCTGGATTTCGCCCATAGGACTCTGATTTTGGATTACGGACATTGTACTGTTGTCAGCTCTGTTGGGGGGTTTCCCCCTTCAGAATTAAAGCCTCCTTTTTGTATTCTACTGGTTTTCGCTTTTGGTTCATTTCATAAAACCCAACACCACCATGTTTCTTGTCACAATGATGTCAAATGACCAATAGCTCTTTAATGGCAGAAGTAAAAAAAAAAGCTCTCACAGAAGACCCAAACTGTCTGCTCCCCTGTTACTGACACCCAACTGCCGAACATGCCGGCAATTTCATAAAGAATTGTATTGACCAATATAACAAACGCTCTGCTATTTTACCAAACAAACATGATTTTAGTGTTAAGTAATGCATTGCTCATCCATAGTAATTGCATAATGATGCCAGCTAGGCTAACCACATAAAATAAAACATTTTACTTTGCTAAACAAGTCTACATGATGTCTCGTAACTGCCAGTGTTCCTTGGCCTCCAGTTTTTTTACTGTTTGGTAGTATTTTGTTATGTGAGGTAACATTGGTTTGGTGCAAAAGGTTGTCTTTCATTTTAAGTAGGGTTAAACTTGATGGGCTGCCCAACTAGGATTTCTGTCTTAAATTATGAATAATCTCACATTTTTTTCTTTTGCTCTGAAAGGTTTGGAAGAATATCTCAGGTGCAGTTCTGGAAGCTGAAGAACATAAGACATCTAGGTGGACCAGGCAAGAGAGAATAAAATCTGGATGGTTCCGTGATGGTGCTGATGACTGCACTCGTGAATGGGACACAGAACAAGAGGAGAGACTGTGGACTTTAAAAAGGAAAGGTTGCAGAGCACAAGATCTGGCAAACTAAAGTCCCGGCTGTGAAAGTGGCCGCTGTCCAATAAATTCAACAGCTATCCGATGAACTCAATTAGCCTTTTTTTTCTGGTTTTGGATTTCCCTCGTTTCTAGTGATTCTGGCTATTTTAGGATCTCTTACTGTGAGGTGTACAACTTATCTGTTCTATGCAGAGGCTTAGTCAACCACTTAAAGGTCTAGGATTGTAGTCTCAGGAGTTACCCTGCCTCAGTACTTTGCAACAAGATACTTCTATTAATTATTCAAACAGAAAACTGGCTCTTGCGCCTGTCCCCCCAGTGTGACTGTGATGTCATCATCTTCGTGTTTCGGGGCGACAGCGGCTAACACAGCAGAAGAATCCAGCAATATGTACTCAGTTAAGCAAATCATGGAATCGACATCTGACCAAAAATATCCCTACAACTAGAGGTGCTCTGAGAGTGCAAACCTCTGCCAAGGCAGCACAGTTGAAAACTTGCTGAGTGAACATGGCTCATAAGAAATTGAAGCACTGATTACTAAAACTCCACAAGTCAAGTCAAGTCAAGTGTGACTTATGGGGTTTTAGTAATAGGTGCTTCAATTTAAGGATGAGTTCCGTCCCTGACACGAGACCAATCAACCCACAAAATTTGAGTGCTATCACTAGGAGCATCATCATAGAATTTCAAGATGGCTGCCGTGGCGGACATATTGTTTGACCGATCATGGTCAATATCAATAAGGTCCATCCCTGATGTAATGATAAAAGTTCCCCTCAAATCACTTCGTCCTCCTGCGGGACAGTTCAGGGCTGCTGAAGTGTGTATACCACTGCACATTTATGCTGGAAGCCACTGGCCTGCAATTGACAGCTCAGCTTCGTCCACAACATTCATACTGAACTATGCGATCCTTATCCAGGGCTTTGTCCCTGCCTCCTCCGGTGGAGTTCCACCCCCAAAATACTGAATAAGCTGTCAATTAAACCACCAAATGGATTGAACTCTGCCACCGCACTTGATTCCTGGTACGGACCACAACATAAAATGTGTGGTTACAATGACTCAAATGTCAAAACTACAGCAGACAAATGTATATACTGATTATTGAGGTTTATTATCACTCCAGGATTTAATCATGCTGGCAAATTGTTTTCTTTACTGTGGGATGAGTATGTTATAGTACTTATGCAGAATAGTGCACAATTAAGACATTAATGTGTATATTTCCATGGTATTTATCTTTGTGGACAGCAACAAACTCCAATGGTTTTGGAACAGAACATCCACGTGCTTTTTTTTTTTTTTTTTTTTGGACATTTATTTTTGTTGGACCAATATGATATGGATAATCTTTGATATAAAGTCAGCCAGCTTTTACAGACAATGGCTCTTTGCAGAATGGACAATTATGGAGGATTCACACCTAAAAAGTCATATGGTTTCTCACACGTTAATGCAGCTCAGTACACTTTAGTACCAAATTTTCTTGAAATAATGATGAACGCCAGAGCTTCTCAGCAAATGCAAAATTCAAAATGTCAGTTTAACCCCAACCAGCATGTATTCTGTTAAACTGACTATAGCTTGAATCCAGTTTACATGACAAAAAAAAAAAATTAGTGGAAATGTGCAAAAATATCCCCCTCTCCCCAATATACATTATTGTAATTTGCACCCGAGAGCAACAATGTCATGGTTTCACACACAACGTGTATCCAAATGACCCAAACCAAATCATACTTTCACTCAGATGGTCAACTGACATAGGGGAACAAGTGCCCCGCAAGGCATTTAATATCAGATGAATCATTTTCAGCATATTCCTGTCAGCCTCAGTATGAAAGCTCAGTCATAATTTTATGGTTACAATGGGTTTATTTTCTCGTGAAAGATCAATATCAAGGTTCAGACTGGTCTTGTTTTTTCTTTTTTTCTACAGTGTCCTTCTGTGTATTCTGTATTGAACGTTAAGCAATTCTGCTGGAATTTACTGTATTGCGAAATGAAATTAAGCCACACACAGAGAACAATGACTGTAATTCACTCAGGAAAATGCCCTTGTGGCAACTGTATCAGAGGTAGAGATTTATGTTGTGAACCTCGCACACTTGTTTATATAAATTTAATGAAGACATTAATCCCTGCGGTGGCACTTGTGCACTTACAATAGTGCTTCATTATATGGAATAGATTTATTTAAAAAAATATTATACAAGCATTTCAGTCACAAAGCATAAATAAGATTTGTAAAGCAAATTCAATGATTTGGTGTCTGCAGCTGTTTAAATACATTGTTGCATGGAAATTTCAGTCAACATGAATTCATAATAGAATATGTTTATTGTAATATTGAATACAACATTCATTTGAAAAAAAAAATGTCACTGTCCACTTAGCCTTGTTTTATAACGTTTTGAATTACTCTTTGTGATAGAATGCTGTTATAATATTGCTTGATTTATGAGCAAAAGCACAATAAACTAAGTCGTGCATAATGCACAACATATACAACAACATGGCATTTTTGTTGCAAAGCCATGCGCATATACAGCCAAATATTGTTCTTCTGTTGATAATAACAGGATACACATGCAATCAGCTTCAGTATTTGTAATGTCTGCATCAGGACATGGGGCTTTTCTTTGTCATCATGGTTTCAGTTTATGAATGAAAAGAACAAAATGTGCTGCAGGAGATTTTATTTGGTGATGAAATACTGTTGAAGACCTGACTTTGTGCCAAATGATTAGTATTGATTCTGGTGTTCTCATAGAGCACTATTTTCTCTCTGCGTGCTTTACTCATTTACAGGCCATGAGTATCTCAGGGCTATAATTAGCAGATACCCTTTCCTCTCTCATGATAAAGTAAGATCACTGTCAAGCCAAGCATTTGCTAATGTACCGTTCTGTATGTCTCAGATACAACTAGATGCACTAAACCCCTGAGACAATGACCTACTTTGAAAAATATACTCTTCCAAAAAAGAAACAATACATTGTTTTTAGCATCAATTTATTATAAATGAAATGTTTTGACAAATGTGGAAAACATATTGAAATATACTCTTGCAAAAAAGAAACTATACAAATATTGAATTATTGATTACACTTTCTTTTCAATATGTTTTCCACATTTGTCAAAACATTTCATGTATAATAAATTGATGGCAAAAACAATGTATAGTTTCTTTTTTGGAAGAGTATATTTTGCAACGGGTCATTCTTGTATCTTCACTTGAACTGAGTAATCATTGAAATGCCTAAGCAATGAAGAAAGGTCTTGCTCTTCTGTCATCCAAAATTGTGATATGATGCTGCTGGAATGATTGACAAGCTTTACTAGTGAATGTGAACATATACCAATAAAACAAGTGTTTACTATGTCGTATAAACCCATCCATTCTCCTGCCCACTAGTTTGCTGGATAGAGTTGATATGCATTGAGTGATTTGTGGGAATGTGCAGTCAGTAGATAGCTGACTAATCCATCACAGGGCACATGCTGCACCACCCAATTAAACATTCATACCAAGGAAATTTCAACTACTCAAGTTAGTTTAATCTACATGTTATCTAACTGAGGGAGGAAACCAATTCTTATTCTTATGTTTGCAAATTAATAGATGGTGCTGTTCCTGTTTTGGGGATGAATACTCAAAATTTGAAAGCCAACCTCACATCATCCCATGTTGCGGATGCAGCCCAGTCTAGCCAGTGATGAAATGTGCAGATGCAATTATGGAGAAAAGGAAGACTGTTGTTTACCTTCAGTGCCTTTGATGCTATGAAGGGCCATCAAACTCTCTTGTCTCGAAAGTCTGGGCCTGTTCAGTCCCATATGACCTTTGCAGCCAGAATCTCTCCACCAGGTCGATGGGAACTTAATCGCACCATTCGCAGAGGGACCCTCTATTCAAGCAGTACAGAGACAGGCTGAATCCTCAAGGGGGAAAGGCTCTTCCAGCCAACGATGAGTAGATGATGTGGATACGCAGCTGGAGGGCAGGGATATTGATTCTAGAGTAGGAGGCACTCAAATGGCAGGGCATTGCAGTGAAATTTTCCTACAGGCCTGTGCAAAACCTTTAGCTGCCAAAACAGAAGTTGCACCAGCCACCCCCTGGTACCACCACCACCCCTCTACTTCTGATGAACAGCTTACAGAGTGATGCAATCTGCAGTTTCTTCGGCGTTTCACGAAGCCTTGACCAGGAACTCTGACCGAGATTCTAAATCTTTTTTCCACGAAGACCTGGCCAAAAATGACGAGTAAGGCTGCACAGAAAATCAACTTAACTATGCTTTCACAATGAACTTGAAATTTCAACTGAGAATTCTACCAAATAAGTGAATCAGTCAACTGTCAAAGTGCACTTTGAAATCAACACTGAAAGCTTACACCAGCTTTGATTTGTGTATAAAAGATAGCCAAATTTATAATCTCTGTGCGTTGTCGGACAAGATCCAAAGAGGGTCCTTCAAATGGTGATTTAAACCCTTTAATTTGTAATAAAATGCATGCTATGAGACACATGCCAAAATGCATTACCAGTCATTTTATAATACTCCAATCAACCAATCATCTGAAAAAAATACACTCAGAGCTGTTCAGCGAGCCATTCAGCATTCTGAAGTACCCTCTAGTCTCTGACTTCAATATCATAAAGCGGAAATAGAAGGTTTTTTTAATTCTTTTAATGAGGCTTTGGGGCTTCACTGCAGGCTATTAGGACCTCATTTAACACATGATCTACATAATAAATGAGAATACCTATCAATCATCTGTACAGCCTACTCAAAACTTTGAGCAATAAAACGTGTAGTAAATTTAATTTACCAAAAAAAAAATAAAAATAATGTCAGAATTGTCGTAGTAAGCAAACCCCTTTATAGCACAGCTCTTAAATACAACCTTTTTGCAGAAGAATTGGGCAAATGCGTAAAAAGTAAATAAAAACAGCAGGTTGTTGTGCAAATCCCTTTTTGCGTGTATTCAACTGAACAGAGAACTGAGGCAATACAAGTGACGTTTTAATTCATAAACTTTATTGTTTTTCTTTTTTTTTTTTAAAATAGTTTTCCTTTCAAAATGTAATGTCTGCAATGCACTCCAATGAAGTTGGAACAGATGCCTGTTTATCACTGTGTCTCCTTTTAATAACACCCTGTAGCCATTTTGGAACTAAAGGCACTAATTCTTGGAGTTTCAAAAGCAGAAATCATTTCTATTCTTGCCTGGTATAAGAGTCAACAGTCTGGGATTTCTGCTGTCAGATTTTGCACTTGGTAACCCATCACTCATTTCAATTGCAAAACAGGTCCGAACTGCACATACCTCACTAGCAAAACTTCATAGTCACTGAGTGTGGGTACTGCCGATAGCCTGGAGTGGTCTCCCAGTAAAAATATGCATTGGATTCAGAAGCGCAAAATTTAGTCCTAAATCAGGCAAAGAAAAGAACAAATTCTGCATTCAGAACTCCAGCAACTGCCGAGGAGCTCTTTTCAACAAGTTGCTACATGATAGATTTTCAACAGCTCAGGATAATTAGTTTTTACATTTTTAATTCCTTGAAAATTAATTCAGTACTCTCAGGGTTAATGTTCCGGTCTTACAACGCACACCGTTGTCAGCACATGCTATTGGGAGTACTCAGGAGTGAGTTAATATGTGTGAGCAATGCACTGTCATATCTGTCTTGTGATGGGCTTTGATGAGGCTGGTCAAAATATCTCGGGCAAGCTAGTAACAGCTCTGAAAGCCCTGCTGTGAAAGTCTGAGACAGAAGGGCATTTTCTGATGTGAATTGAATTCGGCAAGTGCTTGGGTACTGGTTGGCTCCAATGAGTACTTTCCAGTAAAACCGGGGCAACAAACTGATTCAATTGTGTGAAAGTGGGAAAAGAAGATATTTTTATGAAGAGATGTTGATGCCAGATTGGGATTAAATTATTTTCTCAGCTTTTCAACTGACATTGGCTCATAGATATTTGCTGTCACATTTCATGCAATTCATGCGAGTGGCTATGTCCACAAAGGGCATGCACGCACAAAGGGTAAGCACACATATATGCATGTCCGTGTATGCAAACACGCACACATGCAAACACAAAACACTCCCAAACTCGTTTGCAGAAAGAGGGCTTTGTTGAAAAAGGCTTATTTAGCTGAATGTCAGGTCATTACTCTGTTCCCAAGAGCAAGACAGTAAAGAGATACAAAATGAGCCACTCTTTAGAATTCGCTTCGCTCTTTTTACAGCCTTGGCACCTAAAAGGCTTGACCTTGAAAAAGAAAGTTCAAGAAAGTAAGGTAAAATGAGGGGGTGGTGGGTGGGGGGGGAATGGGGGGGGGGTGTTGAGAAGGGAACTGCTAGCAGTTCTGTGGCGAAGATTAATCAGTTCATCCAATTCATATTACTGATTTGGAAACTAAAGGGTTAAAAGATCAGCTCTGTGTTTAGCTGTCTTGTCAAAAAAAGTATACTATCAACTGAAAGTGAAATATTGCTCTAGTTGTATATTTTTTTTCTACTTTGTAAACATTTGGTAACCCTTCTTAGAGAGATTTTGTGACTGAGTCTTTCTGGCAAAGTGATCTTACGGGCACATTTAAACAAATCAAAAAAAATGCCACAGAGGAGCTAGAGCCTCATACTGCATCGAAATGAAGCCTCTATGGAAGTGTGCTGTGTGGTACAAATAGGGAAGACAGCATCTCTCTTCAATCACCACCCCATCAAATAACAAGTATGATTCAAATTGACAAGAGTGCTCAAAGTGACGGATAGGCTGCCACTTGTTGGACACTCCAGACAGCTTCACCAACACACGTGAAATGCTCTGTGGAAAGGTCTCTGGAATTTACAGATGATCCTGGATTAGAGGCAGATGTTGTCTTGAGTTTGTCCCGAATCCTCTGTTCTTTGTGCTTTGAGAATTGAGGATTATGGTCCCCTTGTGTCTCTGATGGATCGGGAATGAGGTGTTTTCTAGATCTAAAAAACATCCTTACTGATAAAAATGAGATATCGTGACTCACATTAAGAGTGCCAGTCATTACCTCTTGTGAACATGGGAAGAAGGTAGATAAATGAGCTCATTGTATATATTGATGGTGAGTTCAACACGGCCTCAGATCTGCTTGATGGGTACAGCCAACTGCCGGTAACTGTTGTGTTCTGGGGTCCTGGCCTTTGGCCAGGACAGCATTTATGGTTTTAACAGTTTAATGTACCAAGATTACATGGTTCATGTTCATAATCACAGTTTTAACAGTTTCTTGTATCAGGTCATTGCATTTCATAATTCATGTTTATTGTCCATGTTTTTACTTCTCCATGTTTTTGTTTTGGCCAGGTCTACCAAGCCACTCCACCGCTTGTCTGCGTTCCGCCCCGTGCCTTCGTTGTTGCACATTTCTGAGCTATGGTTGGCTTTGGTATTTCACCCTTCCTTCCGTGCTGTGCTGATTCGGGGCTCTCTAAGCTTAATTGGCAATTAACTGTTTTTAAGTTACTAACATTTACTAACACTCACTGGGTTGGTGTAATTCTTAGACAGGCACATTACTAATATTACTAATTTAGACAGGGAGTTTATTGTCATGATTCCTGCTTTGCTACTTCAAGATCTTGCAGTGCTTTTCTGTTCTGAACATTCATGCTGCTTTCAAACTGCATACTTAATTGGTACTTAAGCTGAGCACGCTCATTCTCTTAATGAGCAAGTCTTGTCAACCAATCTTAGTCCATGTCTCATGATCTTGCCATGCCTCTTGTTTCTCCTTCTCCAGGTGTTGCCCCTCATGTCTTGATTTCTTACCCTTTATCTGGATGCGGTGGAAGTTGGCTGGCAGACAGTGTCTCAAGTCTTGTTTCATGTTCAAGTCTTCGCTCATGGTCACGCTTTCAAGTCCTTGTTTCCAAGTCTTGTTCATAGCCCTTGTGTATATATAGCCATAGTTTTGTTATTTATTTTTCTTGGATTTCTGCCTGAAGTTTCCAGTGGTTTTTTGTTCTTGCCTTTTTAGCTCTTTAGTTCATTGCTCTGTGAAGCACTCCTTAGTTTGTCTTTTTGTAACCCTTTGGGCCAAGTTTTTTGTTGGCCCTCGTGCCTGTTTTATTTTGTTTTCAATAAATCCTCATTTCCCTTCACCCTGCTTCTGGTGTCTTACTGATCCCATATCAGTAACATCTCCAATTTTTGCTTTCTTTCTTCAAATAAGCTATAATCAAAATGCAGGTACCCAAAAAACAGGTAACCTATGCAGTAACTTCAACGTCTTAGTGCCCGAGGCCATGTAAAGGTTCTTTTTTTTTTCAGGGAAATCTAACGCCTGGCTCTTAATGACGCCTGTAGGAAAATAACAAGGCTTGGAAATTCCCAGCTCTACACAGCTCTTGTTCCATCACCTCAGACACAGCACGAGAGCAATCTGTTGCAGCAGAGCCATCTGCTATTAAAGCGGTGCCCGCACACAGGGTAAGAGCAAGGAACGGCCAGAAACATGCTCCGCAATTAGCGGCTTCCTCCTGTGGTTAATTAAGAGGTGGTGTCCACTCAGAGAATGCTGCCTAAAGCAGAGCCAAGGAGAGAAACGACCTGGATTGTATTGTTTCCAATGCTACCTTGCCTGGGGTCCCTGTTTCAACCAACATCCTTGAAAAAAATACAACACTCACAAAAGAGAATCCTAGACTACTGTGAAAAGAGAATGAAAAAGAAAAACACTAAAAAAAACACAGAATTCTCTCCCTAACGTTTATCTATTGTGAGATAGTATGTTTGCATTGACAAGGTAAGACGCCAAAATATCTGTCATATTATAAAGGACATAACTGGCACTACTCAATCATGTAATTTTGGACATCTTTGAGATCCAAGAAATTTAATATTGGCCATAAAACAGATTCAAAAACAACGTGCAGCAGTATCGCTCCATCTGTAGAGTGGGCTCAACAACTTTTTTTGTAGTAATATATTTCACATTTTTGCAACTCAGACCAGCGAAATGGCTGATATAATCTCAATATCATTTAAAGAAAAATTCAAAAGCAATGCCTGAAAATGTATTGCAAGTAGATTGATATCTATGGTAAGCCTCCATCTAAAAGTCAAGGGTTATCGTGGCACAACCTATTTTTAGTAGTAGTATTATTAATAGTACAATGACAATGTCCATTGTACCAGAAAAAAAAAAATCAATGAATTTGTCCTGATTTTTTACATAGTTATAATAAACTTCAATTTTATTGCCATTTCAGACTGAATGGTTTAATGCCAAAGATTTCAAACATTTGATATGTTGTCTACTGCAGGGTTTCCCAAACCTCTCCTGCAGTACCCCTTGTCCTGCCTGCTTTAGATCTCTCCCTGCTCCAGCCCAGGTGATTCAAATGATCTACTCATTATCAAGCAGCTTCTGGGGTTAATTATCATCTGATCATTTGAATCACCTGTGCTGGAGGGGGGAGAGATCCAAAGCAGGCAGGACAAGGGGTACTGCAGGAGAGGTTTGGGAAAACCTGGTCTACTGTATGTTCTTTTGTGAATAAAATGTCAGTTTATGAGATTTGCGAATCATTGCATTCTGCTTTTATTTACATTTGACATATCATCCCAACTTTTTTAGAATTGGGGTTGTTGATAAAACCGTCTGTCATGGAAAGTTGGGCCACATCTTCTCAACTTTGCACATTTGAATCATGTGAGCACATTAATATGTAACATACTTATGATCAAGGAGTTTAGAATCTCAGAAATGTATTGTTTTAACTACCATAACATTATTCAGATTCTCAGTATTTTAAAAAAATTCAGTGTAGAATTTTCAGGATTTTTTCTTTTTGTGTGTCTTTGCAACCCTTATTTTGTTCTTCAGTAATGAAAATAAACTGAAATGAGCTGATGTTCTAAATGCTGGAAGTGTCTTGTTTCATATAAGTTATTCTTTCACTCCCTGTGATGCTCAAATCTTGAATTGAAAAGCTTTGGGGAATGAATACATTTCCTGATTTGGCTTCGGCGCAAAGGGGTTAAACCAATTTAAAATGCAAGAGAACGTAATGTGATAACACAGCATCAGATATTGGAAGGGAACGTCTGCATTTCCCAAGCGCATTGCATAGCACGTGTGATGATGGAGTGCCATTGAGAATTTGTTGCCTCATCGCTTTCGTTCATTTGGATGGAAACTGCCCTTTCATGTGGCATAAAATAAATGGTTTTTAGTATGTGCCAGTTTGCAAATTCTCAAAGCCAGTTTATTTCTTTCCTGGAGTGAAGGGTGATTATAGCAGGGGCTTGTGCTCCCCTATCTCCCTGTTGCACTGGCGAGAGGGGAGACGATCATAAAAAGACCAATGGGAGTGCTTACTTCCCTTGTGCAGATGTTGCATGGTTTCCAGGAAACGTTTACCGAAAAAGCACACTTATGCACCTGATGCCTACATTCTTCCAAAGCATAGCACAAGTAAAATAAATGCGGGAACTTCCTGTCCTATGTGGGTCACAGCATAGTTCAATATCCTTTCGTTTTAAGCTAATTACAGTTGTCTTTACTTCTAAATACTTGAGTATTCTTATAAAACTATCCATCCATCCATAATCTAACACACTTTTTCCAGTTCAGAGTCATGGAGCCTACGTATGTACATGAGTGCACAAAGGGTGAGAGGCTGGAACAGTCTGTACTTTAGACGGTCAGCCAATCAGTTGCAGGGATGTATGAGTACTTGTAATTCAATAACACAATTTAACAGCTATGAAATGCATCAATTATTCAGGTATAAGTGTTTGTACAGTAAAAACAAATGGACTGCATTTTCTGAGGGCAGTAACACATTCATATTGAAATGTACATCAGAGTCCAACAAAAAACAAGTAGAAATGAAGAGCAGGTTTTTTTTTTTTTCAGGTTTTGATATAAGAAAAATTGCAAACCTGATAATCACAAGCATTTTGAGAAGTTTGTCATATTTCAAATTGTATATAGATAGTTTATGTACCTGTTCATCTTTACTAGCTGTGCGTACTATTTTTATTTATTTTTTTTTTACCATTGACTGCTGCACCAAGAGTAAAATATTGTTTTAACTGAAGCAGTGCTTATCAGCAGGGATATTTACAGTCGGTGGGTGCGTTAAAATTACAGTATTCCAACCCTTTACCTCCACTCATGTCGACAATCACTGTCCTATCATTTGTGCCGAGTGGCAACTCTCAGCCTTCAATTTTCGTCATTGTGAAAAGCAATCAAACACATTTGTCTAACAATGTCCCTTTGCTGGCATCTGGGATTTTGCCTCTTGTAATAAGAAAAAAAGCGACATTGTTCATTGGGTCTCCTGGCGATGTGACGTTTACGCTTATGGCAGACATCTCATCAAGTCCTTTCTTTCTCCCGTTTTTATATAATTGCGCATTTCCTGTTTTTGTTTTTTTTTTTTTAAATCCAGAACACAGTCAGATTCATAACAGTGTAAAGCCTTTGAGAGATGATGCAGTTACAAGGACACATCCCATCTAAACAGCTCACCAGATAAAGGCCTCAATTCTGAATAGGTTCAGTGTGGACAAAATTGAGAGGGTGATGCCTCCCTTTGTTCTTTTGTGCTTACCATCTGGAAGTTCTGAATTATCTATTGTGCATTCGTAAAGGTGGATCTCCAGGAAAACAAATACTCGTAGTCTGTATCCACACAAGCCTTTGTGTTGGCAAAAAACATGAGAATTGTCCATGGCCTTGATTGCGTACTAAAGATTGTGTCAGTAGTAGCAAGCCATCACATTCACTATACTTTGTGTTCTGTCCTTGCTTTGCTGAAACAAAAGTTCCTTCACCAGAGCCCATTATATCAGCCTATAAATCTAGCACAGTCCAGGATCTCGCATCGAATATTGTCTCCCAGGTGATGAACTGCTCCGTCTTATACTGTTTGGAGTTGATGTTTCAGGTGGACCTTCTGCGGCATATAGGGGTACTGATAAACCTGCTTTCAAAGCTAATAAAACAAGAATAATTTCTTGTACCTCACACTATTTCATCAGCTGTTTGGGGGGAAATTTAGCCTTGGCTTCTTTCACAGTTACAGTCTGCCATAGATCAGATTTTTCAAAGGTCTTATATTCTTCAAGTCTGTGGTTCGATATCAATGTCTGTATGAGTGTAGAATGACAATATAATGTATTATGGCGACCTGTGTCAAACAATGCATCATGATTGTGCCGTCTAAACCATTAACTACAACACAGGCATTCATTTTTTCTGCATTGCTGTTTCTCTGTATTTCAGATGCGGGGGCTTTCTTTAAAATTACATGAGTACTTGGAAACACGTTCTTTATATTGGCAGGTGCACTTATCTTGACAAGATGGTTTACTAGACTGTCATTGCAAAATGGAAATCGCATGTACTGCAGCTTGAGATAAAGCAAACCAGTAACAACAAAATAATATTACAAAGCCATAATAACAAGCACATCACCATCATAACTTAGAGCCATGGTTCCCTACCCAGTCCTCAAGGACCCCCTGTCTTAAAGGTTTTTCTTGCACACCTTATCCATTTAAGACCCAATGTACCTTCATGCATACCCTGTTCAGGTAGATCTTTTTCAACCAATCAGCACGAAGCCCTTAAATGGATCAGGTGTGAAAGAGTAGAGGTGGAGCAAAAACCTGCAGGGCAGGGGGTCCTGAGGACTGGGGTGGGAACCACTGACTTAGACAATCACAACAGAGGCATTGATATTAAGACGAAACAACATTGCAAATGTTTTACATGAAAGTATCGAAGTTTTAGCAGGACAAACCAGTTGTTTGAGTTTGATATATGCTCCGTGTGGTTCAAAGCTGGGGTTCGTCACACCACCTTGAGGTGAACACATATAAAGCCACAGAGAAAGTTGCCAGTGGAATAATTACGTGTCGCCCTATATTGACTCCCATAACTCAATGAAGTATTACAGAAGCAAAGTATCACTATGATGAAAAACGACTTCCCAACAGCGAAACATCCCAACAACTGACTCTCAGAGGCCCACTTGATAAAGTGCTTCTCACAGAAAATTCCTTCAAAAATCTCCTCACCTCGTTCTCTCAAACAATGCTCTCTTAAGGCATGTTAGCCAGGCCTCTTGTAGAGCTCCTATTTAGGTGATGGGCCACTGCTGAGTGACTGCAAGTCATCACAGCTGAGGATCCGTCCTGAGTGTAGTGTGGGGCCCGCCCTCCACACAGCATGGACAGCACCCGAAATTAATCCCCACCACACCTGACATACAGTATTTTCACTCTCAAAACTATATCATTAACAATAACCTAAGAACATCCTGAATGTGAAGCCTCTGTAAATTACATGCACTGTAGTTGAAATTAGGCAACTATTCTTTCCATCTCATTGTCACGTGTTGTGACACATTTGTTTCTTTAGACTAACAGTATTCATAGATTCGCCGCTCATAGTTACCAATACCACTGTGGTCACCACTTATTACCTTCGCCAAGGAGGTTATGTTTTTGGTGGCGTTTGTTTGTTGGTTTGTTTGTGTACAACATAACCCAAAAAGTTATGGACAGATTTTGATGAAATTTTCAGAGAAGGCGGGTATTAAGTTTTTGGCATATCTAGGCCAAAGTACTACTGAGATATACGTCAAAGTTCAAGATTTCAAGTCATTCCAATGGGCCGGAGTTCCAATCGTCGTGCTTCTGGGCTTTGCTGCCCCCTGGCGGAGGTCTGCGCTCTCTGAGTGCTTTTCTAGTTACCCTTCTTTACATTGTCAAGATTGAAAAGTATTCCGCCCTGTCAAGCCAGACGGCAGTATCTGCTCAACAGTGAAACTGAGAAAATTGGCCTTAAAGTTTTACTCTTGGTAGTGGAAGGCAATTACATGGACCACAATGCTTCAAATGACATTGATTTCCTATTAGACCCTGAATTTTTGGTGAATCTAAAAATTTTTGAGAGGTTCACCCAGATAGGAGACACTGCCCTTTGGCTTGACCTCCTGCCCCTACTTTTGTAGATACTGCTAACTTGCACATGCAATAACTGTACATGTGTATTGATCAGGCTAATCTCTATTAAAAATAGATGGAGCTGGTGCTGTAGAGGGTCAATGGTGGGTTTTCCCAATTTTGAGAAATTTGCAGATACTGCTGTCTGGCTTGACAGGGCAGTATTACCTCCTAGTATTATCTGTGGCAGGTGAATGTCAAGTATAACTGTCAGAAGTGAACTATTTTCTGTTAGTTTTTTTGCACTAAAGGTGGCCCTTTCACTCACTTCAGATCCCTGTTTTTCTATGCACCTCATCTCTCCGTTCTGGTGTGCATAGACCCAGCATCGTTAGCACTGAGTCAGTAATGATGTCATCACAGACGCGCTCCTTGCCTCACATCAACTGAAATGACCTGGCCAGTTCCCCAAAGCTGCATTACCTCTCTAGAGGATGTCTATCAGCTAAATTAAATGACACCCACACCATCAGTGTGGTTTCTGGGATTTCATAAAGAGAGGTGGTTTTGGGCTCTTTAGCTTGTTTTCTTGCTTTGACTTTGTCCTCCACGCTGAATTAAATATAACCTGTCATAACCCCCGTTGTGATATGAGATTACTGTCTCCAGAAATGAATGGTAATTGCAATTTACATTAAGGCATTTACTGGCCCCCTTCACTTGGACTGACTTACAAGGATTATATTTATACTGATGCATTATTATTGAAGCTATTCAGATGAAAAACATTGTTAAATTGTCTCAACTCACAGCCAGAAGGTTGCAGATCTAAATATAGCCTGAAGCCTCTCTGTGTGCAGTCAGCATGATGTTTTCCGCAGGTTCAATTCAATTCAATTCAATTTATTTTGTATAGCGCTTTTTACAGATACACTGTCACAAAGACGCTTTACAGTCAGAGATGGGTTACTGAAGAGCAGTGCCCAACCTATTCCCACTACCTATTCCCTATTCCCACTACAGCGAGGCAAAAGTGGGCTATAGTGGGGAAGCCCATCCTCCGCGGGCTAGCTAGTTGATAGACAAGATAATGACAAGAGTTCCATTGAATTCCATCAAATCAGTGCTAAAATAATTTGTATATTTAAAACTGTCCAACAGATGTCTTGGCTAATGTAAAATAATTAGCAATAATTAGCAGGTGTTAGCTTAGGTATCCTCTGTGTACTTTTGGTTTCCTCCCACAGTCAAAATACAAGCAATTTGGAAAATTGGAGACTCTACTTTGAACCACTTGTATGAGCATGGACATTCTAAATATAAGAATGAATATACACCATCATTAAAACACTCCTGGGGAGCAGGATTGCTGTCAACAAGACCAGATCTCTGTCTCTTTGAATAGCGAGATGCCTGCATCTAGCATTTAGGTAAATTTACTGCCATTATATTTACATATTTATGGAGACTGTCAAACTGTTAACAACATGGAGTCATAAATTTTGTACTTAAGAACACTTGGGTTGCAAAAAACTGGGTTTTTAACTCACCAAAGCATCCACAAACGTGTTGTCCACTACTCCAATGAAGGATCACAGCATTACGCTTTGATGCAACCATAGCAATAGCCCATAGTCACATGGCGGCAATTTTCTTTGACAACATGCTTAAGGTGAGAGGCTCAAAAGCTTTTATCAAAAGGATAATGCCATATTGCTGTGTTTCAGGTTGCAAGTTGTTTAAATTTGGGTAATTTGGCAAATTCCTGATTGATTATCATCTGAAAAGACAATGGAACCGAGGACTCTGGCTGCATTCAAATACTCAAACAATTACCTTCTATTGTCTAATTCCAAACTCTTTTTCTTTAGCCTCTGCAAGCAACGTCTTGAGATAAAAGAAAGGTATTACGAGAATTGAAGCACCTATTACTAAAACCCCACACTTGACTTGACTTGACTTGTGGGGTTTTAGTAATCAGTGCTTCAATTCATAACAGCTCAGGCAGACAAGCGCACTGCTCAGAGAATCCGAATGCACTTATATTAAGTGACGTGATCATGCAACTCTTTCCTGTCATTTTTGTTTGTTTTCGTGATCGGCCAGTGGATGGTTGTCACTTTAAATATTGAGACAAAGTTATCTTCTTCCTTTTGGAAAAGGATGACTCAGTCTACACTGTTAAAGGTGATTACTCCTGATGCACTGAGGCACCTGTCTATAACTTTTGGAGAATTCCACACTTGTCATGGCTGCCACGTAAATAACTTCCATGTCATTTTCAAGGAGTTAGGAACTTTCCTAAGCAAAAAAGACAATGCAAATGCAGCCTCTGACTCAGAATGTTATTATAAGGTAATGGATGATGGATATCAAGTCATTCATCCATGGGCTTATCTGGCTGACAGTCATAAATTTATCTCATTTCACGTACCTGGCTATTCTAATTGGGCAGCTGAACTGCCTGATGACTTCTCTCTGAAATTTGCCAAAGTGGCTCTCCTGGTGCTTCGCTTAGCAGAGTAATCTTCCCTAAACCACTCATTTTGCTCATAAGCTGCACTGCAGCCTGTGAAAATAGACTACTGTTGGTATTGCTGTCTCAAAGCATGACTCTGCATCCCCATTTTCAACCTTCCCAGCAACATTTTTCCTGTTTTTAATTCCCCTTGACAAACAATTACATCTATGTATCTACAATCTCACATCAAACAGAGTCACTGGCAGTGCTGAAGCCTATTACCACTGTGTATTTAACGAGAAACAGTATTAAGCCCTAAATAGAACTCCAATCTATCTGTTGGTAGAAATGAGCACACCCAGAGGAATTCCATACCGACTTGAGGACAACCTACGGGCCTACTTCCTCTGAAGCAACAGTGCTACTCACTGTACCTGGTATCACTAACGCTTACACCCATTTTATTATATCGCCGAACAGCGTTTCGGGATATTATGCTTTTGGTCCGACTGCAGCCGCCGCTGCGCCGCCCTATGTGTTAACGCGATAACTTCAGTAATATTTCAATTAGAAATTTCATGTTTTGCATATAAGTAAGTACAATAAAGAGGAAGAACTGATTCGATTTTGAACTATTTGCAATTTCTAGATTGGCCACCAGGGGCCAAAAACTGAAAAATCACTGTTTTTATCATATCTCTGGAAATATTAGTCTGATTGACCTCAAATCAAGTGCCAATGAAAGATCATGACCTGCGGATGTGTCTCGCGATGACAACATACCTGTTTGGTTCAAAATTTTGACACAAGGTGGAGCTTTGCCACATAAAATTAACCATTTTTGCCATAGTTTTGGAACCATTTGTCCAATTGACATGAAACCTTGTGCAACTGCAAGGTCCTGACCTCACAACGTGTCACATGATGACATCATACCTGTATGGTTCAATATTTTGCCACTATGTAGAGCTTTGTGAAGGAAAATTACCATTTCGGCTATATCTTCAGAACCAAATGTCCGATTGACCTGAAATTAAGTTCAAATGAAAGGTTATGACCTGAGGGGCTTTATATTGAATTGGGTCTATTCAAGGATTGGGGAATTGGAGGATTGGGGGCGTTCGGGGATATACCCCAAGCCATCGCCTCCGTCGGCATAAGCCTGGTTTATTTTGTCTTAGACACATGCAAATAAAATAAACAAATAAAATACAGACTCTGACATTCCACAGCCCATTAGCAAATCACAGACCTTGATAATCTTCATGATGTAAACTTTATGAATATGGCAATATCCAACCAGACTAATTTTCTCTCATCTAATTTAGTTTGAAATGCCCCACACTTCAGTCACTATGAAACCTCTCAACTGACATTCTTCCCACATCCATCACTTCAGTGTTCCTCTCCGATCACTCATCCATGTTAAGTACACAAGAGGATCTGTTAATACACTTCATATATATATATATATATATATATATATATATATATATATATATATATATATATATATATATATATATATTTTATTTATTTATTTATTATTTTTTTTCCTGTAGAGAATTCACCTTTCCATTAACGAAATGTACCTGGTGTATTTTCATCTTTATTCATTCAATCTTGTACATCGTGGATCTTGGCATATTTTTATGCCTCCACACCAGAGACAGCTGTGGCCAGAGGCATTATGTCCGTCTGGCTGTACATCCTTACATCTGACCCAGTCTTGGGGATGTGACATGCAAAATGATATGGAGGGAATTTCTTCAAATTTGACACAAATGTCCACTTGGGTTCGAAAATGAACCAAGTCGAATTTGGTGGTCAAAGGTCAAGGTCGCTTGGAGCTTTTCTATTTCATTCTTGTGAAAGCAGTATCTCTGGAAATTTTTTCAACTTTGGCACAAATTTCTTTTTGGACTTGAGGATGAACTGGTTAAACTTTGGTGGTCAAGGTGACCTCACATCCATCCAATTCTCAATCCCATAAAACTCATCCCATAAACTCATAATGGGCCATTTATTAAAAATGCTCATTCTCATACATTTTTGTAGCTAGAAACATCAAACTTGCTGGAAAGCTTCATGTTGGGTAAGATTTGTAATTTTTTAAGTCTTGATGATCCCTGCACCTCCATGCCTCTCTTTTCAGCTCAGTACACTTCCATTTATTTTAAACAGCCCCCATCCTCCCACAGTAGGATGGCAAGAGCGCTTCAGACTGTGCCAAAGGATGGATCGTCAGACATTGATGTTTTTATAGCCCTGTTCCCCTCTTTTTTTATTTATTTATCACTCCAGCGTTCTTAAACTGCAATTGTGATGAGGTACTTACCGAGTCCTGGAAGTTATTTGTCACGGAGTTGTTAACTGTTAAAGCACCACCACATTTCCAGATTTGATTCTTAATAACCGTTTGTCACAGAGGACTGGGGGTGGGGTTATTGAACTCAGGAGAGAGTAACATTTTAATTTCTGAATCCCGCCCCTTTTTCTGATTGATTTTGTTTTTGTCCATCATAAGTATCAAACCATTAGTCGGAGATAGTTGGGGATTAGGTTGTTAGACTCAGAAAATGATCAGATTGACAAAAATTGACAAAATCCCACCCTTTTCCTGACTGGCTGATATTTTATCCTTCAAATATTGAATTGTTTGTCATGAAGACTTTGGGGTTTGGTTTTTGGACGCCAGAAGGGGTCACATATTAATCTATGAATACTCACCCCCTTGTCTGATTGGCGTAGCTTTTTTTATTCCTAATTATTGATCTATGTATCATAAAGAGTTCTAGATTTGGTTATCGAACTCAAGAAAGGGTCATATTCTTCACTGATTGGCTCAGTGTATACACTTCATCACTCATTTATTTTATGCTTGTTGTAGATAGTAGTAGATTATGTTGTTTTGAATTTTAGCATCATTTAGCATCAACAGCTTCACTTTGTCAAGCCAACATAAAGTTTGTTCACAAACCTTTCCTTCTAGGCGGTTAAGTTTCGACTGAACTTTGTCATTGCACCATGTAACAAAGCTATAATTCATCTGTTCTCCTCGTGTACCAACAGTCTATGAGTGAAGATTGCATCTTTCTTACTGGAATTTATTTTCCGGACTTTTTTTTATTTATTTTCCGAGCGATGACGTCCATTTTTAAAAAAATAAATAAAATACTCATCATACCTTACATTATATTCCCTCAGAGTTTTCATTACATATATTATTCGAGTCTGGATAGACATGGATGTAAACTGCAGAAAGGCTAGCTGGTAGGGGCACACAACCATGGGGCGGAAATTCTAGTTTCTTCTTGAAAATTCAGCGAAGAAGTCACATGCCATGTGTTTCTATTTGAGAGAATGCGAATCAACATTTTTGTGACATCTCTTGGTGCACAGCCGTCTTTATGAAATTATGAGTACCAAAATTTTTTGATTATAGGAGTCTAATCTCTTTTGTGTGCAGTCGATTAAAATTGCATTGGGAATTTGATGTTTAGAATTTGCCAATTCGCCTTGTACATTTTAATTGTTTTGTAATTTGTTTGTGGTGCCATCCATGAGACCAAGGGTTTGTTCAACAAAGCAAGATGACTGATTTATTTTTGTTGACACACTTCACGATTAACATCCCAGAAAAGCCCCATGTTCCTGATTTGGGTGGGGTCTGGGTTTGTCCTTGAAATTATTTTGTTTTAATTCTGTGTTCAATTAACTGAAGTATGGAGACAGGCCATCATTAAATTAATTGGAATTTTGGTCACACTTTATTTGAAGTGTTGCTCATAAAGGCTTTATAGAGCAGGTTTAATGCCTTCATAAATGAGACATGATGTCTTAAGAAATCATACATAAGCGAATGTCATGCTTTGTAAAGGGTGAAATAAGACATCCTTATTCAACATGTGATGCCAGATATGACAATGACAATGTGACATCATCAGTTATATCACATCTGGCATCACATACTGATTACATGCTGTGTCATTTCACCCTTTACAAAACATGACGTTTGCTTATATATGATTTATGAAGACATTATGTCTCACTAATGAAGGCATTATACATGCTCTATAAAGCCTTTATGAGCAACACTTCAAATAAAGTGCGACCGGAATTTTTCTGTAGCAAAAGCAATACCATTCATGCCAGACTGGTTCGTATTGGCATTGCATGTGTATTGCGAGATAAATAAATCATCGAATTGTGGTCCTGCTAGTAATTTCCAGTCTGTTGGCTGATATGGGCTCATATTTATCCTTTTGATGTCAAATGGAAGGCAAAAACCATTTTAACATACCGTCACTTGCTATTATAAATGACATGCCATATAAATGGATGCCAAATTTTTCAAACCCATACATTACATTTCAATACATTATATGCTCCCATGTATAGTAATCTGTTGGTTAATCCTCATTTTGAAAAATTGGAAGAGACTTCAGTGTTTCACTAATTACAGTAATGCCTCATAGTGAAATTAGAATGATCAAATTTAAGCATGGTGTTTACACTCTCAAAGTCATTGGGAAGTGGGAAAACACAAACAAAAAAACTGATGTCATATTTCAAAATTTACTTTGTTCAGAAACATCCAACCAAGTAAGAATGGAAAAAAATAGCAATAAATATGATGAAATGTGAGATAAAAAAGCAGAGTAGACTCAAACATCAGACATTCTGGCTTACTGTATGGGTATAACCGTAATGGATATTTCAGAAGGAGGGAGTTATTTACATTAACTCTGTGGTATATATTAAGTTCTGACTGTGTTCGATAAAATTAGGCAGATTACTCACATACGGCATGGCATCACCTTGGGATGAAAGGGTTCATGACCAATTAAATCCAGTCCCTGTGAAAGGAAATACATTTTTAAATCTATTTATAGAAGAGTAGGCATCATCTCATACTTTGTGTAGGTACCCTGTATACCTCCAGGTTCCAAAAAAAACAAAAAAAACAAAAGAGAAAATAAATTCCAAGCAACTTCAATTGTCAATTAATCTTTGTCTTTGTTTATCTTACCATAATACATCTCTTCAATATGGAACACATTCAGAGTTGTTGGCCTACTCATTTTTTCATGGAGCAAGTCCCAAGATGAGAGTAACTCTTAAAAGCCCTGACCTGCATAAATACTGCAGCAGCTTTCGCTGTAATGGGAGGGTTATTGGCAGTTCTAAGAGGTTAAAAAGTTGACTTTAAATCTAATAGATGGAAATATGCTTCACTGTCTTGACCCTGGCATGCTGCGGGACACAGTTTTTAACTACAGATAGAAACTACACCCAACCTCACTCAATAGCTTTTTACCCTTTGGAGTGGGTCTATTTTGGGAGTCTTTGCCTGTCGACGATGACCTTTTGTGATTTTTAGGTTGCTTGTTCACTTCATACTGCTTCCTGTTTTATCATTTTTGTCAGATCAATGTGGTTTTCTGACAGTTGGGTTAAAACTGACACTCTATATACTTCAAACAATCATGCTGTAAATATATGAGTCTTACTTTTATTGTCTGTTCAACTTAAAATTGTAGTTGTGTCAACAAATGAGAAGTTGATACCTTTAACGTGAAAACATTTTTATCTCATTTTTATTTTATTTAACCTTCATTTCACTATGTATCTCCACTGAGCTTCAAAATCTCTAATACAAGGTAGTGTTGACTAAGTCAGCCGCACAAAAATCCTCACATAAAGGTACAAACAACAGACTTAACAAAAAACAGCAAGAGCATGATAAAAATGTCATGTTAAGTAAAAACCAATGTACTAAAAAAGTTAATTACATCAATCAATGAATTAAATGTATTCAATAGCGAGACATGATAGCCAAATAATCCTTAATCTTATTTTTTTGATCTTCCATTCTCATAAATTAATCAAATTTAAAGTGACTCTATGGTCTCAAAAAGGATGAATGTCCAAAAAGTTTTAAAGAACTTTCAGCAAATACAAAGAGGCTACAAGAGATAATATTCATATTTTGTCCACAAGACCAAAGGTAGCATCTACTGAAGGTTTTCGGAGTCAGTAAAGAACTTGGATAAGGGGGCAGGTCCTTCGTAGTATAGCCTTATATAGAAAAATGTACCAGTGCTTCATTCTACGACTGCATAAGGAAGACAAATTAACTTTTTCACATGAATTGCAATAATGCTTACAAATATCCTAATCAGAGATCAATCGTAGCGCTGTATGGTACACGGAATTTAAAATTTAAAAGAAGATTAATTTACATGCATTTACATATCACTGAAATTAACTACTGAGAAAATATTGCTTACACCAACAGAAAAACAGCATTTATTTCTATTATAAAAGCCTAGCTTTACCCAAAGTATTATTTTTTTTTAAGACACTCGGTAGTATGTTGAAAAGACAAGTTGTCCTCTAGGAATAAAACACCCAAGTATTTGTAAGTTGTAATGCATTCAGTCGCCTAATTATTTACAGTAACAATCTGATATTCTGTACCATCTATCTTCTGAGACCTCGAGCTCAGGTTCAGATTATGTACGTGTGCAAATACGTCTTCGAGAAACATACCTTAGATCCTGTGCTGCGGTCTCCATTGTTAGGAATAACATGAGCACTGTATGCAAGGACACGTCACAATCAATCACCCAACTTCACCCAATAACTTCATGTTCACAGCTAGACAGAACAATGCCAGGAGGGAAAGCATTTACTCAACATGGTGAAAATGTGTCACAATGTATAAGAACAAAGCGTTGGTCACATCTCCGGAATTAGCCTAAAGTGGGTTGCGAACAGTTGGCCGATATTTCAGCCACAACCTCTGACTTCCTAGAACTAAGAAATTGAGTTGGTCCAACCCAGAAAAAGTTTTCAGTTACTCATCCAATGCACTCTTTAATGCAAAGCTTGCAGTATTTATGAGAAAAATGAGTTTGCGAATGCCAAAGAAAGGTGAATTTACTGAGTCAGCACCATCAGTGCTGACCACTTGTGGCTATAAAAATGTCAAAGAATAACGCAGAGGCTCCATAGATCAGTGGTCCATCTGTAACTTCTGATGCCAATATAACAAATTTCCATGCAGGAAAGAGTCCTGATAAAAAAAATATATTTTCAACGAGAGGCACTAAGAGAGTGCAAACTCCGCCAAAGCAGCACAGTCGAAAACTTGCTGCGTAAACATGGCTCACACTGTATATTTTTTGACCGATCGCGGTCAAAATCAAAAGGGTTCATCCCTGATGTAATAGCATCCCACTCACAAAATTTCAGAGATATCCGTACAATACTTTTTGAGTTATTTTGTACACAAACAGACAGACAAACAAATGCCAGCAAAAACATAACCTCCTTGGCGGAAGTAATAATGAATACAGAACAAAGACAAAAGATGAAGCAGAACCGCTGCCATCTTGGATTCATGCTTCATTTTGAAATAAGAATGGTCACAGGCATTTTTATCTTCTATTCTCTTTTTTTCTGCAGTGTAACCAAATATGAGTTTCAAGGCTGAACGCTGTGTATCCGTGCAGGATTTCAAGGACACGGGTCTATGCTGAATAGGGAATGTGTTTGTGTTGCGGAGGACCGGCCTTCACAGTCGCCTACTTATGGACACATTTGAGTTTGAGCCAAGTTTATCACAGCTCCATCCACCGTCAGCCTTTCTGTATAATTCCCTGTTTCCTCCAGAGACTAAAGGCCTCCGGCATCATTCAGTTTAAGAGGTCATTTGCGTGATAATATTCAGCCATTAAGGATTAACATTCTCGCTATGAATTTCAATTCATTTAATTACCCCTTCCTCCAATGCAAAAGTTTTACGAACGAGATTGCAAATTATATTTTAAACCCCAAAAATCTTTGCTATATATAGAGGAGACAGTGAAAATACGTCTATCGTGTGAAAGCATACATTTATTCCGTATTTTCATTCTCAGCGTATGCCTGTTGGAACTGGCTGAATGAGATGATTTCATTAATTAGATTAGTTTACGTAGCTTTGTGAGCATTTGCAAAATCACACAAATAAACTTAACAACCCATCCCCTTCCTGCAAAAAAAAAAAAAAGGCCTGCATTACTGGTCATTTTAAATTACCCATCTGCCCAGGTGTTGTTGATTATTGTTTTCTTGCTTAAAAGATTTTTTAAAAAAAGTTAAAAGATATTGTAAACTATACTTTTGCATTGTAATGTAGGGAGTTTGTACAGGGCACAGTGGAGCACTGGTCTCGTCTGAAATTGCTGAACAGAGCCAACACACATCTGCTGTCTGTCTACCGCTACCAGAGACAGAAGGGTTCTCCTTACAGAATGAGTCCCCAGGGAGAAATATGCCGTTTCATTGTGTGAGCATATGCGCATAGTGCACTTTCCACACTGAGGAAAATGATAAAACCCCATTAGCATTCCTCTCGCAGGTCTCTTCAAAGCAAATTTGGACATTTTTCTAGTTGCAGCGAACTCCTAAAAGCCCAACTAGTCAGTAGCTTGATGATCCTTTGTGTCATTGTATATGTACACCGGGGCCAGGCTTTTAGGAAGTTTCTGTGTCACAAAATGGTCTCTGTTTTCAAGCCCTGATGAAAGAAATGGCACGGCTGCTGGCATCGTTTAATGAGATTTAAGGTAACATTCCACAAAAGTGCATTAACACACGAAGCCCACCCTATTTATATTACTGTATAGTTAAATGCTGACCATCAAAGGTGCATTTTTTTTGCATTTGCCGGTGTTCGGATTGTTGTAATTCAATCTATTCTCCTTCAAACCACAGGTGGAGACAGCTGGACAAAGACGGGCAAGTATCATCAATTTATTTATTTATTTTTCTTTTGGGAAACTACTTTCATACAGTTTACTATAGTGTAAGAAGAGACACCAAGCATCACTCTGACCTCTAATATTTCGTTAGCTTGCGCTAATATTGACAGCAGTACATTAAGTACACTCCCGCACAGGCTCCAGTGATAGGAGGATCGCGAGCGCTTCTGAGGAACGCACTGTACCAGAGCCGTCTGCCACGGAGCTGAACGCCGGAGATGTAGAGATAGGCTGTTAGAGCATCGGTCGTCTGCCTGCTGGAGGGTGTAATTGCTCTGAGCGAGTACCCTGCTCTCATGACGCACCCTTCACAACACGCTCCAGGGGGGAGACTTCACTTTTTTGGCCTGTCAGTGAATGAGTCACACAAGTTAATTTGTGTGGAGTCCCACTGACCCCCATTTCCGCATTGCAACAAAGCGTTTTTCCATTGAGCCAAGCCGGTAGTTTGGCTGAGTTTCAGCTTCTCACGTCCAGAATCAGAGCAGTGAAATAGGCTCTTGGCTGCATATATATGCAGTCATTTTCATTTGGGCATTCAGCACTGGGAAAAATATTAAATCAAGGGCTATTGAACCTTTGAGGACATTTCTTCTGTTGTCCACTGGAAATTCCCCTGATATTCACCATCTCAAACACTGTAGCAATATGGGCATCTCTGCTGCAGAATGTTCACATTTATATTAATTAGACAGAACCCCGGCTGTTTTCCTGATTATGATTTTTCGATGGCAAACTGAGTATGATATATGTAGAATACACCTCCTCCTCAGCTGGCGCTTACAAACACAAACCTGAAAAAGTTGGGACAATGTGTTAAATAAGAGTTAAAACTGAAAACAGTGATTTGAAAACTATCTTTGACCTGTAGTATGTTGAAAACAATACAAAAGCATGTTTTTCAATCTTTCACCACATGAAAATCTTTGATTTTTCAAAATAGACGCATATCAATTTTGATTCTTGTAGCATATTAAAAAAGAAGGGACAGTAAAGTATTTATCACTTTTTAATGTTGCCATTCCTTTTCACAAAGCCTATTAAAATGTTTAGGGTTAGGGAGACACTAAGTAATAACTATTTCAGGCAATTTTGTTACATTCTACCTGCAAACAAGTCCTAAGGTTTGCAATAGCATTGGACCTTTGTTGTCGCATTTTACATTTCCTAATGTGCTAGACGCTTTTTTCTTTTCTTTTTTGCGCGCCAGTCGAGACTGCAGGTTGGGCAGTCTAGCACCCCCACCCTCTCCATATGCATCCATGCATTTATAACGCCTGCAGACTAGGGTTTGGTCATTTTCTTGTTGAAAAATGCTTGGCCGCCCCTGGAAATGATGTCGTCATGAAGGCAGTGTATATGCTATTCCAAAATCCATGCACTTTTCAGCATCAATTTGCAATGTGTTTCCCTTGAAAAATGATAATGTACAGTCATTACATTCAAACAAATATAAACGCGCAGTTACTTGAAAAGTTACTTTTCATCACAGCCCCTTCGCCTGACATTATTAGGCATCCAAGAGTAATAAAGGTAAAACAATTTGCACAATAGTTAAAAAGAAACAACATTGTGAAAAAAAGCATATGCAATAGAGTAAAATCTATAGTCATTGACATAGTTGTATTAAGAGTCAATCAATCTTTTATTTAACCGGATAAAACCAATTGAGACCAAAGTCTCTTTTTCAGTGGTAATCTGGCGACTATGTGCAAGGTCGATGAAAATATCATCAGTGTTGACATTGTCGATTCTCGGCATCGATTAAACTGAATGAGGGTTGCACAAGATTTAGCTCCAGCAAGTAGGCTAAGAGACCCTCCCCTGTAACCCAACCCTCTCTCCGTTTAACACAAACAAGGTGAAAAAAAATCTAAAATTGGAATTAAAGCTGAGAAGTTGTCAAAACATGCTTGCGCTTCAGCCATGAAGCAAAACAATCAGGCTGGGTGTGGGTACAGGTGTAGATGTAATGCACTGTTTCCCAACTTTGAAACCAACTGGGTCAGCCTACAAGTTTTAAATGAAATAAAATGACATTAAATTATTTATAGTTTTACAAGTTTAACCCCTTGACGCCTATTGTTGCGAATTTGTCGTGAACCGTTTACATTAAGAATGCATCCAATTTAGCATCTGCTTGAAAGCAAAAACACAATTTTTTTTAAATAATTGTATATACATTCAGGTGTTAAGGGGTTAAAAAAAAATGTGTGAATCAGGTGTGTAAGAGAAGACATCAGCTTTGTTCAGCTGGAGATCAGCTTTAACCAGCCGCAATCTAGCCTCAAACTGGCAACAAATTAATGTGAAAAATCAACATAAACAGTAATAGTCTGGTATTGGGCCTCCACAAGCGGCAAGATAAGCTTAACACACCTGGTATGAACTCTATGAAGTGTAAACTGCACTGGAGGGATGGAGCACCTTTCTTGCAAGAGATATTCCCGCATTTGATGTTTTGATACTGGTGATGGAATTAAGGCACTTTCGAACTCAATGTTCCAAAGTTTCTCTGATGAGTTCAGCTAGTGTGAGAGCTGGAGACAGAGAAGGTGATGACATATACTTAGAACCATTTTCATACGCATCAAACCATTCAGTGAGCCCTTGCGGCCTGTGGGGTTTGGGCTATTGTCATCCTGGAAGAGATCACTCCCATCTTGGTACAAATGCTTCATCAAAGGACATAAAGTTGATCACAAAGGATACCTCCGCAATGACTTGCAGTGAGTCTTCAGCTATTTAGAGGAGGAATGTAGCCAAACCATGCCAGGAAACTGAGGAGGAGCATCAGCAACAGTTATGTTAGTAGTAGCATCTATTCAGGACTTTTCCTCCAATTTTTCTCCCCTCTGTATGTCAAGCTAGATGTGTCAGAGACACTGCTTTAGAGCACATTAAACCAGCTCAGTCTTTGCTGGAATTTTCAGCAGGGTTTCCGCAGCTTGGCTTGTGGATTAATTTCTTCTATGGCTGTGTGATCTTGCATATTCAAAACTCTTTGTATACATTTACATATTCAAGGCACATGAATCAATACCAGGCAATTACATTCTGACCTGATAAAGGTACTGAATTGATGATGCTGATGCCTTTGGAGTATATTGTACATATTGAAATTTTATAAAGCTAAACTAAATGCAAGAATAAATGGCCTGTTTTGCATTGCACTGATAGTTTTCACTGTAAGCTAATGGCACAGGTGCAATATCTAGTTGATCATCTTTTGATGCTAGAGGCTCAGACAGAATTTTGATTATTGCAGAAGATACATTTATATTTATCAAAGGGGTATATTATGGAATAACCATACCACAGTCAGAAACGTATCCGTTCGACTGCAGAATGTTATTATTACAGACAATTAGAAGGGTGTGATCATTTTCTGGCAATTTGTTGTTATACAAGTACCATCATGGTATGCATTGTGCTAGAGTATTTTCACAAGCATATGGGAGAGCCAGTGATGGGGGTCTCAGAACTTCATTACTGCTATAAAGGGCAGCCCAGCTGTCATCAATCACAAGCTAACTTCTCTAGCATCAAGGCATTCACTGTTCAACCAAGGCGCTCCTCACTGTCCATTGATTGGTGCTCTGTGCACAAACCTCAATGTTTTGCGCGGCTCATCCACTCGTGACATCGATCAGGCTGATCCTCACGAAACGCTGATTAATCACTTGAGAGTGTTTGGATCCATTTATGGGGAGCTTGTTCATGGCGTCACTGACACTGACTCATTTGTTAGCGACGATAAACAATGGCGAGCAAGAGCACGGCGAGCTACTGTTCGACTGTCCGGACCTTCGATTGATGTCTGTGTAGCCTCCTGTTCGAAGCTGCCCTGCTGGCATAATAGATATTACGGCTAGTCATTTCTCCAGTTCCAGAACTGGCAGCACAGAAATGATCACAAAGACAGCGAGTGAAGAGGCCTCAATCTTCACGAGGTGTCAAGTGTCTTGATTGATATCTCGTGTTTAGCGATGATTTCTTGCCAGGTTAGAAATTGCTTGCTGAGGAAAAAAAAAAAAACCTCTGACCGAGAGTAACAACAAGCGCAGGCATCCAAAGACACAGATTAAAATAAAGCTGCTGCAAAACACATAGGAATGTTGCTTTTCTTATTGATTTTAATCTGGCTTTGACATTGGACACAATGAAAAACCTGAGACCTTTTCAGCCAGTCACCTTAATGACTATGTCTAATAGGCTAATTTGGTATCAGGACATACTGTAGTCTATATTTCAGAAGTTTCTCTTCTGGAAAGTCTACCGTCCTGTTGGTTTTAATTGCAAATGGGGCCGCCTGCTCATCTGCCCTACCACCACCCCAGCATCCACCTGCAGCCCTCGACCAGAGAGGTGGAGTGATATTTAATCATCACTCAGCAAAAGCTCATATAACCTTATCTGCAAGGAGTGATGCAGTCAGAGTCTAGATGCCAAACTCTGTGTTCTGCTGCTGTTACAAGCATTTAAACCTGAGTTGACTGACTGCGCTCTGATTTTTATATACTGTACCTGATGTCACTTATTTGCAGCTCAGAAAGGTCTCAAGTTGCTCAGAGGTCTCCTTTGTTAGGTGCAGGGTGAAAACCCTCTGGACTGCAGGCTTCTAGGAACAAGGTCGCTTTCTGGTCGGTGAGTTGTCCAGGTGTGTCGATCCTGCTTACAGGTTGCAAGGAGTGAAAGTGGTCAGTGGCAGACGTTCAAGAAGCGAGGGCACAATCCTCCAAGCATAAGTGGCATTAAAAATGCATAAAACGGTTGTTCTTTGGCTGGAGAGGGATGCAGTCCTTATGCACGGGAATCAGCGGCGTGACTGAGCACCGCGCGGCTCTCCATGAATAATGCAGGCAGAAAGTAATGGCGGTTAATGGAGATTTACGCCGTAGCTACTCCCCTCGCATGGCCCGGGATAGTATCGCCACTCTGCTCCTGTCAGACTGACAGGATTCCCCTCGTTCGCTCTCACCAGCAAATACTGCAAATGCCCTTGTTTCGCATTTCGGAGCAGGGTAAACACAGTAAGGTCCCTGATTACAGAGGGAAAATACATGAGTCACGTCTTCTGGGCATCACCGCATGAGCCATGTTGATTAGATTTACACAGAATCCTCCCAGTATGACAAATGCCTCCCCCGATGCTACTGAATCACCCAAAGACTTTGCGTGAGCATGAGTTCTGCATGCTAACAACGGGAAACTGGCATGATTTTATGCAACTTTCTGCGACTTTTTTCAGGATTTTATCTGCAGAAATCTGTGGCTTGCTGACTGGAGTAAGATCAAAACGTAGCTGAAACAAAGGTGAAGGCAGTTTTCAGCCTCACAACGTTCTGTAGCATTCAACTAAGCTTTTATAGGCATTACAGTGTATGTCGGGTGTTAAAAGATTAATCCTTTTTTCACACACATTACCAAATCATTAGCTCTGCTGTTGTTTCCGGTGGTGGCTATTAAAGTGTAATTAAATGGATTCAATACTGAATATCTTCTGTACCAACATAGGTGTGGGCATTTTTATGAAACACACTCATGCCTCTTACGTACATCTTGTTTGTGGAATGAGAAATTTAGAGACTTATTTATTTAGAATGCCAGGACGTATTCAGTGGTATAGTTATCAGCTCCCCCCTCACCCCTAATTATTACATCCCGTATACCTCCGGTCCCCCCGTACGCATGTAACTAATCACTCTTTTTTTCAATTTTTTAGTTTCAACCATGGATAATCAAAAACTTAGTAAATCCATACCATGTCTTGTTGGCCCAGATATGCCTTTAAACAGATGATTTCCAGTGATTGCTGTGTATTTTGGGCTGATAATGCTGTATTATTTCAGTACGATCCGTTTTATGTGGCAAAGATAAGGAGTATCAGATACATTGTAAATGGCTTTGCATGCATGGACCAGGTTGTGTACTCTGTCAAGTTGCGTATAATTTCAGCTTAAATACGTCCTTCAAAATTTGGGTGCTTCAGATGCAATTCATCCTTAACTTCAAACCGTGATTGTAACTGCTGAAGGACTTCTTGGACAATTTGGCTGGCATGTCAGCTTGTGCAACAGTAACAGAACTACAAATGCGTGGGCTGTCAATTGCATGACCACACACAAGGATTGTCAATAAACCTGTACATTTGCAGGGGCTGTCGATTATCCTACACGAGGATAAGGACTGTCAATAATCCTACACAAGCACAAACTGTCTCTTGCCCTTGTTTTGCCTGTCAGTCACAGACAATAGGTTGTAATAAATGCTCAAAATTTATGTTACACAAATTCATAATAAAAGTTCTTCCAGTCAAACACCTCAGAATAACTTCTCGACCCCAAATGAGCCACCACCCCCATGCACAGTGCCTATTTAGGTAAACAAACAGGTACAATAAGAAGCTTCTACAAAACTAATTCCTTTACAATGTCACTGTCAAATCCTGTGCATGCACCCATGTAACTGTCAAATCCTGTGCAGATTACAGATTTTACAGTGTACCTTCAGACAATAAGCAGCTCACTCTCAAAATAGGTTTTTAATCAAGAATAGAAAAAAGGAAAAGACTAATCACAGTGTTGTAAATGCTTGAGCGGGGAAGAGTGAAGCCGTGTTTATCCAGGTATGTGTGAATGTATTGCCAGACTGGGCCATCTGCAGTTCCCTCTATGAGAATAAATCACCTTTCATTTCCCTACCCTGCTAGTCAACTCCCTTGGTTTCTTCGTAGCCACTTAGATTAAGAGGAATCCACTGATTGAATTCAGATACATTTACAGTTTGTTTAAATAGATTCATTCCAGTGGAGCTGAAAGTCTCATTATCAAGCCTCTACCTCATAGCTCCCTTCGAATTTCTTGCAAGAAAAATGGAAAATAAAAACACTAACATTTTAACCCCATAAAACCTATACCTCCTTACATGGTTGGTAAATGCAGCTGCTGTATTCAAACCTGCGGAATTTTAGGCATATTTTAAATTCAAGTGGAGATCGCAAAGTTGCCAACAATCCTAACTACAATGTCCAGCTGAATCACAGGGAAATGTGTTTAAAATGATGTTCAAAATCTAATTGTAATCCATCTGATACAATACTGTGGGGTCACACTTTAGATTAAGTATTGTTCTTAAAGGCTTTATACAGCATATATAATGCCTTCATAAAAAAGACATAATGTATTCATAAATCACCCAGAAGCAAATTTCATGCTTTGTAAAAGGTGAAATAATTAATCCTCATTCAGCATGCGATGCCAGATGTGACAATGACAATGTCACTTAGCTGACAATGTCACCCCTAATGACATTTAGCCACTAGCTAAGTGACATTGTCAGTTAAATCACATTTGGCATCAGATCCTGAATAAGGATGTGTTATTTCACCCGTTACATAAGCATGACATTTGCTTATGTTTGATTTATAAATACATTATGTCTAATTTATGAAGGCATTATGCATGCTGTATAAATTAGCAATATTTTATCTAAAGTGTGACCTACTGGGGTGATGAAAACATGACTTTAATATTTCTCTCAATATAAGTGTTATGTAGCTTCAGTGAAGCGCTGTGACCATCAGGCACAGAATATGAAAAAGTGAAAAATAAAAGTTTAGGGGGTTAATGTCAGCAACGAATGTGATGGAGCGGCTTAGGATATTTGTGATTTATTCCAGTAAAAAAAGAAAGAAAAAACATGCATGTGAGAATTCATGTTATTGTTAAATATTTTTCAATTTTTTCAAATAATGTTTCCAGATTTATTTGAACATTTATGCCAGTTTGTATTATTTTTAAAAAGCTTTTATTCACACTATCCTTGGAAAACAAAGACATTTTTCTCAATTTATATTTTACAGCTTTCATTTGGAAGCTATGAAATATAGATTGTAAATAAATCCCGAGACTGAAACTTGTTGGGACATTTTTACAGCTGTAGAAATATGAAATTGTGGGATTTCATTTATAAAAAATGTGCACAATAAGTCATTGTGTTATTTGTGTCCGCAGGCACATGGTGTCCGCCTGACTTCCTACCACCACTGAATAACGAAGAGATTAACAGCTCGGTATCCTCAAATCTTTCATTCTCCAATTCTGACACATGTTGATCAGAATGACTAAAGGTATCTCTGCATACGTTCAAATCTGTTAAACACTGTATATCAAGGTGTGCATTGATCATGGCAGCCAATGGGACATCAGTTTGAGTGAGGGAACTATGATATTTAAAAAAAAAAAAGAAAATAAAAAGGGAGATCTTGCTGTTTTTGAGGAGCTTTCATTGCACTTTTATTTTATCCTATAACATCTGATGTATATCTCTTTTACTTTTCACAATTTTTTCCCCTAGAGGTTACTTTCCTTGCAATGATAAAATATATGATTAATCGCACAAAGAAAAACTATTCACATGGTTTACTGCACGCCAACACATGCATGTATAATTTTGCATTGGGGTCATGTAGCTAAGAGCTCAGAAATCTCAACAAAAGACAATAAGTTAAACAAAAAGTAGAAAAGGAAATTTGCTCATGCACAAAGCACACGCAAGTTAAAACTTTCTGAAAATGCATTACTAAAAGTCAATGTCAGCAATATCAAAATCCATTAACATCCATCTATCTATCCATTACCGCCTCTTCCTCACTAGCGTCATGGGGGAGCTGGAGCTTATCTCAGCTGACTCAGAGCAAAAAGCAGGGACACACCCCATACAGCTCACCAATTCATTGCAGGGCACTCACACTCACACATACCTTCAGGCAGCTTAGCGTAGCCAATTAGCCTGACATGCATGTCTTTGGACTATGGGAGGAAACCAGATTACCTGGAGGAGACCCATCTGAACACGAGGTGAACATTCAAAATCAAGCCCTGAGGGTTTCTTCGTCATCTCGGTACCTAGATATCCAATCGGATCTGAGAACTGGAAGGACTGTTTTCATGAGAACAACTAAGTTTGTAAAAGTAAATATGTGTGAGAAGTGAGGTTCCATGGTATTTGTATTTCTGTAGGATACCCAGAAAAGCTCTTAGGCCTCTTTGGTATGCAACAAGCTATAAAAGTCATTTGCTGGGTTGAATTTGCCAAGCTGAGAACAGGACATGAATGTGTCACCAAATATTAAGCTTTATTTAGCTTTGCATATGGTTATCAGGTAATTAACAGAAATTATAAATGAAAATTTGCCGAGCCTGTGAATACATTATAACTTCCCCTTCAACGAGAAAGTTAATGGTATTTTTAAGGTATAGTGTCATAAAGACAGGATCATTTTGGCCCGTAATTGACACAAAATTCATGAAAACGGAAGGGTTGGATACAGTATATTGTACATAATGTTGCCATGACATTATCAGTTGAATGTATTAAATGTATTGCTGTTTGATTATTTTAATGTTTACAATATTGTATAATCCTTATGTTTTTGTAATACTTTGTTTACATTTGTTAACAGTGTACTGTTCCAAATGAGACGGAGGTGTCAGTGGGCTTTTCTGTTTGAATAAATAAATAAATGATTGACAATTATGCACATATCAAATAATCCCCATACATCAAGTTATGTATTCACATTGTTTTTTTTCTAGCTTCCTTTTATTTCAGTTTCTAAAACTTTAGCCTTTCCTAAATCATTAGGAAATGATTGCCTTTCATGTCTGTCCTCATAATGGATGGTTCATTAGAACTTAAAACAACCTCTTGAAATCATGCTGAGAAAGGCCTGCTTGAATTGGGTCATATTTAAATGCAGTAAATATATTCTGGAAGAACTGATAGCATGTTGCTACATCCTTGAGCTGTTGAAAGTGGAGGGGGAAGATCGTCTCTCCAAGGGTCCTCTGCCTTTTGGACTACAGGAACTCCATCTGTGATGTCTCGACCAATTTCCAGTTCATAAATAGCCCTGGCTGAAGAACAGGTACATGCAGAGTCAGAACAATTCGAATCATTGGACACTCGCCTTATTTTTTCAGCCTGTCTCTTCTGTCCTGGACACCGATGGATGCAACACAATCAAACGTCTTTCCAAAACAGGTAAACTCAGATGTTATCAGGACAGACAGACCCCTGGAAAAGAGTTATGTGTCATTTACAGCTGCAAGAAATGAGTGATTGGTACCTGTCATTAAGTTTGTCCTTGGCTGCCTATGATTTTTCTGGTAGGTTTTCAATGTAGTGAATTCACAGCTGATTGGCACCCTCAAGTTCAATCTGGGATTTTAGTTTTAATAGTTCTTCACTATTACGAGTTACAATTTAACTGTCTACTGAAGACTGAAAAAAGATAATGCTATTCTAATTCACCAACCTCTTGAGGTTATTATTTTAAAAAAAGGCATGCCCTTAATACAGTATATGCCTGAACTTAATTACTTATTAAGGGCCCAATTTTTCTGCATGCATTATATCTAACAACAGTGGCAGGCGGTGGACAGAGAGCAAGGAGGGCGATAAACATGTCTTTAAACTGCTTATTAGCCTTGACCTGTTTTCAGTCAATTTCCCTGGTGAAAGACACTTGAACTCTCCCCTCTCAGGTGTAGCTAATTGTCTTCGTTAAGGCGAGAAATTAAACGTACCAGTTGAACGCAAAAAGGAGCACATTTCAATCTTTCAATTAAACAATCATTACCCACAGGTTTGACAATTTGCTTAGGATGTGACAAAATTTAACGCGGAAAATCCACAGTGGTTTTTTCATGAAGTGTTGCCTATTTAGGCATGTGAATTAAACATTTTTATAAAATTTATTATTCACTCGCCTAAGCATTTCATTATAAGGGAAACCAAAGGGAAACCATTATAAGGGAGACCAAAAACAATGATTAAAATTGGGTCACTAATCTCATGCGTTTCACAGGATGTTTTTCGCCCCCCCCCCAGTTTTCTGTCCACCGCCCGCCACTGTCTGACGATACACACATGAACCCTTTGTATTTTTCTCCAGCCGCAAGGATTAACATTTTTTTCTTGGAGGGCTACATGCTGGGCGGAGAGATGGAGAGACGAACATCGAGGACGTAATTTCATTTTTGGGGGTGTTTTCCATGTAAATTAGATGACACAGGTGGGAGTGTTATTTAAGTGCCTTCATGAACATACATTTCTAAACAACAAAATGTTCCAAAGAAGTTACTTTAATATAATAGATAATTCAATTAATAAATAAAATTAAAAAGCTTTTGGGGAAACATACCCTTGATCAGGCATACTCACTCTTTTCCGGAATGAGCCGGTGTGGGCGCAGGCTTTCTTTCTATATGCAGTTTCACATCTGATTCTACTAATCAAGGTTCTGTGGCAAAGGCGTAAAGAGTTGATTAGTAGAATCAGGTGAGAAACTGTATGGTTAGAATTAAACCTGAACACACAGCGGCTGACTCTAGAAAAGAGTGAGTATCTCTGATCTAGATCGAGACAATTGCAAAGCTCTAAGTGGCTGAAAGTTGCCTGACATTGTGGTGCAGAGGCCAGAGCAGTACCTGGGATGGGAACACCTCATATTGCCTTGGTGACAGCGCCTTGTTGTGCACCTGTGGTCAGTCAGACATCGCCAATTGAGCTCACCGTTGACGAACAAAATCCCTCCGCTCACAATGTTATCTGCGCTCTCCTGGATTGACCGCAAAGGTTACATTGAGCAATGCACTGCAGCATGAGCTAAAATTGGATTTTCAAACTTGGTTAAGAAAAGGCAAGAAAACACACTTTAAAAATCCATAACCGTTTAAAATGTAAAACAAAGAAGAAGAAACTATGATAGTGTTTCATGAAGGCGTGTTACATTCTACCGCAAACCTTCTTGGGATGAATAATTTTTAAGAGAACAATTTTATGAGCCCTTCCTGAGCTCCTTCTTGTCAATAGCTGAGTGAGTCTGGAAATTCCCTTTGTAAGCACTAGACCCGTTTTATTGCCAGGGAGGAGCCTTGAAACTCGATCAGTAATTCTTTCAGGCTGTGCAAAACTACCAGTGAAACATGCAGCAGTCATTGTCAATATCATTTAACATGCTGCAAACCAGCGAAGCAAACATTCCCAAACAAAACAAGGGTAATCAGAGCCAGCCAGCCCAATATGTTATACCAAGCAGTAAAAGGAAGTTGTGCTGGAATAGAACTTCCATTAATTTTATCTTTATTACCTGTGGTCTTTATCTTGGTAATTTTATGCAGCAACGTAATTTCCTTTCTCTTTGCCCATGCTTCAATATACCCTGGACCTGATTCTGTTGCTCATCAACATAAAAACCAATTGCGCATAATTATTAGAATAGGTTTGACATTAAAAAAAGAGATATAAAATGTTTTATTTACATCTCTGCGCAGTAAATAAGTGGTTGGTAAAAACAGGAAATCCATGCCATCTGACTCAGCCTGAGTTTGAAAAAAAGAGATACCAAGGATAAAAACATTTATAATTTATATTTTATGTATTAACCCTTAAAATGTAAAATGCTAATCACTGCTATAGTCACACAAGGCATAAAATACATGAAGCAAAATTTTAGATTTCAGCCTTCTATGGTCAATAACTTTGGCAAAAATCAGTTGGCAAATTAGTTAGCAATGACCTTCAGAAGGGTTCACAGGTACCTGCAAATCCTTCTGAGGAACCTTTGTCAATTAAATAATGAACGATTAACTTTTGGAGAGAAACGGTGAGTAAAAGCTTTTTATTGGTTAATATGTGAAATACTTTTTTTGACAGTTTGACAGTGCTAGTTGTTTGGTTGGGCAATTGTTGGCCAGTATATAGGCCAAATAAACAGTGGCAAACATCTGAAACAATGACAATGGGGAAATGAAGCACAGCCAAATGAAACCAAGGACTACTTAGTACGCTCACCAAAGAAGTCCAATGTACAAAATAATCATTGTAGTCTCATGTACATAATTTTAGCACTGTCAAGTCATCACTCCATTTGCTCCTCAAAAGAAAGCTGACACAAAAACCAAAACAGAGCATTTTTATGCACACCACAGTTGACTCACAACTAAATGTTAGCAGTGTTTGCCCTCAATGTGTTCTATTTTATTGTGGGTGTGTTTTTTAAGCTCCAGAATTTTATTGGTTAGTTTAGGTATCTTCATATACCTTAATGACTAAAGGTGTTGAAATACCTTGTAAGTGACTGCCCACTGTGCTTGCTCCCCAGAAGATTTTATGTAATCTTATATAATCTTTTAATAATACGAGGGGAAGGGGGGTTCATGGTGGCATAGAAACCACTTCTGTTTGAAGCACCGAAACAGGCTGAATAATCTAAAATTGCATCTGGAATAGAGTTGCTCTCCCACCTTTCATCTACAAGAATATGGTCGGAAAACACCTGCAGTTTGGGCAGAACTGAAGAACAGATTTGAACAGCTTGACAACAGAAAAAGGAAATATGTAGTTTAGTATTCTGTGCACCGGGATACTGATGTCCCCAGAATCACAGCGACTGGTGCTGACAAGAAAAACACACCTCAGGGAGAGATGAAAGGAACATGGACAAGATCTGAGAAAAATAAAACACAAAAAACTGAACTAAAGCTGAGGTGCAGTTGTAAATCATTTAGCAGCAGGCCTGAAATAGATATTACACCATCAGCTGTCTATTTTTACACAAATGAAACATATAAACAATGTATATTTAATGACTTATACTAATGCCGTTCTGTTAGCTACCCACAACTTCATAAACAACCACAGTTTTAGAATGGCCACAAGGAAGAACTACAGCTAGGCGAGAAAGAAGCCCCGGGGCCAAGTACAAAGTTATGCAATAGGAAACAGTATGCAATTTATTTATTTATTTTTGGATACTTAGGGTAAAATGGGGCATATGTAAGACATATCATCCTAATCTGCTTGTTGTTCCAGCAGTCCACAAGGGTGTCATTTCTATGGAGTGGTGTGATTCTTTAATTGCCTTGCAATATTCATGTCAATATTCAAGCAACCTTGAACACCTTGCACACAAACAAACACACACACACACACACACACACACACACACATACACACACACACACGGACACGCACGTCAACAAGCACATAAACAAAAAGCTGCTTGTTCCCACCCACCAGCACAGAATGGTAAAAATTTACTCATTCATAGTGAGTAGTATTTCACAGTATTTTATTTTTCTTACACATCAGTCCAGCTCGAGCCATGAAAAGAATTTAATGATGTTTTATTCAAGAGGAACAGCATATGACATGTATCGTAAGACTTATTAAATAAATCATCCAGCAGCCTTAATGAGAGGTTCACCGCAGTGCCACTGCCTCATCATAGTTCTCTTTTGATGAGTGGATGTTAGAAGAAGAATTGAATTGAAAAATACGATCCAGGCAAAGTCACTGTGTCTGCCATTTTGATTTTGTTCTGTGACCACCAAAAATATAATGGCTGCATTCAGAATTGCTGAACAATTACAACAATTGGCTTACTGATTGAAGCTTGAAGTAAAAAGTAGTATACAGTTTGTGGTCTTCAATTAATTTACCTTAAATTTATCAGAATAACAAATTTCAAACCAGCCAAATTTCTCAGTAAGCAGTCAGAGTTGCCTTTGCTGTATGCTGATACCCACAATGCAACACAATCAATGTTGATGACCCAGCGCGACCCAGGCGATAGCCTGGTAGTTATGAGATTGTATAATACACAACATGATTGTTGTCACTTGCTAGCTTCAACACAGTATACCACTATGGAGTGGAGAAGCATTTAGTATCCTCTATATACTGGTGCACTATGTAGTATGTGGTAAGGATGTATGCAACTCTGAATACGGTCTGTGTATAATCACAGTCATTGTTATATCTGTCTGAAATGAAGTATTATTTACCTGCCTACAACAAACAGGAATTGGCTTAAAGCCTGACAAATTGTACAAATCTGACACCCAGGAACTGAAAGAAAGGGAAGATAACTATGAAGTAGTTCAATAGTTGAGAACTTCTTACATTTTTGAATGACAGAGAATTATTTATGCAATAGGTGCTGTTTAAATGTCATTTCTCTGCAGGAAGCCAGACAAACCTCGTCACGCTAGTGCGGTGACTGATGCAATGTGTTCAAGGTTCATGCTGCAACTCATTCAAAAATTTGTTCTGCAGTTCGTAGCCAAACTTTTTCCTCTGTGGGTCCAAATGTGAGGTTTCTGCAATTAAAAACATGCAGTCAGTGTGACCGTAGCCTTCATTAACCAGGGAGCATTTCTGATTGTCATCTGAGGGCACTGTGGCCACATGGTTCAATACTTGGATTCAAGAAATGCAAGAGGTATTGGTTTGCAAAATCAACGACCAATCTCTGAAGGTCTTACCAAAACACTGAAGCAATACTTGCATTTACATGACCGAATTTCAGAAAGCCCAAGGCATAGACTGTGTCAATGAGTCACTGTCAGAAAAACTTGAGTATAGCCGAACCAAACGGCTTTATGGCTTTGATAGACTGAAACTCAACTGAGCAAAAGCCAGAGGGTAGCTGTCTACAGGGAGCAAAAATCGAAGTTGAGGCATTTTGACATAAATGGACTGGGCTAACCCCAAATAGCTCCGGTTTCTCTCAGATATAGCCAGGCTATGCCCTAGATTCAAGAAACCTGTCGCTTTTTAGCCAAGTGCCCACAGCTTTTCACCTGAATGCCAAGGGAGTGTTTCACCGACTTTTCACCGCGAAAATGTTCCCGAAGATAACTCCCCTCTTTAGTGCCCTCTAAAACGAAATATACCCCAGTATGACTACAGATGCCTAAAAATGAAATAAACCTGAGATAAAATCAGTCACTGCTGTCTTGTGAATCTGTATTGTTCCTCCTTCCATCCAGCAACCTGTGTGTATTTTAGACTGTTGTCCGCTTTAATTGCTTTAGCGTCCTGTGTGCCTTCCACACAGGGTTCAATGCATTTACGTGCACCTGTGTGTGTCTGTTACGTGCCTTACTTTGAGACTGCAGAGTTTCTGGATTGTCCGTGCTATTTTCCTTAAGCAACCGATCAGTGGTCTTCCTAGTTTGTGAATTGAATATCTTCGGGACTTATCATGATCTTTAATGATTATGATATACCGAAATACACTTCTCACTCTTAATAATACGCACAAGCTCCCAACCCTACTAGCAGCACCAGGATTTGGACGGCATTCCTGTTAACCTGCCTCTTGAGTTTGTTCCTTCGCCCTGTTTATTAGGAACACCTCCCGAGCCTCCAGCGGCCTCCAGGATTGGGACTGCAACTCTTCGAACCTTCCTTATGACGGCTTTGATCTGGCTAGGGTAAATACCATCTGACTTCTGCCCTGAGATGTCACTGGCCAGGCGCGGACATGCCCCTCACTCAAGTCCATCTACCCTCTGAAATGAACTGTTTTCATGCTAATTGGGGTTCTGTCCCACTCAGTTTTTTTTAATCAATGAACCCTGTGATTAGATTGTCTGACTCTGCATCTGTTTCCATGTCTGGGGGCTGTAAAAAGCAGCTACTCCACCATCTCTGATTCACTTTTGCTGCTTTTGCATCACCTATCACCCTTTTTTTTATTGTAGTTACCAACAAAGAGCGAAGTTTAGCGACATGACCATTCTTGTTGAGTCTACTGCTCACGTTGTTCCCCTTGGAGAGATCTACTGTCCTGTAGATTTTAACTTAAACTAAAATTAGGCAAAATTTTGCATACTAATTAGACGCTCCAATTGATCTAATGCTCAATGAGATGCGCTTTGTTAGAGTTAGGGAGAAAATAAACAGGACCACTCATATCCAGAAGAGCAAAAAGAAAAAAGAGTTTATCTCATTTCTCCAGTTCCTTAAACTGACACAAATTTGCACAAGTTTTTGAAAAATCATGAGCATTTCAGGTTAATCTGATCTTCACTTGAATCCTGACCAACCTACAGAATAAACAGTCATGGTTAAAGAAAAAAAAAATGAAAAGACAATCAAAAAAAAACATCTAATTGAGAACAGTTATTTTGAAACAATTAAACCGGAGTAAGATGGTGGCATTATGAAGGTAAGAGCTGCGCCTGTAAAACGTTTAAGAGGCTTCACAGGAGCAATATAAATATATTGACTCATGCTAAGAGCGAGCTCACCACAAGCCCATCTGTTGGAAACCTATAAAGTGTGGACACTTTACTGTGTGTCCCTGTCTGTCGGTACCAATATAAGCAAACATAAGCCATCACGTGCCGCTGATATTGCAGTGGGACCGCAGGCTCCAGGGTTTTTTGGTCACTGCTGAACCAGCAGGTCGAGCACCAGCAATATCGAGACGGGCTCATGTTGAAAATCAGATTTAGTGTATGGGTGATGGTAAACGCTCCAATAAAGGTAGCAACATATTACTTTTAAATCACTAAAATTGGAATATCAGCAATTCGGTGGTAATCTGTGTGGCTTCATGGGTCTGTGCTGATATTGCGATTGCAGGGCTTTTTTTTTGGCTGAGCGCAGAAATGTCAGAAGAGTTTACTGATGCTGGGCACATATAATTGCCGCTTACTGCAGCATCTTTTGGCCATTAATTTTTGGACTTTGACAAATGGATGTCTGGCCCAAAACTGGATATGTGGTCTATCTAGAGTTTGGCGAACTACTTGCTCAGTCGGCATGCCCTGAAGGACTGCTGTTGAAATATACCCTGATCCAAAGCAAGTTGCGGCTACAGCCGTCGGATGGGGGGAGCTGGGGTGATGGGTGCGTTTCCTTGAGCTCAGTATGGTTAGTATCATTGGCCTCTGACCTCCCGATAAATATTATCGCCCCAGAAACAATAAAGTAACCTAATTTCATCATCGGCCCCAGCAGACCCGGTCATAATTACACGAGTGCAATTACAAGTAGGCAGGGGAATAAATATGCATAATACTGGGACTTCCACGAAACTTATAAAACCCGCCCCAAGTGCACAAATGCGTAGTAGACGTCCACTGTCCATATTGGGCTTCAAGCATCCCCCCCAGGATCAACATATTAATAGTAATCAAGAAACTGCTTCCTCACGGAAGGACCCAGCCGCGCCCCCCCCCCCCCCAGCCTCCTGTCTCCCTGAGCTCATGAAAAAGAGATGACAGAGGAGCAGATGAAATAGTGCTTGTTCTGCAGTCTGTGTCCAGAGTCCGACTGAACACCCCGCCCCCCACCACCCCCCCTGCCCGACACTGCCCATCCAGCAGTAATCACTCTGGGGCTTCTGGGACACACAGGGAGGAGGCGAAGTGGGCGAGGAACTCGTCCTTCAACTCGCCGTCCTTCTGGGGCGAGGAGCTAGCAGACCTATCGTTGTCTTTATCAGTCACCGCTTGTGGGAAGCTTGACTGCTTCCACCCTGTGCCCGAACTGATATTTCTGAGGGATTCTCAGGTTTCAATGAAGTGCATTTGGTATTTTTGTATAGAGTAGAGTGGATGTTGCAATGCCATGGGAAAAGCTACTCATGAGCGGCTTGTAGGGGAGACTGGGGTCCGATAAGCCATGGGGACCAATAAGCCATATCACTGTTTTGCGATCAGTCAATGCCAAAGGCGTTTAAAATAGGCAAAATAGTGATATGGCTCATTTATCCCCATGACTCATCAGCCAATGGTCAAATATTTTGCCTATTCTAAGCAGCTCTGTCATCGATTGATCGCAAAATAGCGATATGGCTCATTGGTTCCCGTGGCTCATTGGACCCCGGTCTCCCCGACATGTGGTCCCCGATGAGGACCCTCCCAGCCCAGCCCCAGCAAGGAATAGGTGCTGTTTCCTTCTCCAAAATAATGCTTCACTGGAAGAAGGGAGAAAAACATGTTCAGGGGTGGGGTGGCGGTGGGGGTGGGGGTGGGGAGGGAGGCATGTCTTACGGCCCTTTCAACCAGAAGCAGAGCAGGGTGGTCCTGAGCGGGTTCTTCTGAATAATTCAGGGTCCTATCCAAGGTTATAATCGTCAGCTGGATAACCTTAAAACTACTGCCTGACAGAAACACCCAACCAACCTTCCACTTCGCCCGTATCATCTGAATTATTCAGCTGCTTTGGGTGGAGGTTTGTGTAACTTTGACTTTTTGGGCCAGAGACAAACATCAGATTCAGCTGTCTACAACAAAAATAAATAAATAAATAAAAATTGGGGGGGAAAAAAAATGAAGACTCAACAAGCATCTCAACAAGCATTTTTGTCTTATATTTGACAGAGAAGAAATGAAAAGCACAGAGGACAATGGGTACAGCAAGCCAATGTCCCATTAAAGGCAAAATGTTACTGAAAATAAGGGAGTATTTTGCATTCATTCGAGAAAAATGTTATTATGTGTCACAATTCAAGACAAAAAAAAAACTCGATGAGAAAATTTTCAGTGCGTTCACCTGAATTTAGTGTGTATGTTCGGAATAGAGCACATTTTAACAAATACCTTATCCTCAGGGCGACAAAATGTAACTGTCCTGCTGAGTGCTTGTGCACTTCGGTGATAATGGCTGCATTAGGGAACCTTAAAAGGGTGGAGAGGAGCTGACTGATAGCGCACGCCTGTATCTTATTTTTGTGATCTTCTCTGTTTTGGTAAGATAAGATAAAATAGTGGGAGGAAGAGGTATCGGAGGATTATCTTTTGAATAATACCTTGAAAAAATGTTTTATTGTCAATAAGGAAGAGGGCTTGGTTGTATGATATCCACAAATAAAGCAATGTGGAAATGTGAATGTGTCTGCGATTGTTCAATTTTAAATTTCTTTCCCGCTGAAAAATAAACACATCAATTTTCTTGTTAAGGGTCACTTTTTTTGTGAGGACGGGCAATTCTGTGTTGTCCCTGACTATCATGGGAGGTTAAAATTATCATTCACACTTCCTCTACTGACATGACAAACATTGTTCCCGATAAATTGCTGCAAAGAGAAAAATATTGATTGTAATGGCAAATCAGAGATGTGCTTGAACCTGGACCTTATTTAATTTAATTTTTTTTTTTTTTTTGTTATACTAAATCAAAATGGAAACTTTTTACATTTTAGTCTAAAAAGGTCTCACTGTACGTCTGTTTTGTTTCCAAACTTCAAACTTACACCTGGGAAACAACATCCCAATTCTTAAAACAAGCTCCACTTCCCCAAAAGACTAAATTAATAACTACAGATGACCCCATTTAGTCGGCTGGTTTATAGTTCGGTTGATGGGCTGTTGGTCAACCAGGATTTTTTTTTGATTGAGCAATCAAAATAATCCAAATCCATATTCCATTCTGGATGCTGCAGTACATGGCAGGGTCCTTCACTGTGAAGTAGGCCTATGTTTTCTTTAAATAAATTATATTAGGCAATTACAAAAATATTGTGAATAATTCAGCAAAAGTAATGAAAGCATTATTTTATAGTTTTTGTTTTCATATATGTAAAACTAGCACAAATAACACTACCATACATGCCTAAATTGTGTCTTTTTTCTAGGCACGCAAGTGCACATTTTTCCTGCAGCCAACCAAAAATTATTATGAAACAAGACTAGGTGCAACCTTGTATATGGCTGGGCCGCCAAGTGCTGTCTGAGAATGTGCGCCCAAGAAAAGGGTGCGCAGTGACAATATTAAATATTAATCTGAAATTATAAACCTCCCTTCTCCCTCCCCTTTTAAAATCGTTCTGGCGAGTAAAAAGCTGAAAAAGGTGGAGGTTTGATACGTAATTCCTTCCCTTTCTCTGAATCCCATCTCCCATTTCAGCATTTTTATGCCCCCGTAAAAGGCATTTCAGATTTCGGGGGCATATAGTTTTTCACCTGTCCGTCTGTCTGTCCGTCTGTCTGTCCGCACTTTAACATGGCTATAACTTTTGATCGGCTCATGATAGGCCTTTGATACTTGGCATATGCATTGCTTGTGAGAGGGCATTTCTGATGGGCTCATGACTTTTGCCTTTGACCTTGGAGCATGACGTTTGATGACAAAAACTTTAACATGGGCCATAACTTTTCATTTGCTAGTAATAGGCATTTGATACCTGGCATATGTATTCCTTAGGATAAGGCCTTTCTCATGAGGTAATGAATGTTGACCTTGTGACCTTGACCTTTAACCTTTGATTGACTCATGATAGGCCTTTAATGGTTAGCATGTGCATGTTATGCACGGGGGCATCAGTGTTTCACAAACACATCTTGTTTACATTTAGAACAGAAACTTCTTCTTCTGCTGTTTTATGAGCTACTCAAAGTTTGCAGTCCCAAAAATAAACAAATAATCCTCTGACAAAATCCTAAATTTGAATAACATGATTCATCGCATTAGAAAGGACTTACTTTTTTAATTCAATCAGCTATCTTTAATGAATGAAACTTCTCACTTTCGCCAACAGAAATACATCCAGGCAGCTATTTAATCCCATAAAAGGCATAAAATAATGAGAGCAATGTGCATCTTTGCCACACTTGTAAGTGCATCTAACGCGAATTTCGATCGTTTTTGTGCTTAAATAAGTGTGAATAGTCAGTTTGTTTATTTTATTTTCATGTTTTTACTGCGGATATGTGAAAGCGATTCTCAAGCTTTTGGTAACGAGTGCATTCTCTCAAACATAAACTGACGCAGTAGGTTGTTGCGATGACTGTGCCCTCTGGGTGGTATTCCTTCATGGCCCAGGAATTTAGACGATCTGAATAAATTTTACCACACTGTCCTAGCAGTAGCCCAGGTTGATTCCTAGCTGCAAACTCCGACAGCATAGCGCTGATTAGAGTTACTTAAATCATAGCGAACACATGTAATGAATCTGAGTGCAGGCCTGACATCTTATGCTGACCAAGTTTTCCTTTTGCCTTTTCCTAGTTTCCCAGTCAATGCCCCCTGAACAAGCTAACACAATGCAACTTCTGCAATTTTTCAAACAAACCTCATTGAAAGGATCTGTCAAATCACACCGTGCTGAATTTTCATTCCGGGAAATGCAATGCTTAGTTGGAAAGATCCCAAGTGCACGGCAATGCTGAAGTTAATGGTCCACTGCTAATGCTCTTCGCTGGAACGACAAGCTAGCTGGTGCTCAGTGCAAGCTATTGCGGTGTCAGTATTGTTGCCTAACTCTATCATCTGTAATGTTATTTTCATCACTGTCCTTGCGTCCACGAGTAACGTAAGTGTATCAGTTATTTTAGTTTTCTTTTAAATATTGTTTGGAGGAGAAAAACATCCCTCTCTGCTTGCTGTCGTTTGGCTTCCCACTGCGTTTGTGTTGGCGCCTTCCGCTTCCTTGAGCAAGCGTTCCCTCAATACATAATTAAAAATGTAGAAAAAATTCAACCCAGATTTTTTAAACAAAGGTATTAGACATAGATTGTACAAAACAGTTTTAACCCAGTTCATGTTTTTATGTTTTTCATGTCTTAATTTTTACTGCTTATAGTTACTGTTACATTGAGAATGCTGTAAGTCTGCAGTTGACACCGGGAAGTGCTTCAAAGGGAGGGGCGCCCTTGTACACTTAAACATATTAAATACAAATGATGTCAACGCCCGGCCTGCCAGCAAGCCAGCCAGCCAATCATCTGACAACCAGTCATTGATGTTCTTCCCCGCCGGCCGAGCAATCTCTGAACAGCCAGCCAGCCAATCGTCGGTCAGCCAATTGTTTAAGTTCTTCCCCGCCGGCTGATCAATCGCTGAACTTCCTCACTGCCGGCTAGCCAATCGTTAAACTTGATCACTCAGGCAGCTAGTCAGCTACTCACTCACTCACTCACTCAGCGACATTCACGTTTATAGGACCCTGGTCGCTATTCGCGGCCCAGCCCAAAAATATACTGACTAATGCAGCTTTATGTGCGGAAGTGTCATTAAACATAGTAAATAACTGACATATGTTCCCCTAGGCATGATAAAAAAAAATTTTTTTCAGAGAATTAAGACAGGCTCTCTGATGAAGGCCTTCAATTGGCATTCCTCTCATGCAAAGTTTTTTTTTTTTTTTTTTTTTGAGCTGTCTGACAACAGCATTAGGTTTTCTAAACTAGACTTGGTGGTTGGTGCACAGCAAGAGTGATAATCTTCAAAGATAGATGGCAAAGTCTCTGCTGAGCAGTGGGAGACATTGCCATTATACCCACTGTGTTTATGGTATCTGATAAGGATATCTTTAGAAGTGACTTTAATGGCGTAAAAAGCCTTTCACCAAGGGGTTCTGTAGCACAGAACAAACTTGCAAATACAAGAATATGTACAGTTTTATCTATGCTTAAATATCAGGGATTTTGTACACCTGTACTTAACATGCTTATTATTGGTCCTGAGGCAAATAGAATTGGGCGCCACATACAGATATTAGATTTGGAAAGGCATTGAGGGATTATCGTGGAATCAAATAAAATCAAACTTTCTGGAGTTGCAAATGCACCACTACGGCTTGTCAAACTGTCAATCTGCCATCTTTTGTCTGTATTATTTTTATTTTCAAGAGGACCACATGATTTGTAGTTGATTGTTGATCCATACCAATTTGTGCCATCATGCCTCTGCTACAAACAGTGGGTGAGGAGGCATATTGTTTCCCAGTTGTCCATGTGTCCTTCACACTGTCCATCACAAATATCTATCTATATCAGTGGTTCTTAAGCTTTTTGAACAAACGCCCCCCTCACTATACCATGATCTCTCCCCCCCTACCCCCCCCACCCAAAAAAAAAGGAGAGGCAAATCTACTGTATGTCGTGGTGTTTGACGTGTTCTTGTAGTAAACCTCACAATTAGTCAGGAGCTGTTTAATGAAGGTAAAAATGAAACATGAAGTACAAATATCCAGCATAGTTTTTCTTTTCTGTCCTCCTCTGATCAGAACGGCGTCCCTAGCAACGGTGTGTTCCTTCTTGACGACGGTCTGATATACTTCATGGCGGTCCATTATACTTGACGATGGTCCGTTATACTTGACGATAGTCATTATAGAAATAACGGACCGTAGAACGCAGTGATTGACCAATCAGAGGGCAGCATTCAATAGAGCCGTGTAATAAAGTAGACTATTTAGGTCAGTTATTTGCACTAAAAAAAGTTGTGAAACCATGAAAGTTTAAACTGTAGAGTTCAAATGAACTTTGCCCCCCATTCGTGCCGGAGGACCCCCCTCCCAGCTCTCACGCTCCCAGCGTCCCCCACAGTGTTTATAATGCTCCGTGGGGGGCGGTACCGCCCCCATTGAGAAACCCTGATCTATATCAGCTGAAGGAGCAGAGGGATTTTCACCAACCCGCAGAAGGTAGCTGAAATGATTAAGTTTTGGAGGATAACAGGTCAAAGGTCAAGGTCACATAAAGTCAGTATATGTATGAGGAGGCCAAATATCAACATTTACGGCGTATGACGGTATGGCATGCAGAGGCATGGCAATCGATGCTTTGCATTGCATGTTAGAGTGCACCTCCAGATTCGGAACAACAAAAAGCTATAGCCCACTGGAAAGCTCTCAAAGTCCAATTTCTGGAAAAGTGAAAGCAATCCACAGCAGGTAAGAAACAAAGCCCAGATCTGGACCAGACTTAGTGAGCCCAGATGGCCACCAACCAACAATGTGAAACAAACAGGATGAGTACGAAATGAGCAAATTCCAGATCTGAGGACACAAAGCCAGCCCATATGACAAGCCAATTAAGTCCAGACCTGATGAAAAAAAGCTAGTCCACATGGCACGCGAACAGTCTGGAATCTGGCAACACATAGCTAGCTCAACTGGCCAGCGAACAAAGATCAGATGTCGGACAGAACTAAGTGAGCCTATATGGCTATTGAACAAAGTCAAGATCTCAAACAGTAAAGCATCTTTGTGACCAACAGTTCTACTTTAAAAAGTGCTATAGGAGCAAATATAAAGATTTTGTGCAGTATATAACACATTTCACCAAGAACTGTCATTACATTTTTCACTGATATTCATAGCCTAAAACTCAGAAGAGCACGCAGAAGCTCACTGGCCAGGAGCCAGTGCCTGACTGCAGAAACCTTAGGAAGAAGGAGACATATTTCTTTTGAAGATGATGGATAAAGATACGCCATGCCCACTGGCTTTAAGGACGCCGACATTTACGAGTGAGGGCTGATTTCCACCCCTGGATCTTCTATTCAGGCTATTTGACCCGTTTTCGATCAACCAGGCAGCAGGTATTTAACCTTGTTTTCACAACTTCACCATTCACAGGGTAGACTGAAGTAGTCAGGAGTTCAAAAGTCGGTAGGCATTTTTGAGTCGGTTCTTAAAACACGTTGCTCAATGAAATTCATTATGATGACAGAGCCAAACAAAGGTTAAAAGCAAATGAATAGGACTTAATGCTAAGACCTTTCCTTAGGATTGAATCTCTCATGAAACATTAAAAAGGGTTCATAAGAAGGCAGCCTGAGTAATCTGATCCGTCAGAGAAATGGGACCCAGGGGCACTACTGAAGCAGATACAAACAGTATACTAGATAAATCATTAGCCAGTGTCACTCTCCACATGTTATAACATAATTTTTTATTGACAGTGAGATCATCTTAAAGCTAAACATGAAAGCTCCATTTTATAAATAATGCAAAATGCATTAACCATTGTCTTATAAGATGTTTATTTGCAAATGACTGTTGGAGTCTTGTAAGCCTCTGATTGCGCTGAAAAAGCAGACTTCACCTTAATGCCGCATCGACCCATGACAGGTAAGAGCAGGTAATGGCGGCGCTCTGTACTTGTGAGATCAGAGTGCCTGTTTCAGAATCAGATTTGATCGTCTTCATTTGACCAGCATAACGTCTCTAAACCTGCTACAACCTCGTGCATTCTTCTGCCATGTGCACAGATCCTGCTCAGAATGGACATCTACAATGCCTTCGGCTGCCAGCGTACATTTAGTGCGCCATTATAATCATTCAATTGGACGGAAAATCAAACAAATTAGGTAATGAGTTCCTGTGAGGCCCAGGGCTAGAGTTGACCCCTGGTCATGTGCATTGTCAGAATATTACAGGTTCTTGGATGAATAGACCATTACTCTGTTTTTTATCTGAAGTATTAACTTGCAGAGAAAGTCGCTGAGCAGTCTTCACCCATGAAATTATTTTTGAAGATCTGCAAAGCTTATTTGTCCATGCAACCAGATTTCTCCCCACTGCACAGTGCAACATTTGACCATTGCATTCCATGCAACCTTAAGAGCCCGGAAAACGTTCCATTTCCCATGACAGCGGCAAAGCAGTCGCTCACCAGCTTTTCATCGTTATGAAAGGTTTCTGGGTCCAGGTTCCACTTTACGGGCTTGGACGTGCATGTTTTGATTTTTCATGTTACCTTTTCAACGTAAAACCAGAAAATTTGTGGCCATGTGACAAAGATGGCTCTAAATCTGGGAAACCCAACAAAATTTACAAAAGTTCAAACACCTGAAAAACTGTCAAAATTTTAAAAAATTCAGGAATAAGGTATGAAACACACACCTTTTGGGTCCCAACAAAGGACTTGTATGATTTCAGTGAATTCTGTTGGGCAGTTTTTTGACAGGAAGTGGATAGACTAAACCCCCAACGGGATAGACGAACATGACAAAATTGACCAAATTTGAAACCTCTGAAAACTCAACATAATTTAAAAAATTCAGAAACAAGGTTGAGATGCACACCTTTAGTGTCCCCACCAAACAATAAATGGCATATTTTAAATGACAAACAAAATATTAAATGTACATGGCACCCGTATACGTGTTATATGCAAAGTCAAAAGCAGTATATCTGAAAAAGACAGCATCGAGACTGTTGGCATTGTATTGCACCCATTTACAAATTAATAGCCACCGGTGAGGACAAATGTCAATCATAGGGAGAAAAGCAATGGTTTCAAATGATCTGCTTCCATCATCTCACCACGCCATTGGACAGAAGATTGGTAACCAGCGTCAATTCAACAAGGACCACGTAGGACAACAAATCCGCTGTTCACTTTTACATTGCATTCATGAAATTGCTCAGCTCGGCGAAAGAGACGAAGCATAAAATAGGCTCCCAGATTGTCTGGTTTTAATATTCACTTTATTCTCACAACAGATTACATTTATATGGTGTCACAATTTGTGAAGAGCTAAGGAAACCATCGTTTCAACTTTCCAGGCTTATGCTTTCAGACATCTTTTAATTGGGACAGGAATGAAATTCATCAAAAAAACTTCCTGGGATTAAATAATGAAAGAGAAGGCCAATTAATGGCTGAAGCATTTTATGCAGCAGGTCTGACGCTGGAGACATGTCTTCCAGGGAGTCGAATAAAAATTCTGCATGCAGGCATGAATCTCTGGGTTTGAACAAATCTACTGTGCAGAGAGAAATCTCCATTCAATCCAGAAAACAAAACCACAGCCATTTAAATTCATCGCAGAACTGAGTTGCACAACGTGGAATGGCTAATTTTTCATCGCACCCATAATGCAGCACGTATGAAACAAGATTATAGAGGACGCTTCGCTTTTGCAATTGCAACATTTTCTTTACATCAGATATGAATGCCGTAATGTGCACAAGACAAGGGTGGGGTCGTACGTCTTGGACAACCGTACAGGGTGAAAATGATCGTTTTTGGGCCCCAACACATGTAAATATTTATTCCAAACATAAAAAATACGTTATAAACAAGGGAATGTAAGGAGGCCGAAAGAGTACACTGGTTAAAAAAATTATTGTTTTAATTTAAATCCAGAAATTAACATTTAGAACCCTTGATTCATAAATAGGCACATTGGTACTTGGTGCCAATCAGTAATTAAAATTCTCCACATTCTAACAGATACACCAGTGCAGTCAAATCACTAATTAAACCCTCAAATTAAAATGATAAAAATCAAACCCATAATTTGAACCCTAAAATTCATACTCTAACCATTCAGTTTAGTCTCTCAATTAAGTAGTTTGACAATTTATGCACTCTTCACTTATATGAACAACATTCGCAGAGACCCCTGATTTTAGTCATTTGAGGTAACACATTTTAGGTTTAGTTTTGAAATGCAAGTATGAATAGATTTTGAAATTGATGATAGAGCATTAGTTGAAAGCACATAATTGAAGATTTTTTTGCACCCTATTGGCAGGAATGACAGAGGTACACATTTCTGTAGCTAATCTCAAGCACTCTACGTCTCCCCTAAGGTGACCATTTTGCATTAAGCTACATGTTTAATACTACAATTTGGAAATATATTACTTTTAAAGACTGGCAGTCCACAGAACGCAATGAAGAGCAGAGGGATCTCAAATGACGCACTTGTAGCACCCCCTACAGGTAGGCATAGCCTGGCAGTTTCCAAATCCAATCACTTGTTCATTATCCTGGTGATTATGTGTTTACACATGGACTGCACGGAGAGAGACTTCACATAACTGTTTAGTGCTGGCTATGTTGTGAGTGAAACTGAGCAGGGAAAACAAATAATCGCCCAACAAAATAATACTAGTATACAGTCATAAAAAAACATAATAAATAAATGTGTAAAAATCCCTTCATTTCCCACCCCAACCCCTCCCCGATTTCCATAATTTTTTCATAAATTGTCACGGGACATGCAAGGCAAGTGACTTTTTGCTGTATGCCTCAGAGATCCACTAGATAGACAGAATGCATAGATAACGTTTCTTTAACATCTAGATACATTACAGCTATTTGGCCTAACCACAATAAAAAATAAAGTCTCAACAATATGGGTCTTTTCAATTTTTTTTTTACGTTTTTCGTTTCTGATCATCCACAACACGTACATCGATACTTTATACTTTGGCCAGATGAAAGTGTTTAAACAAATATCTTTCAAGGCTTTCAAGACGAGAAATAAAAATGGCTTATAAAGTGATAAATGTATGCAAAATCTTATATATAGATCTGTACACGTGGCTTTCTCCCAGTTTCACCTTTCAACATTCCTGTAAAAAAATCACTGCTGGTTGAACAAGAAGAATCGAAGAGAGTGCAAGGACATTTATGAGAGACAAGGAGGCGTTATTGTCCAACATGCACAAAAAGCAAGGACGACAGTTGAACCTTCAGGCTCTTGTTCCTGGAATTTTTTTTTTGTTCCGTCGCTATGATGAACAGACAATGTGGTTCACTTCAAGGCAAAGTCTCCTGAATGAGCCAACAACACTACGCCCTCTCCGTTAGCACGAACATCCTCCTCTCCCCAATGTTCAGACACACCAGACACGCTGGTGTCAGAGTTTTAAGCTGCAGCAGTGAGATTTAAAAAAAAAATAAAATAAAAAGATTCTTTTATCTTTTAAACTTAAGCCTCTTTTCAGGTTTTCCATCATTCCTGAATGCCGTGCCCTCAGGCTCTCCGCTCAGACCTGTTCATGGAGCCTCTTTGTGGCGCGAGGATGAGGTGGTTTCCGAAAAATAACATGGAGAACAGTACGGTACATCCACCTTAAAGAGGAGCGCTGTCGCTGCATTTGGGACATGAAAGAGACTGAAGCGGGCAGGCGGTGGGAGTTGGAGGGGGGGGGGAAGAGAACTGTTGTGTGCACCCGGCATTACTGTAGATCGAATGGCTTCAGTCAGGTCGTTCTCGCTGATATGGCTCGACTGTCCATTTCCGCGCTAACAAAGGCAAGATATGAGAAGCGCACAACATACTCTGGAGTACAGCTGGTTATAAACAAAAAAACACTGATATGGCACAAAGGATGACAGTGTTGGCTGCGCCCCGGATCAGAGGCACAATAATGAAAGGAAAAATTTAAATTGTTGGGCACTCAAGCTTCTTTCAGTGGAGAGGCTGCAAATCCGCTGCAATGGCGACAAATTGTAAAACAAAAAAAACAAAAAAAAACGTTGTCATGCGCTTCCTCTGTTTGACACGCAGTAGGTGCTGGGCGTGGCTGGATGAGGGTGGGCGTGGCCAGGCATGCTGTAAGCCACACAACGAGGGAGAGGAGAGCGTTCAGGAGGCGGGTATGGCGAGGACATTGGCGATTTGGGGGCTCGTCCGCGACTCCTCGTGGCTTGCCTCGCGGTAGTTCTGTATAATTCTTCGCACACTTTGCGTGTTGCCACTTTCCCATCCCCCCTCCCCAGTCGCCCAGTTGTGATTTATGCGAGGCATGTACATTGTTGTAATTATTATTATTATTATCATTATTCTTATTACTGACGTTCGGTCTGCTAAATGCTCACTACTGGGGCAGTTCACCCACTGGCCTTTTCTGTTTCAAAGTGTCAATGAGGGACTGGACGCCCCGCTTTACGCTTGTGGTCACTCTCCGCGTCACTGAGTCAGGGGGTGGGCTGGATGAGCAGGCTTTTTGAGACGGGGGTCGCGCCACCAGACACTTCTGGTATCGCAGCTGAGGAGGAAATGAGAGAGAGAGAGAGAGAGAGAGAGAGAGAGAGACTTCATCCATCATCATAATCTACCCACACACGCTTAAAGTTAACCGAAGGACTGTAAAAGTATTATGGCCCTTTCAACATGCATATAAACAGTCGCTGTAACATTTCTGACGACCGCTCTATTCTTAAAGTGCAATTCATTTTTACAGCGCTCGGACCGCTATTACGGCATATATAAACTAACTGCTGTGAAAAGGCCGGCAAACTATATTTCTAACACTCTTCCAATACATAGAATATACAACCATACATAAGAGTATGAGTTACAGTAATCAATAATTGTGTACAGCCCCAACTCGAAACCCTAACTTTCTATTCTGGGACGGCAAAGGCAATGCATATAAAACCGAAAGCAATGATTTCTAAATTTAAATTGTCTAGTGTTTCATTGCGGACAAAATGAAAACAAGATATTTAATGCTACATCAGGTCAATTTCATTTTTCCTTCCTTCCTACATCCATTCCTGCCATTCAGGCCTGCAACACTTTGCATAAAAGTTGGGACAGGGTCAATTTGGGACTAGTAATAAGGTATAAAATTTTAATTGTGGCACGATTTGAAACAGCCGAGGTCAGCAGGTGATTGCAATCATGATTTAGGTCAAAAGCAACATCCACGAAAAGGCTCAGTCCCTTCAGGAGCAAAGTGATATCACCACCAGGGCTCAGAATTACTTGGAAAATTCTTTGACAAGTATTTCAATATGTAGTTACATCAACAAATGGCAGTTAAAACTTAATAGTGCAAGAAGAAAGGCAGACATTAAATGCCAGGAAATGCCGCAAACTCTTCTGGGTTCGGAGGCATGTGCAATGAGCCATCACAGTGGAAATGTGTACTTTGGACAGTGTGTGCTCTGGACCAAACAAATAAGGACCATCCATACTAGAGTTTGACTTTGATTAAGGTTGATTAATTGGAACCAATAAGACGTTTTACAAATCATCGCCAGAACTTGGCACCGAATATTTTTTGAGGGCTGAGCAGCCTCCATCAGTCACGTGGGGGACATACAGCGCGTTTGCGATTTTCCTATACAGTGAAGGCATGACCACCATACCACACAGTAACTCCAATTGGCTTACCCTAATATTCTTACCTTAACAACTCTCATTCCTCATGCCAGCCAACCCAACCAACAAAGGCAACGAGTACTAGCCAATCACAGGCAGAGTAGGGCTGGTCGTGCATTCGCAATCCCAGGGAAAGAAATGACTCTTTGTTGTGCATGAGGGTCCATACATGAAAGTATGGTAATGTCATTGCGTATCCGAGATGAATTATGTTTTTAAAAAGTTAACTTTATATAAGACAACTTTATTCAGAAAAAATTACGGGCACGATAAAGTTGTTGGTTATAGGATGCCATTTTAAAAAACTAGAATGAAGATAACTTCTTTTCTGCCAGTAGCAGACACGTAGCGCTGACAAAAAGTTCATGTCATCCGGACAGCAGAAGAGGGGCAGCCATAAGACAGATTTTAAATTACATTTTTTCAATGTAGACCGCATCTGATTTTTTTTTTTCCCCAGAAAGCGATTGTCTACTCAAAGAAAACCCTCAAAATGCACTATTATGGCAATAGGGTTAGAGAAGGACGGCTAAACCTTTGCGGTCCTGGGGGTAACCACCGCAACAGCTGATTTAACCGTAAGGCTGACAGGAGGCATTCATATCATGTCTGGCCCGTTTTCAGTTTATTTACCCCCACAAAAGTTGGCTTAGGAATATCTAATGGAGCACTATCAGGTCTTTGTCTACAGCGAAAGAGAGTAAGACAGGGAGGGAAGGAAGCCATACAGCGGTTGCTTTACATGACAATTTGGCATTCTCTCTTCCATGTAATTCGGCCACGAAACAACCCATTTATTAAATAAAACTGCACACAGTTTAGGATTCACCTCAGGAATGAGCATAAACATTAATGGCTTGTAAAAGTGGCATTTTACAATGTAACAGGGCGCACAACATCGGTCGACCTCTGATTCAAACTGGTGCCAGGAACAATTCCAAAAGCCATGCTTTTTTATGGCATGAGATTGTGTCAGTGCCCTTGGCAAGGGTAACTCGCACTTCTGTGAGGGCATCATTAAAGCCGTAAAGTACATTGGTTTTTTGAGTAACATATGCTGCCTTCAAGATGACATCGTTTTCAGGACCACTCATGCATATTAAAAAAAGACGAGGCAAAATCGCATTCCGCATGCGTAATAACGGCATTGCTGGGTGAGAGTCGGGTGCAGGTGCCTGACTAGCCTGCCTGCAGTCCTGACTTGTCCCCAATAGGGATGCACATTTTGGAATGAAAAAAGAAACAACAAAGACTGTACTGTTGTAACCCTAACGACTAGTTTGCAGTAGCCTGGCACCGCCAGCCTTCATACTTCCGCTCAATTTTTCACCACTCAGTCTGGTCACTCGGAGCTCTGCCTCGTTTACCACGGCAGAAAATATGCCGGACCAACCAGCGAACAGGTGTGGCCGAGAGCCATGGTGTAGCAGCTGCGCCGAGTTTGAAATTGTAGTCTCTGAAATTAACAATGGCTACGGACATTGACGCACGGGAGGCCATTTGCTCTGTCGTGGTGAAAATCCCAGGTATCAGTGACTTAAACCACAACAAGATGAATGTTTGGTTAGTTTTTTGAATGGAAATTATGTTGTAGCGCTACTCCCTACAGATTGTCATATCAATTTAATAGCCATCATGAAATAGCCACCCTTTATATCTCTGTGAAAGACAGCCGAACCACCTAAGCAAGCATGTGGCTTCTAGTATTACATTGCCCGCGAATGTTACGTTATAAGTTAGCAGCGAACTTTTTAAAAGCCGTGTTTTTGTTTGTCTCACAAGTCCTATTCACTGTCTAAGTGTTATGTTATTATTCATGAATGAAATGACTGCTTAGAGCCAAACTCTGTTGCAATAAAGTTAGATAGCGATTTCGGTATGATGTTAGCGCAAGTATGGTTAATGGTTCAGTTTTAGTGTCAACGCAGATTTCGTCCTGATGTAAATAATGCATTATTCTCACCAATTCTGCCGTTGGTTTCGGGTCTCTTACATTTTTTTTTTTTAACAGCAGCAGTATCTGCAGGAAAAATGATGGCTCAACAGTTTGTTTCTTGTAAGGAGAACAGAAAGAGCACCTTTGGTTATTTTAAGTGAATGAGCGAAGGCTAAAATTTGGTAGATGGGCAAATGTATGAGTAGAGTATTAACTTTAATGTACTGAACAGTCTGTTTTCGCTGTATTCCTGGTATGAAGGACTGTGTTAATAGCCGAAGTACTAGGCGGCTGAGCTAAGCAGAAGTACTAGGCAGCTGAGCCGGTGCATAACATACATCATCGCCAAACGTTAGTGATTAGTTTACGGGTACACCAATGACTTTAAACTTTAGACAAGCGCCCACCCACCAGGAAGTAAAAACTTGTCAATGACGACTGTCCAGACTCTGTGTACGAAGCAAAAAGTAGCAGAGTCTGGTTTTACCAGGCTAAGTTTGCAGGAAGAAAGGGACAAAATTACACCGGAAAAACTTATTCACTTGGTGTCTTGAGTCACTGATGGTTTAATAAGCATTGGCAAATAGCTGACAGTCCCAACTTGTTTTTTAATTATTTTGCAAGGATCAAAATTAAGATATATGCCTGTTTTGAAAAATCAAATTCACGATTTATGTCGAGTAACAAAATAGTGTGCTGTTTAAAGTAATACAGGTCAAAGAAAATTTACAAATTATTGCTTTCAGTCTTAAATTTAATTTATCACACTGTCCCAATTCCGCTGATCTAAGGTTGTAAAACATCAATACATTCGTAACACCTCAACAAAGTCTGCTATATAACCCTTAGACAACTCTTGTAAAATGCAGCACTTGTCACAGATTAAAATACAACAAAAAAAACTATTTTAAAACCCCAAGCAGTATTTTAGCCTTAATATATATGACTTCAGTTAATGCCCTTAAGGCAGGGCTTCACAACCCTGTGCCTGAAATTAAACCATACGGTAGGTTTTCATTTCAAACTGAATTTGGAAAATGTGTCTGAAAACTGAACAGGATGAATGAGCAGTGCTTGGTTAAGGTTTCAATGAAAGCCCAAAGGAAATAGGTTTTCAGGAACACGGGTTGATAGCCCTGCCCTGGGGTGAGATGGAGGGTGGAAATTGGCACCTTCTCTTACCATGCATGCAGCCTGCACAGCCTCAGAAACGCTCCCGGCATTGGGCTCGCACCAGAAAACATGGCACTCAAAGTGCTGATTCCCCGAGTCCATGATGAAGGCAAAAGTGTGCACATCCCGGCCGACGCCCATGAAGGACAGGAACCGCACTCGACACTCCATCAGAACCTCGTCATCCTCCTGCTGCCGCGCAAAGTCCAATGTCAGAGTAGCACAGCACGATAGCCTTCAGCACATAGTGAAAATGTGCACTTCCCTCAAACTGACACCATAAGATACCTGGGTCACGCTTTAGATGAAGTGTTGCTCATAAAGGCTTTATACAGCATGTATGATTCCTTCATAGATGAAACATAATGTCTTCATAAATCATACACAAGCAAATGTCATGCTTTACAAAGGGTAAAATAACACATCCTTATTCAGCATGTGATGCCAGATGTGACAATTACAATTTCACTTTGCTGACAATCTCACCCTTCATAGCATTTAGTCACTAGTTAAGTGACATTGTCAGTTATATCATATCTGGCATCACATGCTAAATAAGGATGTGTTATTTCACCCTTTCTACAGCATGACATTTGCTTATGTATGATTTATGAAGATATTACATCTCATTCATGAAAGCATTATACATGCTGTATAACGCCTTTATGAGCAAAACTTCATCTGAGGTGTGACTGATACCTGTACCATGTGTTATAACACAACAAACCAGCACAATCACTTACCTCATTTTGTAATATTAACCAGTATCAACCACTCGAAGAGCAGGTTTTCTAAAATGCTAGTTCAAAATTCTACGTCAGCACATTAGAATTACTTTCAATTCACAGTTATTGCTACACCAGCACTAGAATGTTCAGGTAATACCATGATTATCAAATATTTTTGATAGGCCAAGTGAATCTCAGACGCTTTATTCTTTAACATGTTTCAGAGCAGGGCTATATCATTTCACGGTACTGCCCGCTTCAGTCATTTAGGAAGTCCACATTTCATTCAAAGACATTTATAATACTTCACAGCGATAAACTGCACAATTAACTTTTATAGATTCCGATATACAACATAGCTGCATCAATTAATCAAAGAAAAGACACTTATACTGGGTGGTCTTGCCATAGGTAATTTTAAAGTAATAGGCCAGGAGTTATAACACAATAACAACTAAAAACCAATAAAATCTGGCCACAATAACTGCAGGCCACTTGAATTTGAGGGAAGAAAGCTTAATATAACCTTGAATCCTTTGCTTAATGCCAGGATCTCAAAATCGAACCCATCAAGGTTGCTGTATCAGCACATTTTTCCTGCACTTAAAACTTTAAGTTTAGTCAGTGATTGGCTAAAGAATCTTCACACCTCGTTTCCAGGGCCTTCATCGGCTGATGATTAATGTAATGACAAAATCCAGCAGGACTGTTGTTTCAGACCCTCGCTTTAAGACTTGTTGGCATGGGACTTTCTGAACTTGAGGTGAGGACCTCTCCTCACATGCTTCCACCTCCATGAGGTTCAGTTAGATAACGGCCAATAGTTCAGCAAATTATTTCCTCCAAATATGAACATGACCCACTGATTTATCCAATAGCAGAAGTAGACTATTCACGTACATAAATCAAAGACGGCCACGCAAAGTCTAGAAATACTTTGTTCTTTGACAAAAAATTCATCACTAAAATCAATAAGGATCATCTTCATATCATCATTAACCCATAAAACAAAAATGGAAAGAATCCCAAAATATTATAGTCAGTAGAGTGAGAACAATAAATTGTGGACAGGCCAATGGGACGGATAGACAGGGGCGATCGCAAAACACGTCCACCATCCGGTGGAGTGGGCGTATAAAAATCCTGCCTAGATTTTTGTTCCAGTCCCCTTAATTCGCCTACAAGCACAAATTATCAGTGAGAGGATTCTTACACTAATTAATGAAATTAGATGGTTCAGTTTGTGGGAAGAAGAAATACTTGGCATTTCCAGAGATTCCTGAACTTTCCGCCCCAGCTGATCATCACTACCAGCTAGCAAACGAATAATACAGTAATAATGAGCAAATATGATTGTTGGAACACTGGGGAGGGGGAATTTTACTCAAAACTCTGAGATCGTAGTGACGCAGCAGCACTTGCCTTGTCCTTGATGACTGTGACGGTGGCATCTGCCACATTAAGGATGACAGGAGCCCAGTCCTCTTTCTCCGAAGAGGACATGATGCCATCTATGGCTCCGTTGAGAATGTCCATACCTGTGGAAGGAAGTTGGGTCACAAGAAGAGCAGAGAGATGTGAAAAGATCACACGTGAAAGCAAAAACATATGCCCTGAAATAACATGGGTTATATTCCATTTCTTGTCGCGTACAGGACGTGGCATCATCTTTTCAATTCAAATGTGTACTTTTTTAGTTCAAATGTGGTTTTTGATCTTTTTTTTTTTTTTCAAAACACAATCTTTTCACAGAAGATATCTGTAGACAGAAGCAGCAGACAATGGGTAAGGACAGGCGAGTTTACCAATGGGCCTGGACACAGGCATCATTCCCAGGTACAGAACGTGGAACTTCTGCACCAGCTCTGTCTTTGGTGTGGGAAACTCTGCTGGAGGAGAGAGGAGGTTCAGGAGGAGCATTTTATAGACAATATCGAGCAGACAAGCTCTCTGCTTTTGGAAGGAGAGCACTCGTCTGAGGCTAATAATACACACTCAGTTGCTGCTTTATTTGGTATACCTTAACACCTGCTCATTAATGCAAATATCCAATCAGCTAATCATGTGGCAGAGTCTTGATGAATAAAGGCAAACTTGGTCTAAAGCTTCAGTTGCTTTTCAGATCAAACACCAGAATGGGCAAGGAATGTGACCTAAGTGACCGTGGAATGATTAATGACGTAGGACAAGTATTTCAGAAGCAGACCATCTCTTCAGAATTTCATGAACAAAAGTCTCTAGAATTTACAGAGAATTGAGAAAAAAAAACACTAAAAAATTCCAGAGGCCATAAATACAATGGTTGAAAAATGACTTGTTAATGAATGCGGTCAGATGAAAATGGCTGCCAGGAAGCAATCGGTAAATAAAATAACCAAGATCACAATAATGTATGCAGAAAAGCACAGAGTGGACTGGCTACAGCAACAGAAAATAGGGGTGCAATGCACGGAATACCCCTCAGCCCCTCGAAGTTTTTGGAGATGCTCGCCCGCCCGCCACCCGACCGCCCGCCCACCCGCCCGCCCGCACGAAGGATAGCAATACCCGTCAGCCTTGAGGCCTGAGGGGTAAAAATCAAACAACATTCTACCCCTGTCAGGTAAGAGCAGGAATTGGAGGCCACAATGGGCGAAGGCTAAACAAAACTAGACAGTAGAAGATCGGAGAAGTGCAGTCAGGTCTGACATATCTCGCTTATGTTAGAATTTGGTGTAAATAACCACAATCTGTGAGAGCATCCTGCCCTGTGTCAGTGGCCCAGGCTAGTGGTTTTGGAATATTTTCTTGGCTCACATGAAACCCATCATGTCAACATGACCACAATCTCTGCAGAAAGTTTACCTGCTACAGAGATTGGAGAATGTAAATGACCTATATATACCATCAAAGGTATAAAGCCCAGCAGTAACCACCCCTTTCAACAAATGATTACTCTCAAATTGTGACCCCTTACATTATGTCGATTAAGAATAAAATATTAACTGAATCTAGAATGATAAACCTAATAGGATTAACAATTTATTATGACAGACATCATTTGTAGACTAAATTTTCTAATAATACTTCTGATATGGCGAGGATGAGATTAGTCACAATAATTAAACAGAAATCTAAAACTACTTCTGAATTCCATCCCCCATTTCAACATTTTTTCCAGCAGTTCATTTCGAAATGGGACTTGATTTATTCAACATGTTTTCAGTGTTAAAAAGAATACATCCAAAGTGGAAATCATCTTAGGTGTAGTGAACCACATAAAACATTGGTGATAAAGCTCTTTGTTTAAAATTACCCAGCCGAACACCATTACAGAAATCTGTGCCGATTCACAAACTACCCAATTTCAGAATCTTTGAAAGACACAAACATACTATGATATTGTTAATGAGGATAGGAGAGGCCTCATAAAAGTGTGATTATAAAAGTCATTCTATCGATTAGCCTCAGCACCTGGGCAAATCAATGCTTTGTTATTAATTGAGCAAAGTAAAATTTAACAGGTTTAAACCTGCGTAAAAAGGTAAGGTAACTGCAGGGCTTTTATACATTTGATGGCGCTTTGCTGATTTTTACTACTTACAAGTAAATGAGCCAAATTTAAAGACACAATGCAATCTAATCGGGACTTTTTCCACCTTTTAGTAGGTAGACAAGATCATATTTCTGGTGTGTTTCAACAATTTATATACGCTTTACAATGTCTCATTCTCAATGTCTCAAAGAGGGCTGTGATTTTCTCGCAAATAAAAGTCCCACCCTCAAAATCCGACAAAGACTGGACTTTACTCAGGCTCTGACATCACTGGGTGGGAACTTTGTGAGTCTCTGATATCCCCTCCCACTTCCTTCAGGCCATGCTCCTCCCACCTCCAACTCAGGACACACCTCTCAACTTCATGAATATCCTCCCAGCAAAAAACCTGTTTCCCATTCTGAAGTGACTTCAAGTACATCCACAGCACACTAACCTTAAACCAACAATAATAATTAAAAAAACAGTACAACCCAGATGATTTGTCGCTGAGTTCTAGAATGTGAAGCAACATACAGAGTCGAAGCAGAACAAAATAAAATCCTCAGTGGGACTTACAGCTAATTTGCAAGACGACACTGGACTTACACAGTAAACAACCAGCAGTTTGAGCGAAAACCATGTAAGGCCTGTCAGCAGTATGAATTCCCTCAGCCAAGCAAACAAGTCACTGACCCCCATAATTGCCTCTGATCTTTCAACAAGGGCTACGGCCTTGTTAAAACACGTCTCCGTCACAAACTATTAATTCATTCAGAATTAGGGCAACTTCTCGCTCCCAGTTGAAATGAAGGAATAGGCAATACTTTAAGTCAGCGATTTCACTTTTCCTCCAATTTCTCTCTAGAATTTAAGACAGTGGCCAGGCATTGCAATTCGATCATTAAGACAATTATTGCATTTATTCTGAACAAAAGGCCACACTAACCTTTACATTGGCGGGTAATAATTTATTGTGCAATGGAATGCAGCACCAGTGGAAGATTTAATATCAAACTAAGAATAGCCACATGTGGTGTGATAATGGTTCTGAGTTAATGAAGCATTAATTAATTCCCAAATGATAATTGGCCACTATAATTGGCCAATACTGGAAGGGAATCTGTAAGTCCTTATGACAGACAGAGGGTTGTTCAATCTAATGCAGTCTTCACCTTATACAGCCTGTGGATATTACCATAGGCCCTAAAAATTTTTAGAAATTCACCTTTTCCCTAATTTCCTTAATCCAGAGTGACTGTATAAAAACATCTTTCAATGTACATTCCATAAAAATAACAAAATTTTCTTCCATACACTTCCTGGTAAATGATTTAACGTATAATACAGCAATATCTGGTGCCAGCAGGCGTGGTGTTGATTTAAAAAAAAAAAAAAGAAGTCTGTCAATCATTTGTTCCCATAAAACATCCCTTTACACCCCGTAAAATCCATCGCAGTTCGGCACGCGCATACACATTTCATGTCAATCAAATTGACTGCTCTTTGCCCAAAGCTTTACTCAGATTTACGTCCAATCGCAGAAGCTCCTTCGAGTCCAACTTCATTTCCATGGTGATGGTAAAGTGATGTATCCATGCTCCAATTTAAAAGCGAATGTGTATGGAGACATTTCATTTTATATTCAAAATGGATAAAAGCAGAATTAAACTGCAAAACCCACTAGAGCTTATACATTCTGCATGTGTATCTTATGGGAAGAATCAATTCTAAACCAAGTCAGTAAACATTGCATTTCTCTCATTTTTTTAATTGCTTTTACCAATTAAAAGGAAATCTTTGATTTTTTTTGTCAGGTTTCATACAATCTTGCTCGCAACCAAACCAATATTAAATTCAATATAAATTCAAGTTTGCACGGAGCCACAGTGCCTACAGCCCACTTCTAGAGCTCCTCATATTTGCATTCACAGAAGGATTTTGCTGGCAGTTTCATTTTCAAAGTAATATAATAATTTAAATTCGTATGATGCTTAAGTCCCGGCTAATCAGTCATCATGCAACCTACTCTGCTGTCAACGCTCTCCGCAGATGAGACACCATTCAGATCGTTAAAACGATCCGTAGCTGCTCCGCATGAGCTGTAAGCATGCAGTGCATGCTGGGATTGACAATAAGACAACGGGAGCAAACACCTACCCTGGAGCGGGACGTCAGACCCCGCCTGCAGAGAGCTGCCGGCTACGGCTTTGGCATTCTTGCGTTCGGCCATAATCTGGTGGAGAGGGCAGAGCGGACAAAGCAGAACAATGAAACTCAACAGAGTCGAAGACGTGAAATGGATGGAGCCGGAATTCCCAGGGTGCACCTGTGTAGTCAGAACAAATGATTGCTGGAGGACATAACACATTGTGTGTGTGTGTTTTTTTTTTTGTTGGTGTGTGTGTGTGGGTGTGTGTGTGACAGTGTGTGTGTGTGTGTGTGTGTGTGTGTGTGTGCACTTCCCAAGGAGTTTCCTCAGGCCATTTCAAAACTATTGTTGTTTCAGTGCTAGATTCATCACTAAAATCATGAAAAATCTTCGGAAAAGTGAAGCAAATTGGAAAAGACACGTTCTGAGCCTTACAGCCTTAAACATAAACTATAAACTGATGTCAACGCTGCAAAATTAAAATTCTTAATTGTTCTCCCTGACTTGGTCCATAAAGAAGGACAGTGGTGATAAAAGAACAGCCAAAGAGGAGTTTCGGCTGCCGGCCTCGGTGAGTAGCATGGAAAGGGTTTCACCAGCAATTGCTACTGCATAACAATACTATGAGTAAGTACCTTGGCTGCCGACATTCTACTTTGCCTGAAAACTAATACGAAATGCCATGCAGACAACATCTCTCACAACCCCCCAACCCCCCGCAGAACAGAGAAAGGATTTCTGCAACGGCTCACTTTAGTACATCTGATGTTAATGGCAGTGGATGAATAATGTATAGCATTATTTCAAAGCTTTCGCTTTGTCGCAGCGAATTTGCATCCCGAGCCACATGAGAGGAAATAGCCAGCAGTGCACGCGAGAACCCCTGAAACCGGAGTCTGGCAGGAGGCGATCAGAAAGTGTGCCAGCGTTCGGCAATTACACCAGAATCACAGGGAACCATCGAGACATCACTGAGCAGGGCACAGCACCGACTGACAACAGCAGATCACAGACAAAATGGGGTTCAGTGGAGCTTAAAGAAGTTTGGGTGGGGCTATATAACGGTAAGGCACTAATACCGAATCTGTTTCTGTTACACTCCAGCCTTCCAAAAGAATGCATCGCAACAAGATTTGGCTTTTTTTTTTTAAATAACAGTTAGAGATCAAGGATTCGTCTCCCTGACAGGAATGAAAAAAACCTAATTTCCAGGTAAGGGTGAAAGCCCTCCAGGAGGTCTTAGGACTTTTAGTCTTATCACAGACTTAAACCCGCCTAATCACCGAAAATTCTTCACACCCTCTTAGTCCAAAGATATACAAGTGTCTCAGCAAGAAGTCTCTCCACAGCGTTACATTAGCATATCAAGCGACCCGGCGGACATGAACTTGACAGGAGCATGCTGGGAACATTGAAGGGATTTGACAGGGGCCTGGGAGGTGGCAACAGTTGGAATGTGACACTCGCTTCTTTTTTTTTGTTTTACAGCAGGGTTCTTGGCACAGGGGATATTTCCGGAAAACTAGCAACATTGTTTGCCTCAAAGATAATGACGCACGGATGACCACAGTCCTGCCCCACCAAGGCAACAGGAGGTAAATCCATCAGCAGCCATTTTGAGAAACATGCAAAAGTTTGTTTTTGCTTTTGCTCTACACAAAGAATATCCATTTGCATGTGCCGAATCTCAGTAACAAGGGTGAATTTTGTCATCATCATGCCCCTACTAAATGGAATACCACTAGTAGGTGTGTGTTGTGGTCTCGGATCGAATTTGACAAAAAATGTATTTCCTTTTGCCTTGGAGGGGCAGAGTTGGCCCACACTGAGTGGCCGCCACACCAGGATCTAGATAAAATTCACTCTTATAGGAGACAGTAACAACTAAAAGCACATCATGGGATTCAACCCTTATCAGCACTTTCCCCCGAAACTGACCCCTGAGGGAATCAACAAAAGCAGAATAATGTCTGCAGCAGCCAGTCTCACCCAAACAATCTTCTACACTAAATAAAATACTCAGGGAGGATTATTTGTGGAGAGCTGCAACATCAAATAAACGTTTCATGTCACATGGAATAACCAAGGGGCCTTTTCAAAGGATGGACTTAGGAGAACAGAGTTTCTCTGGCCTGACCGGTGCATGAACTCTGAGGTACGAAACAGATGTGCGAAAGGTGCACGAAGGAAAACAAAAAAAGCTCACCCTGGAACAGATTTCGTGAAGACTTGTGGCGATGGCTTTTGCAGGAGTGTCACATCGGAACACATGACATTTTAGTATCCGGGTGTCTTTGTCTCTCGCTACATAGGCAAAATCCCTGAAATAAAAAAATAAGAAGAATCTAAGGGACAATTGAGACATTCAAATAACACTTAAAAACATGGAGAAATCAAAAATGAGTGGGAAAAAATACAGTGGCAGGTGACTAGATTGATGTCCCTCAGGAGATTTTTCATAATGTATATTTTCAACAGTTTCGACGTAGATTTTGATGTTACCAAATCGCATTAAGCTGCTATAGAGTACTGCTAGGCGACAGGCAGGTAGCAATGCATTTTGGGAATAGAAAATAAGGCTCACTGGGCAATCAGGAATAGGGTGTCACCTCACAGAGAGAAAGAAATTCATAAAAACAAAGACTTACTTTGACATTAAAGTTTAAAGAGCGACTTGGGACTATCCCGCAGTTAGTTTATGCTCCACTTCAATAAGGAACTTTATTTTCTTTGTGATCTAACAGAAATTACTAAAATTGAATGAATAAATAACCCATTCAGCCTCTGTAAACAGCCTTAGAGGCAAAAACCAACAAAATATTGCACAAAAAAACACTACCTTGGGAAATCAAATACAGGCTAACGGCACACAAAAAGAATATTAGATAATAAATTTCCTCAGAAGTCAACACGTCAGTGCAACTGCCACAGTTGGTGGGGCTGTACGGGAAATGTTGGAATATGAAGAGTCAGAAGATGCACACAATGTAAACCAGCAGATTCTCTCAAGCCTGGTCAAAGATTCCCTGCAACTCAGAGCTTACAGGTACCGGAATTTTAGCACACTAGGCGGTGTCTGTGGGACAGGATGAAAGAGTATTTGCATAAGCAGCTGGTAAATATGCAAGTTTCTGCAGCTTTTCTAAAATTGGACCCCATGGGGGGGGGGTAACAAGGACAATGCTTTTTTGCCCATTTCAGTTGTGTCCAGTATTCAGAGTACTGAACACAAGTTCACAAACAGTTTAAACCCTGCTCATGTCTTCCATATTTTATGGCAGTTCTAGTCGCTAAAATGACTATGTAAGTTAACAGCACATATTACACTTAAATTTCACTTCTGTAAAAAACTGCACGAAAAGGAGTGATTCCAAGAAACACCAGGACCTAACGTGACATAAAAGGACTCCGAACTGCCAAAGGGATGACATCGGGATGTTTTGACAATCACAAGAGGAGTAAATTTGGTGAAAATAGATTGAAAAATAGCAGAAAATCTCACATGACCCCATCCAGAAAGGACCAAACAGCACACCCAGGACCCAAAAGTAAAGAAAAAACAAACGGTAACAAAATCATAGAACGCAGACAAAATGGAGGCGAGAATGATCTGTCTATCCAGAGTCCAGCATCCGACAGCAAACCCTGATGAATGACACAGTGTTTATAAGAGCAGGCTCCGTGTTTATGAGTCAATTAGCCGCTTGTCTCCCCTGGTTAATTGACCAGGCACATTCCGATCAATATCCATAGGCCTGTGATCGAAACTTGTGCAAGGCGTGGAGATGCCATGTAACAACTTCTACCTCTGGTTGAACAAAGATGTAATCTACGAAGACAGACATTGGTCTGTAGCCACATCTGTTTTACGCAAATGTGGAAACAGAAATCTTGATTAAAGCGGTGTCTCACTGAGTGCTGTTCGGGTCAGACAAGTCATTTACATCTATCCTAAGAATTTAGACACGACCAAACCTTGGAACTAGGTCATTACCAATAGCATGTTTGAGGTTTCTGAGACACATTAATTTCCCTCTTCTCGCAAGTGGACTGAAAATGAGGACTCCAATACACAGTACCTCGCAGTCCGCTCGTCTTGTTGCTCTCGTCTTGAAGTATTAGCTATATGATTAACTGCTTTCTTTATTCTTGGAAAAGCTACAGCACTCACATCTATTAAAGATGCTAATGGCACAATTTAAAACTCATTCCTCTGAACCAATTTAATGAATTCAGAAAACTCATTTGAAAATGTGGCTAATCAATTTAAATGTCAATGACAAGGGTAAACTGAAGGCACATCGACATTCTCAAGAAGATATCTTGAAGTAAATAAAATCAGTAAGAGTGGAGTGTAAAGAAAATGTCCCTTCCCAGTGACAAAAGGCAAATGAAGGCTCGCCTTGACTGGTAAATTAGAGGTGAATTTGCAAGTTATGTCTGCTTTAGGTTGTTATTCTCATTAAAATTATAGGGGAAATTTATTTAAAATTTTCTTTCTGCAGTATTTGAGAAGCTGACACAAACTTGAACGCCTCTAGTGAATAAATTAAGTAACAAAGCCTTTTTGTTTACAGAAGAACATATAAAAATCCACAAGCAACATTCCAGAAGTAATGTGTCTATAAGTACCAACATGGAGGAAGACATTACCACAAACCTGGAATTTGGATTTACCTCTAACGGACTATGAAATTGCATTTGTTTAAAAAAAGACAAAAATAAAAAAACCAAATGTTTTAAATAAAACTATAGCGTGGAGGAATGCAAATGTTAGGCTTGTATTAGCAGCTTAATGTTCCAATTACCCAAATCTGAAAGCATGAATGAAAGCGAGTTATAAATGCATACGACGAAATGAATGCACAAAACGACTGAAGGCGCTGAATGGATGTGGTTGTTGTATTTCACAGCAGATGCCTATAGTTTTGATTGCAAGGCTGAGGACTGTGATTGGATCAATGAAAGAGGGCCTGAGGCAGCCTTCTTTCCCACCGAGAAAGCAATCCAGCTCCTGCTGGTCTGTGACCACAAGCCCAGAGCAGCGCGTCGAAAATATCAACCAAACATTCCCCGACATGTATAAAAACGAACACGCAGTGATTGTCTGGGACAGCCAAGTATGCACAGATGATTAAAAAAAACCTAGGCCATCAGCCTCGGTGTCAGAAGCTGCTAAATTTGTATGTGCAGTCGCCCAAACTATGCACTAAAACTCAGGATTTTGTTACGTTTTAATTTTACAACTTCCCCAATTTAGGAAGAAAGATAATTGGCGAATTCAGGCAGCGTAGTGCATAGTCGGACAAAATACCTGCGGACACTGTGGCCCACAGTACCTGGAGCGAAGCGGTGCTGCCCAAGGCATTCCTCAGAGCTATCAAACAGGAACAAAAAGGGGTCCATGCAAATGTTGACACTGCCAATACACACTACTATGGCTCGTGGAAATAAATAAAGGTATTCTGACGCCTGGCGGCAGGTATTTCGAGCTGGCACGCGCCGAGAGAGCAGCAACTGCCAACCTTTTGTAGGTCACGCACTGTAAATCCTGGTGGATAGACACTGTAGTGCACAGTCCCTCATATCTTTCATATACGAGTCAAAGCTGTCCTCTAAAGGGTTTCCAACAGAGCAGTGTACTTATGGAAATTTGAGACGGGCACGTTCTGGGGTAATAGAGAAGGGGATGGACATGGGGAGGAAGGACACCATGGAAAACAAACCAGAGAGTAACACTCAAGAACATAAAAAGCGGAAAGAGGAAATTACATTACCTCTCTCTGAGTCCAGGACAGCAGTGGGAAGGAGAGGTAAAAAGAGTCAGTCAGTAAGAGAGAGAGAAACACATGAAACCCCACAGAGGCAGAGGAGAGGTTGAAGCTCGCATTTCAAGAGCAGGCTGCAGGGACTGGCTCTCACACGCGGCACCATGTGCAGGGCATTAACATAGCATTAGCACAGCATTAACGCAGCGTTCCGCAAGGGCTGCGCCTTTATTGTGTGGAGATACTTTGAGGCAGAGAGGCAAGCGGAAGAGGACTAGAGTTACTATTCATGGAGCCTAGCAACCAAACCAGGAGCAAGCAAAGTCCGAGAAAATCAGAAGTCAAAGGGAGGGATGTAAAAAGGAAAAAAGATAGACAAACACAGTGCCGTGTCATTGAATAATTTGCATTAAAATATCCCAGGGACCTGCTCCACTCTCAAGGAAATCAGTGGGAGGGGAGGTCGGGTCAGGTGCAATGAGACACAGGCAAGGGAAATTATTACTTGATTTTGAATTTCTTAATTACTGAGGCTCTCACAGTGTGGCACACTTACATAATCAAAACTACAACACCAGCTGAATTTCTTTCCCATTTTTCCCCGCGAGAGATGACAAGCTCTCAGATTTTTCCAGTGCATTCATAAAATCCCAAGGCCGAGGCGCAAAATACATCAAATCCACAGAATGCTGAGGAGTGCGAATACCAAAATGATCAAAACTGCGAACGATCCAGTTGAAGTTGACATCAAATTACCTGAATACGGAATTCAGCAGCCGCTCTTTCACAGTGCCTAGCTTTAGAGTTCAGTGGATTTTTGGGCTAACAATGGTACCGGCAGCGCTCATACAGTAGCTCTTTGGATTACGAGAAAGTCACTTCAGTGATTTTCCGTGGATGGGCTGAATTGAGAGGAGCAATGTGGGAAGGATTTTTTTTTTTACAGCAATCAATGCAAGGTCCTGGCAGAAAGACTAAAATGACAGATTGCGGGAGGAGAATCAAGGTTACCGACAACACCTGTGTCCCTGGCCATCATATTTCAGAGGCACTCCCACCATATGGGCCGAATCCTGTTTAGATAGGGCATTTCTGAACCAATGATGGAAGCACAGCCTGAGAACAATATGGCACAAAACCTGAAGCGCCGCTGACCAAAGCAAACTAACGAATGTTAGTCACAGACAACTTCAAAACATTTCAGTGGATGATTATAAAACAGCAAATCCCAGTCTGTGCAGCCTTATGCTGTTTAAAATCATCCAAAGAACATACTCAACCTAACAGGCATATTTGAAAGCTCAGAAATGAAACCTACTTCAGGATCACTGCAAAGAAAGATACTTCAGTACCCTAACCAAGCTTCTCATTTTTCATTTATGTCTTTAGGTTAATCAGTAACCTCTCATTTGCACTGAAATCCAATGTTAGAAGTCAGGTAATCAATGCACCAAATCTGTCCTGCTCTGTCCTACCAGTCAAGTAAATTAAATATTCTAAGGCCCTACTGAGGAAAAAAGTAATATTCAAACGTCGTGAAAAATTGCAGCGGTAAAAACACTGCATGACTCCCGATGCAGGCAGGGACAGCCAATGTCACTCACCTGCCTGTGAATAAGGCTGATGGAAGGCTGATGCGTTTGACAGGCTAATGCATTTGAAACGAGGTTAGGCAAAGAACCAACCAGGGAGCCGGGAAAATAGAACCAAAATCTAGTGAAGACATGTTCAATCAAATTACTTCTACATTATTTTATCTTCCCCCTCTCTACTCCTAACTAAATCTATCCAGGCACAAATTGTTGCATCAGAAAAAAAATAAAAAGATAGAAACAGAAATAACCTGGAGATGTGAACGGCTTCCATCTTTTCTATTGCAGAAGCGCAGACGTTCCCATCTCCATCCCCCTTCCTTCATTAAAGCACGCAGCCAGCGAAAGCGCGCTCGCCTCTGCACATGATAACGAGTAACAGCCACTCCACCCCTGAGCACTTAATATTCCACGATCAAGACGGAAACTGGGTGGTAACGCTATCATCTATTGCTATCGCGGACAACTGAAATGACCTGGCAGACGATATTAATGATCTAAACGTCGACCATTATACACTTTTCTTCCCAGGGCATCGGTTAGATATGGATGTAATTGTTCTCAGTCCACGCTGGTGTAATTACCAACGCCTTTCTCATTCATAATGGCAAAAATCTCGGCACAAAGTGCTGATCAAAATTTGAATCGTCTGTCATGGTCGCCAAAAGGAGAGATTCGAGAGAGACTCCCCAAGTTCTGTTTAACATCTGTATCGTGTCGGGTCAGAAATGAATGTGTTAGAAAGATGAAACTCATGTCGCTCCCTCCCTGTCTGCGCCCGCATTAGACCACTTACCATTTTATTTCAGCATGCTCCACATAGCTGCTAACTACCCAACCAGCTCGTAAACTTGGAACCCCCTCGGATTCTGTAAAAGTATCATGTACCCCGCACTGGAGTACTTCCTCTCCTGACAGAAGATTGTCCGCTCATCGCGCCTCATTCCTCTTCTTTCCTGATTACAGTTTGGCTGCTCGGTGTTGCTCAATGTCGTCTCTCAGGCAGATAGTCAATCAGGAGATTAGGAGTACGAGGTGGCTTCCATGCCAATTTCCCATGTGGACAGTACAGGGCAGGGCAGAATGTGGTCATGTGTGTGTCCCACTTATTCCACAAGGGAGTCCAAGCATCCAACAGGTTTTACGAGGGCGACTGAACTTCAAGCCTAGAGCATCATGATGTCTGCCCACGTGTGCTCCAATCAGGCAGCACAACATGTTTTCACAAATGAGCTTACTTACCTCCGCAACCAGGAAGTTAAAATAATTAGCATAATCAGGTGATTTCGTCGACCGCTGAAGCCAATACCAAACGATATTACGCCTTCGAGCAGTTGTTCCCAAACTCGTTCCTGAGGGACCACTGTGTGTTTGCTGGTTTTTTAGTGTGCAAACCACAACTGCAACCCCAGAATTTTAATGAGCCGTTATTTATTTCCTAATTGCCTATTCATGTTTATCAGGATTGTTATGCTTTGAAGCCACATGATGTTAGAGAGAGCTACGCAAGCCCTAAGGAGTTCAATATTCATACTTTACATTGCATAGGGAAAAATTGAAACTGAAGCAATGGCAAAATTGTGAACACACAATCACTAAAACTAAACATTTATTTCATAAAGGTTTCAAAGACAAAGCAAATTATAATGAGTCAAAACTGTTTTGTGTTCTAAGACATTCTTAGAAAAATATCTTGAAAGAACTAAAACAAGAGTGTTCAAACGCATAAATAGCAGCTTATCAATAAACCACAGTCTTGACTTTGATCAGTTAAAAAAATGCTTGAAAAAACAATGTAAAATAAACAAAATGGAGATATTCTCCTTCTGTGATGTTTATTGGTGGTTGGCAAATCAGCTTGCATTCATCATACGCTAAAGCGCTAAACTATCACTTTTAATCCTCAAATTTCCATAGAAAACTCATTAATATCAAAAGTATGATGCCTGAGTAACTAAAATATGGGAATACAATGCAAAATGAAGATGGATTGGCAACAATAGAATCAGATTTTGACTTGCAGTCGAGCGGAATTACTCTGTTTGATTTCTTGTTTGGCTGCACAGTAGACGTGACAAGCTCCTTTAATACATTACTATATTTGTCTCAATGTGGTTTAAAAGGGTCAATAATTGCGCAAAACAAAATTTAGGAAAATGATAACAGCCTCTTGAAATGCACAATAAGCCGTGGGTGGACAACAGCAGGAAATATCACCAAAACTAGAGCAATCTCTACATAGGCTACATCCACAGTCTGGCCAAGTGGTTATCGGAGTGGTAGTACTGTCACCAGAACAGTAGGATTGCACTTTTATCCACTAAGATGTTCACAGCAAAGTTGATCCAAATCACATTGAAATAGCTTGGCTTATTGCATGAGGAAATTTAGTTTCACTTAATGGCGGCACAAAAATAAAAGTAACAGAGGCATAAAAATCGGTAAGGTCCCATCTCTTGGCACCTTGAATGTTGACCTGTAGTGGTGGCGCTACAGCAAAGGTCATAAGGTGACCAACATCAATAACAGCCCTTCTCCGTGCACCAGAAACTATCAAAAGACATGGAAAATGATTCCCATGAAAACTTTTCTGATTTTTTGGTTTATTGCATTTGGAAATGAAAAGTTTGATCGGGTGGTTGCACTATAAAAGAGGTTATAGGGTCACACAAAACAACAGGGTCTGCTTCCTATGCAGCCGGAATGAACACATCAAGTTTCCGAAAAAAAAAAAAAAAGTTCTAGCTATTGCACAAACATGAAGGTAGCAGCATCCAAGGACAATGAATAATTCTGGAGTAGGCACTGTGACCAGTACAAAAACAAGCATGCACAGCCGTCCCCCAGGACAATGCCTGAGAACCAAAGCCCGTTGGATTCAGTGGCATTAAGTTACACTAATGTGGAAGACCACTGATTCCACAGTTAGCTGGCTGAGGTCTGTCAAAGACTGAGAAATATGAGGATTCCAAAACAAGCACAAATTCATAGATGACCCACACATAAAAGCACCCAACATATTACAAATCCAAGTCCTCAAAACGGCGCCCGCAGATTATATTTTTTGAGTGATGCAGCAGATTGTGAAGTTAAAAAAAAAATAACCAATCTTGAGCAAGACATCCCATTTTTCGCATCCTTAACCTTGCCGTAACATTGCGATTTCAAATTATTACAATAATGCAGACTGTCACATCAAGTAAAATGTCTTATCCAGATAATACAACGGTGCAAATGATTTTGCCAATGCACTGGCTTCCAGAGTCTGTAGCACTAGAGCGACAGTGTGTCTCTGGTTGCAGGGATTCACGTCCGCCATTTGTTTCAGAATCGGCGCGGGTGCTGTGTTTTAGGTTTCCCCATCTCAGGCCCCTGTGGCACGCTAAACGAGGCTATTGATCTCCCTGCGCAAGTCCTCAGTCGCGCAAACTCTCATCCCAGCGTAGGGTCTGAATGCGAGAGAATTTGTTTACCCAAGCCTACTGATACACAGCAGTGGTCAAAGATGAGGGCAGATCAGCAATGCAGAAAGGGACAAAGCAGTCAATAGCCGGGGCCAGACCTGGATCAGAAAATAACCTCCTGCACGGTTCCTTCCCCTCCCCCACCCTCTCACCGCACAGACACAGACACGCCCTGAACCAGCCAGAGGTGGGGATTTTTTTTAGTGGGAGAAGGTAATGAGTCCCTTGGGGTCACCTACTCTCAAATCGACAAAGTGTCCGACATCTAATTCACACCCCGAAAAAAAAAAAAGCCCTCGGCCACACACTGCAAGCCTAGGCTCTGGACACAGGGTAGCACCGTTATCTGTGGTCCTGATGTAAAGACTATTTAGCTCAACACTCCATTTTGAAGCCTGACAGGAGCTGGCTTAGGTTGGAGTCTCACCGCTAGTGAATTGTGACAGTGAACATGATCTCAGAATAGAAAACTTGAATTCAAAAGCAGACAAAGCACTCCTCAATTTCAGGATTTTGTGGCAGTAAGTTCCACACAGAGTAAAGTCTCCACATATTTTTATATGCTCCTCCTCAATCAGCCAAATATGAAAGCTTCATTAAAACTTCTACTGAACATAAAGATGCAAAGTTATCATACAAATAATTGTATCTCATAAAACTATCCGTATGCAAGTTATAGTGCTAATAACCTGACAGAGTGGCCATACATGCACACTCAAACCTAAAATCCACACACACGCATAGACATGCATACACACACAAACACAGACATGCACACGCACACACACACACATACACACGTGCGTACCCACACACACGCACACGCACGTGCACACACTGGAAAACGCACCAGAAAGTGTGCGCGCGACATGCACATAAACGCACGCATGCACACACACAGTCGCGCGTGCACGCGCGTGAACACACTTGCACACAAACACACACGCGCACACACACGCAAACACACACACACAGTATAACAGACATACGATACACCTTTCCATCAACCGACCGCACTTCCTATGTACCCAGGGGCAGCAGAGCCACGGCCTAAATGCTTAAGCGCACCGCAGAAAACCACAGCCGTAAACCCAGCCCTGCACCATTACCCCAAAGCCAGGCCCCTGTTTAATTACCGCCATCACTATAAAAGCATTCACAGCAGCTACAGCCGTTTGAATCCGCAGCCTCTTCCCCTGCGCCTCTAACGGAGAGGGCAGCTCCAGCGGTGAGTCACTACAGTTACATCAACAACGTGGGCAACTTCATCACCCACGCAGAGCCGGTCCATGGGAGGCGCAATCAATGCAAACATTTTGCAGAACAGCATCTTAAATCAGCCTTATGTGCTGTATCGGGCTTACAGCACGGCGAGAATGACATACGTCTGTGACAGGGAGGGGAAAGTATATACTATCGAACCGATCCGTCTTTCGCTCGGGGCAGTCGGCGAAGTCTTAAAGGGCCAATCGCGGGAGGCCGGGGATCTCGACGAGCGAACCGGAATACAAATGACATCATCCTCAGGGCTAGTGCGAGGTTGCAGAGGAGCAGATTGGGCGATTCAAAAAAGGGACGGAGCGGTGCCTTGAATGCAAATGTGTGTGTGTGGGGGGGGACACACACAACCCCCCTCCCCACTTGAAAGAGAGGTCTAGACACTGATGGGAGACAGGGGTCACGTGCAGGTCCTACACTTGTCCGTTTCCTCTACGCCCTCCGCTGGCAGGAGGAAGGGGTGGGCTTGGGTGGGGGGGTGGGGGGGGAGATGTCCGATATTAAACAAATACTCCAGGAAGACTCGTCACGGCGGCGGCACATTTATGATAATTTATACACCGCGCTGATAGCTCAATTAACTGAGCCACGACCGAGACGGGGCCCGGAGCAGCGGCCATTAGCGGGGATTGAGCCAGAGTCTCGTTCTATTTGAAGAGTCTGCGCTGGCAGAGGACCCGGGGAGACCCTGCCTTTCTCAAACTTTGTCCACTTCTCCCCTGTATCCATTTCTTCCCCCTCTCTCTTTCTCTTCTCTTGGATACACGCAATACAAGCAAGGAAACACATGCATACGCTGGCTCTGTCATACACCTCATGTTCCCACTGACCCTAGCGCTACGACGAGGGAATTTTAAGGAAAGCGATTACATGCCTCCCTGCCGTTCCCCACCCCATACTTCTTGCGTTGCTCATCCGTCTCTCACACACAAACACTCACCAACATTCAAACACATACATGCACACGTTCATGCAGTGGATGCAGCGGCATACCATACACACAAGCTAACACAATCGTACGACTGGCGTCCACATGCCGGTAACTCCCCCCAGAAGCAAATTACAAGGAGAGCGATTATATGCAACAGGCAGTTCGTACAGTTTGTGCAGCCAGCCCTCAACAGAGTATAACATTATCTGCGTCGATTTGTGAGGCTTATCAAGCCGCATATCTAAATGTCCTCAGTACCGTCAATAATGAACAGCAATAATAATGAAGCCTCTCCGGTGCGATCGCCGCGGGCAGAGAACCGCGGATAACAGACAGAAAACCCGCAGCTCATTGGTCAGTCGCTAAATCTACTGCCATTATGCAGTGCAAACACATCTGCTCAATCAGACGAAGCCATTTACCGCAGTGAGGCTAATCAAGGCCAGTGCAACTGGAAGAATGAACAGGGAAGAACGGACATTTCTGGAAAATGGTGATGTTTGTGATAGTTCATTGGGTCAGTGATGATTGTGTTGAGGACATTTTTTGTTAAGTGATTTTTCTGGACAAACATGTGCAAAACGTTTGCATTACGGTAAGGTAACTGTAAGCAATTTCATATTTGCTGGAAAATGTCAATGGAATGGTGAAGCTGAGGTCGATTTTCAACAGCAGAAATCTTTCAGAAATTCTTTTTTTCCCCGATGACTTTTCTTGTTTACTTTGTTCCACGCCATGCTGCTGAATAAAACAGCCAGGAGCTACCATTTTATTTTCAAAGCACCACTCTATCCTTATGACTGGAAGGGACATTGTCATGAAAAGCCTTTTTCCTTGGGAGACATGTTTTCAAATCACCAGTCCACAGCTAATTTCCTACACAAAGCACACAGATTCAGAAACTCAATACTCATAAAAACTTATTTTCCTCTCATTTTCTTCGAGCATCAAAATACTTTGAGACAATATGAGTGCTTTGCATCAGGATACAACGGCAATGAATCCACTCTCAGGATTCAGAACTTGAAACCCAAATTTACCGTCCTCTTTAGCACATGCAAATGCAACATGATGGGTGTAAAACAAATATTATGACCAATCACTGGTCTTATAATTGGCTTTACATGCACCTCAGGTCATCGTAAATCAGGCCCTTAGCATTCAACAGAGGATAAACTGATATTAATCACGTGCTGTTCAACAGTTACCCAGGATATTTTGTAAAAAAAAGGTTCAGATATTTCAGCAGGTTTAGAAGTTTTTAGACAAAGCTTTTTTAATGATTAAAGTAGGTGTGCTTGTCTCAGTGTGTGAATGTGCATGTGTGTGTGTAAGTGTGTATAAGTCAGTGTGTGAATGTGCGTGTGTATGTGTGTGTTCTTGTGTGTGTGTGTAAGTGTGTATAAGTCAGTGTGTGAGTGTGTGTGTGTCTGTGTGCGTTTGCCCTCTTGCGTTTGCAGTATGAGTATACATGTTGTGCAGTCGGTATGTTTTTGCAAGGTGACAATCTTTTTTTGTTGGCCTGACTCTGCATGGAGCGCATTAGATTTGGAAATTAAATGATGAATATGAATGAGGCTGCTGACGGCAATTTGAGGATATTTCCATATTGGGTGATCCATAAATTAATTACAGCTCCTTATACACAGCCCTCCATTTTGGGGAACCAAAATTTGTGCCACCGTCAGAATAACAGACGACCCTGTACAACTTTGTCTGGTACCCCAGTAAAAAATGGCAGCGGGCCATGCAGGCTATACATTTCTGCCAATGAAACATTCATCTTGGCAAATCTCTTCTCCCTCCCAGACCTCTCGAAGATATGATGGCTTGCACTCTTAAACAGGGCTATCGACACAGTTAAAGAGAATATCTTCACTGCTGGACTGTAGAATTAATACCTTCTATAAGAAACACACTACGGCACACATGAGCACACTCATAAACACACAGACAAACTCATCGGCAAACACGCAGCTGTGCAGACAAAACAAAATCACACAAGCATGTTCAGGCAGCGTTGAAATGCTGTACTGTACCCTACAACAGGCAGCAAGATCATCCTAATGAATGTGATACAGCCTAATGACTGCATCTGCAAACACCCACCAGTGTGTACACAGACTCACACACACTCACGAGAATACTAGCGCAGCCTGCTGCAGACAAGGCATCACGAGGCAGGCAAGTCGTCGCAAGAGCCAGAGGGACACCTTCATTTATTGCGAGCAGAGGACACAGTAATTCAGTAATGCTAGAGTAACAATGAAGGATCTAGCCAAATGCTGAACCATACAGATCACCCCTCGGAGGCGTCAGCAGCACTTACAGTTTCAGAACCTTGACTGCTCAGGTGACGCGACAAAATGTAAAGCCAACCTAACAACTTCTTTTTTTGGGGTCTCTGACTTCAAAATCGTTTCCTCAGGGAGACTGCGAACAATGATAGCAGATTGCTGTACTCAAGCAAGAGTAAACCCATAATTTCATTATTCCTGCAGTCAGTTGAGAGATTTATTCTGTATTTGAAGTGCAAAATATCAGGAATGTTAAACAGGTGTGAGGCTTTTTGATCCATCAGTGGTGTACGTCTCTGCAGGTGCTCAGGGTAATGAAAAATAGACAGACGACACTGAGGAAAGACACAGCGTATGCACTCGCATTTAGGCCGCAAACTTCATCCCCGGTGTAAATTCACAAGATGGAAAACTTCTTTTTTTAGTTCATACCGCCAGCAAAAACAGCCTCGGATTCATCTTGGGTATAATACCAATTAGTAAATGGAGTGTTTTTAAGTTCTTATGAAAATGCATTTAAAATAAACTAGCGGTACCCAGACAACAATGCCATACATACGCCCATTGTAAAAGAAACAATGGGCTGATTTCACACACAGGTTAAGACCAAGCCCCTGGCAAAGTTCTATTTTTATTGGAGATTTTCCAAACCACAGGGTATTTCTGTCAAAATGTGGTTTAAGGGGGTAAGTAGCAACTTTAAACATGAAAAGCGCCATACTAAGACAAATTAAGACACACTAAAGCAGCTTAAAATTCTAGGACTGCAACTGTGGTTGGAACAAAAACGAGGATGCAAAGGGGGCCCCAGGACGAATTGGGAGTCACTGCTCCAAATAATACTCAATTTAGTCCAAGACTGAACTTCATTTAAGCAACCAGTTTTTATTTTGTTCCTGAAACACCCAATATTATATCAAAAAAAATGTTACATTCAGAGGTATTTTGATAATTTGTCGTTTAAGTCATTAAGAGGTTGAATCAAATGATGTAGCTATGATCTTCAAACAAATTCAAAGGTTTAATTAATCACACACGACATCAGGGAAGTGTCGCCCGGCCAGTCATCAATAACAAACGCCGCTGGTCTTCTGGACCACCTGACACCATGATGCTGCTCGTGCTAAATCATCTGCATGTTAATTAAAGGCAGATAAGTGCCCGGCCAATGGGAACCAGGCTGTCTGGAGGGGGTGGGGGAGGGGGGAAATTTACGACGTTGGTGCGGAGGCTGGGACGGCAGAGAGGAGACCGACGAGCAGGAGCGTCCCAATCACTTCCACGGTGCACAGCACGGGGGGTCTTTCGCTCAGATCCGCAGGAAATGAAAAATATGTCACAGCAGTGGGGGAGAGAAGAGATGGGGAGAAGTGCTCACCAAGTGGCAGGAAGGCTTTTTCACTCAAGGCATCTATAATGCAGAGCTACCCGGCTGGAACCTGGAGGTAGGACTACTAGCCAAGGGTGGGGGAGAAGATGCATGCTAAATAATAAAGGTTAACGACACAGCCAAGAAGCACGTTCAGGCATGCGCTCACAGTCACCATTTTCCATACCAGTGCCTCAAAATGCCACGGTTGCATTGACAAGAGCGAACGGGGACATAAATAACAGGTGAGGGATGATTCTGGGTCCAAAGGCCGAGTTAAAGGCTTAAGAATCTCTCTTCATTGATCATGATTTTACCACGGATTACTAAATCCATCGCAAATTCGACCATAGAGAGCAAAGTAATGACCCAGGATGGGCCCCTGGGGTACACCTTGGCCAGTCACAGCCCACCAGCACAAGGCCAAATCCAGAGACCGTGCCCCTCTATGCGGGATGTTTTGTGTGATTTGTGAAAGGGCCCATTACTTTTTTTCAAGCCTCTCAGGAGCAATTTTAAGTATGTGACAGCTCAGGACAGCTCATAACTTCACCGAAGTTTACAGCCGCCATTATAACTTTTGAAGCCAGCATGAAAATGTCCCTGCTCTTTAAAATTTCCCAGGGAACACCCAGATACATTCTTCCTGTTTAAGAGAGTTCGCATGACTATATTGGCCTCGCTAATAAAAATTCACATGTTAAATATTCTCACTTCAATACTCAGGGCAAAAAGAAAAATAAAAAACAAGAAGAAATTTGCAGGATTTGTAAACAAAACACAAAAAAAAGATTTCTAATGAGTCGCCTTCTCTCATATATAGCCTGTATTAAATTTCTTATTGAATTTAGCAACTTATTTCACTTCCCTGATTAACTGAAATTATGAGTGTCAAATAAGCTGCATCTCAGTCTATTTTTCCAAACCCGACAAAACAGCAGTTCTACAAAATTTCAAATCAATGTTCTTTCACATAAATGCCACATCTGTATTTAGAAACAATCACCATGAAAGATTACACACAAAAAAAAAAAGTCTTCAGGGGAAATAATTCAATCTCCAATGACCAAAAATGCCTCACTCACATAGTGACACACTTCTGTTGAGCACCAGAGAAATAGCACGCCCAAGCACAGGCAGACACGCGCACACACACACACACACGCACACACACACACACGCACACACAACAACTTTGCTCAACACCGTAGTGCCAGACCAGCACATGCTCCAGCTAATCAGTGACACTGGTCACAACGTTGGCTATTCGTCACGGAAAGGCAGGGCAACTGTGGAGTGAAGCGCTCTCCATCTAGCCTAGCGGTGCAGGCAAGGATTTTCCTTCCTCCAGATTTTTGGAGCCTGGGCTTCCTGGCTATTTTCCAAAACCCCCCTTAGCAGCCCCCGCAAAGAAGTGGAGACAGAGAGGAGGATACTCACCCCAGAGAGCGTGCTCGGCCGTCCTGTGTCAGCCCCGCGCCTGGTTTCAGCAGGTCCTCAGCCACATTGCCAGAGGAGTGTATGCCTTTTCCCCGCTCTCTCCGAGCGCGGAGCTCTCCTGCTCGCCCCCCCCTGCCCCTCGCCCCCTCCGCCTCTCCCCCCCCCTACCCCCCACCGCTACTCCAAGCCCCCACCCACTACCCCTTCCTCCCCCGCCCTCTCTCCTCTCCTCTCGCTCGCTGCCACTCCGTTAGCCTCCGACGGGGTCTCCGAGAGGGACCAGCCCGAGGTCTACCTCCTGTCACTCAGGACGCCAGCTCAGTGCTCGAGTATCTATGTCTCTCGCAGCGAACAGCAGGAGAGGGGGGGAGCCAGAGAGTCAGATACAGAGGGGAGAGAGAGAGAGAGAGAGAGCAAGAGAGAGAGCGATAGAGGGAAAAAACAGGGGTGGGAAAGATAACCCCGGCACACAGAAAAGAGAAATCAATAGAGGAAAAAGACAGTGGAATTTGAAAGGAAGCTGACATCGCGAGGGGAAGGCGCTACAAAAAAAAAAAAAAAAAAGCAAGAGGGAATGATGGAGGGTGTGCGAGCGAAAGAGAGGGAGCAGGAGAGACGAACAGAGAAAGTCGGAGCGGGAGAGGGGGAGGGGTTAGGGTTGTGCCACACGCGGCCCCGCCGAGGCGTGCGACTGCAGCACGTCGATGCGCCGTTCTCCCAATTTAGACGAGCAGCCGGGCGAGATGCGACCGAGGGCTGAACGCCGCAGCCACAGCAGGAGGATGGAGCCCACACAACCGCGCACAGCTGCAGCACGAGCCGGACCGTCGCAGCACCCGTATTTTCAGCCTGGTGGCGCGGCTTACGAAGCGAGACGAGCCAAATCGTTTCACTGACTTCCTTTAAACGGCGTCACCGTTAACGCACTCGCCACATGTATGAAGAGGTGACATTAGCCTGTTCTGAACATTATGTACTAGCTAAAGAACTGCAATTAGGGGGAAGTAATATTTCTTTTGTTTACATTCATCACGAAGAAACACTTGTTTGCAATTACTGATAAACCTGAAGTAACAGATTTGACCGGAGGCCGAAGTAAACAGGAGAAGCAGAAATGACTGTTAACAACAGTAACAAATGCTTTGTTCTACTGAATCTGCACCGCAAGCTGAAGCAGGTGTGAAAAACCAACAGCACCTAATGCAGTGATACTGACATGACCCAGGGGCACCAAACGCTCAGAATAAGCTTCCGCATGGAAGGCACTCTGTAGCCACACATAACCCCATTGACAAAATAATCAATCAAGAGACAGGTAGATTTTCAAAGGCCCCAGTTGGTCTAATTGACAGCCCACACCAAAGACGTATCCATGACCCCTGATCTTTCACCTCTCAACTTCCCCTACATATAACTAAAGCCATGTCAGACTACTGTAGCTATGGCAACAAGCAAGTGAGTCAGAAACATTTGTTAGAAAGGGTAAAACTTAAATCCGTGGATTTTTTCTTTCCTGATCACAGCGTTTCAGATAAGGCTTTAACAAGCAACGTCTGTGAGAACTGAGATTTTCACATGAAAAACTCGAGCTCAAAGAACGAGTGGGTTCGTAGTTAGTTCTTGTGCTTCTGTAGTTCCCTTGAACGCCTTTTTGCCTTTTCATGAAGCCTTTTCCTTCGCTTTGAAATGCGAATTTTCCCTTCATTAGCATGGGTGCGTAGGTGTTCGAAGGTCCCATATAGACCGCACTTGTGTTGACCTGAACGCCACTTTAAAAGGGTCATTTAGAAGTGCACAGTTACCATCAGCAAGGTCTCTGCAGAAGAGGCCATAATTAGAGCGAGCAATGAAACGCAGTTTCGTAGACAATGGAGGGCGGACCACAGTACGAAATGTCGAGCGCAGCAATTTCACTCGCTCTCCTCCCCCTCAGCACATCGGAAACAGAGATGTTACAACACACCTGCATTACCCTGCCCCCACCCGACGCACACACACACTCACATACACACACACACACACACTTACACATTTTCATGTGCATGTACATTTGCGTGTACACACCCGTGTGGGTGACCTGCATGGTCTTACAGTTTTGGTTGCTTATTATTTTTTTGTGAGCAATCAATATGAGTCAAATCTATGCTGATTTGAAGCTGAGTATAAATTATCAATTTATATTAACTACTGGTTTCACAGGTGTAAGCTGAGACACACACCATACCACAGAGTAAGTTAGAAATCTCAACCTATTCGTAAAGTTCATTTAGATGGAGAGAGGGGAGAACTAAATGATGAACTGCGCAGTGTAAGATAGCTGTGCAACTGTGTCCATGCGTGTGTGCCAGCCTGTGTTTCTGAGCGCGCGTGTTTGTATGCAAGTACTTGTTTCCATACTTGCACGTGCGCGCTGGTGTCTGTTTGTGTACATACGCGTGTTTATCAAAGCGTGTGCGTACATGCCGTCCACAGGGACCCCATAAGCCCTTGCGCTCACTGGCGCTCACGGCAGCAAGCAGGTGGACCGCCGGGCGAACGGCCTTCAGCTCAACGTCCCGCTCACTTCGGGACGACCTTCATCTCCGCGGGAGCTCGCGGCGCCTCACATGCTGCAGTGTTGCAGAGTGAATCTAACGACTGGACACACACACTGAGTCTGCCGATTCACTACCAGCTCTCGCAGAGTAGCAGTGAAAAGCAGCGGGAACAGGGATGCTGCAGAGGCATATATAAACTGCGCTGACGACGAGCGAGCGATCACATGTGCCAGGGTGAGATGGCATGCATCCGTTTATTTTTAGTGAGGCAGTGTTATTTTTACCACATCGTACTACATACACTGTCGAGCAAGCGTATAGTGATTGTGTATAAGGGTTAATACTGAAATATTGGCAAGTAGGCACACCTGCATTAAGCAGTTATTCTGGAAGATATCATCCTTCATTTTGAGAAGTTTGCACGGTGAATACAATTTCACAGAATGTGTGTCATGAGTTCTACATTAACCTTACTGAGTGTCCTCACTCCATGGAAACCCAAAAAAAAAATCAGTGCTGCTCATATACCCTGACAAGCATTTTTCCGAAAGCCCTTGCAGTTCAGTGTGAAGGCAGCACTGACAGCTCCCTCTAATGGCAGACTGTAGCACTGCGCAGGGAAGTAAGGGCTCAGGGACGGTCCCCCACCTGCACTGTGCTCTTTACAAACTTGTCCTCCGAACTCCTCCGGGCATGGGAGTTACGGCCCCATGTTTTACGTCCTGGGCATCGTGGGGATCGATAAAAAGCAGCTCTCTTAATACCGCCTTCACGCCGCGGAGGGGGCAGGACTAATTTGCAGTCTGCGGCAAACTAGAGACACTTCAGCAGCCCCACAAGACGGCGGGGCCAGAGACACGGGCTGCGGGCGCATCCACCGAAAGCCCGGGCTCCTCGCCGCCATGTTACAAGATTAAGCTCCGCATCAGCGCCGATTGTTTTATCATCAATCATTCATCGCGGCCCTCCGTTAGCCAGACAGAAAAATCAAACTGTCAGGAATCATTAGAGCGACCTTTCATCAGGCAAGCGAGCGCTTGTTTAATGCATGTATTCATTTTCAAAGTCCATATAAAGTACCGCTTAAAGCACACCTCGGGAGGACGACGGAGGAGGAACGGAAGGTTCTAGCGAAAGCCTGGCATCATTTGGCTTGTCTCCACTCGGCTCCCCCGGCACTCACTTTCAACTACCAATGAAGAAGTGGATGCTGAAAATTTCATTAGCTTTGAGGATGGACTAAACATTCCCAAAATAAAGGAAGGAACACGCTTCCTTTCACAAGCATCATTACTACCAGTCCATCAACTTCACCGTTAGCTTAGCTGTAGAGCAAACCACCCACGTAAAGGTTTGCTCTGGTCAGGGCTCAGACAGCTAAACTGCTTGAGTTCATTTTTATATTTTCTATCGATTCATAGCTCTTCCAAGGTGAAGGTGGACGACTCCGCCGACAGCGCGGCAGTGTGGGTGAGGTCCAAGGCCCTGGCCTTTTATGGCACAGTTCAATACTACTCAGGAAAACGCACATCTCTGCTGTACAGTGGACCACCTCTACTAGCTTTCTTCATTGCTAACCATATTGCCACATGAATTGCACAACAAACAGGCACTGTGAAAGCAGATGAAACATGAACTGCATCAGAGAAAGTCAGGAAAAACCACACTGAAAGGCACTGCAGAAAGCAAGCTGGCGCAGAGACAACTTTTGCGACATGACAAATGTCCAAGTAAAGCAAATCTTTAAGCGGAATTTTACGAGGAAGCAGATTCAGTTTGATTGACAGTGGATGGAAATGCGCATTCCCAACCATGATAGATTTACGCACATGTAAACTGATGCTGATTGGATGAAATGGATGATTGAGAGAGTAACAGAACTCAATCATTTTGAAGAAAAACATGCCAAAAACTCATAAGAAGACAGTTAAAAAAAAATGCAACATTAAAAATAAACAGAACAACACAATCTAGCGGCGTGGATGAAAACTGCTGACAGTTGATAACACAGAAATTAATAGTATATGAGAATCTAAACAATGCTGTGCACCTCACTGCATCTCCGAGCTGTTAAAGACAGAATTCACAACTGCTTCAGCACACGTTCTGTTGCATATATTCTGAGCTGGATGTGCGAAAGACGAGTTTCACGCTAGAATAGCACCTAAGCACTTCTGTAAAGGAACCCAGCACGGGGACTATTTCAAGTGAATCTTTGCAGCAGCACTGCAATCCTCTGATTGGCCAAATTAGCCGTCAGACCCCAGAAGGCGTCACTGCTCCCCCAGGCAAATGCAGCAAAATGAAAGATGAAGCAGTAACGAGACAACAGGAGGAAATGTCCGCCAGCGGAATGATGTGCCGTAAAAGTCCAGATTGCGGCCTATAAAAGCAGCTGCGGTGCCCGTCGCATCGAGCCACCTCTGCCTCCCTGACAGCAAGGAACACAAATCACGGAGAATCATTGCCACAGCAAACTCTTCCCGGCCTCAAATCCTCCAGCACCTCCCCCTATGGAGAAATGACATCATCAGCGCGCGTCTCAGTGCGGATGCAGTGTCCATGGCACAAGGGCCACCTCTGCCGCCCCCAAGGGTACAAACATAAACCACAAAGAACAATAAACACAGAAAACACTCCTTTCCTTCCACTTCCATCCCTTCCCCCACCGCAACTATGACATCATCAAAGCACGTCTCAGTGCGGAAAAACTACAAAGCCCACATATCACTGTATGCCAAACAGCCAATGTAACAGTGCCTGTTGTGCCCTCTGAACAGCCAAACCCAGTGGCAGAGGTCTTATAAAAACATTCACTTCATATTCTTAATTTAAATACCGGTTTTAGCCAGGACATGCACATCAGTAAACCATAGCCAGAACTATCGTAATAAGTAACTGACACGGGCATATGTAGGACACATAAAAAATCATACAGAAAGATGTAATGTGTTATTATGCATGACAAAGTCCTTGAAAAAAAAAAAGCTCATTTGAAACTTCACATAGTGCTGATGGAAGGTTAAATGCTTCAAAGCACATGAACTCCAGGTGAATTTAATACCTACTGAATCACTCTGCAGAATCATATTATCACTTGTAAATTCACACCAGCTTTTCTATGACAAATAACTTATTATTCTATAATAATAACTTCAAAAATGTCTAAAGACGCAAACAGTGTTGTTGTTAAACCATTTTTTCCTCAACCGTTTCAAGTCCCTGGTGACAAAAAGCACGTAAAATGGAGGACTGACTTTAGAATGTGCTAAAGGGGTTCAGGAGGAGAGTAACACCTGGCTAACTCTCCCACCAATCCAATGAGCTGTGCATTTTGCGACCGAGAAGGTACTACGTGGTGGCTGCAAGATCATTATGGTGATGTCAGAAAAACCCATTTCCACTGACCTTTTATTAAAAAGAAAATGGTACCATCTGCAGAACCAGAGAGAAGTGAGCAAGAGAAGATTCTACGGGGGCATAGATTATCACTGGCGTGGCAATTTCATACAAGTCATTTATCAGAATCAAACGCTGGATAGTCTGAGCTGTCAGGAGCATATTAGCAACTCAGGGTAACGTCTCAAGAATTATGTGGATTAAGAAACTGCAGCGGTAGCGCTCAACAAAGCCGCACATACATGAGCTGAAACCAACTGGGATTCATTGCCTCTTCAATCACTCGTTAAGTCATTATCAGCAGCTACTAACGAAAATGAGACCCTGCGTGTCATCAGATGAGAACCTGTGAGTCATATTTCCCAGCACAATGACAAACAAGCTGTGTCAAATCCATTTTGAATACAAATGTTTCGAACATGTTTACACTTGCATTATAATGCTTCTTGGTGAAGTTTATTCGAAACGTAAAGGTCATTAACCTGCTCACAATTTCAAGCTAACTAGCTAAGGCAGAGACTATTGGCTAACTCGAAAAGAAAATATAAAACTGACGAGGCGCAAATGAATAATGATACAGTTTTCATTTTGCCACAATACTGTCCCATCCTCAATAATAGAAAGCATAGTCCTCTTAGGTAAATCATGTTTGAAGAGATAACCAGCCTAAGAGCCATTTCACAAATTCTACTCCCCTCAAAGATGGACACACATTAGTCAAAGGGGTCAGTAAAAACCCCCAAACAGGTTTAATCTTGTCGCAATGCTTGGGACACATCCTGCGCTTCTCCAGTGGACATTTATGATTCCACTTTACACCCTGCAGAGGCCATTACCCGCGTCTTGAAGTTTACAGCAGCCGTTGCCATTGTAACATCACGAACAGATATAAACCAAACTAGGTCAAACAAATCACTCTCACTGAAGTAATACCATTTTTTGAATGCAGCAGTTCATAGGAGACACCTCAAAGAAATAAGACTATAATATGCCAGCAAAAATCTCTCTATGCAGACAATTGATCGGTGCCTCACTAACCCTCAGTATTCCCAGATTATATATTGGCAATAATATAAAAATGGAGACAAATGTGTTAGTAAGAACGCTTTCCAGAGACATTAAGCCTATGACAGAAACACAAATGTATCAATTTATTTGTACAGCTAAGTTGAGGACCAAACGTGATTGATTTCAGCCCAGAGTAGGCCATAATTTGCGTGTGTGTGTAAGTGTGTGTGCGTGTATGTGTGACAGACTAGCCGGTGAGGAGCAGTGACGCTTAGCTTGGCGAGTCCCCCAGAGTGAGCCCCATGTGCCTTACCTGCCATTATCACGGCCGACGCCCCACACACGGATGCTGACGATTGGCTGAGAGTGGAGCACACTGCGGTCCATTGGGTCAACCAGATTCAGCATGTTGTTCTCAAGGATCAGGTACATGTCCTTCCCCTGTGAGACGGCAAAACCGAGACATGGGACGGTCAAACACCAAGAGTGTCCATCTGTCTGACACTTTCTCAATTTAAATCTCCAATCAGCCAACCATGCATCCATCTGCACTGTGTGAGGAAACGGAATACAGACCAAAAACTGAAACAGCTCCACATTACTGTGTTACGTAATTTTAAATTAATTTGATTGATTAAACTAGTCAAAAATGTAAGAACTTATTTATACACTACTTAAAACAGTTGTGTGGAACTGCTTTATTTTTTAGAGTGTACCCAGAAAACACCCAAACAAACATGGGGAGAACATGAAAACTCCGCACAACCAGAGTCATCCAGCGATGGAATATTCCCCCAGTCCCACGTCATCAACTTCGGATTAGCAAAAGGTACCACGTCAGGCAGAGGTGTATAATCCAGGTTCAGAAAGTAAAAGTCCATCCCAGAATATTGTTCCAGTCACAAAAGACCTGTCAGTTGGCCCTATTCTTCAGCTGGGAGGTAAAACTAACGAGTGAAATCTGCTGCTCAGGACTTTACAGGTGGAATGAAAACATGGTAGAATTTTTACTTTCTGAGCCCTGGATTATACACCTCTGAAGTCAGGTCATGATTAACGTGCATGCCAAGTTTTGAGGAAAAATATCGAACGGTTTTCAAGTTATGCTCCGGAAACAAAAGGTTCACAGACAGACTGATGGACAGACAACCGCACACATGGCCATATCCCCCCACATTACATGCCGGGGCATAAAAAAGCCTATTTGAGATTTAAATGAGTCATTGAGCTAATCTCCATTTACAGCCTGTAAATGGAGGTTGAATCACCAATATCAAAACAGTCTCGAATCATTAATATCAACGTTCCTCCAATGCAATAACATTGCCACAACATGGCAACAACTTTGCAAGAATGCTTTGCATTGGCCAGCAGGGGTTTCAAATGACTGGTTTCCAGTGCTGGGGTCGTTCATCAATGCCATTTTAACTCTTTACAGTTTCTAATTTAGGTGAGCAGTGCATGTGACACTTGGAGAATCCCTGCACGGGCAATTTTAGTCTCAAAAAGAAATGTAATATAATATACAATGTGAAATGATTTTAAAGTCAACAATCTAGTATAATCTATAAATGAAGTATAAATGTAAAAGATGCAGAACAGTATCCAGCAGACTCAGGTCTATAAGAGAGCTTCAGAGGGATGATCAAGGATCTGGATAAATTTGACTGGTTAAAAGTGCAAAATTCTGAATTCTAACGTACTGAATCCTGAAAATATTCCATAGATTCTTCTTAAGAGGGAGCTAAAAATGTTTTTACTGAGAACATGACAGAAAAGCGTATGACTGAAAAGTTGGGAGCATAAAAGTAAACCAACAGACCAAAACTGATACATAAATCTCGGTTGAAGGGGACAAGTTGGGTGGGTTTGGGGTGAGAAAACAAATTGTTCCCATTATCAACAAATTTAGCAGAAACATAAAAAGGAAATAATTTCTTGCAGAGGACATAAACCCACCTCTCCCTGCTGAAAATGCTCTGTAAGCAGTTATCAGCAACTGGGAAGATGATTGGCCAGTCATCGTGTCACTCACTCCAGCGCTGGAGTGGCGGCGCATTTCCGAGCAATAAAAAAAAAACATTTCCTGGATGTTGCTCGCCCGCAGAAACCACATCTGTGTCAAAACAGCTGACTGCTCAAGCAGACCACCTTGAGTCCATTTGGGAACTGCTCAGTGTGCACATTTCAAATAGGAGTCATCAAAAAAGATCTAATGTTCACCAGCAAAGATAGAACATAAGATGGCAATGCAAAGTGTGGAAATGCGCCCACATGGTCAGCCTTGTCGATGACGCGACTCGACTCAAAATTTTCCAGTCCCAAATTTCCCCAAAATTGATAGTGATCATCTTCATATAACCGTTAACCCACAAAAAAATGAGAACAATCCAAATAAACTGTAGTCAGAGAGCAAGAACAATAAATTGCGGACAGACCGACGAATCTACCAATAAACAGACAGGGGCGATCGCAATATATGCCCATCCGGTAGAGCAGGCGGATAAAAATTAATGGCTGACATTGAGATTAGGAAATAAATTGTATATTTGACAATTTAAGCAGTAATGGCAAACAGTAAGTTGTTTGAAACAAAGCTGTACGATCTGCGTTGTACGATGCAGCACCATAATGTCCAGGCTTCAGTGACTGGCACATGCTCAAATGCTTTAATGAGGCAAAAAAAAAAAAGATTCATACCGAACACTGCTGATGTTGTTCATTAAGAACATCATGAAGCTCATTTTCGAAGCTTTCCGCTGGAATATTCAGCTTAAGCATTAGCATTTGCTGCACTGATGAGATCCACAATCTCAATTGAAATTCGGACCATGTCCGCCTTGCGTTCAGTCAGCAAAGCAAACTAACGCATTAGTGGCTATAGAATCACCCAGTGTGGAGGTAGTTTAAATGGCCAGGTCTTCCCCGCAATACCACGCCCGAGCGCAGCGGCGGACGATTAAAGATCAGAAGGGCCAGTGTGCATAGGCAGGCTGTGGTTCCAATAATTACGCAGACATTACCCAGGCTAAATGAGATAATTCACTCGGACATTAGGTCGTAGTAAAATGGAGCAGTCTATGGTTTTCATTCATGAACTCATCAAGAAATCTTGCTAAGCGGCCAGATGGCATGAATGTAAGAGCTATTTCGGTAATTAAGGCCAGAAGTTGGCATGAAAACCAGAAACTGAAGCAGCCCCTGCTGTGCAAATCCGCCCAAGTGTCTATTCCAGCTGCACCCATGCAGTCATCTTCTGAGACGGAACGCAGCTCTCCGCAGCGACAGCTGCAACTCTAGCGCACTGCAGTCAACAGAAGCTGTGGCTGCTCTGGGCCTTTTTCACTGGCTGTCCGCTGCAGACTGAAAACTCCCAATAAAAACAGGAGACTCCACCAAACTCCGGCTCAGAAGAGCTTTGCGGAGCTGAATGTGTAGTACACTGGCCTGTGCTGCAGGATCAACACAAAATATCTCAGAAGTTCAGACAGAGCTAACTTCTGCCAAACGCTCCAGTGGAGAAAAGTGCGAGAGATGGCATGCAGTGGCATTCCCCATGGTAATAACTCAGATAATCAGGTTACCACAGGGATTGCTTACACTAAGCTCTGTCAGCGCGTCGCTGCCGAGTACAGAATCGCCTTCTCTTATGGTCATCCTTGCATCGGGGGAATGTTTAAAGCCGAACCGCCATGTGACAAAAGCAAGTACCATCCGTGCAGCTGGTTTCAATCCAAAGGTCTTCGTGAGCCATGCTCGTGTTGCCCGGGTCGCATTGAAATTCAAGGAAGAGTCCCAGTCAGTCTAACCTTTGACCTGCCGGCTGATAGGAAATTTCCAGGTGCGGCACAGAGGCTAGCCAAGGGCACGATGACATGATGAAATATTAATCTGTGACAAACTGCTGGTGCGGATGCACCTCCTGCTCTCTCCATTCGCTCGGCCTGCCTGGGCTCTTCCGCGGCGGCACGGAGTAATATCGCCTGGTAAAGATGTCGGTTAATATACAGTCGGGAGAGAAAGCCGGCCACTAGCACCGAACCAGGATGCTGAAAAAACATCCGCTGCCCAGGCGGAGTATTCACCCCCCCCCCTCGCCGCAGCTGATTTACGGTTTTGCGTCACTGCAGTGTCTCGCCGTGGCTGGGGAACAGCACGCGGGCAGCTCACGAGGGGTGGGCCCGCTTCCTTATTTATGCTCCTCTGCTATGAACTCCACAACCCCACCGGACACACACACACACACACACACACCCCTCCTTGGGTATGAAGTCTCTAGGGCAGGTTCCAGCACGGTAACCACCCCCCCACGTACCCAAAACCCACTTTAGGACCTTTGGGCGAAATTCTCCACATTCAACATAAAATCCTGAACCATTTTCCGAAATAAATGAGGAAAAGATTCCTTTCCCCAGCTCCTGCTTCTCCTCCCGTTGCCTCCTTCCTCTTTTAGCCTGCTCACTCCCACGTCACACCCCGCCCCCTGGTCCAGATGCTTCGCCGAATGTCGTTCGCACTCCCCGTCAACACCTCCGGCAAAGTCATTTCACCCTATGGGTAGAACCTGCAAGGTCGCCAAAGGACGGGCTCCAAAAAAAACTTTGCCGACGCTGAATTTACTGCGGTGCAACTTTCTGAAGTTGCCATCGTTCGCCAACTTCGCCCCGCTCGCTTGAGGTGTTTCGAGGAGAAGTCTTCGGTTTCCTACAATGCCTGTTGAAGGGCTCTTTTAGCTTTTGCGGTAAATCGCGCGTTACAGGCTGGCCTTTCTGCGACGGGTGATGTATAATTACACCCTGGCAGGCCTTTGTGGCAGTGCCTCTGGATATGCCGACATAGAAATAACAAATTAGACCTGTGAGGCCATGGACGGCATTCATCATGCCTCACATCCAAATTAGCAACCCCCGCAATTACGCACAGAAGCCGAAGCCTCACGGATGCATTAAACACAGCAGAATGGGCTTCTGGCTGCATTCATTCTCCTCTTTATTATTTGATCTTGCATTCACTAAGCTATAAAACTTTCAAAAGATCACTTTAGTCACCATTACGCTCGGCACAGAATGAAATATCAGCCCGTTCTTAAATATCGACGATCCCCATCTGCGAGACACACACATACTGTACATAATGGCATCGGAGTTGCGTAGATACTGCAGTTGCACGTCCTACACAACACTAATGCATATATTCACTATACAGCATATCTACATCTGCATTTATGGCGACCTCACTCCTTAACCCTTTCACTACCCAAACCTTTTGGTAGAGCACCTTTTTAGTCGCTGTATCTTATTGAAAAAATGTGCTGAACCATTTCTAACATGGTTGAGGTATGTTGTGCTGAATGAATCCAATAATTTTAGTTCAATACGTTTTCCCAATTAAATGTGGCTCAAAATGTGCTCAAACAAGAGGCTGAGCGGGCAATTAAAGAGTTAACACGGTCAAGCAATTCCCCATGCCACAGTTAACCCCTCCTTACCAACAACTCAGCTAATACATGACCAAAATGATGCTGCAACCCAGTGCCAATGCCGTAACGATGACACATTCCAGTGAAATTTTGCTTTCACTGGGATAGCGCAACATTATGAAATTTGAGGTGACGCAAACTCACATTAATACCCCTTATATTCTCTGCCTCCATCTCACCATTAAATATTCTATCAAAGAGCCAAAAAAAAAACCCCCAGCTCATTTACAGCTTATTTATTAAGGCCCCATTCAAAAAGATATTCTTGTTTCAAGTATTCGGTATTGTGAATGTTGCCATTTCTTCACTAACTGTCTTCATCTTCTGAAACTGTCCAAAGCTAAAGCGCCAACAAGTAAATGCACATTTGTATGTGTGGTCAGCTAAGGTATTACAATGTATAAGCCTTCAGTTCCAAAAAAAAAATTAAAATTAAAAAAACAAATTTTTTTCCACTGAAGTCTATTCTTAACTATTATTCTATTTTTTACCACAGATTTTTCCAGTGAGCCACACAGAGGATGATTCCAGTTAATATTTTAAATTTCATCTTTATATTTCATCTATTCCCGTCTTGGTGCCCAGTGTGCAAGCTCCCACACCCCCTCAGTAAAACATGGTTGCCTCTTATTTATTATATTTGTATCTGATTTATTCATTATGAGCTCCCATGGGGTCTGCAGAATTGGCCTGCAGAAACTGCCTTCTCCAGTTCACAACATAATACAATTTCCCCACCCTTACCTCTCCCCATATGCCCACGGTGTCCCTGATGTCGTTCTTGCAGTAAGAGAGCTGGCGGATGCAGTTGTTGACCGCAACACTGCTCTTTCCGGGTGCTAGGTCCTCCTCCGCCATCTCCACCCAGCCCAAGGAGCGCACGGCAAAGCACTGTCCAGAGAGCAAGAAGAAAGACCTCAGAGATGCACCACAAAGAACCGTCTTAAACCTCATGGCCTCATTGTGAAACTTAAAATCTAAAGAGGTAAATATCAAGCACTTTTTTTGTGAAAGAAATACATTTCTAAATCTATTAGCAAATCGCAACATTAGCGATACCTCTATCTCATTTAGCAACTAGAATGGATATACAAGCAAAAGCCTTAACAGAAGATTACACGTGTTGAGAATTGTTATTTTCTAGTTTTGCCGGCGTATCTGAGACATGCGCACCCAACAGAGTTTGTCCAGTTGTTGCTCTAAACATTCAGTAGTTGAACTCAAAAAGATAGCTTCAAATTTAGAGTAGAGATCCAACCAAACCATTCGGTTCTCCAAAGATAGAACTAATATAGGACAACGGGAACTGAATGAACTTCACTGTATTAGGGACACTAAAAATGAGATGTCTTTTACACCTGATTTTCTCAGAGGGTTTTCAGTGATTGCTGGCAGACTCGCCCTCTGAATTAAGGTCATACAGCACATTATCACTTCCTCATGCCAGCACACAAAAAGAAATCTGTTCGATTTGATTCCGGCCACACAATTGTTGAAAATGAACCGCTATCTGCCTGAAAGCAAGAGCTAAAACTATTTGCACCAGTCTGCCACGATTCAAGGAAACATCCTCGGATACGTCCACAAAAGGTGTCGACATTACCGCCACAGGGCCATCCAGGCCTGGTGGCCAACTAGCAGTCAGTTAGATGAACTTAGAAACTATTTAATGAACGCACCATGGCTCAGTAGAATTCAGTTCAGTGTATTCAGTAATTAATTACAATTAAGCATTCACAAACGAGAGAGAGAGAGACAGAGAGAGAGAGAGAGAGAGAGGGAGAGAGAAAGAGAGAGAGAGAGAGAGTTTTCCCACTTCCAAGCACACTTACAAAAACTTCTAGGCCCACATAAGTGTAGGTATACCCCTGCAAGGTTAGCGACTGTAAACTTCATCTCAGCTTGGTGACACAAGTCTCAGGGTGCATAAATTTCACTTTATGTGCCCTGAGGGGTTGCTGGACTGACTCAGACTTAAAGAACACGATGTGAAGCTTTGCATTTCTGCAGCTTGGCACATTCTCAGGCAGAGCCCAGCTAACGTACTCCGAACGACTGCAGGTATGCGCTCAAAAAATTCCCTCATAATTTTCATTACGAGAATCTGGCGCATCGCTGCACAAAGCTTCCACGCCGCAATCCACTTGCTACTTCACAGATCTCAGCAATCCGTCTCACTCTGCCACCTGACAAAGAATGAGCCACTTATTGTCTCGCAACACCATTTAAGAACATAATTTATGCCTTTTGGAGAAAAGAGGAATATACCCATACAGAATGCATTTATAAAAGGCACTTGTTACAACCAAACAAAGGTTCCCCATGTGTTTTATGCTCCAAAACAACAAAAATTACCTTTAAAACTTGGCAAAGGAAGCGGCTGCAGACATTGGCCCGTGAATCAAATGCACTTTAAATATTCATTCTATTTTTTAGTGCCGCACACTGCAGTGCAAGAGCGTTAGCCTGTGCAGCACACACACGCTCACCCACACACACACGTACAATGACGAATGCACACACACATATCTGCACATGCGCATAAACGCACACGCACACACACACACACGCACACACACACAGCTAATTCTGCGCTTCTGCGGACGCAATGCAGAGAAACAATGTTCTCTATGTTCCTACTCATAAGATGGATACATTTACTGCATAAACCGCAAAAAAAAAAAAGTCTCAACAACAGTGGACTCAGTACCTTTACTCCATGCTGTTCACTTGCTCCACCAGACACATTTAATAATGTATGATTTCTAAATAATTCCTAAATAGTACATTTTACTTTGTTCTTTCCGGCATTCTCAACACGGATGTTTGTTCTTTGTTTCCAAAAACACCAAAATGTCCTGACGGGTGTGTTCACAGACACTGCTGTCTTTTAGTAAGGCTTATGAATGCATTAATTGTACATTGCGATGTGCACTTATGGATCAAATTTCAAAATATCTACCCCTGGATAGACAGAAGATCGACGATAGCAGATCACAGATACAATTCAGATTCACAAAGGGTACAAGCAAATAGAGTTTGAAACACTCTGCTCTGGGGTTTGGGGGAAACCACAACTCAATTACATGAATTCTGAAGCAGTAACAAACTATTAAGTCTGTCCTTCAGGGCTGCTAAATTAAAGATTTATCAAACATTTTGATGAAAATCATAATAGGATTCAAACGTACATGTTTTAGTCCAATTTAGATTAATTTTCCATTAACTTGAACATAATCAAGGACAACCATTCACAGGAACAGCTAATTTTTCATAAATCGTGTGGAAAAAAATCAAGTCTATTAAGAGACTGTCATCCATCTCTTCTTACAATGACAGAAAAACATCATGACCTTTTTTTCAATACGTTCTTACCTCCACCTACTTTTGGTTGTCCTTGCGGGATAACAGGCAGCACCAGATTTTTTCTCGCAAAAAAAAACAAAAAATGCTAGATATATTTAGAATAATATATTCAGCAAATGAGCGCCAGTTTCCTTAATCTGCCAATTAAAAACCGTTCATTCATTTTACCGACTGAGACGTACTGGGTCCTAAATTGCTATGCATATAACTGCCACGTTAAAAGTTGGATAATCTGTTAGTCATTTATAATATTTCAGAGGCAGGATCAAGTCGTGCTTCAAAATGAATAAAATACTACATAGAAGGCTACACAGAAACCCCCCGCCCCCCCCAAAAAAAGGCTGTCATGGTGTCCTTGACATGCTGAACAATGTCTCGAGAAAGGTACTGCATTAATGCTTTATCTTATTCGAATAATCATATATCGTAGAGAAAAATAAATCTAACAGTAGTGGCCCATATGGGAGAAAAAAACACAAAATGTCACCTCGCATAGAGGGACCAATCATATATCTTACAGCATATATCACCAGTGGGAGACGAAACAGGGGAGAACCTTAAAATGTCATAGATTGTAAGGGGACCGATCGTATGCAGGGGTGATATAAATCAAACGCCGAGTCAAAGGAAGCATCGTAGCCACAGCCTTCCTGTGTTTAAAAATGGCAACAGCAGTGCCATAACGCGCACAGCGGTGCGACCAGTTTATCTACTTACACATATTTCCAGCTGAAAATAGTTCTTTTAGAGGATCAACAACTGGAAAAAAAAATAAATAACCGGCGATCTGTGAAATAGGTCATACTCAGAAACCCCCCGGTATTTTCTGCACTCGAACATTTCAGACCAGAAATAGTCAGGTGTTAATTGTCGAGAAAATGCCTTTTCGGCTCACTTCAATGGTGAATATTGGTCACATTACACCCATTAGCTGTGAATGCAACATTAACGGAGAGCAAACACCGCGTGCAACTGGGGAAACTCGGATGAAGCCGCTTTAATTCACCGTTAACAAGGACATCTGCATCGCCATTGGGTTTAGCTTTCCAATAATTTTTTTTTTATATACCTGCCTGTTCGCAACCTGAGTCAGGTTAAGCTGTTCTATCCTGAGGTTTCATTTTAAAGAGGATAACACTGATTTGGTGCCTCAAAAAAAGAAAGAAACAGAGTAAAAGAATCAGGCCGACATGATGCTTTATCTGTCGTTAATCTTAAGACATGTAAAGCTGCACGAGAATCAAGAAATGCCATCAGCTGGAGATTTTCTATCCCAGGTAAAGCTAACAAGAACGGACAGCATTATTCAATAGTTCTTAACAGCATTCCCCATCAGGAAAAGAACATAATTTCATGCTAATGAGAAAGGTAATAAACACTTAAAAAAATCACCAGGTGTTACGATGCCATGTGACAATGACTGCATTGCAGGTTAAGGCACATTTGCTTACTACAGTCACTCGGTTCAGTGCAGCAGGCTGGAGCTTTTCGATTATCTCGCAGTGCCAGAGCGCTTGAGAATAGCACCCCCCGATGATTGGCATAAGCTGAGCTCAACGGTAGCAGTTAAATAATTTTCAGAATTGTTTCGAAGTGCACAGCATGAACGAGTTTTGTTCTTTCATCTGTAAAACGAGGTATTTTTCATTGCATAACAGTGGTTTTAAAACGGTTTTGACAGCAGGCCGCAAAACCTGGGATGGCAACGTCTGCTGAGAATCATCTATGGAACGGAGGGGCAAAAAAGGGTACAGATTAGGGCAGAGCGAATGACTGAATCGCATCACAATCTTTTTAGCGCAAGTATAACTGTCGCTATGGGGCAAACAGACAAGCTTGTGCGTTTTCAGTAGTCGTACCTTGTGCGGTCCCAAAGTCACCATGTAATCAAATGGGGACTTTTCCTGTTTTTTAGTGGGAGTGCACGGTCATATTGAGTGTACTCCAACACTGTATACTGTTGCATAGCAAAAATTGTTTTCTATTCACAGTGTCTCAATGTGGGCTGTGATTCTCCCATTCATAAAAATCCCATTCACAAAATCTGACAACAGCCAGAGAAAAGTTCAAGCTGACATGACATTTGGCAGGAACTTGTGCCCTACCCCATTCTCCAACAGTTAGAAGAACATTAGCCATTGTCAACCAATAAAATCAGGCAAGGCGACTCCCACCTCTAACTCCAGACACACCTCTTGACTTTATGCATCCCGGTCCTGCAACCCTTTGTTTTTCACTCGGAAGGCAGTGAACTACCGGAAGTAAAATGTGCTGCCAACTTGCTTAGCATTGTGACTTTAAAAAAACAGAAAATAAACATCACAGGCCATTTAAAACGCTTTCAAGAAAAGAATAAATATTTTGAGAAGTCAGCAAACTAATCACTAAGTGCAGTTGGACAGCTTCCATCACGCCTGAATGACAATCGCGCAATTTCTTTGCCAACTAATCGAAACTAAAATATAGCCAATAATAATTCAGGCCATTGAGTGATATTGTAAGAATGGCAGAAATCTGAATTACTAGAGATAATCTTTCCGTGAATTCCATTTCCCACAGTAGAATTTTTCAACAGATTATTAAAAATTCATTAAAAACAGAGAATCGTTGTAGGATGGCCTTGGGTTTTAAGGACATAAAAACACACAAAATGGAAAATATTCTATTAAGCGTATTGAAAGTGAACATGAGATACTATTTTTGCATTTACAAAAAAAATTAAATACGCAAATAACTCGGCAAATACATTCTTGCAACTCTGTGCCAATTCCTGAGCATATAAACTTCAAAATGGTGCAAACAAAAATGCTTTCTAAATAAACTGGGCAATCTACAGATTCAAATGAGTAACTGAGCAGATATATTGTTAGAATGCTAATAAGGCACAGTGAGCGACAACAGGGAGAGAGTAGGCTAATTGCCAGTTATACGGTGATGATTCCACAGACCTGAGCCCAGCTCCAATCAGCAAATCACTGGTGAATATTCATATCTGTAATTTTTTTTTTTCAAAGGCAGTTCAGATGGCCTCAGACCTTTGACTGCTGTTCATTTAAGACCACTTCAAGTATGACTCATGAAAAAGAAAAGGCAAGAGCTCAACTGTTTGCCCCGTGGAGGACAGTTATAGTTTTTATTCTTAAAATGACTATGATTCAAATAATCATGCCACCTTAGAGCAGATCGTGCAGCTGGAGGTAAGGCTGGGGAGGGGTTTAGCCCCGAGTCATCGAAAACTCCGTGTCCCTCTTGTGTATTCCATTAGTAGGCTGGAATCACGTTCTTGCATATCTGCAGCCTGTAAACACTGAGCCATTTATCCAGCACTGTTGACATCATATTCTGAATGACTTTACCCAAATTTTTACCGTGAAGACCCTCTACTGCGTACCATGAGAGATTTGTAGCTTTTTCACAAGCAAGAAGCAGGTATTCTCATGAGTCCCTGGACAACTCTGTAGCCATGAGAAACATCTGCAGACTTCCCCCATGCAGATTCCAACCAACAACAGACTTCAATCCATACCTCAGGACACCATTCACAATAAACCAACATAAATAGAATGGTTGCACTCCCACGGAAAGAGAAATCTGTAATACACCTGCCGCCTCCTTAAATGAAGATTAGAACGCAAAACGCATCTGAAAACGAATCAGGACCCAATTTGGTGGGCCTTCTCCTCAATCCACAGACGCGGGCATTACCTAAGCCCCCTCGGGGTAAATCCATTTCAAAAATCAACACAAATAGACAAAAACATAAGATTCCACTTTAATCTCTCTCTGCTTTGGCAGGGTGGTCCTTGGATAGGAGGCAAGAGGAGTTCAAGAGGAGATATTTTTAAACTCTTTTTGCTGTCCTCCATGAAGAATTCATTGCAGCAATTCCCCCTGCTCAAGTAGCACTCCACCATCTGAGCACTTCAGAGGCATTCATCAAACTTTCAAGAGATGATGTCACCCCATATTGCCTTGAAGCACTTCTTTTGCAGATATGAGGCCAATAAATGCCGAGCTTTGAGCACAGACGTCCAGGAAACCAACCTTACACAGCATCTCTAACAATTTGCAAGTCTGTCGAGATTAACAAGTTCGCTCAAAATCACAAGTTCTGTTGTTATCGCGCCTCTTCCTTCTAAAATGAGCAGCTTATAAAAAAGTAATATACTACAGAATGAAAATCCTAAACAGGCTAGCCTTAATGTGGTAAATTTGCATTTTTGAGTAAACCATAAAGCACAAACTTCTGAGGCACTGTGCACCTTGTGTAGTTTATTTAAATATGCTTAAAAAAACCAACACAATAACGATATACAAACTAGCATGGGCGAGACAACACATCCATTTTAAGCACTTCTAAAGCCCTGACGTGATTTAGCAGGAAGATCTTAAAGGCTTCACATAAAAAAAAGGCAAACCACACACTCTTCCTAAACTCCTATTCCCCTGTACCCCCCTCTCCACAGAGATTTAATCCCGATTGAAAGGGAATAAGTGATGCCTGAACAGATTACCCACACATTTGCCTGCTGCACACCCACGCAGCCCTGGCCTGCACACTCCATTTCTTCTTGAAAAACAAGACACTGACCTGAACTCCTGAGCCCACAGCTCCACTTGGCTAATGGCTGCAAGCCTGAGTGCTCTCCGGCCAATCAGCTGCCAGCAGACTGTATGAAGCCAATTCAATTTAATCGGCAAGAAACACATAAAATTCTCCTCATATCCCCTCACACTATTGTCAATAACACAACACAATGAAGAAACTCCCCTAGAAGAATAATCCCCTATTTTTTTGAGTCACACTGGGTTTACATAAGCAGTCAAACTTGCAAAGGAAAAAATGATAAATTTACTGGGTTACTACAGATGTTTTGGCCTATGAAACTAAGACAGACTAATAAAGCAACACAGCCTTACTTAAAGTTAAACCGCAGCTACGAAGCTCTATTAGACTTTGATTTATAAATGCACCTTGTTTATTAGGATGAGCGCGTAATTGTTCATAACAAAGCGCATTTCCACAGCGTACAGAATCCAAGCTTGATGTACAGTATGTATGTGATGAGTCCATCCCTCCACATGAACGCCTGATTGATTTTCGCTCCGCTGTAAACTAGCGTGCGGCGGCTCATGTCTTGTTCAGTGCCTGAGTGGTCAATATGCGAATAAGCGAAGGAGACGGTAATATCAGTGCACTCAGTATGCGGTAATAATAAGGCCTTTCCTGACACCACCCGCACGCACACCTGCCGTGCACCGGACCTCCGCCCACATTAGTCAGCAGCCTTGATTCACAATCCGTAATCGGGGATGCAAAAGCACTGACCTGGACACAATCGTGCTGCCACTCAACACACGCTTCATTCTGCCCCAGCAGCTCGTACCCACTGCCTCAGGCTGGGTAAAAAAGCGACCCCACATCCTGACAGAGGTCCAGTAAAATCGATTTCCTCAGTAACTACCATTTAACTCGGTACCATCTTCAGCGTGCCATCTCAGCATGCATCATCGACCTCAGTCAGTGTCACCTGACTCCCGTTGTGAGTTATCACAAGCTAAAATGTGACCGTGAGCACACACACGAACTAACACACACTCCCACGCACTGCACACTACCTCCGCCTTAATTACACATGCAAATGGGATCATTAGCAAGTACATGACAAAACACAGAGCAATTCATTGGCACACGAGCACGGGGACGCGAATACAAATTTGTGTGACCACACTCAGAGAACTGAACAAACACGCATTCGCATTCACTGAGTCAGACAGAGAAATAAACACCTGTCCCTTATAAGCGCTCAGTCATGCACACACTTGCACTGGAATGTATACAGCAATGTTACAGAAGTATTTTCCCCCTTCCCCATCTCTTCCATTTTTGCATTCTTGTCACACTCAAATGTCTCAGACCAAATTTTAATATGAAAGAAAGATAACCTTAGTAAACACAAAATGCAATTTTTAAAAGGGAAAAAGCTATCCAACCCTTCTAGGTCCTATGCGAAAAAATACTTGCTCCCATAGTTAGTAAATCAATCAGGTCAAAAAAATAATAATTGGCTTCAATTTTACAAGACACACCCAGGTATGATTATTGCCAGCCCAGTGAGCAGTAAGTAATCAGTAAGCAGTAAGTAAGCCTGTGTGGCCTTTGTCGACTACAAGCCTAGTGGCCCAACAGGCCGGTGCTTAACCTGGCATGAAGTGACTAAGAATATTACTGCTCCCCCTGGATGGCATGCCAGCCCATCGCGGGAACTCCCCCAGCACTTAGTCAAGTTTCCCTGAGTATTTGCTGGTACCCATTTATACACCTGGGTGGAGTGAGGCAAGTAAGTGTTTTGCCCAAGAACACACCACGAAGCCCGTGGCTGGGGCTTGAACTCAGGACCTCTCAATCCCAAGTCAAGCCTACTTGACCACCGCGCTATCGCGTCTCCCAGTCGAATCAATACATCACTTAAATAGAACCTATCTGCCATTAAGAATCAAGCAAAAATCAGCAGAAAATGCCTTGATCTACGGAAATTCAAGAGCAGATGAGAAATAAAGCGATTGACATCTTTCAGCCTGGAAAAGGTTGCAAAGTCACGGCTCTGAGATTAACCACAGTGACAGCTATTACCTACAAATGGAGAAAATTTTGAACAATGTTCACTCTTTCCAAGAGTGGCCAGCCAACCAAACTTCTCCAAGAGTGCTTTGACAACTCATCCAGGAAATCAAAAAAGAACCCAGGCAAACATCTGCAGACCTCCAGGCTTCACTTGCTTCAGCTAAGGTCAGTGTTCATGATTACACAATAAGAAAGAGACCATGAAAAATGGCATCCATGGGAGAGCCGCAAGTCAAAAACCACTGTTGAACACAAAGGGCTCTAATTTCTTGGCGCAGTGAAGGGTGGCGCAGCCGATGCAGTGGTAATTTTGTTCGGTGCAGCCTGCGCAGTGGTAATTTCGTGCGATGCAACACCGTGCGCAGCCACTTTGCCAATTTGGTTGACGAACGTGCGCCTAGATGGGTGTGGCGGTGCAGTAGGGGGAGGTGTCACATATTCATCATGACGCAGTGACAATTTTGTGGCAAAAGTCTCAGCTGAAAGTGCGCAGAGAGCTCGCCAGCTCCAACCTGGTTTACTTTCTGTGCAGTGGTAATTTGGCTGACCTGCACACAGTGCGCACACATTACCGAAACCTAAGAGGGAGATTTCCAGAATGTCAGGCACATTTCAATGCAGTAAATCATTACAGGAACCACTATTTAATGTAACTATCTGAATCAGCGCATAAATTATAGTACCTTTATCGATTGTCCTGATGTCAGATCAAAGGCATTTGGTACGCGCAATGGAAACTCGACCCGACGGTCCTCAGAGTGTCAGTGCATTCTCTGTGGCATGTTGCCTGCTACGCAACATAGCTGTACGCCATTTATGTCACTTTGACCTCACGCAAGAGACATGACAGGACTTGAGACAGAGAGAGACTGAACTGCATGTGCTGTATCAGCAGGGAGAGCAGCAGCGCACGGGAAAGGAGAGACCAACTGTCTGCACAGCTCTGTCCTTAACACTAGAACACTAGAAGTTAGTAATGCATGGTATTTCATGTCGGTAAAAGTCCATCCATCCATGACTTTTTCTAAATATGTGTTTCTATGTTATATCAAAGTTTTGAATTTCTGTTATAAAACGTAAGTGAGTATAAATTAAATTACTTTGAGAGCCATAGCCGCTTTTTTGCGGCAGTGGCTTTGACCGCAAATACCCCTGTCTGCAACGTACGAGAGAGAGAGAGAGAGAGAGAGAGAGAGAGAGAGACTACCAATTGGCAATCGAAAAAGGACGGTACAAAAAATCATGGCAACCAAAAGAGAACAGAATATGCGGTCACTGCTCTACAGGAGAGGTGGAGACAGAGATGCACTTCCTCCTAAAATGTGAAAAATTCAAAGAAATAAGAAACACCTATTTTAACAAATTTAGCGGCAAAATCCCAGATTTCAAAGAGAGGAACGAGCTCTCAAAACTAAGGATACTCCTGGGAGAAGGAGACAGGGCAGATCTTGCAGCCCAGTACGTATCAGCATGCCATGACCTGAGGGACAGTGAGTGACCTAGAGGCACACACGCGCGCACACGCACACACACACACACACACACGCACGCACGCACGCACGCACGCACGCATGCACGCACATAGGATATACTGTAAATATGAAATTAATATACAAATATAGAAATGCTTGTGAAAATATTAGATAATATGAATATTGTTATTATGAAATCCATTTTATTTATTTACTTATAAATGACTTATTATTTGTATCATTTAATGTATATCATCATTTTGTGTTTTGATATCTGTCTGTCCAAAAATGCTTTGGCAATATTGTATATAATACAGTCATGCCAATAAAGCTTATTGAATTGAATTGAATTGAAAATTGAATTGAGAGAGAGAGATGTGTGCGTGGTGCATGAGTAGGCTATGTGGGTATGTGTCCTTCAGCTGCTTTCACACCGGATGCGAAACGAATTTTTCGCACGACTGATTACATTCGAAGTCAATGCAAAGACGAGGATACACGCGTGTATTCGCATCTTTGCATTGACGTTGAATGTAATCTGTCGTGCGAAAAATTTGTTTCGCGCCCAGTGTGCAAGTGGTTTAATACTGTTACTGTCACTTAGGTTTTATCGTTTTTAGTGGGGGAAAGGAAGCGTGATTGCTATGATCTCGTACTGAGTTAAGATCACATATTGAAAATAAATGTGTAATGCATCTTGCATTGTTGTCCATGCATGTTGATCCCAAAATTTTAAGCAGCAACAGAGTGCAATAAAAGGAACACGCTATCCAACGTTTCTCTTCCCAATGATGCAGGCATAAGAAATAAATGAGAAACAGTTGTATTTCATTCCAAATTCATAAGTTTGAATGATGATGTAGTTTCATTTTGAAATTCCATTCAAGTTCGCTAATGGTAATAATTTGTGAATGCCCTAGCTAGCTAGCTAACTCATATTCGTAATGCTTAATATAGACGTAAGCGGAGCAGAAAATTTGCCTGAAGCAGCAAAGTAAAATGCAACATTAACACATCAGGCGTTAGGACAGTTGCTTCTATATTTCAACATCTTAAAGGTGAGGAGAGGAGCTAATTTGATTGGTGAAGATTTGACTTGGCTGTGTTAAACCCGCTCACGCCTTCCCTCCTCCCTCTTTGCCACCTGCGCCGGCAGGAGGGACAGAGGTGGGACAGGGGAGTACTTGCGCCGGGCACGAAATTGTAAAATACCCCTGGACACACCCCATTGATGCAGCGCTCCACCCATTCGCCGTGCTTGCGCTGCGCCTGCACCTGGTCAACAAATTAAGTGTCATATTTGCCAAAAAAAACATCTTAATGACCCCCCAAGACTCTTGGGATGATATTCTGTCGACTGTTGGGTAAAAAAATTTAACTTTTTGGAAGACAAAAGTCCTGTTACTTCTAGCCAAAAGCTAACAGAGCATTGCACAATAAGATCCTCATACAAAGAGTCACAGTGGTGTTTGTGTGATGGTCTGGGGCTGCTTTGCTGGTTCAGGACTTGGGAGACTTTCCATTTCCATTTGAATATAACATGAATTATGCTCTCTACCAGAAAAAAATCCAGAAGCTATCAGTTCCTGACTAAAGGCTCAAGTGCAAGTGGGAGATGCAGCAGGACACGGATCCAGAGCACACAAGCACATGCAATTTTGAATGGCGCAAAAGAAACAAATTAAGGTTTTGGAGTGGCTCAGTGAGTGGCTTAGTCAAAGTCCTACCTTGAACCCGACTAGATGCTGTGGCAAGACCTTAAACATGACGTTCATGCTTGAAAGCTCTCAAATATGACTGAAATAAAACAATGCCAAGATAGGAACACATGCCCACATCTAAAAGCTACTGCCATCATGCTCCATAGATGAGTTGGTGTGCTCCAGGTCATCAGCCATTCCCTTCTCCATACTCTTCCAATCATCTTGTTACCAGGTGATCTATGCCTCTTTTGTCCAAATGATATAGTTCTAGAAATATCCAGGCTTTTTAAATGTTTTATGGCTTACTCTTATCTAGCTGTAGCCATGGATTAAATCTCGTGCTGATCCCTTGGTATCAGGTGAAGGCATCCCTTAACTACTAACTCTGACACAAATACTTCCTGGAGGATGTTCTTGATCTGGCCAACAGCTGTGAGGGGATAATTCATCAGGGAAAGGAGTCTTTTGTCATCCACCACAGCTGTTATATCTTTCAGGTCTTTTGGTGTTCCCAAGCTCATTAGAGCATTCATTCTTTCTAACGCAGAATCAAATGGTTAATTGGGCCACAATTAATATTTTGCAATATTTTATTGTGTTTGATTTGATTTTTAAGTCTAATGATGGCGTGTTTAACCAGTGGAGACAGCTCTTTAGGAAAACAGATTGGGAGTTCAGATTCCCAATGTAAATGATATACTTTTATCTGAATAAAAGTAAATGAAATTATGAGGGAATAACACATATGACCAGGAAACAGCTGAGGAACCGAGAGTGAAAAACATTTGGTACCATAAAAAGGAGGAGGCAAGACAAAAAGTGCTTCTGTTCATACACTGCTGGATGTACATACACAGACAACTCAAACCGAAGCTCAAATTCAGACTGTGCTTAGAGCTCATATCCATTATTTACTTTCAATGACAATATGCTGTGGAAGCCAGCAAATTAAAAAAAATTTTTTCAGTGTAAACCAGCTAATATTATTAAACCCACAAAACACACTTTAATTGAATTGCAAATGATGCGCAGTACAAGCATATGGCACATAGTGTAAATACTGCTATGTTTCTTATTTCTCGCGAAAGATGACAGAAATCAACTAAATGCAGAACTGGCATTTATGCGGTGCAAAATAAAATTTTATGTTCAGTCTTGTGGAGATATCAATCTGTAACAGTTATGCGGCAAAATGAATTCTATTCAGGACTTTGCATGTATTATCACCTCCATCATTCATGTCTTCAGCCCACAATACCCAGCGGATTTTGAAAAAATGCACTTCCTCCAATAATATGCACAGCATCATTATGGCAGCCACAGGTACACCTGGGGTGAGTGAATAAGGCCATGAAGAAGTCATTAAGTAATTAAATTAACAATTACAAAGATAATAATGCAGAAAAGTGCATAATATATGCAAGAAATTCCTACATATTATCCGTCACATTCTTCTAAAATATGTGCTTCTTGAACGGCCTTGAAAGTTGTTACAGCGGCTTTAGACCAAGCTACCAAGATTCTTTGATTATAGAGCTGAGATGGGAGTGCACAGCAAAACGTTCAGTGTTAAATCAACACTCAAAGAGTCCATTTGGATCCATGCGGTTCCGCGTGGATCAAAATAGACTCTTTAAGTGTTGATTTAACACTGAACGTTTCACTGTGAGCTTTTTAAAAATGACAATAATTAGGATAATTTAACATAAAACCAAGATAGATAAAAGATTTTTTTTGCAGACTTTCACCGTTCACCTTTAAGCCAATAGCGATTAGAAAAGTAAACAATACTAATCTTACATTAAATTGGCCAGTCCAGCAAATCACTTCGGGCGAGTAAAAAAAATACGTGAAGATCTACTGAGGCACCCATTTCTTACACTGCGTAAAACAGGCGCATTCAAGATCCCATCAGCGCCATTATAGGTAATGGATCCGCCTTTTATGTTTACTTTGCGGGATAGGGTACGCATTCTCCCGGCTTTGTAATCGCATTGCTTTTTCCTTGTACTCTGTGTCACGCCGTAACGAACCAGCCTTGTTCTTCTCGCTGAATTGATGTGGGCCTTTACCGTGGAGGGAGCGCGCTGTCTCGCACTGTAAATCTGCATGCGCGAGGCCGCCCGATAGGCCAATAAATCAAGGCAACAGATACGTTCCCTGTAGGAGAAGCAGGTGGGGCGTTTGACTGCGGGACTGATAATGAATTCCACTGCAGATCGCCGCCGGAGCCCGAGCGCGCAGACAGCCCGTAATAACAGACGCGCTGACTGCAGACTGATGTAACGACAGGCACGTGTCCTGCCAGCCGATGAAGGAGCTGACGGGTCCCGTTAAGCGGCGAGACGGACGGAGACCTCTGTTAACTGCAGAGGCGGCTGCCAGAGCGACAGATGCTGGACGCTCCGAATGACTGATGCGCCGTTTGCGTCCTACGCCGCTGGACACAGTGACCACGGGCTGTGAGAATCACAGGCTCATTTCGCTCAGGTTTCCACTGCAACTAGCGCAATGAACGCAGGATGCCATAATGATAATCGGTAGTACGCAGTATCCAATCTTCATAAGTACAATTTTTCCCAAGTTCCCAATGCATTGATTTCAGGCTCCTGCTACGCCTAACTGCCGGGTGTGCCGAGCGGAGACACGATATTTAAATTGATTGCAACAAGGCCCAACCAAATGACTGTGGGCTCAAATAAAGGCTGATCTGGTGACTTCAAAATTTTGCCATAAAATTAAAGCATAATCCAGTGAAACACCCTAAACTGGCAAATGCAAATCAAGTTTCACAATAAAAAAGTATAACAAGAAATATCGCCTTTTGTTTCAAGCGGGAATAGAGAAAATGCAGGGGAAAGCACAGATGTTTTCCCATCATACATATTGCACTTCATATGCACCCAAGTCCCGCAATGCTGAGCAAGAAAACCAGTTACACACAGCAGCTAAATCGGAAGCAAAGACAGACAAAATCACACAGCGTCATTCGATTTGCTTGATTCCATAAATACGTCCATAAAATTAACATGATTCCTCAGAAATATTGTTTCTTAAAACTATCACGGCACAATACCAAAGATAAAGCATCAGCTGAGAATCATCATAGAAAATTCGTGACTCTGCACCGGTCATAGAGACAGTTACATCAAAGAACCAGACGGTGGCAGCAATGTAACGCATAAATGGTTTATCAAGCTCTAGATATGAGCACATCTAATTCAAACAAGCAATTCTAATCTGCACCCAGAGAAACTTCATCAAACACACCATTCCTTGGAGAAATGCAGCGATTGGGGTTTTCAGATCTTTTTTCATAACTGCATTCTGTTTAAGAAGGTATGCTACACAATATTCACACAATACAGCCTCTCCAGACTGAGGTGATTGGTACCTTCTCTGAACTGCTCTCAGTCTGATCAGCTGTTTTAACGACCATATTCCATGGACATATACACTGTACCTCTGCCAAGTAAATGTAATGCAAAGCGACAATACCACCTGCACTGTAACACATTTAATAAAAACCTCTCCAACTGCCACTAAACACAGCATATCCCAGTAGATGAAAAGAATATGTCTAACACATGCCAATGCAAGCAAGGGGTCTGGATCTCTGACCACTGGGCTCTCACAGAAATAAATGTCACCTTCAATAAGTCCTCAACCCGATTGTTTCAAAATGCAAGATGATATAAGGGCAAAATGTTCTTTAGACAAGCATCTGAATATTGATGTTGCAAAGACTACTGGTAATAAACCTTCACGGAGATCAAGAATAAAATCATAATTCTTGGGGGGGGGGGGTATACTTAAATAGTTAATGTCCAACAGTACAGACCGTAGATGAAAAGTTTCAGGCAACTACATGATATTAACTGAAGTTATGGAAGATGTTGATTTATAGATGGAGAGAGGGGAGCGCAAAACCTGCAGACACACTAAATAGTATCTTTAAAAATCAACTTCCTTGACTGGAAGACATTTTGGAAAACATCCACCAAGTGCACATTACCTCGCACTGGCAGACGATATGAGCAGGAAGGCAATTTGCAGTGATAAATCATTTTGCTCTTTGATGTACCATGTGCTGCGTATCAGATCCTGAACACTTAGCCTCCATCTGGCTGTAATTACCCAAAGCATAAACAGGAAGTGAAGGAGAAACGCACTCAGAAAGCAATCCCAAGAGGTCGGGAACAGGAAATAGCCTGTATGCGCACTTCACAGGACAAACACTAGGTGGCAGAAGAGACACATTTTCGTCACAATGTTTACATAACAAGTTCACTAAACTCCGCACGGTAGAAGGATAAATGATGACTTAGAGACTTAGGGTTAAAAAAAACGAGCTGATTTTTACCATTTTGATTTCCACCAAGATTAATGACAGAAATAAAATTAAATATGTGTGCGCAGACTCACCTTGGACTCTGGGTCACTGTTGATGCTGCGTGTGTCTTCTTCGTCTGACTGTGGTTGGTGCCTGAAGGGTAAAATTATCAGGAATTAACCCATCGATGGACCACATCACAGCAATCCACCCCCCTCCTTGTTTGTCTCAGCAGAAATGCACCGATAAAAAGTGATATCAGTTTCACAAAGGCCACTGGCTAAACTGTTCTTGGAGAGTCCATCCAAGTGCTTTTCTCAGTTTGTCTTCTCCATATAAGTGGGAACATATCTGAGAATTTATTAAACAGTTTTGGATAAAAGCAACCGCTAAATAACAGTAGAAGTATAGCAATGTTAAAATGCTCACCATTTCCTTATGATAAGTAATTCTTCATTGATAATAGCAGGGGAAGCGACAGCCCATTACTAAGGGTGCTATAAGGTTAACCCATGAAGGACATAAACCTGCATTAATGGCCTAAGTGTCCAAGTGGAATCTGCGTATCTGTCAACCGCACATTTTTAACTGGCATGACCAGGCCAGGTTCAGTCGGAGGTCAGGGGTTATCTCCAGAGCGCCGGTGGGAGCATGTCCAGGAGAATGAGGTGATGTGCATTTCAATTGCTTTTTTCTCCTTTTCCAGAAGGGATTAGCCAATGACTCTTACCAGGACATACCGCATAATGCCTGTGTAAGGAGCGTCTCGGGCTGAGTCACAGGACATGTCAAAAGGGTACACGCCGCAGTTTTGGACAATGTTTCTGAGTAACCATATCCTTCTTCCATTTGTAATGCTTTTATCAGTGGGTAACCTGAACCATAAATGCTTAGGCTCATTCAAATAGAAATAATTTAATTTCCAATAGATAATAAAAAGTAAATGGCAGTTTTTTCAGTAAAATGGTTACACAATTACAACTGTTTACAGTCACTAGCATGAATCATTTTGGACTTCTTTTCATTTGAATTTAGAGATCACAACATAGCACAAAATGCTCAAATAAATTAAGAAGGTAGCTGGAGGTGGTGGCATTGGTCACATGGTACGAGGTTCATTAAGGCCAAACATAGTGGTGGTGGAGAGGTCCTACCTCAGCTTCAGGGAGGCGTAACGCAGAGTAGCCCCCTCAAACTCCTTCAGACTGGGGTCCGGGTTCACTGTCGCTGCCTGCAGGTCCTACAGAAAGAGGAGGGACCAGGTCAGAACCGCATTTGGCCTTAAACAGGCCCGTGACTGAGTAAGGAGTCGTGACGAACAGCCAAAGGTCCCTGCGCCGCTTTGTCTTCCAGCGGTGGCATGCAAGGTGCGGTAAACCAGGGAGAAACGGAGACGCATGCCCAGCAAAACAACTCAAATCCGCCCAGAGAACCAACGGAACAAGCAAAGCGAGGGTGTCGTGGCAGCAGACGCATGGTGCGCGCAAACTTTCCGGATAAAAAGCAAGTAAAAAAATAAGAGTAAATAAATAAATGGTGGCCGTTTTTGTTTAAGATGGAGCAGGAGACCAGCAGACTTGAGCCAGAGGGGGGCAAAAAAGATGTTGCAAAGAAGGCACATGCCAGCAGTCGGATTGTGAAGCAAGCACTGTGAGTATATATACAGACACAGTACATATGTACATATATACTTGCCTTCCATATCTCACTATCAATCTTTCCCCCGCTCAGAAGAGCAAAATCACTCCACGGCTGTTTCTACGCACGCGTTTACGCACACAGATAAGAGAGGGAAAACGCCCAGAAGAAAAGGGAGAGAGGGGACAAGGGGGGACAGACAAAGACAAGGATGTTAGGACATTTTTTTCCCAGAAGGTTCCGTGGAGCAATGACTGGGGGTCAGCGGCAACACCAAGCCATTTTCTCCCAATAAAATCTACTCCCCTGAACTTGGTGGAAACTCTACGGCAGTTGAAATTAGAGGGGAATGCAGGAGACACGCCACATACAGAACCACAGATACATGACAACATATAACGCAGTACGGCAAGAAAAACGGTGGAGATTGAAGGAAAATGGGAGTGTATGGGGAGGGAGGAAGTGAGAGGGCAGACAGGTAGACAGATAGTACATGTATCTACCTAGAAACTACATGTATGCATATGCACCCTCAGGCAAAAACCTTCACAGAGAACAGAGCCACATCCCTCATCCCGTAACAAGCCGCTGCCAAGCAGTTAGAGACTGGATAGGACAAATTTCACACAAGCCTGACAGGAAACAGCAGAGGCTTCAGGAGACAGGAAGCAAGGGGCAGAGCCTCAAAATGTTCCTACCTTGCCGTCTTCCTCCTGTAGGAACTCTGCTTGAATCTCTCGCTCTGCCATGATCTGTGATGACGATGTGCGGGGCTATAAAGATGTGGAGAGCTCAGTACAACACACACATCCCTCTCATCACCCCACGGCACAACACAGCAATAACAGGAGACCCCTCAGAGCAGAGCCTCGCCTGAGCCTGTCAATCATTCGCATGCGCGTCTGTTCACACGCTATTTCGCTTGCCATTTGCGGAGAGGGATTCTGTCAACTTGTCTAAACAAGAGTTAAGTGCCACCTCTTGTCCTTGAGCCTGCAACCTAAAAATTTGCTCCCTAATTTGCCCATTCTTCCATCTTCTGCACCGAAATTGTAACTTTACTGACAGCCTGTCAGTAGCTGTCAAGAGAACAAGTTTTGAGGACGTATAGGTCAACAAAGCAAGTAAGGTACAGAAAACAATTCCAAACAACCCCTCCATCTCGATTGGCCAAGTAATCCAGGTTTCTCGCTGAACAGACAAAAAAAAAACTAAGTTTACTGAAGAGCTGTACAGACAGATTGAGTGAATGAACAGACAAATCAATTTATAAATAACTCTATTGACAGCTGAGAGGAAAAATGAACACAAAAATGAAGGCATAAACTAAAGGTTGAAGCGATAAGTATATAAATGTATGTGTTTCTCCATGTCAGGACTGAATAAATGAAGTAATAGGCTTATGAATTGAAATATTGGCAGATAAATAAAAGTAGAGCAAAATCGATGAGAAGGAAGGAAATTGTGTCCAGTCATTCTCTCCTTCAATAACCCTGCTTTATAATGGCCAGTTTGGAAGGAAAAAAAGTCAATAGCTGTATACAGACACAGCGCTGCCAACAATTTCTCCTAAGTATGTGAAGTGTAAATACTTGACCAGGCTACCCCGTTAAACTTAGCCATCGGCCTTTTATCCTTTAACCAGACATCTTTTTCACTGGCTTTCAGTTGCAGATAAATAAAAATGTCTTCACAGATGAGCATATTATCCTAGGGCTGTTTTTGTGAACCTGAACTGTAAATGAACATTAGCCATAAAAATTTCCCAGAAGGATGGAACTTAAATCCGCTAACATCACTACAGGGAAAAAAAAAAAAAACTAAACAAAGCAACCTTGGTAAAGTAGAAATGCGGGGTTGTGGAGTTCAGTCAAACCATTGGAACTTCGATCTCCTCTCTAGGAAAGCAATTTCAGAGTTGCAGAAAGTGCCATGTAAATATAGCAGGGAATGTCATGGAAGGAATGTGTGTCAAAACCACGTTTTCCACCCCTTCAATTTTGGAGAGCGTGATCATATTTGTAGTCCATACAAATTCCTTTGTCTAACTGAGACTGTGTGCGCGTATAGTAACGGGCCGTGGGCTTCATTTTGTCCTTCAACTTCTGTGGACCAACAGAGTGCCGTTTGTTGTGATCGCAGCACTTCGCCCAAAGGTGGAACTAGACTGAAGTGCGTATTAGATCTCCCTTGCTATTGCTTTTACAGATATAAACCAAGACAGTGACTGAAACCTCTTTAGTAATGTAATGCTCATTTCTTCGGGTGCCATAGATGGGTGAGCATGATACTACAGACGGCCTCGAGACGTTTTTGGCAACCTATATGTAGTCGGCAAACGCAAGGGCCTACCGTCTCCCAAATCAAAATTGGGCGTTTAACTCAACTCTGGTTATTTTGAAATAGGAGGCAATACAGCAACCATGGCACTGTTGTTAAAACAGTTAGACTAAGACTAATACCTGTGGGTGTGGTGGGGGTTTGGTTACATGTTGGCCAATCAGCCTAGCTGCTGTCATTACCTTTGAAACATTAATGCAATCGCGAACAGACAATTTTGTTAGGTGAACAAGCACCTGATTTGGGTTACCGCCGCCTCCTTCAGTCCTCTGAGAACTGCGCGCAGAGGCGTGTGTAGGCGTTTGAAGGGAAAGCGGTCGATTCACCAGGTAATGCCCTTTGCATGAAAATATATGGCGATTTAAACCGTATGCAAAACGGCACTCATATTAAAACAAGGGCGAGTAATTAATCATTTGTATTTCGCTCCCATGAAGAAAATATTCACATGTATAATAAAAATTCCTCTTCACCCTTCCTATCCCAATAGACCCTACAACCATTTTTTAGGCATAGTTTTTTGATGACATAACAAGAATGATTTTTGGGAAGGCAACAATATGCCTTTATTCGCAAACAGCTCCAGAGGCAGCAGTTCAGTCCCATTAAACTACCAAAGGGCAACAACGTTTGTACTGAAAGGTGGTTTGGGTGAGTGAAAATGCAAATGAGGTTTGTGACATGAAAATTGTGCGATGCAAGCTTTATGCATTGACTGACCTCCTTTTGCACTGTTCAACCTTTGAGAGGCAAACACCTTTTTTAGAGCAGGAAACAACCAAACTCGGCGAAGGAGATAAATATGCTGTTTGGAATGGGCTAAATCGTGTATAACGTTACTGTCACATATACCTCCATTTGTGATGGCACAAAAATAGAGCCCAGAATGCGGATCGAGTCTACATATAATAATTATAACCAAATATACAGATGGGTGACAAATTAATAGATAAATGAATATAAAGGGTCTTGGTAAGGTGCTCGACTTCCGCAAGCAGCCAGAACAGCTTCAGCTCACCTTGGCATTGACTCTACATGCGGACAGCTTTATTGGAGGAATGGAATACCTTTCTTTAAAGAGATATTCTCTCATCTGGTGTTTTGATTTCCCATATGGATTCAGCTGGTTTGCGATCTGATGACTGAAGGCTACGGCATATGCTAAGGATCATTTCCATACACATAAAAGCCATTCAGTGACCTCTTGTGAGGTTTAGGCAATGGTCATCTTGGAAGAAGCCACTCCAATCATGGTAGGAATGCTTCAGCATAGGATATAAAGGTGATCACACGGAATAACTGCGCTGATTTGCACCAACCCCTCCGCTTTCAAGGGGACGAAAGATCGACACCATTCCAGGAAAACGAACAAAAGCATCTGCGTGGTATGTTTGTCCATGTACCTATTCAGGTTTTTACTCTTAATTTAACACCCGTCTGTATTGTACGTAGCACAGCTCATACGCAGATATGCTACAATTTATATAATGCAAGTTCATCCTTTTTCCAACAATGACAACTTAGTCTGGTTGCCCTGCAAGTGACACCAAGCTCTGCAGCTCATTTTAAATTGTGCAGTTACTGGCCAGATTTAGTCCAATCTTCATCTCCCTTAAATGGCTATCAGCCAGTCTGACGACAAGGCTGCGGTCTTCTTCTGTGGTGCAAAAAGAGGAAGTTGTCTGGTATATCCATCATCAACCCCTGCAGTCCTATCATGGAACTCCAGTCTGCCCCCTGCTGGCTGAAACACTTTACCCTCCATCACAGATCCTTTCTATCTCGGCCTCCCAAGCAGTAGAATAAGCCTCACACTGCAGCCATGATGTACATTTGTGACCAGCCAACCTATAACAAACTTCCACTGCAAAAAAAAAAAAGCCAGTCCTGAATATTTTTGTCTTATTGCTGAAGATGCAATCATACGTTTTCCTTGAGGTCACAAAAATTAGTGTTTGAAGGTTGTACACTTGCTTAGTAGCACCTGCTTGTGCGCTTCAAAAGGACTGATAGAATAACCAAACCCCACTTGCTCACAGGAAATCTTGCAGTCCACTGTACCAAAAATGAACCACAATTAAGTCCAAATACCAGACTAAAATTTTCAAATGGTTGTTTTTTGCTCTTAAGTCTCTGGGTTTGGCAGAGTAAGCAATTTTTCATTGTCATTTCCAAAGAACAATACCGTCCCTTTCTCTCCCTCGCACCTGCTATAGCATCTGCATTTACCTCGTGAAGATTATGTATTTACGGCATTCTGTTCCATGCGCTGTATCCGCAGTACGTGCTTATGGAAGCTTCTGCACAGAAGAGGATCAGCTAAACGACTCAACGTAAAAAGAAATGCCCGAAAGAGAAGGCTGCGAGGAGAATAATGCTGAAGACAGATGGAGAGGGGATTAATGCGGCAGAGCACAAATGAAATGAAATCCATAAATACCAACATGACTGATGGTGAAAATAGAAAATGAGAAGCCCTTGACAGAGGACACAGAGACACTGAAAAACTGTAGCTCTAAATATGCACTTAAAAATGTAAGAACTATATCCTTGATGAATAGTTGCCACATTTATCAAGCTGTATGGATTTTGGATACATCTTGGGTAGTCTGGTGCGAATATGTACGAGGTTACCATGGGCGTTCATAGGACATGCCTTGATGTAAATGTTCCGGACAGTGGTCAAAGTATGGGGTGTTGGGTAGGCAGTGCTAATATAGCAATACAAAAAATACTGTATAAGCCAATATATGTTTAAATTCCAATTCAAATATTAACTTAAAAATGTTATTCGGTGTTCCATACCAACTGTTTTATTGCATTGTTTTTTTTTTCTGTACCGCAGCCAAACCACTCGTGATTACAGGAGACAGCTGTTTAACCAATCAGGCAGCTTCATGCCGATCTGAGAATGAGACTAAACAAAACAGTGAAAACGGTTTTTAAAACCTGACCAACACTATCCAGTAACATTAATATTCAGACTCTTCGCTGAAATGCCAGCTCTGCAGATCTGTCCAGACCAGAGAAACTTGTTTTTTTTTGCAACCCTGTTTCTTTTTTTTCATCAGCGACAAGCTGAAAAGTAATCAATAACTCAAGACGTAACCAGCTTCTGTGATCTGGGTGCCTCATCTACAGCCATTTGTCACGACCTTCGACGTGAAATAATGACTTTGATATCAGTACAACCTTGCTATGAGACTCAAGAGGTGCTCAGATAGCCGAACAGGTCCCTTAGGGCAGCAACGGCGGAACAACACCGGTATCAGATGAACAGTCAAACAGGAGCAATGGAACATCAATACTGTAAGGAGCACAGTGGAGCAGGATTTGGGGGACAGGATTATAGAACTGCAATCATTCAACAGGAGCAGGGAACAGCACTACACCAACAAAAACAGTAATATAAGTGGAACGGAATGTTCATTGTGGAAGAGAAACAATGTTGCCGGAACATGACGAATAGAATTGTAAAAGTACTTGTAGCAAATGAACAGAGGAACAGGAGCTTAAGAGAAATGGGACGTCACAAGGGAACAGAAACAATGAAACAAGAGCAGGGGGAACAAGAACAATGGAACTGTTTAAGTCAAAGGGACATGGGAACAGGAGAACAGAGCGAAGGTCTGAGGCAGCCATTGCAAGGACAGGGCAGGAACTTACGAAGTAGCAGCTGTTGACGAATCCGCAAGACGGCACGGAGGTGTCAGACGAGGCGGAGGGGGGCACTGGCTCCACCGAACTGTCAGAGGTGGTACTGCCCGAACGCTGAGCCCCAAAAAACACCTGGGCATGCTGCAGATGGGGAGAGCAGGAGGGTTACGTTACAATACAGGAATGAGGCATACGGACAGGACAGACCAGGCACAGTAGCGGGTCAAGACCAGGGGGACATACTGATGAGTGCAATAAACAGACATCTGCATTTCTTCTTTCCCCACGAGGACATGTGTTATGAGCGCCATAACTCATTGGACAGTGACACATTTTTTTTTTGTCACTTTGGTTCTGTTGACCAAGTCATTTATCATAGTTGAATCTGACTGAACATGCATTTTACTTGCTGAAGAGAAACTGAAGGCAAAAAAGGCCCAAGAAATGAAGATGGCTGCAGTACAGGCTTGACTAAATATCACCGGGAGTGACACTCAGTGTCTGATGATTTGCAAGCGCCAAACATTTTTTGATGCGCCAAAGAATTAGGGATGCTGAGTAGAAAAGTTGCCAGCATTTCAAAAAAGTTTATCTGATATGGATAAGAACATCCTCACATTAACCCTTAGAGCGCTTAATGCAGCTATCGTTCCTCAACGATGTAAGAAATCAAAATCAAAGCTGTTGAAAATGTATCACGTGGCTACTTGTTTAAAAGAGCTCCCGCAGGGTCAACGGCACAAGAAGATAAAATTTTTATTTATTACCCCGCCCCACCTGAAGGGTGAGGGCAAGGGGTATTGTTTTTGGTTCGGTTTGTTTCTGTGTTTGTTTGTTAACACTTAAGCTTCAAAACCAATGGCCAGATTCCCCCCAGATTGGGTTTAGGGATTGCCACTGACCCAGAATAGATGCCTATTGAATTTCAGAAAAGTAGGTCAAAGTATGTGCAAGGGGCGGGGTTTATTGTGCCTGGACACCACTTGTTTAAAAATGTATTTCAGTGCTCTAAGGGTTAAAGGGGACAGTCTGCACTTCAGCCTCATTGTCTCTGCATCTTTGGCATATCTCAAAGTGCTCAAGTACAGAACCAAAATAAAAAATGTGTCACTGTGTAATGAACTACAGTACTCGCTTTATTTAGACTCATTTACAAAATTAGCCAACTGGGGCTGTAATACAGTAAATGCATTGGCCCTCCAGTGCACATACATTCAACTGTACCCTTTGCTTCATTTGAGCAGAAAGCAACATAGTGTCTGACGACTGTTATTCTTGTCTAAGCTGCCTGTTTTAAACGTGAGCAAGACCTCTAGAAAAAGCCTTAAGTGCTGAACTGCCATTCACAATCCATCCCCAAGATTCAATCAACAAGCCTGGAAAAAAAAATTCTTAAAAAACCCTGAAATCTCATCATACATGTGTCTGAAATGTATGAGAATTAAAATACACAGTAAAATGCACTTTTTCCATTGCCAGACTCATAAGGCCACTGTTATAAAACTTTTGAGTTTGTTTTCATACTCCGCTTGAGCATGAAATCCTAGCATGGTCTGTAGTTTGCTCTGACCCCAACTCAGGCGATTTCCATCAAGAGCAGAGAAGGGCGCAGATCTATAGGCCCTTTTGAAGCTCCAATGGTGCTTCTGGGGGCCAGGTGCATGCTGGGAAATGTATTTTATGGTTTTAAATGTGTTAGCACAGGTATAGTTTGAGCAAAGAATATGCACTGCCAAAGTGAAAGCTAATGGAACATTCCACTGCAACACACAAAGCTCCGCCATTTTGAGAGTGAAAGTGAGTCGATGCAACATGCTAACGTAATATAAACTAATCGATTTACGCCAGTAAAACATCTCGCCGATAAAGTCCCTGACATAAATAAAATTAATTTCTCTATACTGGGGGATAACCATCACCCTTATGAATTATTAAAGATTTTATTATTAATTACGTAATTATTAAATATTATGGCATTTAAAAGTGAATACGTAATATGTTAACGTAATATCGATGAACCTATGTACGCCCGTAAAACTTACAGTTTTAAAGACTTACAGTTCGGATTTAAACAAGGCTTATCGACAATATGTACAGCTTCTTCAGACCATTGATTACTATATCAAACATGACAGAGATGTTTTTACATGGTTTTAGGACGCAAGTCGGGGTTTTGATAAAGTTCATTATATTCTTTTTACACTGCTTATCCAGCGGAGATTACCTTTTCATATAATTTGTCTTCTAATTGATAGCTACACTCGTCAGCAAGTGTGTGTCTCATGGGACTTCTGCAAGTCTGAAAATTTTAACATCGCTAATGGGGTTAAATAAGGGGGGGTCTTATCACCTGTTTTGTTTAAAGTTTATATTGATGAAGTGATTGTTCTGTTAAGAGTCTAAGCTTGGTTGTCATTTAGGTACTCATTATATTAGACCATTGGGATATGCTGATGACAACACTCTGCTCAGTCCCAGCCAACGTGCCTTAAAGTCTATGATTAATTTATGCCAGTCTTTCGCAAATGAATATAATGTGACATTTAATGCTAAGAAGACAGCTGGTTTGAATCATCTATTAATGATTATGACAGGTTGTGTTTGAATGGCTTTGTCATAAATTGGTCTTGTAAAGTCAAGCATCTTGGTCATTTAGTTAGTATAGATTTGTCAGACCAGAATGACAGTGCTTTGAAACGATCTGTATTCTTTGGTGCAGCGAATAAATTACTTGGCTGTTATGGGGGATTGCAACCACATGTATGATGTAAACAATTTTTTCTGCCTTTTTGCACCTGCTTGCGTTGACTCCACTTGAATCGTTCCTTAACTTACATGGCTTCTCTGTCGTTTCTGTCTTTGTCAGAGATATTTTCGGTCAGCACGCCTGGTGTTTTCAGTCCAAAATGGCTCAAGCGCTACCAGGCGCCACCTAGTGGCTGTTGTTAAAAAAACACTAGCGTTTCGTCTCTTGGTCTTGTATCCTTTTCGGTTTGAGTGTGTTTGCAGCATAGTCAAAGTAACTTGGTGTAAAAAAAGAAAAAAATAGACAGATGTCAAAGTGAAAAACGTAAACAGATGACACCATGTGCTTGATAGCAAAATTACCTTTATTCGCTGAACTGCCACTCTTGTTGGTGCAAATTTACCTTAAAAAGCTTAATAACCTCAGACTGTGAGTAAAACACCATGAAGTACGAACTCAGTGATTTGAGTTCAACTCTGAGCTGAGACTGAGTTAAGTTCTATAGCCTTGGGCCCAAGACTTGCAACGCTTTCTCTACAAATCAAGTCCAAAAACAGCTTGAATGCTGGAAGAGAGAATTTTTTAGGAAAGGCAAAATGAAGGTTTTTGGACATTTAGAAAACATTTTGCCCACAAAATGAGAAAACTCCAACCATCAGTTCCCTCATTCTGCTCATCTTCTTCAATGTCTCCCAAAATAGAGTAGACTGATCACACTGTTGCTTTAGGATACAGTTCAACTCAGGCCACTACAGGGTGAGCTGCATGTCACTGCATGAACTGCACCTCAGTCAGAGACAGGTCGCATGGTCCTCGCATTCCAGCAGCTCTTATCGCATCATCCAGCATCGCAGTTAAATATCCATCCTCGTTATCTGAATCGCCAGCACGCAGTCGGCCCACCTCTAGATTTCCTCCAGGAAGGTGCATAGTGCTGTTCGCACCAAAAGATCACAGTCCTATAAACACGGTAGTGCACTAGTTTAAAGGAAAGCAGCTCATGTGCTTAAGTGCATGTGTGTTTGAATCAGACCTGGGTCAAATACAGATGCTAAGTACTTGAATTAGAGACTTTGCTTATCCATTTTTGGAAATACTCAAAATAAAACGGGCCCAAACAAAAGATTGTTATTTGAAGCATTTTATATACGTTCTTGAAAAACCATTCTTGAGGTTTGTCAATACTAGAGATTATTTATAAGAAACATATTTGAAATAACGGAAGAACTTTCAGATACTTCCGATAATAATTTTCAAAAATATTACATACTTTCTAATACAGTGCCCTAGAATGTAGCACCTTTTCCAAAAATATTTAACAATATGTGGGCTGTGTTCACTGCCCGGGGAGGTGGAGTAATTGCCTGATGGTGACTGAACACACCTGACAACAGCCCGGCAATTAAGATGCTATACAGACCTGGGGCTGTTTTCACAAAGAATCTTATCTTAGAGCTAGGAGTACTCCTAATGCTGCCCTCAGAACAGACAAATTTTGAACCGATTTCACTTGCACAGACAAATGTGCAGTATCTGAATAAAAGCACGGCAGTTTTGCGTGAGTTGGGGCGCTCGCCCATCGTCTCGATCGTTTGGTGAAAGTGGGTGGTCATAAAACTCAGTCATTTTCTCATGTTAATTTTTGCATAAAATCAAACCTGTTTAATTTTATCAGAGGTCTTTAGTCTTAGCTCATGCAAACAGTTCAATGTTGCGAACACTGTCAACAACCAACAGGCACACTCTGCAACACCCCAGTCATCGCAAAATCTTATAGTCTGTGAGTAAACCCTAGATTACTTTATGGCACCTTGTCTCTAGATCTGAGAGTGGCCAAATAGTGAAGTAGTCCAAATTTTGAGGTACAGAGTTATAGCACTCGTTATATTTGTTGGTGAAGTGCTCACAACCCAATCTATGCCCACTACAGTCATTATGCCTTCACACTTGAGGCGATACCACTTTAAGAGCTCCCCAATATGATATTTTTCATAAATGTTCACCCGATACAAAGCTGGTTCTTGGCGGCAGGCATTAGGAGTGCCTTGTGAACTGGCCTAAGTGACTTAGAGGTCCTTGACTAGTCTTTACGAATTTGAAAGCTACTTTCATCTCTAAACCTCTTTCTGAATTACTCTTAGTGGGAAGAAATAGGAATCCTGGAGTTATGAGTGACACATCCATTTTTGTCGGAGTTACTCCCAAATAGACCAGGTAGGAACTACTTTTAGGCTTAAAATTCTTTGTGAATATGGCCCCAAGAGCTCACGTTCATCTGTGTAGAACATTTTGGAAATGTACTTGTTCACCAGGGGTTTAGTATGTGCCTTGCATTTCCAGCCTTGCTTGATAAAGAATCTAATCTGGTCATCAACCCTTCCAAAAGCCCTTGAGCTGTGATTAAGATAAAACATTTTGCAACTAAGCTACGGGTGAAATCTACGGTACTTGGGAGTAACAACCTGCTAGAGGAAGCCAAGGAATTTTTAAGGCTTCTTGCAAGCATTGAAATAGTCAAAACATCCTGCCCAAAGGAACATCCTTCTCCATTCTGCATTCACATATAAGGGCAAGTCATGCAGAATGATTGAGATAACCTGATGAGCTTGCATATTTCCTGGAGGACAATGTGTCCTTTCTCCAATGGGTTTGAATAAGGCTTGCAGACAGCATCCAGCTATTTCACAAAACTAAGTTTGAAATATGCCATGATGACGCCGAGTTAGACCAGTTGGAAGTGAGCAAGCTGCCCATTCACGAGAGGAATGCTTCCGGCGAAGCTGTTGGTCTTACCCCCTCGAGGCAGCTACAGACTGCGAGGGAGGGTTTGAATATTGTTCCGGCCAGCTACGCTACATTATTTCATGCATTAGGGGACAGTTTAGCTACGTCGCTCTCTTTTCCTCCAAATACGACAGAAACTAATCAACAGCCTGAAGACATCAACTGACAACCAGCTTGCAATGTAATGAGAACTCATTATAGCAAATAGCCCATTTTTAGGCTGTGCTTCCACTACCGTGATGAACCATCGCTGCGAAGTCTGCACTCACTGCCATAAAGTTCACCTGCACACGTGAAGATGAGCAACTCATTCAACCACCAGCCGATAAATACAGTCTGATTTATGCAGCGGCAAAGCTTGTCCATGCAACCAGGACTGGGTGACTCCCGAAGAGGAATTGAGTAATAATTCAAAACTCCACATATGCACCCAAACGGCTAATCCTGTGCCATTCTGGAAAACCCACATTATCATATATTTTGCCAAACTAACAGCAGAAAACCAGCACGGTCCAGCATCTGCTGGAGCTGTCGCTTGTGAGTTCAGCATCAATGGGCCTATCTTTTGACCAGATCAATGCTAAATTTTGGATCAACATTTTGATCAAATGCCTGAGAATCTTCAGATGGTTGATTGAATAACACAAGGTTCACTTACACATTATGAGTAATTCTGCATAAAACATAAAATTGAGACTTACGTCTTACTAATACCCTTTAACCTTCAGGTGTCATCATTGTGCTCAGTGTCTCTATTATGTCCTTTGCTGTAACTTTGGCATATGGACATGAATTAACATGTAATGTATGTGTGTCTGCATGAGCTGGTGTGTGTGCTGTGTGCACTTGTGTGTGTATGTGTGTGTGTGTGTGTATGTGTCTCAGTGAGTGAACCAGTGTGAGTATGCTGGTGTGAGTGTGCGTGTGTGTGTGTGGGCGTGCACGCATGTGTGTATGTTGGTGTATGATCATCTAAATACTGTCCACAGACCCAACCACTGCAAAGGCGACATTCACTTGCTGCAAAGCAAACTGATCCATACATGAAGGAAGTCACATGATACCGATAAATCTCTACTTAGTGGATACGAAAGGGATGCTCTCTTCCAAAGTGGTCTCGTACTACGAGATATCTACCTGAATACGTTTATCTGCCATTGACAGACAGATGAAAAATACGCATGTATTTTGCTTGCTTACATTCTCTTGATATGCACGAAGACCTTCAGTGATTTAAAAAAGCTCTTGACATTAGTCTTTGAGAAGCCTGTTTTGTCTCAGTTCTGTGCAACAATTTCTGGCCCAACTCCTCCACCTGTGTCTGAAATTTCCAGATAAGTTGGTTATCTACACAACACTTAATTTCCTTCTTGTAATTGCCACTTGCTCAGTAGACAAGTCTTATCAGGTATGACTCACGAAAGTGCAGAATATCAAAGCTAAACTCCAGAATATAAGAGTACGATAACTGTAAGAAAGCACAGGGGGCGCTTATGTCCAATAAGTGTAAATTTAGCCAAACATACTGAGAGTAACAACCGTAAACAACAGCAAATACCACCTGACAGCCACGCGATCTTTGTTCAGCTTAAGTATCAGTGTCCAAAATAAATTCAAAGTCAGACAATGGAGAGCATAAACCAAAAGACAACTAATCAAGCCCATATCGTGGCTGGAGGAGACGAACACCAGGTTCATAGGACTGTATCTGTTGCAACAGTAAAATGTATATATTTCCCCTACAATACAGCAAAAGACAGCATAAGTCACAGACCGGTGGTCTTGTTAGAAATCACCAGGCCTAACTAACAGCACACTGCACACAGACCTGATAACTGATCTTTAGGCAAATGTCCTTGCGGAATTAAATGAGGAAAGGAGGAGACTCCTGCACACTTACTCCAAGCCACCAAAGAAAACTTTATTGGTTATAAAATGACAACATTTCGATCCGACTTGGATCTTTGTCTGGTCGGCAATTCTCAAAAAGGGGGGGTACACACCCATATTTATACATTATCCCCACCAATAATATCTTGTTGCTTTTTTAAGGTCTTTGATGCTTATATTGTGATGCACATTGGTATCCATGGATGTATGTTTCTTTTTACATAGAATTTTCACAATATAGTTGGTGGTATATATATATATTTTTTTTTGTGTATCTACCTATTTGCTCCCTTTGTGTTACGTGATATATGTTTGAATTTTGAATTTGAATTTTTAGTCTCCTGCCTTATTGGAGATTATAATTAATCCTGTCAGCTTGTTGGTGGGGATAATGTATAAATATGGGTGTGTACCCCCCACCCCCACCCCTTTTTGAGAATTGCCGACCAGACGAAGATCCAAGTCGGATCGAAACGTTGTTATTTTATAACCAATAAAGTTTTCTTTGGTGGCTTGGAGTAAGTGTGCAGGAGTCTCCTCCTTTCCTCATTGACGCATTTTATTTGATAGCCTTGCACCGATACGTGATGTGCGTGTAACTTTTTCTTGCAGAATTAAATGCCACCAGAAAATGAATAAAAACAAAAAGAGCAGCACAAACTCTTTGGTTATAGCTCACCTGCTCTTTTTCGGGGGTGCTGGGCGAGTCGAGGGAAACCAGAGAGGGTTTGCGGTCGCCCTGGGGGGAGGACGGCCCGGGCTCGGTCTCAGAGGCTTCGACGGTGCCAGGCCGGGCGGTGGGGCGCTCCCACTGGGTGGTGCCGGTGGGGATGTGCCAGTAATATACGCCCGCCATGTCTGTGATCTTCTTCCATCCTGGGGGAAGATCGGGGTCCGTCTGAAAAGACTGGTCGCTCCACACGTCTGAGAAAGGTGAAGAGTGAGAGGATTATGAATGTAATGTGAAGGAAATTCCTCGGTCTGTAGACACTTTCTGAAGATTCTGTCTCAACCCTTTCAATACTGAATACAGTCATACGAATCAGAGTTCACCACTGGATGGCCCAAATGCGAGGGTTTCTTGCACTCATATGTCTCAACAGGATATTTGGAAATATTGTGAGACGTATGTGTTCCGTTAGTACTAAACATAAACGTACGGCCACAATGTATCTTGTTTTGTGACAGGAGGTGACAGCACAACTGTGACACTGTTACCAAATGGGTTGGCCTGAGACAAATTAATTACCTGTGGGTGTTGTGGGATTTCGGATCCATTAAGGCCAATCTCATCAGCTGCTGTCATCCCATTTAAAACGAGTGAGTTACTGCTAAAGTGACAGATGAAACTACGCATAACATTACCTCCACGTGCATTTACAATTGCAAAGGACCAAAATACAGCTCTATTTCTTATTTATTTTAGATCCGGGTGACCAGCTGATGCGAGTCATGCAGGTTTTCTCACATAACTTTTCTCACTGTGAGATTCTGGGAAAATAATGCTAAGTCAGCCACTTGGGGAGCCTCACTTGTATTTCGTATCCAGAGATGTAAAAACTACTGTAGACACATGCAAATTACTCACAGGCAGACATGGCCAGCAGCGTTCCCAGATGAGGAACATTGCCGAAAAAGTGTTGAGTAGTTTTTTTGGCTGACTTTGTGTCCAACATACACACACATTCGGGCTTGTGCATGTGCAACATTAAACTGTCTCTACGGTTACATTCCCTCTCCCAACACAGCTTAGATAAACAGCTGAGAATTATTACTAAATGCCCACAAAAAAAAAAAAAACAGGAAATGAGGCATTCGGCATAGGCCGAGATTGCATAAACGATTTCTCGCAAACACAACAAAAACACTTTCGCGAGGAGAATTCAACTGGTATTGACGTGCTCCACGGGGCAAATCCCGCCCCGCAATAAATCCATATCCAGTGGCGGTTTTATAACCTGCAGAGTCGAGCCAGCGCAACAGGTATGGTAATGAGGGTCCACACTGGACTCTGGTTGTTAAGGATGAAAATATGACACAAAAGGGACGAAACAAGGAGGAGAAAAGGCCTTTACTGACAGCTGTAATCCCCATGCAGTACAGCTGCTCCGGGAGCATGGACGTCCGCAGGAGGTGTGCACTTTAAGAGACAGTCGACTCCCAAGCGCGTGTGCCTGTGGTGGTGTGTGTATATTAGACAGTGTTTATGGAATCGAGGGGAAGTGTAATCCTAGATTGATTCTCATCCTCTTTAATTGCACATATCAGTTAGCACACCTTGATGGTCATAAGCAGTGGTCACCAAGGGAATCTGGTGATAATAAACTGATGAACAGACGAAAGATGACGAAAAATCTAATTTATAATGAAATAATTTCCTTAAGTCGAGCGTTATTATCATATAAATGGCAAAAGTTCATCAGTAATTTTGGCTCAGAGTGACTGCAAAAGACTTATACTGTAAACTTATCACCGAGGAACCAGACAGCCACCATTTTGTTTCCTAAAAACGCTAGCAAATATCCAGCCAAACAAATTACTGACGTCTAAAACTACAAGGAATACTGTTTGCACTCGCTACGGGTGTTTTTTGACAAGTAACTGGTTGAAACCATGAGAGAGCCTGTGTGTCATGTTTGCTTTGCAAACTCCAGAGAGCTTCAGGAGGTCCATAAACATGAGGGGACTGGAGGCGCATGGAGCATACCGACCGCTGACACGGTTACCAAAGCGCTCGCAGCGAGTCGGGAAACAAGGCCGCCCATATTTCAAGTCTCGGCCCTCATCACAAAGATTAAATTGTGCGGGAGGAAGGCAGCCGCGGAGTACCAGAATAATGGTGCGGCAGGGAGCGTTAACGGCTTCTCGGGGGAGATGATTCAATTAGCAAGTGAGATACCGGGAGACTACCAGACGAATACGTGCCAACAACCCAAACATACATAATAGTACTTGCATTTATACAAATGCGTATATTTGACATGGATACATCTGCAGGCACAAGTAGCTATACATGTGCATAGCACAAGCCCACACATACAATATAATATGCGCTACGTTAATAAACGCACAGAGATGTATACAAATGTACAGATAAAAACATTGTTACACACAGACATGCATAAAGGTACTGACACAAACATTTATACACACACCATGACACGCTCTGCAGTTGCCTACAACCTTACACAGATCTGGGAAATCACAGATGAATACAGGTACATGCATGTACACAGAGACACACAAACACATATCTAGAGACAGACACAGCTGAATGATTGCATTTCGGAAGAGATATTCTGCTGTGGACCATTGGGATACTCTCTCTACACGCAGTCCGATTCTGTGCGAGCAGCCCTTTGGATCGTCACGAGCCTCGCGGGCACACTCCCCCTCTCCGCAGTCTATAAGAGGCGAGAGGGGATAGGGGGGAGTGTTTGGAAGGTGGGGGCGGGGTTGCCATATTTCACAACCATAATCCCGTCTCCTCTCCAGAAGACACAGCGAACAAACGCACCAATTACAGAGCCGCGGGGTGTCCGTCCGCATTCCGACAGGAAAAGAGGCAAACTTTTCCCCCTTCCCCTCCCTCCTGCCTCCCTCGCCCACGCCCCCGCATCAGTACACACGCAGAGGCCCCGCAGACGCCATCCACCTACCCTCGTAATTGACGATGACGATCGCCAGCATGTAGTCCTTCCCCAGCATCATGAGCGCGACCGTGACGCGGATACAGCGGCTTCTCGAATGGAGAGAGAGAGGGAAAAAAAAAAAACGCATCGGCTCGGAAAACGCGAAGGGCTCTGGAGAAGTCCTATTGGCTGCTTTTTGGGAACCCGCGGATATGAGCGAACGGGGAAACTGGCACCGCGCCAAACCTGGCAGTCTGAGTCATCGGGGGGGGGGGGGTCATCACAGAGAAGTGCGAATCAGGAAATGGGAAACGCAGCAAGAAATAACTGAGTGGCTCTCTAAATGGTGTTATGACCATGGGGGGGGGGGTAATCCTGTGTTATTTCATCAGGACCCAGCATAAACTGAACATGGACATATAGTACATTGGGAAAAAAAAACTTTAACGTATGGATGTATTCACAAAAGCATACAGTGTGTCAAAGCCTCTCTCAATGTACAGCACACATCATATTGAGTGCACAAAAACAAACGTGTCTAACCCCAAAAAAAAAAACTCCAGAACAGAACAGAAAGAGAACAGGTGCTGAACTTCTGACTGTGCTAAAATTATTAAGACAAACTTAATACGACATGGGGGGGGGCAGGTGAGAGACTTTCACCATGAAATCTATAAGCTCAAGCACCAAAGTAACAATCTATACATCTTAAAAGGACTGCCGGTGCTCATTTTAGATACATTTCCCTGTAATTCAGCTCGGCATACTTAAAACAGGCCTGAAGTTTGAAGTTCAACAGCTTTGAATAAAACAGCTACATGGGTCCATTGATTTTATGGGACTGGTGTAACCAGACCAAGTTTGACGTCTGCAACACAACAACAAAAACAGGACTCCACACCAGGAGGAGAATTAAGTGGCCGTGTGCCATGTACTGGCTGTGATTGGCTAGTTTATACTGGGGAATAGCAGTAGCCAAACAAGGTTCTGCTGAGCATGAAAAACCCTGAAAACAAACCAACTTCGCGTCTTGGATAACAGCCAAACAGGTTCAAATACAACGCAACAGAACCACATTTCTGTTTCGCTACGCCATTCCGCACAAGCCTTGGCAGTGATGGACTGTTAGTAGTGTGTGAATACAAGCTAGCGGTTTCACGGTAAAATGGGAATCAGAGTACCTGTCCTGGAACAGCACAAAAGCACACACAGGGGTGAGGAGGTTTAATACAAACATAGATCGACATCCAAGACAGCTGTGGAGCCTTGACGTACACTACCGCTCAAAAATTGAGGATCACTTGCAAATTTCTTAGTTTTCCAAAGAAAAATACATTTTCATGCATTTCACAAACATTTTTTTGTATTTCACAAACATTTTTATCCATTTCACAAACGATTAAAATTAATAAGATGATTTTCAAAGAATGATCTACATTTTTGCATAGAGGCCTATTATCAGCAACTGTCAGACCTCTGCATCAATCTCCTGGTTTGGCTGCTAATCCAAGTGAAGCATTTTATAAAGCTAATTGATTATTAGAAAACCCTTCTGCAAATGTGCTGCACAGCTGAAAACCGTGGAGCTAATAAGGAAGTGCAAAAGGGAGCATGGCATTCTTGAGGTTGGTTTAGTACCCGAAGCATCAGCAGTTGTTTGTTTGTTTACAGGCTCTTAATGGCCAGAAAGAAAGAACTTCCTTCAGAGACCCTTCAGTCTATTGTTGTGCTTAGAAAAGAAGGCTATTCAATGCAAGAAATTGAAACTTAAAATCTGTTGCCATGCTGTCAACTACTCCCTTCAGAGAGCAGCACAAACTGGCACTAACAAGGACAGAAAAAGGAGTGGGAGGCCCCGATGCACAACTCTGCAAGAAGGCAAATATCTGAGTGTGTAGTTTAAGACAAAGACGCCTCACAGGTTGTCAACTAGCTGCTGCGCTAAATAGTTCCCGTCAAACACCAGTTTCAGTATCAACAGTGAAGGTGTTTTTTTTTGATGAAGGCAAAGTTTGAAGTACAAATTCATCATTTTCCATTAAAATCATTATTTCTAACTCAGACAATGTCAGCATGTTCTGTTCATTTGTTATATGTCCTATTCAGACTAATTTCATGTGTGTTTCCATGGAAAACAAGAATTTTTCCAAGTGATCTCAAACTTTTGAGCGATAGTGTAGATTCACTCAGCACTGAAATCACATCAGTACCAACACAGGAACCGACAACAAGCAAGGGCCATAATGCTCAGTGAATGACCAAGGAAGGCTAGCACATGCAAAACATTGTGAGAGTATATGAAAAACTAATGACACAATGGTCATGATATCTGATTTAACCAATCAGTGGTCATTTTATTTGTTAGACGTGCCGATTTTGCGCAAGCCAAGGAAAAGTTCGCCATTGGTGGTTTGACATCATGTGGTACAACAGTCTTACCACTGAACAGCTGGAGACAGAAACATGACAGGCCAATCAGATGGCCCAGCTAATAAACATCCAAAACTAGAACTTCTGCATTTTAATTAAATCAATACTTTAGGGATAAATGGGCCGATAAGAAGTCCCTGCATAAAACTAGATGAATCACAAACTCAAATTTATCAGAGTACTCCAAAGCTCTCGGGCTAATCACGTTCACATTCTCAAAAGTGCAGATTAGAGGGCGAGCTTCAGTGAGGCTGAGATTAGCGTTTACGCTGAGGTCCATGAAACCATTTATTGGGGTCCTGGTGCAAAATCACAGCTAGCACTTCCGCGTAGCCTGCAGCGCTCTACAGCTAACATCGCACACAGCACGCCAAGGAGTGTGAAAAAAATATACAGAATAACGGCAATAAAGTAAATATTTAATGACTCTGCCTGCAAGCCCTTTTCATTCATGTTTCAGATATGTTATTTCAGGGAAAGTCCCTGAAAGTGTGTGTGTGCATGTGTGCGCGTGTGTGTATAACAGAGAAAGCAGGACTGCACATTGTAAATAAAAATAGCGCATTGTATGAAACTGAACCACATGAACCGAGTGCATTCCAAAAACCTTGGAGAGCCGCAGAGGGGACTGTGAAGTTAAAGAAGTTGCCGGAGGTGTACTCGATAAACCCGGACTGCGGGGGGGATACAGCGAATCCGGGGCTGAGGAGAACCAGAGAACACAGTGTCTGTTTAATGAAAAAGAGAAATTTACACAGCTTGTCACTTTCACAACGGCCAGTGGAGACAAACACCCAAAGCTGAGTCATCAATTGTGCATTGCTCTTGAAAAATATGACAGCTCCATTTTGTCCTAGGGGAGGGCAAACTCATTTCCCGGTTTATTTCACAAAAGATTTAGGCCTCCGTGTCCATTTCTGCTTTCCAGTATCCTTTTGTTTGTACCTCCACGGTGTCCTTGCGCAATTCAGGCCGTCTCGTTTTTATAATGCCCACAACACAAGAAAATGGCCGCTTTTCCACCCTCTCAGCCGCCGTCTCTCTCCCCCTCTCCGCCCACTCTCATTACAGTGCTTCCGGATCGTTCCATATTTATACCATCAAGTAGTTCCATATTTATAACATCTTCTGAGAGTCTCTACATCAGTATGCGTCAAGCATTAATCGAGTCTATTTGCTTTCCCCCAGAGGCCCGGGGAACAGCTATCCTAAACTCTGGCTTATTCTCTGTATCACAGAGCAGACGAAGGTCCGTCAACGCACACCAACAAAAAGGCAACAGAAACATTCCAGCACCGAAATCAAGCATGTAAGAAGTTTCAGTGCAAAGGCCTAACTCCTACTTCCCATAATCTTTGGAAAGAAAGGACAGGCCTCCCATCTTGAGTTCACTCCAGACAATTTCATTGATGAGTTTTTATTACCAAAGAAAAGACCCCATTGAAACTGCTAATTTAACTGAAACGCAGATTCTTGCAACTTGCTTTCACATAACACACACTTCTTACTGTGCCTCGTTCATTCATGGAATTTGTAAAGATACGTTCAAACAAGATTAAAATACTTGTAAGGAGAGAGAACTTGAAAATGAACCATCGCAGAGTACGCAGGGCCTGAGTGAGTCTTTGCATGCAAGCAACTGTCCTACATACGTGCGAATGTGCCATTATGCACATGAAGGTCAAATATTAAAACAGGCTCCACCTTCTTACTTTGTCTCTATCACTCTGGCAAACAACAAGTCAGACCAATCCAGCCCCTCAGAGCTCAGCATGTACAGGGACAGTGCTGTAAACACAGACCTAAATAAAGCAGCAGATGTTTAGCTTGAATTGACTTGACTTGACATGAGAAGTGAGCACATAGTGTATTGTTCAGTGCTATAACAACTCCCAGAATACGCGTGGTCCCAACTGGACACATAACATGGGACATTTTGGTGAGTATTAATGGAGTTAATAACTTGCTGAGTGACAGTCTTATGGTAACCATAACTTGAGACAGATGAAGTCTGCATAGCATGCAATCGGTGAAAACGTGTTCCACATGAAAATGGCAAAATAAGACTAATTCATCCCATCTGAGTATATGCCTGCATAGACAAGTAGCCATACATATGTTTTACATGGAATTTACCGACAAACTCAAAACAAATACAATAAAATATGTTGTTTTTCAAATAACCCTTGCTCTCTAATAAATTCAAAACTGCAGAGACAAGGTTTTTAATTTCTTACTAGTTTCTTGGAAATAAAAACTCATTCAGAATTTTATGCCAGCAACACATTCCAGAAAATTTAGGACAGGGGCGTGTTTACCACTGTGCTACACCACTTTTCCTGTAGTGTAGTCATTTTGGAAAAATGCCTTGCATGATTTAACCGCAATATTTCTTTGATATATGTTTTCAGTCTCTGAGATGTCTAGGGTCTACATTGACATGTTTTGAGCTTTTTAAAGCACCACATATTTGGCAGGTCTGGACTGCATATAGGCCAGTCTAGCAGCCACTCTCTCCACTTAGGAAACCATGCCAGTCGTAACACATTCAGAATGTGCCATGCTGACATCTTGCGGAAAGAACAAGGAGCATCGCCGAAAAGGAAACTTCTAGACGACAGCATATGTTGCTCCAAAAAACACACGTGCTTCAACATGAATGGTACCCATACCAATGTTCAAGTTATCCATGCCACAAAAAAAAAAAAAAACATACCGTGACAGTTGCTGGGTTTTGAACCTTATGTTGGGCCTTTTTCTTCTTTGGCCTGGAGAACACAATGCCCATTATTACTATGAACAGGGGGTGATTGGTCCAACTGCTGTACGTTTCACAGGGCATCATTTGATTTCAGATGAGCTCAAGCTGAGAGAAGACGGCGGTGTTTCAGGATGTTTCTTAGACATGCCTTCATTGGGTGCATATTACATAGCACTTATGGATGCAATGATGGTGTTTATTAGCAGTGGTTTTCCTAAGTAATCTCAGCCCTGTGGTTATATTCAAGAGAAATTTTACCGAGTCTTAGGCCCCTGGTGCCAATAGCTGCCAATCTCTTTTTCTGCAGGTGGTTGCTCAAAATAATCAAAATGGGCAGCCCCCATAGCCAGCACAACAATCACATTTTAGACAATTTTCATTTAGTTTTAAAACATTTTGCTGCATTTTTAATTTTCATTGGCTCTGCTTCATATTACACAAATTTGTTCGAAATATGAAATACTACTATATGGGAAACCAAAATGCCAAGTGGTCATTACTGCCATTTGAAATTTAAATTTGATCTACCAAAAAACAAAAACTAAAAAACAGACTTTGGGATATGGATATGTAAGACTAAGCTGATGGTGTACACCAGGGCTATACAACGTTATCCGGAAAGGGTCGGTGTGGGTGCAGGCTTTCATTACAATCAAGCAGTTACACACCTGATTCCACTAATCAAGCTCTTTAGCAAAGACTCTTGGGGTTGATTAGTAGTATCAGGTGTGTAAGAGCTTGGTTGGAATGAAAGCCTGCACCCACACCGGCCCTTTCTGGATAATGGTGAATAGCCCTGGTGTACACCACAGCATAAAATAATCAGTTACACCAAAATCATTGAGCAAAATTTCTCATCATAAGCCAAGTGCAAAATCCAACAACCAACAGAAAAGCAATACGTAAATTGGTGATGCGTATGTGAACAAAACCACACCTAACCTAAAATAGCACTCATTTTAGGATACATTGGCAAGGCATCAACATGATACTTCAACCAACGACATAATCACATTAGCATTTCTGTTCTAAGGTATATTACCAATCTTATAAAGAAATCATTTGAAAACCAAGGATAAAAATTATTAGCACTCTTGTCAGGTGATGTAAATAAAACCAAAGCTAGATGAACAATAAAATGTTGCACAAGTTATTCCCAGACAAAGGGAGTTGTATTGTGTCTGTCCACCACTATTGACAACTACTGAGTGTACATAATAATAATGATAATAATACATTTTATTTATTTATTTATTCATTTACAAAGCGCAAATTCTATATGAATATATTCAAATGCACCACAATACATATACATAAACATATGATACAAATACATATGACAGTAAGCATGTTAAATCGCATCGTAATTCGACATCAGGGGAAACGCAATGACTCATCATTTCGAAAGAGAAATATTGCAACTGACCTTCATAAGTCGGGTTATAGGTTCCTTAGAATAGGTTATCAGTTTAATATACCAATGAACAGTGTAAGGGCAATGTACAAAAGTTAAACTTGTGGAATGGCTGCAAACATTTTTGAGCACATTTATTAGGGGCGTAAATAACTGTGGACATGCTTGCATTTTCATGCATAAACTAACCTTGCTTGTCTGCATTTGTCTCCTGTCCAACTCATTCCTCATTATTTTGCCACCGTTGCAGACACGTTTTGACAGGGCAGACCATAAGGTATTCCCAGACACAGACAATCAACTATTTTTATTTTATAACTGTCACTCTGTTCCCGCAGAGCCAGGCCGTTGGAATAAAGAACATATTTAGCTGCATTTCTGAATGACAGCCTTATGTTATGTGACCTTCTTTGAATAAATATTTTATGCAAGTCTTGCCGATATTAGGTTATATGCAACAGGGAACACACAAATCAAATAAGTCATTTATTAGATCATGTACTGTGCCTAAAATAAAACAGAAATTTCCTGACATTAATGTATTTTGACTCTGCTACAACATTATTTTTGAGCATTCAGCATCTTTACCTTTTTTTTCCGGAGGCTCAAGTAGTTGTCCTTTACTTCTGTGATTGACAGCTATAGATAGGTGGCCACTCTACGGGGAATATATGACGACCTTTTGTAAAAAACCACGCACACACAAACACACACACACACACACACATGCAAAACAGGTCTCAAGGTTAACACTCCTATCTGCACACCTCCCCTTCTCTCATGTTCTCGCAGCAATCGGACGGAGACAATGGGCCGTCTTTGGGCCTCAGCAGAATGACCTTTTCACGGATGGACCATTCAGCCTTCAGTCAGCATCTCCTGTTTGAGCTCCGCACCAGCCGAGTGACAGATGGGGCACCTCCTCTACAGCTGTGGTACTCCAGAGATTCCTCAGCATATGGAGGTCTTACAACTATTTATGTGCCTTTTCTTCGTATTTTTTAACCTGCCGTGACATTTGTGTGTGCTTGCGCAATAAAAGGTCGCCATACATTTCCCCAGAGCATGCTCACCACGCGACAACAGTCAATCACAAAACAATGGGTCGCTTTCCAGTGAAGCATCGTACTGACAGTATCTCTGTGATAAGAAATATGCACAAAAGCTGAATTGAATGAATAATATTCAAAGAAGCACACATGGGCTTCCAGGTATTTCTTGGTCTAGTCAGGCTACAGTCCCAAGTTTCTAATCATGACCAAATTATCTTGCAAAATATATATATATTTATTTTTGCTGCAAAAATCCGCCTTCAAGAAGTCAGGTAAGGTAATTGTCAGCGAGGCTTAAATGTTGTCATACCCATGGCAGTATTCACACAGATTCTGTTGGGGATGGGGAATGAATAATGTGGTTAATCCTCCTTAACCTCACTCATAAAGCTGGTCAACTTGACCTGAATACCATAATTCTTATTGGGAAAAGAAGGTGAGTTTATACAACTATAATACTTGAATAGTAGTCCTCACAGCTGTAATAAAAGTAAGCCTGTAAAAAGCAGACATTTTTTATACGGGCTGGTTAAATGGAGTTCTCAAATGTACCACACGCATCATATCCAGATAAATACAACTGGACAAAACGCACTCATTAGAGAACTTCAATATGGCAATCAAACAAGGGCTGAATCAGTACTTTCCCCTGTAATGATTTAAATTCATTTCCAAAAAAAAAAAAGCATTTTGGGAAAAGAGACTCGGAACTTCAACATTGGGCATGAGCGTGGTCACGTTCCGGGACCACAAGAATCGTGACAAAGCGCTTTGGGAAGTATCAAGTTGGACATACACTCAACAAAAATATAAACACAACACTTTTGTTTTTGCTCCCATTTGTCATGAGATGGACTCAAAGATCTAAAATTAATTCCAGATACACAATATTACCATTTCTCTCTAACACTGTTCACAAATCTGTCTAAATGTGTGATAGTGAGCACTTTTGCTTTGCTGAGACAATCCATCCCACCTCACAGGTGTGCCACATCAAGATGCTCATCAGACACCATAATTAGTGCACAGGTGTACCTTAGACTGTCCACAATAAAAGGCCACCCTGAAATGTGCAGTTTTTGCTTTATTGGGGGTCTGGGGACTCAGAACCAGTCAGTATCTGGTGTGACCACCATTTGCCTCATGCAGTGCAACACATCTTTTTTCGCATAGAGTTTATCAGATTGTCAATTGTGGCCTGTGGAATGTTGGTCCACTCCTCTTCAATGGCTGTGCGAAGTTGCTGGATATTAGTGGGAACTGGTACGCGCTGTCGTATACGCCGGTAAAGCACATTCCAAACATGCTCAATGGGTGACATGTTCGGTGAGTATGCTGGCCATGCAAGAACTGGGACATTTTCAGCTTCCAAGAATTGTGTACAGATCCTTACAACATGGGGCCGTGCATTATCTTGCTGAAACATGAGGTGATGTTCATGGATGTATGGCACAACAATGGGCCTCAGGATCCCATCACGGTATCTCTGTGCATTCAAAATGCCATCAATAAAATGCACCTGTGTTCTTCATCCATAACAGATGCCTGCCCATACCATAACCCCACCACCACCATGGGCCACTCGATCCAAAACATTGACATCAGCAAAGCGCTCACCCACACGACACCACACACGCTGTCTGCCATCTGCCCTGAACAATGTAAACCAAGATTCATCCGTGAAGAGAACACCTCTCCAACGTGCCAGACGCCATCGAATGTGAGCATTTGCCCACTCAAGTCTGTTACGGCGACGATCTGGAGTCAGGTTAAGACCCCAATGAGGATGACGAGCATGCAGTTGAGCTTCCCTGAGACGGTTTCTGACAGTTTGTGCAGAAATTCTTTGGTTATGCAAACCAATTGTTTCAGCAGCTGTCTGAGTAGCTGGTCTCAGACGATCTTGGAGGTGAACCTGCTGGATATGGAGGTCTTGGGCTGGTGTGGTTACACATGGTCTGCGGTTGTGAGGCTGGTTGGATGTACTGCCATATTCTCTGAAACGGCTTTGGAGACGGCTTATGGTGGAGAAATGAACATTCAATGCCCGAGCAACAGATCTGGTTGACATTCCTGCTGTCAGCATGCCAATTGTACGCTCCCTCAATGCTTGCGCCATCTGTGGCATTTTGCTGTGAGAAAAAACTGCACATTTTTAGAGTGGCCTTTTATTGTGGGCAGTATAAGGTACACCTGTGCAGTAATCATGGTGTCTGATGAGCATCTTGATGTGGCACACCTGTGAGGTGGGATGGATTGTCTCAGCAAAGCAAAAGTGCTCACTATCACACATTTAGACAGATTTGTGAACAATGTTTGAGAGAAATGGTAATATTGTGTATCTGGAATGAATTTTAGATCTTTGAGTCCATCTCATGACAAATGGGAGCAAAAACAAAAGTGTTGCGTTTATATTTTTGTTGAGTGTAGCATTCATGGGCTTGTCAGTGACACTTCATGATTATGACTTATAAGTGTTTGGTGAATGGAGTACAAGCACATGCCCTCTAGAGGGCTTTTCAATGATCCCCGTAGATTCCTAGATTCGGGCCTGAGATGAATCACTTCATTTGAAACTACCCATTGGCGTCATGAGACAAAAAAATATCACAGTGGTCACTAAAATTGACCTTTTGCATTACTAAACTCTCATTACTACTCTGCACTATTACATGTGACACATTCACCTTACCCCTTAAAAAATCTGCTTTGCTAATATCTATTGAAATGCAGGGTGTGATGTCACATGAGACGTCCTTTCACTGTCCTGCTTTGTTGCCTGTGTTGTCTTGATAGCAAAATACACATGGAGGGCAAACTAAACATAATCTTCCGTGTAGTTTTATCACTATCCAAGAGGGATTAGACATGAAAAATGATAGCCAACAAAACATATTGTGAATTCATTATGTACTTCTGAAATGGTACATGCTGTATTTTCTCAGGATTTTTTTTTTTTTCCAGAATGTATTCTAACAATTAATTGTTAAAATACATATGGCCAAAGAAGCGGGAAGAATTATGTTTTTAATCAAACCAAGGTGGGCTTTCAGGCAGGAAAACTTGGAGGTTGTTTCAAATCTTTGCCAGAGAGTAATTCAGCGCATTGTGAGGAAATTCTCAACACAAGTCAGGTCAAGATCATTCCTTCAGCTAACTACAGAATACAGAGCTAGGAAAGACAGGTTCCCAACTTTCACTAGCTGGCCAGTTTATTAGGTACCCCTTTGGAATGCTGGGTATGACCTCTCTTGGTCTCATGAACAGCCTGAATTCTTTGTGGCATGAACTCAATAAAGCGCTGGAAACAATGCTTACAAATTCGGATCATGCTGACATGATGAAATAGCACTGTTGATACAAATCTGACAGCTGCATATTGAAGCTGTCAATCTTCCATTCAGCTTCATCCAAAAGATGTTCTATTGGATTGAGATCAGGTGACTGTGGAGTCCACTGCGTTACACAAAGCTCATCTACATGTTCAGGGATCAGTCCAAGATGACATGTACTTTGCTAAATGGCACGTTGTGTAGTGGGAAATACCATTTGGAGGATAATTTGAGGACGCATATGTTCAGCAATAATACTCAGGGGCGCGTTTCCCATAATCGTAGTTACTAACTATGTTAGCAACTTACACAGTTCATCCATTCACAGTCAGAGGGCACAACTATGTAAGTTAGCATCTGTGCTTTCAGGAAACGCACCCGAGGTCAGTTAGCATTTAAGTTTTACTCAGTTGGTATTAAGGGGCCCAATGTGTGCCAAGGAGATATTCGCCAAACCATCACACCACCACCAGCAGCCTGAACTGTTAACACAGGGAAAGGGGCCTCCATGGATTCCTGTTGTTCACACAAAGTTCTGTCCCTACTATCTGCGGGTCACAATAGGAATTGAGATTTGTCAGACTCGGCAACATTTCACGAATCTTTGCCATCCAATATAAGAGCGACTCTGCCCTATGTTCCCTCGATTTCCGGATCACCACCGACACGAGAGACACCCAGTATGGTCTGCTGTCGTAGCCCATTCACTTCAACGCTCACCATGTTGAGCAGAGACACTCTCCAGCACTGCACTGTATTCACGTGGTTATTTAAGTTACCTTCACCTTCCTGTCAGCTTGAACCAGTCAAGCCACTGTCCCCACCCCTCTTATTAAGGCTTTTGCCCAGAACTGCTGTACCACTGTACCATTCTCTGTACACTCTACTAGAGACTGCTGAGCAAGAAAATCCCAAGAGATCAGCAGTTTCTGAGGCGCTCAGACCATCCCGTCAGACACCAACCATCATTCACTCAGGTCAAAGTCACTCACATATCTTCCCCATTCTGAAATGTGGTTCGAAAAACAGCCGAGCCTCCTAACCATGCCGTTGCTGCCGCATGAATGATTGCCTGGTGAGATATTTGTATTTATGAGCAGGTGTACAGGCATGCGCACACAGACGCAGGCGGAGAACAATTTTAATGGAGAAACAATCCCGGCAAGTTTTTATAAAGGTCATTAAAAATCTTATTTTGAAGTTTACGTCAAAAATGTTTGAGTGCCTCAGAGGAACGACACAAACGGACCTCAACGGAGAACTGTGTAACGGGTTACTCTGTCAAACCAATAATTCTCTGAGGCATTTTAGGATTTTGGTGAAATAGTAATGCCATAAAATTATGGCTGCACTTCTAAAAAGGGCATGTGAATTCTGACCCATATTGAGGAAAAAATGTATATTTTCCTCAATTCAGGCCGCCAGTGCAGACATGTCCACTGAATCCAACAGCCCAGAGAAGAGTGACAGTGAAGACCCCAGTGTAAGGTGCGCCACACCTCCCCTCTCCTCTTCAGCTTCTGAAAGGTGGTTTGCAATTCAAATCAGCCTGTTGTTGTTGTTCAGAGGAAGACAGGCAGAGAATGGCTCAGAAATGTAAGATTTTTGTGGGGTTTTTTTTTTTGTTTGTTTATAAACCACCATTATTTTTACATCCAATAATACAAAAGAGCACGACACGAGACCTTAAATACACACTACTCATTATATTTCAGTAAGGGGGCCAGGGTTTGCTTATTCAACAGTCATATGATTTGAGATACAGGGGCTATTAAAAGTCTGTACACACAAATCTAAATTGCAGGTTTTTATAATGTGAAGCCAAATCATAAATATCAGATTTTTTTCAATAGTTAATGTGACCACCAACTAAAACCATGAAGGGAAAAATTCAAACATTTTAAGAAAGAATTTAAACATGAAGCCTACTACCAGAGGTTGCATAACTCTCCACAACCCCAACATATACTTATTTGGAAGCAGCTTTTATCACTGCCCGTCTAGACAAGCTCCCCAGTCCAACTGAAGAGAAGTAGCCTAAAGTCATTTTAAAGATGATGTCATGACCATAAAGACTTTATCGTTGGTTTGGCATTCCTTGGATGATGAAAATGGATGGTAAGTAAAACCCTTTCTCACAAAAAAAAACACCCAAATCAGTCTGAGCAATGCCAATAATGCATTCAATCATCCAAAACCATCTGGGCAAATTTTATAATCTCATGAAATAAACGATAAACTTTAAGGCCTTAATTCTATAAAATATGTTTGGTGCAAAGACAGCGCAGCACTCCATTCAAGGAAAATCAAAGTAACATTTCAAATGAGCGAAATTTCGGAGGGGAACTTTTTTTATCTGTAAACTTATTATATCCACGGACACACTTCAATGTAAACAGTACACACTAAAGAATGAATGGCCAATTAGAGCCTCTAGCTACCTTTCCAATTAAATGCTTTACGATGTGTTTACATGTCTTAAAGTTAATATTGTCTCTTCATCAAACATGTATATTTCATGAAGTTTATTGCAGTTTTTTTAGTAAATCAATCATTTATAACTGGACTACATTTCAAGGTATTATTGAAGTCTCTATTCCATTAATTATTGATAGGGAACCCGGAGCACTTAACCTAAAATAATTTTACCGTCTAATGACCAATTACAATGGATCAAAAACTTGGAAGTGAATGTTCAAAGCAATTATTCAGCATACAGATGGCAACCTTTACCAAGCTATTAAAAAAGAATGTGCACCAATGTAATTGTGTGAATAGCATTTTACTATACCATTCCCACATTTTCAAAACTTGTAATGCTCACTTCTAACAGCAAAAGCAGTTTGATAAGCATTGAAAAAAAAACCTTCTGCAACCATACCAGAATACAGCTGTGAATGCTTAACAGGAGCCTCCTTCAAGAAAAGCGTAACCGAGGATCTGGGACAGTATACAAACTGCACCGCGTAATTTTCATGAAAATACGAAATTATTTTCCAGGACATATCCCCCAGTGCCGGTCTGTCTCCACTGCGGGAGGGCATCCATTCCCATGAGCCCTTAATCAGGATGAAAGATGTTGATGCGAGACGCTGTATACGGTAAAAACTAATTTACACAGAACCCACCAATCCCTTGAACCGCATAGTTAAAACAGGTCTCCACTGATGTTCACACATCGATTTTGTGACAAGTGTGACTAATTTGCATCCAACATTTTCCAGGCGGCGTCCCCAGCCAAATCAGGCAACACGACTGTATAATAACGTTTTCACCTAAGCTAATGTTTACGCTCTAGTTCCCCTGATGAGACATCAGGTAAAGAAAAAACTGAAGGAACAACAGAGAAGAGGAAACGAATCAGGTTTAGAAATGAATGGAGAGAGAAAAATGGAGAGATGATGAGGAAAAATGATGGACAAATGACAAAAACTACAAAGTATACCGGTAGAAAGGGATAGTTTAAAGATCTGCAGCAGTGCAACAGAAGTTAAGAGGAAAGAGCGGAGGGGAAAGATCTAGAACAGTGGTAAATAGCGCTACAGCAATGATGAGAAAATGAAAGGAGCAGGGAATATGAGATGATGCAAATAAAGGATAGAAGCACATTAAGAGAATGACACCTTTTGAGGTGAAACGGGTGACGGGCGACATGGCATTTTTGCCAAGGTCTCCCATGTACAGCACAAAGCTCTCCTACAAGCTGCAGTGCTGGATCAGTACGCTGGGCGGAAGCCAGGAATTACCCCTTCAGCAGTGATAACTAACGCTGGAGTCACCGAGACCTGGAGCTACACCGTAATATCCAGGGAACGGCTTTAGGTGGTTTTAGTGGGGCTTATGCCTGTTATTTTTCTCTCCCAGACTGCATCACCCATGGCTGACCCTTGGGCAACCAAAACAAAGTATAAACTGCCACACTAAACCCCCAAAGCTCATAGAAATAACCCACATAATTCTGACTTTGCAAGCAGGTTTAGCATTTCGAGGCACAAAACTAAAACTTCTTGGAAACTTGAGGGGCTGAACTGTTAATCAAGACCTTACCATGGGATGTAACCGCACAGGCCATGATAAAAAAAATGTTTTTTTTTTTCACTTACTTCGCGCAATTCAAAACATTGAAGTTGAGCATTAAAATAGAATAAATCTGCAATAAAAATGCCTATCTTTGGGCCACAAGGCTAGGTTAAGCAGTGCGGAACACAGGACCAGGCACTATTAATGGCCTGGTTTTCAGACCACACGGGCATAAAAGCACGAGAATGTCTCAGAAGAAGGCAAAACTACGAGCCAATAAGGACTAAACAAACCTAAAGTCACTTGCGAATATCGGATTGATGTTCTGTGAGATTCTCCAGTACAGCTGGAAGTAAAGAGGTGAGTTTCTTACCCGCTTCCTCTGGGGACACTGGGGAGGCGCTGTCCTGGGACAGGGTAGTCCAGCTGGAGTCCTCATCGCTGTGGGCCAGGCTCTGGATTCGGTTGAGGGCACAGTCTGTTTTGGCGCCGTTCCTGGGCCGGTCCTTCTTGGTCTCAGGGCTGGAGGAGGACGAGGCAGCCGAAAGCGGGGGGGCGTACCCGGGACTGGGCTGCTTGGGTGGGGACGGAGGCGGGCGGGGCGTCTCATTCCCGGCCAGCAGCGGCATGGTGGGGTCGTCGTCTTTCGGAGGGTCTGGGGGGTCGGAGGCGTAGTAGTCCAGGAGGCTCTTGCTTCTCGGGGGTGGGGCCTTGGTCTCCTTCTTCTCTGGCTTCTCTGGTACGTTGTTGCACCCGTCACTCTCGTCTTCACTGCCCACAATTGGTTCGACGGCGGTCGGGTTCTTGTTCAGGTCGTTCTGCTCCGCGGCCTTGCGTAGCTGGTTGGCGCCGTTCTTGGCCAGCTTAGGGTTCGCAGAAGAGTTGGACGAGGAGGAGGAAGAGGGGGCACTGGGGAGCAGCAGAGGCTCGCCCAGTCCCATGGCGCTCTGGATGTTGGTCAGGGCGTATTTCTTGCGGCATTTGGGCGGGGTGCCTGAGCCGCGTACCTCAGGGTTGCCTTGCTTTATGACATCACAGTTGAGAAGTTGGTTGTGGGAGGAGCGCAGGCTGAGAGAGGTGGGCGGGGTGGGGAGAGGGCTGCTGCGATTGGCCACGTCGGATCCCGGGGAGCCGCTGTGGGGCTGCGGTACGCACACTGACATCATAGTGGAGGAGGAGTCAACTGAAAATGGGAAGGTTCCAGAAAGAGTGAACAACAGTAACCAGCGACGCATTGCGTACAACTTTGATACGCTAAGAAAAATCAAAGTGACACTATCATTAATAAGCTGTTTGTGAATTTGGCGCTCGCGGTTGCGCTAATGGCAAATTGACTGATTGATTGATCGATTGATTGATTGATTGATTGATTTGTGAGTGACGCTCAAGTCTCATCACAATACTCCTTCCTAAGCTTCTCTCAGCCAGGAGTAACAATATAAGCCAGGGATGGACCAAACTGGCATTATTGGAGAAGTTTAAAATCTAAAACCTAAAAAGTAACAGAATAACAGCAACTGCTTAAAAAGCATTTCACACGGTAAAATCAAGGCCTCTTTAGGACTGAGAATTGATCTCAATCTGCTGTCTCCCCTGCTAAAAGTAAAACAAGATTTCTCGCTCTGTGGTTTGGGGTTGCAAAAAAACGAAGGCAGTAAACCAATTAACACAACAATTAAGCCTCGTGCTTTGTTAAATTACACTTAAAAGGGTTCAATTTGAGCTATTCTTTGTCTGGAGACTTCAAGAATAGTTTGTAGGGAGAAAAAAATGGAAAATCCTTTGAACACCACTGGTCTCCAGATCTCTGAAGAATGAAAAAAAAATCAATGTTTCATATAAACTTCCGAAGACCTTCCCAAGAAACATCCTGAGCTCTGGTGCTGTCCCAGGTTGAACCCGCAACTACGGCAAGTGTTCCACAAATTAAATGAGTTAAACTCAACAAATATCAATGAGACCCAGCTCTGACAGCATCAAGGATGAATATCTTAGTTCTGCAAGGGTGGACAATGGTGTTCTGAATATGATGAGCAGTGCGGCAATCAATTTCATTGACCCAATAGGGAAATTCCGCCCCAGAACATAACCAACCCTACCCAGCCAGAGCACAATGCAAACGGTCAAAATCCCATCCTGAAAACAAAAACACTTTCAAGGGCTTTGACAGCCACATACAGTGCTTATCAAATTTATTAGACCACCACCCAATGCAAGGTTTTTGCCACAGCTGCCCTAAATTAACAGCATTGGTAATTACCAAAATAATTTTTTCAGTTTCTCTAATGGTTAATACACCAGTCTGCGCAAGCTCTTTAATTAAAATTATATTTTTAATGCTAAAATAGAATTATTGTTGTTACAAATTTTTGAATTCACTGTTTTACAAAAAACCAGGAAAAATAGTTAGGCACATTATTATTTTTTGATTAAGATGGCAAATTAATTGCAGTTAATTGCATTCCTGAACATACAAATTAGTTTTAGTGGTTGAATGCAAGCTGTTATCAAGGCCAAAGGAGGCCATACAAAATATTTATTTTTTTTGGTTTTTATGTTTGAATAAGGACTTATTTGGTTGTTTCAGTTTGTTACTTGTCAAATAAATAACAATATAATTTTTAAATTTAAACAAGTTCTATTTCTATTTCAATTTCTAAAATATTTGTGTCTTCTCATTTTCATGACAGGTGGTCTAATAAATTTGTTAAGCACTGTACGTGACATAACATTTGTGCTACACTGCCCTCCAGTAATCTGCAGCAATGTAACATGACACCATTGAATCAGATATGTGGCCCAGCATTTTCCTTCCGCTAAGGGGGTGACCTTACGTATAATGACGTGGGGCTGTCTTACCTGGAAGCACTTCAGACATGAACCACTGGAGAGGAAGTTCGCTGGCCGAAGCAGTGGGGTTGGGCAGTTATTATAATTCTGCAAAAAGGAGAACACTTTACCCAAAGTCACACAGAAGGAATGGATAGAATATTAGTGTAGGACATGAATCATTTTCATATAAGTAGGTGCCAAATTATGCTCTTATTAGGCATCCCCACAAATTACATTCACCATAACAACACGTGAAATCTAACATTCACAATCTAACTAACACAGCTAAATTTGTCAACATGCATGAATGAAATGTAGCGGACGGGAGACAATGGGAAAATTGAAAAATGCACGGAGGTCTAGGATGGACAGCAATTTGTCATTCAGTCACTCTAGATCAGTTTGCATGCACAAACGCATCAATACCTCTTTCCTCTTGCAGCTTTCAATAGGTAGCAGTGCTCAAAGGTGTTTATTCTAATAAATGAGATTTTTAATCATGATTTATTGCCTTGCTTAATGGCTTGTACTCACACAGGAGTCATAAAAGTGTATTTCTGTTCTCAGAGTACTCATTCGGATGGAAGAAAAGCAGGGCAAAATGTACTCGGGGATCGGCAAGAGATTTATAAGAGGTGTCAGCTTGGGAAAACAAATTAGACTCCCTGCTATCTTAACAAATTGGGTCTTCTTCCTGCTTCTATTTACTTTGAGAGCACTATACAAGAAAGTTGTGAGCCCGAGTTTCAAAACTGAGAAAGGAGCTCAGCTACAGTTTTTGTTCTGACAACCCCAAGGACAACCTTTGAAATCTATTAAGCTATGTGGTGGAACACAACACAATATCTATCCATCCGTCCATCCGTCCAATCACAACTGTTAGCTCTGAGTACAGAACTAGAGCACTCGGCTACCGAGTACATGTATCCCCCGAAGGCCCTCCAGTTGGGCCCATATTGTCTCAGAGCACGAAAAAAAATCAATAGGTGTCGTGAACTTACCATAATACATGTCCCTGCAAAATTTGAAAAGAATCGGTGCACTTCTGTGGTCTGTAGAGCGTTCACAACAAAATCTCTGCGGACTCGTGACGAGGCCAAATCCATAGTATCCTCCGAACTTGTTCGGGGAATGCAATAACACACAAATTCTCAAAGTAAGAAACGTGGGCGAAAAGAAATTTCCCTACTAATACAATGACCCCTTTTAAATTATTGAAACATCCGGAAGAGTGTTTCCGCTGGAGTGGTCAATTCAAGTAAAATATGGGAAGAAATATTGTTATTCTGACATAAAATAGGATGTCTGATTTTGCTTGCAAAAATATTATAGACTGTTATAGAACAGTTATTGTGTTCTAAATCAAAAACAAGTATGCTGAACTTGCATCAAACAACGGGACAGTGGAAGTTCAAAATTAATTCAAACAGGTTATTACGTAGACACAATGGGCTTATGGTTTTTGGCACTCTGCCAGCTAAAAGCAGGCCAGCACTTCACAATTTCATTTAAAATTAGCTTCCTCTGGAAACGTTTACATCCGCAAAGCCCGACCTGTCTCCTGTCACTTCCTGGTTGATTCATACAGGAAGTTAACCTCCCAGCTAACACCAGATGGTCTCATGTTGTTACAGCATTACCTCTACCTGGCAGCAACATAGTAGAAATGTATTTTTGTCGCAGGGTGAGGACAGTTTAATTCATGCCAGAGGCGCAATTCCACAAAGAGAAGACTTTGACACAAACTGCCAAAAATTACCACTTGCTAATAATTTTGAAAGGAGGAGGCGAACATGAGGCTGTTCTCATAAAGACACATAACAAATACCTTCATAAACATTTTAACAAGAGTTGTCAGAAGACGACACAGCTCGCCAGAAAACTTTAACCTTGCCATCCACGAACGCAGACGCTGACGCAGACAGTATGGCAATAGCTCTCCGAGGACATTCGTCCCAGCGAGCTAAAAATCATTGTTCCTCTTAAAACTATTAAAATTGGATCCACAAATGTATGATGAAACCATTATGCATCCACTAATTGAAATGCTATGCCAATCGTAATAGCATTTTGACTGCCACTGAATAGAAAAAAAATCAACTAGGTTCTTCAGGATGATGGCCCTGGTTATCTCACTGAGGTAGAGATAAACTTTTCACCTCTCAAATACACAATTCAAAAAGAAATCCTCAACAAAGACTTAGAGGAGTGATTACTCTTATTTCTCGAACTGATCCACCTGTCTTCCACCCTGGAACAAAAAGTCTCGGAGGTGCATGCAGCTGATCAGAGAGCTGTGTATCGCAGCACAATCTCTCTGCCTGATCTACACCAGGAGCAGCGCCAAGTGCTGACAAGGACTTTCATCTGCACGCTAGTTTCTCCTTCGTCATCCGACACAACGCCTCATCCACCTGCTGCTCCCAACAGAGCAACAAAGACAACCGTGAAAAAAAAGGCTTTTTGAAGCATTACATAAAACGACCATCAAAATAATAAATATTTAGCGGTCACACTTTAGATGAAGTGTTGCTAATAAAGGCTTTATACAACATTTACGTTGTATAATGAAATGAGACATAATCTCTAAATAAATACATACATAAGCAAATTTCATGCTTCGTAAGGGGTGAAATTACACATCTTTATTCAGCATGTGATGCCAGATGAGACAACGATGATGTCACTGAGCTGACAATGTCGCCCTTCATAGAATTTAGCCAAGGGCTAAGTGACATTGTCAGTGAAATGACATCTGGCATCACATGCTGAGTGATGATGTGTTATTTCACCTTTTACAAAGCATGACATTTGCATATGTATGATTTATGAAGACATTATGCCTCATTTATGAAGGCATTATACATGCTGAATAAAGCCTTTACAAGCTAGACTTCATCTAAAGTGTGCCGTATTTAGCATTGAAAGAAGAGATGTCTGTCTCTGCCCATCATGTGCACAGGCAAGAGTGCAAGCCTTGTTCCTCTTTGAAATCTTCCCTTGAATAGTGACAGAAAAAGTACAGAAAAAACAGCCAAGTTAAAAAAAAAAACTTTATAAGGCCTCCATAAAACATTGCATCCGTTTCCAATAAAGGATCGCTATATTATAAAGCAGTAAAAACAAAAGCAGTTTAAACAAAAGCAGTTAAAAAGCAGTTTGCACCTCTGAGCAGCTGCCATAGGACCCTCCGGTGAATTTTAACGATGGTACAATTAAAAGGTACGGGCAGGCACCAGCTCCCCCAAACATAATAGCTTAATTAATCCCAAGGGACTTCCCAGTAACCCCCTTTTCTCATTTACCTTCCCCATTATTACTAGTTTATCATTCTTTTTTCAACTTTTCAACTACTTGCATAAATAGTACAAGGTTGGTTCTTTCAGGTCTTATAGGAAACGGATGCATTTTCCATTGTTGCTCATTTGAAACTTTTAAGTATCTCTATTTATACACACATCCAGGCCTGTAAGCATTAGGAGTGCTACCATTTTCATCATTATGGCTCTCAATGCCACCGCAATGGATGTGGTATCGAACAATGAAGGTGTGCCTTAAGTTTTGGCTCTCAGGTATTTCCAGGTATATTCAAGTATTTTCAAAAATATGAAAAAAATGGTTCAAAAAACGAACATGTTTTGTAATGACAACCATGTTAAAACTAAAGTTCCCAGATTTTGGGGATTAAAAGCAACTGAATAAACTAATAATGAAGTGTCATTTTTAAAACTTGGTTGACAGTAGCTTTGCAGTCAATGACTGCTTGAAGTCTGTAACTCTAAGATGTTTGGTTTTCTCCAAGGTGATGCTCAGCCAGATCATCACTGAAACAGTCTTCAGTATTACTACCTGACTTTAGGCTGTTTTCCTTCAGTATTGCCTTCGGCAAGAGAAATGCCTGCTTAATTTGAGTCAAATCAGTAGATTAACTTGGCCACTGCAGAACATTTCAGCTCTGTGCCTTAACGAAAAATCCTGGGTTGTTTTTGCAAAATGCTTCAGGCAATTATCCATCTGTACCGTGAAGGTCTGAAGCAATGAGGTCTGAGGCATTTGGCTGGACCTGAACAGATAATACGGTCCTACGAGAACGCAGAATTCATCCTACTGCATTTGTCAGTGGTAACATCAATAAATACAAAGAAATCAGTTCCACAGACAGTTATGCATGCCCATGCCATAACACTACCTCAATCATACTTCAGAAATGAGAGCAGTTCCTTCTCCTCTCCATACTCCTCTCTTCCCATCAGTCTGGTGCAAATTAATCATCTTGGCCTCATCTATTCATGTGATGCTTAGTTCTGAACTGTAAATTCCCCTCTGTTTTTTTGGTTATTCAAACTTAACACTGGTTTATATCTTGTGGTAATCTGTCTTAATTCACCCTGGAAAATTTCTCTCTTCCCTGTTGAATTTGACATACCTACACTTACGCCTTGCAGGGAGTCATGGATCTGGTTAATTCTTGTGAAGGCGTTTTTCGGAACCAGGGAACTGAAATTCGCTGCAGTTATTTTCCGCGGTCATCTGTGCATTTAGGTATCCCTGAGCTCACCAGTGCATTATTTCATTTCAGGAATGTACCAAATAATTTATTTTGGCCATTCCTCATGTTTCAGCTACTTCTCTGGTGTTTTTTTATTACTATTTTTCAGCCTAATGACGGCTTTCATCGCTGGTAGTGACAGCTCTCTGGGCTTCAGATTATGAGTTTGTTAAAGCAAACGCCACATGTGAATTCAACTCCACCTTAATCGGTTCCCTTTTGAGTACAATGATGAGGAAATAACAAACACATTGCCACAAAACAACTGAAGAGTTATTTGTCCAAATACTTTTGATCCCTTGAGAGCCTAGTCAGCTCTGAGTTCATATTCATCTTTTAATTTCAACTCAAATATGCCGAGGAAGACACCAGTAACTCTGTCAGAGTCCAAATATTGATGCATTTCACGGAATTTCAAAATTCAAATCTGCAGCATAGGAGTAATAGTTGCTAACCTTATCCACAACAGCACAAAATATGATGACCAAAATTTTGCCAAAGTCTATGAACATGAAATAGACTAATCCAAAAACGGGTATTACAGCAACCTCCTCAACTATGGTCAGAAACCAGGAAAGAGCAAAATGAAATACTTACCCGATTTGTCAGAGGGATACAATTCTCCAGGGTGGCGCCTTCCCATATTGGGAACGTCAGTACATCACAATCCCTCCCGCCACTGTGGTCCTTACAAGGCAGAGTATTTCCACTTTCTGAAAGGCAAAACACAAAGTCCCTTTAATGAGCAAAACTGGGCAGAAGAAGAGATTTCCGCCAAGGCCAATACCTTTCTCATTAAAATGGAAATTAGGTGACCACAGAGAGCGAATAAAAAGACATCAATTATTCAGCTTTTCATTAATGCCCATGTGTAACTGTAGTGGATAGGGTGTGGGACTCAATTTGAAATGCACTCGAGTGCCATACCTTAACCTAGGCCTCTGCGGCAAACAAAACTGCAGAGGCCGGATGGGAAACATCCAATATGCAGCCGTCAAATGCAGATGAGATAATGGCTACCTGAACGTTACTACAGTCAGGATGGTGACAGTTAGAGACTATCACCTCAGTACTGTATGTAATCCTACTATAAGGAAAACAGTCCTTCTGCCTGAATTCTCCTCAACTGGTCAGCCAATCAATGTGAAACTGCAAATGGGCACCGGGCGGTGGCACAGGCAAGGACAAAAAAAGCTGATTTATCCATTTTCCTACATTTATGCTGTTTACGAGCAAATTTAAGGCGCTTTACAAGCATTTTAGGAAAGTCGGCATGCAGTTATGGCAAGTGCATCCCTGGAAGTCTGTACGTTTCTGTGGTGTGCGCAGCGGCAAGCGAGGAGTAGTGCAAAGTAATGCAAGGTCTACATAAGACAATAATTCCAACAGACGACTGCATGCATATTTTCCTGTATTTCAAGACAGGACAACTTCAGAGTTGAAGTTCCAGTTAAAAAGCTACAAAAATAGATAACAGAAATAAGAATAAAATAACACCAGCATGAGTTAAAATAAATATTTCTATTTATTAATGGCACATCAGTTAAGTGCGCACACCGCACTAAGGCCGAGTCCTTCTCACAGTGGCCCGGGTTCAAACCCGGCCCAGGTCACTAACTGCATGTCTTCCCCGTTCTTCTATTCAGATTTCATGCCTACCACTACTGCACTTGTTGAATAAAGGTGAAAAACTACCCCCAAAAAATAATCTTGAAGATACATGCTACTGAGAGCTTTATAAATGTAATGATCCTCATTGGATTATCTGCATGGCTTGGAAAGAATGGAGAAGAGAAGGCAAACTGGAAAAGCTCCAGTGAAATCTATACAGAAGCAGCTAAGTTATAGACCCATCACGAGGAATCCCACGGAGAGCCTGTGGCCCTGGCCTGTGATGTAGTGGTCTGGGAATTGATGGCACATACAGTAAAGGGGAATGGCCCGTAGAACACTTGTGACAGCTTTAATCCAAAGCCATATATATTTCCCCACAATTGCTAAAAAAAGGAAGAATAAAGTATTAGGAACCTCTGTGGTCTTGACCTTGCGCTCTGCAAATCGCCATAGGTCTGCAGCAGAAATACAATTTCTGTCATGCTGAAACAACATGCGCGAAGCCGCTGTTAAAATGAGAGACTGAATGGAAATCACAACCTAAAACATGCATTATATTTAACTGTCTGAATTCATTGTCAAGATTCAAATCAGTGTTGTTGCTTGCCGAGACATTACTGAGGAATTACAACTATTTTATACTAAAATATTCAGAAAACCAACATGATTGAAAGTACACTGATGTAGAAAGCGCTTGATATCTATTTCTAATGCAATGGCAAAAGTGTGCTGTCCAGCTTTCCCTTATACTACCGCGAAAAATCGCAAGGCTGCTCGAGTAAACCATATCCAAAATTGCATATGTCATTGTCATCGCCATTCAGGAAATCATTTTTCATAGATAGCATTCAAAGGAAACCGCCAGACTAATCCCCAGAGTGATTTCGTTTTAACAAAATTCCAAGACCGGCATCTTGGTGGAACTGCTGAGTCCTCAGTATCATTGCATCTTCCCACAGACTCCACAAAGAAAAATGATTATTCATATGAAAAAAAGGAGGGCAGGGGTTTTCTGCTTATCTCAGAGGGCATCCAAGATGGCCTTCCAATTCCACTGCGCTCAGCATTAACTGCTTGAACTACTCCCACGAGCACTTTCATATCTCGAAAATCACGGCGTCCACAAAAAAGCTGTCGCCATTTGATGGACTAGACCTTTGCTCTCTCTCATGAAGGGCAATCTCTCAGGGAATGGTAATCCTTAAACTAGCAGCTCAGTTGCCACCAGTCTGCAGTAAAATAAGGGAAAAGGGTCAGCAGGGCCATGACAATCAGTTTAGGGCCCCTCACACTGAACTGCACTGGGCCGCCAATTTTTGATCAGACTGGAAATTTGAGGGACCACTCCAGCCCAGCTGTGCGCACCGCTCTGGAAGCATAGGGCCACTGATCTTGTCAACACCTCTCACTATCTCACTGGGTCAGGTGGGGTGCAGGGCATTCGTGAGGTACAACCCCAATTCTGAAATAGTTGGGACAAAATGTGAATTGTGAAAAAAATCAAAACGCAATGACTTTCAAATCACACCAGCCGGTATTTTATTCACAATAGAACAGAGATAACATAGCAAATGTTGAAACTGAGAAATTTTACAATTTTTTCCACAAAATGAGCTCATGTCAAATTTGATGGCTGCTACACGTTTCAAAAAAGTTGGGAAAGGGGCCTGTTTACCGTGGTGTAGCATCCCCTCTTTCTTTTTAACACAGAGTGGAGGCGTCGGGGCATTGAGGAGACAAGTTTCTTGAGTTTAGACTTTGGAATTTGATCCCACTCTTGTTTAATACAGGCTTCCAGCTGCTGGAGAGTTTTGGGTCTCCTTTGACCGACGTTTCGTTTAATTATGCACCAAATGTTCTCAATCGGTGAAAGATCAGGACTGCAAGCAGGCCAGTTCAGCACAAGGACTCTTCTACCATGAAGCCATGCTGTTGTAATAGCTGCAGTATGTGGTTTTGCAATGTCCTGCTGAAATACACAGGGCCTTCCCTGGAATAGATGTCGTCTGGAGGGGAGTGTATGTTGCTCTAAAAACTTAATATACCTTTCAGCATTCATGGTGCTTTTTAGAACATGCAAGTGTCCCACACCATATGCACTAATGTATCTCCATACCATCAGAGATACTGGCTTTTGAACTGAATGCTGAATTACAGGAGGGCTGGTCTTTCTCCTCTTCAGCCTGGAGGACATAACGCCCATGATTTCCAAAAAAAAGTCAAATTTGGACTCGTCTGACCACAGGACACTTTGCAACAGTCCATTTGAAATGAGCCTTGGCCCACAGAACACGGCGGCACTTCTGGATCATGCTCAACAATGCCTTCCTTTTTGCATGAGTTTTGGTGGCATCTGTGGATGGCTTGGCAGACTTTGTTTACAGACAGTGGTTTCATGAAGTATTCCTGGGCCCATTTAGTAATGTCAATGACAGAATCTTACTGGTGAGTGATGCAGTGGCGTCTGAGGGCCCGAAGATCACGGGCATCCAGTAAAGGTCTTCAGCCTTGTCCCTTACGCACAGGGATTCTTCCAGTTTCTCTGAATCTTTTGATGATGTTATGCACTGTTGATGATAAGACCTTCAAAGCCTTTGCAGTTTGACGTTGAGTAAGATTATATTTAAAGTATTCCACAATTTTTTTATGCAAGCCCTCTCAGGTTGGAGAGCCTCTGGCCATCTTTACTTCTGAGAGACTCAGCCTCTCTAAGACATCCCTTTTATAGCCAATCATGTTACACACCTGATACCAGTAAATTAATTACTTGCTAAATGTTCTGTCAGCAGATTATATTAATGATATTAATTAATATATTAATTGCTTTTTCAGCCCTTTTTTGCCTGTGTCCCAACTTTTTTGAGACCTGTTGCAGCCAGAAAATTTGAAATAAGCTCGTTTTGTGGATAAAAATGTAAAATATCTCAGTTTCATCATTTGAAAAGTTATCTATGTTCTATTGTAAATGACATATTGGCTCATGTGAACTGAAAGTGATTGCATTTTGATTTTATTCACGATTTACACTGCGTCCCAACTATTTCGGAATTGGGGTTGGGTAAAAAGGCATGGATCAATCAGGATGCTTTGGCCTTGCCGTGACTATTGTATAGCCTGCCAGGTGGTGGTTCGGTAAACCAAATGACAGCACATTCACAGACTACTTCCCACTAAAGCACATGCCTCACTAGGTCCAATAACCAAAGAAGGCCTTCCTTCAATTTTCAATCCAATCCCTGCCTTCCACGGACCAGTAAGATTGAAGGGAGTGGCCAGACTGATACGATGCCAATAATACACAAAAAACAAAAAACTGACCAAAGAGTCTTGTTCAAATAGTCACATAAAACTAGACATAAGAGGTACACTGAAACGCTATAAAAGTAAATTATCCTCAAAAGCAGGCGCCTTTGCCGTACGCCTGCCTCAGTGTACTCATATAGCAAAACAATGGTCACGATAATAGTAGCTGAGCCATAAGGTTATTGGACATATACTGTACAATGTGAGCCCTTTCCAATTTTGATAACGAGCTTATGTTGCACCAACATACAGCGGCAGCGCCACACTATATGGCATTACGGTCCCAGGCCCAGGAATATTCTTATTGGTCCAGAAATCTCATTGGCCCAGAATACTTCCATTTCTGCAGAGGAAAACCTATAAAATAAATTAATTATTCATAATGGTGACTCAATGCTGTAAAACTCAGGCCTTCTGGTAAATAGGTTCAACTGACCTCAGTACTGAAGGTTTATCACCCAAACCCTTTTTTCTGCACATAAAACACAGTTAACAAAAAGTTAGTGGGCTTAACTTACGTTCAGTGTAACTGGCACATGCAATCACAGCCTAAATTACTTAGTTTGATTCTCTCCAGGGGAAATGCTGACAGCAAGTTTGAAAGAAGTCACATAACATTTGAGATCAGTAGGGCAATATCTAATGTTGCCTTTTCTGTAAATAAACCATTGATATCCATCCATTCATTCTCTATACCTGCTTATTCCTCACTATAGTCAAGAGGGGAGCTGGATCAAATCCCAGCTGACTACAAGCAAAAGGCAGGGACCCACCCGGACAACTCGCCAATCAATCGCAGGGCGCACACACCAGTCACATACCGTTCGCTCTCACGCACATACCTATGGGCAATTTGGTGTCTCCAATCAGCCTCATATGCATGTCATTGGACTGTGGGAGGAAACCGGAGTACCCGGAGGAAAATAAACCATTAATATTATAATAAATAATAATTAGCTAGATTTTTTCCAAATAGCTAGGTTTGGCGCTCTCATCGTGACCAAGGTCCATATCAAATTTCTCTCGAGTTGGTTCAAGAGATTACAAGAAAATCTCTGTGACAGCATAACTGCTGATCCTCAGTATCCTGTGATACTTTCGTACGAGGGAACCCAATAAACCAGACCTTTTCAAAAAAAAAAAAAAGATAATAATAATAATAATGTAAAATACCTGCATAGCCTGTCAAGGTCCTTGCTGTCGCACAAACTCGCTATGCAGAATTGTGTTTTTCTCGGATTACCCAGAGCAGGGGGACTGGAGGTCCCAGAGGAGATGCAGGGTTTATGAAATTGCTGCTTCAATCATCTTTTTTTATTGCCATTTTTAAATCCACCCCCTCCGCTATGCCCAAGTCCTCTCCTTCACGTCCCCTAATCGTTTTGGCCCCCGTTCATATTGAAAACTCGCAAAAACAGCCCTGGGGATAGGGCGCCGACAGCCTCACTGCACTGACTCTGCTGAAGGGGGCTCACGGACCGCGTTCTGTGTGGGCTGGGACGTCCTGCGGCTAGTCTGCAGTGGGGATTTTAATTCCGAGCACACTGAGCAGGCCCATCCTGCATCCGTTCCATACAGTTAATATGTATGAGACATTAATCAACTTGTCACCACGCAAACCCTGCTGAACTTCAACAGAGGAGGCTGGGCTCCAGGGTGGGGTGAGGAGCATGGAGTCAGGGCGTGTGCCAGGAGTCAGGGTATGGTAGGACGCTGCGCGGAGAAGAACGTAGTCCAGCTCATCATCTGGACAGTCAACTCCTCTGAAGCAGTTTAGCAAGATAGGTCACCTATACCCTGCGCCCCATGACTATTTTCAAGCTTCAAATACTGGGCGCCAGTATGGCATGCAGGTCAAACAGTAATGCGTAAGGATCCCACAAGTACAAAAGTGTTTCAAGTCCCACAGGTAAGAGCAATTAACACAATGTACTGTAACTCCACCGATCAGCATCTAAAATTTTCATAAATCTCCCAGGTAATTGTGTTCAGTACAATTATAATATGACAGGGAAGTACGCACTAAGCATTCAGTTTCACAGGTAAGACTGCAAAGATTACAATGCGCCGGTAAATTACATGACACGCTCAAACCCCACAGCGACATGTTTACAACATGTCAACTCTCCCCAGATATTTGCGTAATATGAGATGAAATCGCACAGGTAAAGCCATAGAGTACATCATTCAGAAACTGCAACCGTAAGTGTCAACAATGCCCTGGAGCCACGCAGGTGAGCAGGTAGCATCTGATGAAACCGCACATAACACACGCAACCTATTCAACACTACCGGACTGGCACTCAGTGCGGCGTCATCGCCCACGCAGCTAAAATCATCACCTCATCGTCACCGACGCATAACCAACCCTGCAGCGGTTCATTACACACCGATATCAACACAGGCCCCGAAACTTCAAAGGATTCATCCCCTGCTTCTCCCTTTTCTCCCGCTGCTCTCCCCTCGCTCCGCAAAAACTGCCTCATTTCCCCAGTGGGTGAAACAGATGGCGAGAAACAAACCAAGAGACAGGCACTAGGCCCGAAAGCTGCAAGCTGCCCCCGGCGGGACTTAAAGGTGCACGAAGCACAAACCGACAGACGAGCTTATTTGCTTGAAACGACGATGGGGAGGAGAGGAGGGAGAGAGTGAGATAGAGGGAAGACAGAGAAAGAGAGATGACACGGGGGGGGGGGGGGGGGAGTGGATCGGGCAAGAGGGCAAGAGAGAGAAAGACGCACGACCTGACGCTACACAGCTCGGCAAAGTAAAGCTAGAAATGGAGGGTGACAGATGAAAAACAGGCATAAAGAGAGAGGAATGAGGAGAGAGGCAGACTGAGAGAATAAGGGCAGAACCCACTCACCTTAGCCTGTGTTTCTGCTGCCGCTAGCCCAGCGCGAGCACTGGATGTTAGAGGAGGGAGGGAAGGTCTGGTCACGTGACTGCAACACCAACGTCATACCAACTAAGCGAAGGTGGGAGGGAGGGTGGGAGGGAATGAGCGATAGAGGGGAGGACCGGCAGTATGGAGCGCCAGACGCTCCTCGCTTAACAATCCCACCATCGCCGAAAAGCAGAATGCGAAATAAGCAGGAGAAGCTGAGAGGAAACTGCCAACGACGGTAAGAGCCCAGGGTCTCGGAGGCTTATGGTACGCCATACAGACCTGACTTTGTTACATCGTCCTTTCAGTCTCACTTGTAAACAATGTACAACTACAGCACATAAACATTTCTGTCACTCTAGCAGGTGTCTAGCTGGCCGCTTCAAACCTTGCATAATGCCATCCTCTAACTTCTCAAAAATGAATATGTGCTTTTTTTCCCCACATGCTGCAAACAGACCCTGCCTGGGTGGCTCCAATCCAATTAGCCGGTTTGCATACAGACACGGCTCTGCTGTGCGCTCATATCTACCCATGAGGTAAAGAACAACCCAGGCAATTAAGCCAGGCAGTGTTTTACACCAGTTAAACTTCCAGTTTTTTTATTCAAATACTGGCTTGCATGCTGCATGCTCAAACGTGTCAAAACAACTGCAATAACATAAATTATTCACTTGACTCTTGTGAATATCAATGGAAACCCACATCCGAAGGGCAACAATGAAAAACAATATTGCACTGAAATGGTTCAATAATAAACTTTCTCGGTATATACTTCAGTTTGTCTGAAGGGGAATTTACGACCTAGATCCAAAATTTCAAATAATACAGATTCATTTGACCATGAATACTTCACATTTTTCACAAAAAATATCAAAATATTTCCCTAATCTACAAATTTAAAGCATCCAGGCTTATCAAATCATGATTGACTTCAAATGAATCAAGCAACAATCTGCATATTTTATGAAAAGTCACAATACTCACACTCATGCTTTGCTTTTCCTCAATTCAACATTAAAAGACATTTTTCTTTTGAATATAATGTTGACAAAGCCACTGATCAGGCATGAAATCAGTTATTTGTTCCTGCAAGCACACAATGTCACCAGCAAACTTTGGCGGTTGGATCTCCATGGCGACAGCTCACGGTCGCCATGGAGGTGATCAGGTGATGGAGGTGTTTCGGGAATTTACACGTGAGATTTATTAGCTTCACTCAGCAAACAGAGCTTGAACAATCATCCTCACAGCCGTGCGGAAATTTCAGGAACTATATATAAAAGGCCTCCAAGGAAAAAACGCACCCAAGTGATAAAGACCTTTATTAAGCGAATAACAAAATGTGCGCTTGTATCTGTGGAGGAAGGTTTGAATTTAATTCAAGCACAGTAATCCAGTAAATGTCTAACTTCTGCCAGGAGGTCTGTAACCGATTCAATTGTACAAACTTTGAGCGATTAAATAATTAATACAGTACAATCCTTCACAGAAAGCCAGAACATAATGTCAGATGGGACGAAGAACAAACTAGTGTCAAGGTGGATATAAGAGATATCAGATTAATGACAGGATGAATTGAACTGCGCAGGATTAAACTGCATTTATTCAGCAACAAAAATCAATATCTTAAACAGCTCTTTAGACCCAAAGTGTAAAAAAGCATGTGCGTACAGCCCTGAATTCAAATACAAGACCCTTCGGCTGATACACTTGGGCCCCTAGTTTAGTGCCTTAGCAAAAACAAAAAAGTATGTAATCATTAGGTTATGCACAATTTTGTTGTAAATGACGTAAACTGTCTCGGCCAACTTTGGTATGTTTTTGGTCTGCAATAAAAGCATTTCTGTCACGATGGGTTGAATGACTTATGAGAGGGTACTTCAAAGAGTAAAGCCAGTACTGCTGCTGGTGCTTCATGCTAAAGAGCTCATTTGCATTTTGACTCACCCAGATCACCTTTTAATGCACAAGCTATGACATATGGTCGTTGACTGAGAATGAATCCCAGCCAGCAAAGCTGTTTCCAGATACAGTAAATGCATATTATTTACATCATACACCATATATAATGCCTACGGTATAAATGGTGATAGGGTTTAATGGGAAGGAGAGGGTGAAAACGCATTTTTAAACATAGGAAATTTTTCTTTGTGTGGTCGGAATGCAAAAAAATTTATCGCAGTCTCACCATTGAGCAAATACCATGAGTACCATATTGAATATGGTTTAACTTGGCCTACATCTTTTCACGGAAAACACAATACCTGGTCAGCTGACCTTGATCCCCCAAACAAGTATGTCCATTTACACATCACAAAAGCATTCCAGAGAGAGCCCGTCAAAGTTAGGCACAAGGTTTTCACCTACCATGATGAAATTCCCAGTGCATGATAGCATTAACACACTGGATTAAAGGCAAATGACCCCGGTTGATCTGATTAGTCGGAAAGGAACCAAACCCCCACTATGTCCACAGGCAATTAATTTGTCTTAAACCAACCCTTATTACAAAAGCACCACAACTGCATTTTCACCTCATGCCGTGAAATTATTTGAATGGAGTTAGACACGCCCAGTTCAGATCTCAAATACTGTTAACACTTGCATTTTCCAATTTAGATTGTCAAGTTAGGGCTCTGAATGTGACTAACCACAGGACCAGGTACATCCATAAGAGCTGCCAAAAAAACTCAACAACCTTTAAGGCGAGCTAAAACAAGCTGCTGACATTGTCAAGCAATATCCCCGCAACTGGCATTGCATTTTTGAATGTTTATATGCATTCAGATTTCTAAAGAACTGTACTAATCGCAAAGCTGTTAATTTCCTTGCAAAAAAAAAAATTGGTCGCAGATTATGCATCAGAAAACTCGAAGAATTATCCCAAATTGTTTTCATGACGCACCTTTATGTGTTTTTATACCTTGATGCCAAATATGATCGCAATCGGATGATTATTTTGAAAGTTGTAGCCCGGACACAAGACATTACAAATTTCCCACAAATTTGTCGCTTTTTGTCCCAAAACGTGAGAAATTACAAATTTATTTTCAAAATTGTTTTTCATGACGCACCTACATGTGGTTTTACACCTCGATGCCAAATATGATCAGAATCGGATGATTAGATTTGAAGTTATAGCCCGTACAGGACACATTACAGATTTCCCAGAAATTTGTCGCTTTTTGGCCCAAAAAACGTGAGAAATTACAAAATTATTTTCAAAATTGTTTTTCATGACACACCTTTAAGTGGTTTTACACCTCGATGCCAAATATGATCAGAATCGGATGATTAGTTTCGAGATTATAGCCCGGACACGACACATTACAGATTTCCCACAAATTTGTCGCTTTTTGCCCCAAAACGTAACAAATTACCGAATTATTTTCAAAATTGTTTTTCATGACACATCTTTATGTGGTTTTACACCTCTTTGCCAAATATGATCAGAATCGGATGATTAGTTTTGAAGTTATAGCCCGGACACGACACATTACTGATTTTCCACGAATTTGTCACTTTTTGGCCCAAAACGTGAGAAATGACAAAATTATTTTCAAAATTGTTTTTCATGACCCACCTTTATGTGGTTTTACACCTCAACGCCAAATATGATCAGAATCGGATGATTCGTTTCAAAGTTATAGCCTGGACAACAAACGCGTCGGACGGACGGACTGACGGACGGACCCCAATTTTATATCCCCCGCAACAACGTTGTTGTGGGGGATAAAATGAAATCTAAATTCACACTTTTCCTCACTTTTGTCTATTCAGAATTATTATACAAAAACATTTACGATGGCTTCGAAAACTATTTAGGCCCCCTTGCACACTTAATAGATCAATGTATAATGGATAAAATTGATGTTTCTGGCTATTAATCCATACACAATTAAATCATTAAGACAAGCTCAGAGCAAGGTATCATTTTGAAAATCCACAAAGTCAATCACATCTTTGATTCCCATTCAGCATTTATCTACAAGACCTAGTTGAAGGCAGTTCCTCCAATAGTTCCTGGCAAATCCATTCATGCTGAATCAGATTGGAAGCAGAGCGTCAGAGCTGCCATCTCCAGGTCTCTACATTTTTTGGATGTTCAGTGGGGTTAAAGTGTGGGCTCTGGCAGGGCCATTCAATGGCACTGGAGCGTTGTTTTAGTGGTCCGCTTCGGGCCATCGTCATGCGGAAAGGTGAGCCATTGACCCAGTATGAGGTTTTGTTCACTCTGAAGCAGGTTTCTTTCAGGTACCTCTCAGTATCTAACTGTGCTACAGAGGACCTTCATAGCATGACTTTGCAGCCACCATCTCTCAATTTAGGGATGGCATCAGCCAGTTCATATTAACATTACCTGATTTTTGATACACTGCTTCAAATTCAGCTGAGAGAGTCAGAGTTTTGCCACATCAGACCAGAGAATTGTAGTAATAGCGCTGTTGGCGTCCTTAACGTGCTGTTTAGCAGACTTTGGACGGGCTGCATTACAGCTTTTATGTAGAAGAGGCTTCAATCGAGCAACTATATCACAATGCTTTGATGGATGGAGAGCTTGTGAGGTTGTCCATCAGACAGGCTCTCCCGTCTCCCTTTATGTAGAACGGCCAGCTGTCTATAAGTCCTGGTAGTTCCAAATCTCTTCCATTTCACCGTGATTGAGCCCAATGTGCTACCTATAATATTGAAGACTTTGGAAATGGTGTTATACACTTTCCCAGATTTATGACTACACACAATTTGCTCGCAAAGGTCAATGGATTGGCCCTTGGTCTGCATGGCTTAGGTTTGATCTGACGTGCTCTGGGAATTGTGGGACGAAATACACACGTCGTTGCATTTCAGAATCATGTCCAATCAACTGAATTTGCAACAGGTCCTAATAGTGACTATCCTAGAAACATCGGAAGATAATCAGTGTAAAGCACTGCGCTGCGGTGGCGGAGCGGAGACGGACTGAGCAAGCATCTGGTGTAATTTGGGGGTTACGCCAGATGCGTGTTTGGTCTGGCTGCGCTCCGCCATGGCAGCGCAGCTGATAGGATTCACTTTGGTCAATGTGTGAGGTTACACTGGATCTGCTGCGATGCATTTCTCGTCCGTCCCAGCTCTGGCAAACCAGAGCCGATGGCAGCAGATACACAAGACTTCTAATTTTGCGAGATTTTGCACAAACGCAACACTTCAGCAAAGCAGATCGATCGGTACACAGACATAACATTAAAACATACAGTTAATTTTCAAAACTTTGTGTTTGGCGCCAGTTCGCAATACAGGAAAAAACAGCAACCAAAGTAAGAAAACATACAGACTAAACTTAATCAACAAAACATTTTACAAACAAATGACAAACCCAACACAAACAGGAAATTAAGAACATTTATGAATAAATAGACTAATTATCCATGGTAGAAGCACAAAATCTCGAAAAATAAACAAATTGAAGCAAGTCAACCATTCCTCAACACTTTGATTAAAGAACAAAGGCTGTTGCCTGTTTGTAATTGCACTCAATTAGGAGATAAACCTACGTTTTTTTCGAACACGAGGTATTTATCGTAGGATCGATACCTGGAAAGTTCATTTGATGTAATGTAAATTTCCAGGTATCTAGCCTACGATAAATACAGAGTGCTCAAAAAAAACAGTAGGTTTATCTCCATTCTACCATGACTCTTGTCATCATCCCTACGAAAATATTTTTTATAGCAAGGTCTTGACCCAGTGCAAGGTAGTTTACCGGAGAATAGATACCTGGTGTTAACCAATCAAAATGCAGAATTCGCTGGAATGAATGGTAGAATACAAACATATTGGCACAGGCGTTGACTCACAAAACTGTTTTTTCCTTTTCCCCATATTTAAGCTGTTTACAAGCAAGCTTGAGGTGTTAGCAAGCATTTTCAGCAGTCAGCACGGAGTTGTGGCATGCCTCTCCCTGGTGTGGACAGGACATATCTGATGTAAAGTTCAGAGACACAGCATTCCACAACAACATACCAACAGTCTAAGATGACGGTAACTTGGTGGGGCGAGAAGGTTTTGCTTCTTAAGGCCTGGAGCGACTTACCACGATCGGCAGAGGGTTAACTGCTCTCACCCTCAAAATCCTGATGAACAATTGACCTCTTAAAAAAAAGAAAGTGGCCTAGTCAAAGGCCGAAAAGGTGAAATTAAATGGGCTTTTCAAACTCAAAAACCCTCCAGTGCGGCTGTAGAAGAAATCCTGCACAGACGAGTAAGCCATACATCTTTCACAGCAATGTGAAAGACCGATCTTTCGCCATCAGAACCACTTGATTTAAGTTGTTGCCGATACACGTGGTAAAACCACCTCTGTGTCAGACTGCAATCAATGCATTTTCCTTCCATAAATGAAATGTTCATTATCCAAGTGATGCATTTACTGCACACATCATGCATTACCCCGTTACACTGTCAGCTATGCACTGAAGCAACTCTGAAGCAACCACCAGGTCCTCAGACTATTTGCTCAATCATGTTGCAAAGCAGTCACTACACGGCACAATAACTCCTCCATTTCTCCATGCATTTTATCTCAGCTATTAAAGATGATATACTACTGGTTATACTATTGGTTATAAAGAGATGAGACCCACCAGGTTGCAATTCTGTCCCAGATCATTGTTATGCAAGCCTGGTCAAAGCACGTTTATCTTTCTTTCACTACGCCTATTTAATACAGTGGTAAAGTCAATTTTAATCGCTCAGTTATCAAATGCAGATGGCCAATTTGCACAGATCTGCAAAAACCACAAAATGTCCTCATGGAACATCACATTGGCAGCACAAGTTAATGAAAACCAAAGCTCAATAAAGCACCTTTAACTTCATCACATATCTATGGCATTGTTTTATGAGAATGTTCTGAGATAAATAAGGATAGCTTGTGGGTGATTTTCGCACCGATAATGTATTTCAACTAAATGGATCATACAGCGGAAATTAAACACCCCCTACCGATGAAATTGACTACTTTTCATGTTTATAGCATCTGTTCTATAGAACAGCTGCCAAAAACAACAGTAAGAAATTAATATAAGACATCTGGGATTAAGATGTATATTTTGGCAGTAGAGTATTAAAATGGCAGGGTGCAAGCAGCCATGGGGGAATCCGGGGAATCCATTTCATCTAGGGGTGGATCTTCTCAGTAGTGGTTGCCAAATTTTCTAACAACTCATCACTTTCCTTATTAGCATTGCTTTCTCCAACCAGTTCACATTATAATCTCTAAAACACCACGTTTAAGCCCACACTACATCATTAAGGCGAGTGAAGTGCTTAAATTTCGTCGTTTTCGAGCACATTGGAAACTTTTAAATATATTCATGAGAGCACCTGTAGATCCGCAGCAATGATAAGTAAATCAGAGCCTCAAGGCCAGTCGGGTGGTAGGTAGCTTTTCATTTCTCTTCTCTAATCAGGGACTGATTTAGACCAGGCGCCCCAGGTTAGTGGATTTTCCAACCAATCACATTCATACGTCAATCCACTGGCTATCAAGCACCAGACACATCGAGCAGTAACACTGGCCTCCCGGGCCAAATTCGAGGGCTGAAACTGAAATCTGAAAGAAATAATGGAGTGAAGAAAATCTACCAAGACATAATCTTGCCGGAGACCGTGGCTCCTGAGAACTGAGAATACTTTTCCCAGAAATAACCGAGGTGAAAATAACAAAACCTCCTGAAAAAAGCATCAGTTTAAATCTACCCATCTACAATTGATGTAGCCAGAGCAACGGCGGGCAACCACGGCCACTTCCGTTCCTGGTTATCATGCTGACTGCTGACCTTTAATTACTTCATTAGCAAAACCATAAATGAAATCTGACATTTTAGCTGCATTTATTGAAAAGCCATTGAGTCAACCTCCCAAGACTGTTCTCTTGTACCTTAATAAAAAGTTTTACTGCAATCTAACCTATGACAGAACCAATGTCTCAGTATACAGCCAATTATCTGATTTAGTGGAAACAAAAACTTGTTTACACTCCAGCCCTTCAAGCCCAGAATTGCTCATCGCTGACAGAGAGCATGTATTCCTCCTCTAAACTCGTTTCTGCAGTAGTGCTCATCAACGTTTTTCTGAGAGATGCGCTGCCTGATAGTTTTTCGTTTATACCCTAGGAAAGCACAGTCAACTAAAGATCTGCATTGAGTCACTGATTGGTAGAGTAAGCAGTGCCAAACCAGCTTTAAAATGAAAAGGTACAAGACAGCAGATCACCAGGAAGCAGACTGGTCAGCACCGTCTTACAGACAAACCACTATGCATGTAGAAACACAAAACAAACTCTCAGAGGAGAAGACTCAAAAATTTAACCAAAGTTAAGTCAGGAAAACTCACGTTTGAATAAAATAGAACAATTCATTCATGGGTATAAGCATTACATTGTATTTTGGCGGCGGTTCTGCTCTGGAGGAATGTACTACCTAGGCACAGCAAACATACAAACATAATCATGCACAGAAATCAAAATCCCCCCGATGTGAGCAGAATCAAACAGGTGGAGGCTGGGGTGGAGGCGGCAAGCAAAAAACCAAACAGCATGTTGCATAGCATGAAAAGTCCTTGCAAACAGCAGCGGAAGCAAGTGAGCTTGACGTCTTTCAAATAGACCGCTGTATGACCTCGTGTTGTGTATCCTCCAATTGTGTGCCTGCTGATGCTGACGTGCTGGTAGCTTACCAGGCTGCTGTCAGCTGATTTAGCTCTTCTCGAGTTTCCTGCCTGAACTAGTTACACTCATTTAAATAGAGACTTCCTCAAGCCAATACAAAGCTGGTAGATTGTGATTCGGCACATGCTTTTTTGAGTGATAAGTCACAAAAATACTGAGCAAGCCATTTTGCCTTTTCGACACCCTTCAGACATTGAATATCTGTCATTCAAGGTAAGCGATGGTACGGACATTGATTTCACGGAAAGTCAACCCATTCACTTCTGTAGCCATCACTCTGGTGATGAAGCATTACGGCCAGACAGGGCAGCAGCTTCAGTGAAACGTGGCCGCAGCATGCACTGCACGCAGCCGACCACAAAACAGAAGCTATGATGCTATCATCCAGTGGGTCAGAAAAAAAACACAGCTGAGGGGGATCTTGACAAAAAAAAAAAAAATATATATATATATATATATATATATATATATATATACAAAAACATATCATACAGTTAGGCCCATAAATGTTTGGACAGACACACAATTTTCATTTTCTTTCGTTTTATACGCCTGCACAGTGTAGTTGAAAAGAAACAATCAAGTTGTGGTTGTGACTGAAGTGCAGACTTTCCATTTCAATTTAAGACTTTTTTTCAAATAAATTGTCTGACCCATGTATGAAATACACTCATTTTATAGCGCGACCCCCCCCCCCCCCCCCCCCAGTTTTTGGTACTCAAAAGTAATTGGACAATAATTCAATTGTCATTTTTTATACTCGTTAGCAAACCCTTTGTAGACAACAACTGTCTGAGATCTAGAATCCACAGACATCACCAGGCACCGGTTTCTTCCCTGGAGATGCTCTGCCTGACCTTCATTGCAGCTGTCTTCAGTTCCTGCCTCGTCATTGGGGTGTTTTGCGTTCAGCAAGTGAAATGCACACGGTGTTGGGCTCATATGGTCACATGATTCACTTGTCTGAGGTAGAACATTCCACTGCTTGGCACTTGTTTCTGCCATCAGCACTGTAAAACATTCTCCAATTATGTCTGAGGCATTTGGCTGAATCTAAGAAGGCAGTATAGCCCTATACATTTCAGAATTCATCCTCCAGTTTCTGTTTTCTTATCACCATACAAGGGAAGCAGCACAACTAGCCATCCCTGCTCAACAGCTCCTCACAGATGACTCTTCACAGACTCTTCCCTTGTCTACAAACTTCTTTTTCTGTCTTTCTGTTACAAGTAAACCTTTGTGTCTTTTGTCTATAGAATGTTATTCCAGAAATATACAGGCATTTCTAGATTTTTTTGGAAAGGTTCTTGCTTCTGAGACATACTGCTAGTTTACAGTGACGTGAAGAAGAATTTCCCCCCTTCCTGATTTTTTTTTTTTTTTTTTCAAATTTGTCAGGCTTAAATGTTTCAGATCATTAAACAAATTTTAATATTAGGCAAAGACAACCCGAGTAAACACAAAATGCAGTTTTTAAATGATGAGTTTATTTATTAAGGGGAAAAAGCTATCCAAACCTACCTGGCCCTATGTGGAAAAAGTAATTGCCCCTTAAATTCTATTAACTGGTTGTGCCACCCTCGGCGACAACAACTGCAATCAAATGTTTGCAATAACCGGCAACATCAAGACTTGTGGCCCACTCTTCTTTGCAGAATGTTTTAATTCAGCCACATTGGAGAGGTTTTCAGCATGAACGGCCTGTTTAAGGACATGCCATTGCATCTCAACAGGATTGAAGCCCGGACTTTGACAAGGCTACTCCAAAAGCTTCATGATGTTTTATTTTAAGCCATTCAGAGGTGGACTTGCTGGTGTGTTTCAGATCATTGTCCTGCTGCATAACCCAAGTGCGCTTGAGTTCGAGGTCACAAACTGATGGTTGGACATTCTCCTTCGGGATTTTCTGGTAGAGAGCAGAATTCATAGTTCCATCAATTATGACAAGTCATCCAGGTCCCGAAGCAGCAAAGCAGCCCCAAACCATCACACTACCACCACCATGTTTAACTTTTGGTATGATCTCATCTGTTCTTGAATTTCTTTAGTTCGCGGCATGACATGCTGCTTTTTGAGATCTTTTAGCCTACTTCACTTAGTCAAACGGGTTCTATTGAAGTGATTTCTTGATTCAACAGGTCTGGCAGTAATCAGGCCTGGGTGTGGCTAGTGAAACTGGACTCAAAAAATGTGGTTAATCACAGTTAATTAATTATTTAAGGGGGGGGGGGGGCAATTACTTTTTTTACATATGGCCAAGTAGGTTTGGATAGCTTTTTCCCCTTAATAAATGAAATCATCATAATTTAAGTGTGAAAATATGCAAAAAAGTAAGAAATCAGGAAGGGGGCAAATACTTTTTCACGGCACTGTACATGTTAAAACCAACCCTCCGTGTTCACTCTGGTGACGTCTTGTTGTTGATGGGTTTTTTCTGTCTGGGAAAGAATTCATCTGCCTTCCAGCACACTAGTCATCTGTGGTCTCCTTCGGAATTTTGTATTTGGCCTTTTAACATTCCCAAACTCACCAGTGCTTTCTGTCTCTTTTAAGAATAAAGCAGTAAGTTCGGTAAGCCACATGTAATGGTTTTTCTCTCTCTCTCTGATGGGTTTGTTTTGATTTTTCAGCCTGATAATGGTTTGCTTTGCTGGAACAGACAGCTCTCTTGATTTGATATTGAGAGTTAACAGAAACAGATTCGAGATGAAAATGTAACTCTTGAGATCAACTGAAAGCTTTTCACGTGTTCACTTTCAAATTATTTCATTTCAATTCCAATTTTTATTGCCGACAGCTAAAATAATAATAATAATGTTGTCAGTGTCCAAATATTTTTGGCCCTCAGTGTACATGAAGAGCTATCATATACTGGACACATACAGACACATATTGAATGAGTTTAGAACCATAATAACATTTACTGGCAAATACTGACAGACTCTTCCCAGGGGACACACCAGCACTGTGGATCAGGACCAGCAACAACACACCACCATGTAAGTACAGAGAATTCTGTTTACCAGCTCTATGTGCTTTAGCGATGCTCTGCTTCTCCGGCTACATCGATTCTCATTACAAACATTGTGCTTGATCCACTGCAGGCAGCTTTTTACAATGGTTTTGCTTCTCTTAGCACTAGTGCGCAGCGTGTGCACTTATGCAATATGGTGCTCATGGTGGTAATTCAGGTCAGAACACTGCAAGAGTGTACAAGTGGTTACAATGTCCACTTAAGCCCAGATCCAAATACCCAAATGCTGGTAGGTGGGCATCACACTCACTGGGTAATGTGGGTGTATTGTTCACTCATCTGGTTACAAATTTGTTTGCCATGCACTTCATGCACTATGCAAAGGGTTGTGCAATCAGTGGCAAACGAGAGCAATGACTTTTTATTTGAGGTCTACGGCCCACTAAGCTACACCAAGGCATAGGAGCTCCACTAGCAGCTGTAATTCAGCCACCCAGCTAATGCACCCTGTATTTTACCAAACACACAAATGCTCATGAGTTGTCAGCTTTAGAGATAAGAAATGCATCACCGGAATTCCCACAACCTGACGAATATCCACTCAGCTGAGAATCATTAACTTGGACACTCCTGCTTCCCTCACTGCGGTGTAAGAAGGCAGGCTCTTTCACCAGTCCTGCTCATTTTGGCAACCAGCTACACGGCCTTTCAGTAACGGTAAGAAGCTGGCATTTGATGATGCCCCACATAAAGAGAAAAGAAAGAAACATTAAATAAACCTAATATTTTAACAGCATTTTTTTTTATCCCAAGATTCTTCGCATTCCTTACCTGAAAATTCTTGGATTTTGTTAAATTTGCTCTTTTCATTGTATATAGACTAAGACGATCGAATTGGTGAACGCAAACTGGAAACAACCACGGTAAAAGTTTAATTTTATCCAGTTAAGCATTTTTTTAGGTGTTGAAATGTAACAGTGGAGTTTACAACCCCACTTCCGAAATAGTTGAGACGAAGTGTAAATTGTGAATAAAATCAAAATTCAATGACTTTCAGATCACATGAGCCAATATGTCATTTACAAAAAAACACAGATGACATTTCAAATGCTGAAAGTGAGACATTTTACATTTTCATCCGCAAAATGAGCTTATTTCAAATTTTCTGGCCGCAACAGGTCTCAAAAAAGTTGGGACACAGGCAAAAAAGGGCTGAAAAAGCTATTAATATACAAAAAGAGAATCAGCTGAAAGAAAATTTCACAAGTAATTAAGTTAACAGGCATCAGGTGTGTAACATGCTTGGCTATAAAAGGAATGTCTTAGAGCGGCTGAGTCTCTCAGAAGTAAAGATGGCCAGAGGCTCTCCAACCTATGAAGGCTTGCATTAAAAAAATTGTGGAATACTTTATAAACAAATTTCCTCAACGTCAAATTGCAAAGGCTTTGAAGGTCTCATTATCGACAGTGCATAATATCATCAAAAGATTCAGAGAAACTGGAAAAATCTCTGTGCATAAGGGACAAGGCTGAAGAGCTTTACTGGATGCCCTTGATCTTCGGGCCCTCAGATGCCACTGCATCTCTCACGTCATTGACATTACTAAATGGGCTCAGGAATACTTCAAGAAACCCCTGTCAGTAAACACAGTCAGCCGTGCCATCCACAGATGCCACCTAAAACTCTATCATGCAAAAAGGAAGCCATTGTTGAGCATGATCCAGAAGCACCGCAGTTTTCTTTTAGCCAAGTCTCATTTAAAATGGACTGTTGGAAAGTGGTAAAGTGTCCTGTGGTTAGACGAGTCCAAATTTGACTCTTTTTTTGGAAATCATGGGCGTTTGTCCTCCAGGCTAAAGAGGAGAAAGACCAGCCCTCCTGTAATTCAGCGTTCAGTGCAAAAGCCACCATCTCTGATGGTATGGGGATGCATTAATGCATATGGTGTGGGACACTTGCATGTTTTAAAAAGCACCATGAATGCTGAAAGGTATATTAAGTTTTTAGAGCAACATATACTCCCCTCCAGATGACATCTATACCAGGGAAGGCCTTGTGTATTTTAGCTGGGCAATGCAAAACCACATACTGCAGCAATAACAACAGCATGGCTTCAAAGTAGAAGAGTCCGTGTGCTGAACTGGCCTGCCTGCAGTCCTGATCTTTCACCGATTGAGAACATTTGGCGCATAATTGGACAAAAAGTCGGTCAAAGGAGACCCAAAACTCTCCAGCAGCTGGAAGCCTGTATCAAACTAGAGTGGGACCAAATTCCAATGGCTAAACTCAAGAAACTTGTTGTCTCAATTCCCAGATGCCTCCACTCTGTGTTAAAAAGAAGAGGGGATGTTACACCATGGTAAACAGGCCCCTGTCCCAACTTTTTTGAGACCTGTAGCAGCCATCAAATTTGAAATGAGCTCATTTTGTGGATAAAATTGTAAAATTTCTCAGTTTCAACATTTGCTATGTTATCTCTGTTCTATTGTGAATAACATACTGGCTGGTGTGATTTTAAAATCATTGCGTTTTGATTTTTTTCACAATTTACACTTTGTCCCAACTATTTCGGAATTGGGGTTGTAGAGTACAATATGAATTTTCAGAAGCTATTTAGCCTGCAGTCAATAATACTGGTTACAGCAAACAGAATCAGCTCGTGTTGGGAGATGTCTTGGGTTGTGTGAGGGGAGGTGCAGCGATAATAAGTGGGCAAAGTTATCATATCAAACAAGTAATTTCTCTGAGCTGTTAGTTTTTTTTTTTTTTTCATTTTGTTACAAACTGTCATTTCCATTACACTAGAATGATCTACACTTACAGGCACGTGTTCCTATGGTGTATAGGTCATGACTGACCTCAATCCCGCTCTGAAATGTGTGAGAATCTCCACATGATACCAGAAATCCTCACAGAAAACTATTAATGATTGGCAAGATGCCCCACTTCCGACTGCAACAGAACACACCCAAGGCAACCACAGTCACAGGACCAAGTGATAATACTTTTGCCCTTTACCACCCATCAGAGCAATTTTCTCCAATTTTAGCCAGGGGTAGGCCTTCATTAAAATGTATTACAGAATCTTTTCATTACCAATATATTATCACAGTTTCCTGTTCCAGTAGTCAGGATCGTAGGGGAGGACAACTCTTGCATTAATGCAGTAATAACACACTTTCCCTGCAAGGCTGCTGTCACCAGCCTCATTGAGACCCAGTAAACCAACCTTGGTTTACTTTACCACTCAGATGTTTGTTTAATCTGATGACCGCAAGACCAACCCATAATATAAGGCCTTCCTTTCTGTGGTCAGGAATGGTGAGTGTGGCAATGAGTAGCCAACCACAAGTCCCTGCTCGTTTAACACATAAAACAATGACTAATGCAGCAGTTATGTGTGAAGTCGAGCATTTTTATGACACATATTTGAATTCCTTTTGCAAACATGTACCATATTACATTTGCTATTCAGAGCTCCCCCTACCCTGGGATTCAAATAACGGACAAAAAAAATCATTGCAGTTATTCCACCATGAACAGTTGGACAAGTAGAGCATTTTACCTTCAGATGTATTCAAACTCAATTCATTCAAGTTCCCATTTACATGGTGTGACTGATTAACATACTGGAGAAAAACCATTTAAAATTTTGTTTCACTCACAATGCAGTCTGCAAGTATCTGGACTCATATTGATGCAATTTTTACTTTTCTTAAATATTTACATCCATATTTGGTGACTGTAAGAATTGGAGCCATTTTTAACATAATGCTGTACCTTTCCAAATACCAAAGGACAGCACTATTTATCAGAGCACTACTGGTACTACTGGGGTGCTAATTAACAGGAATACCTACATTCTTCCCTGATTACAGCAAGCTGTCCAAACAGCAGGAGGCTATATTTACATGCTGTTACTTGTCCAGAGTGAGCAATGCCAGGTCTGTTACTACGGCGACATGAGCCATCACTCTCTGTACAATATCCCATGACCTTGCTGTCAATCAGGGATTTCCCTCTCACGCCGTTCTCGGCGATTCATCCTCGCTCGGTAAATCCGCAGGACGATAAACGGACCCCCCTGCACCTGAGTAACCAGTCTCAGCGCTGCATACTCATCTACACCTCCGCTGTCTGACAATATTTTCGGACCCGCATTGCAGTCGAGAGCTGAAAGTTTTGAACTCGGTGAACGTTCTCAGCAGCGTTCTCTCAAAAAGGCATGCGGTTCTCCCAGAATAATACCTCCACGCTATATTATTCGCTCTTCAAAATCTGAATTCTGTTTCACAATAGACAAGTTTTAAACCAAATATTTTAATTGACTGACCAGCATATCATCTGCAATAACGTTCTCCAATTAACCTCTTCTTGTAAAAGGACTGCAATCCCCACAGGCTCCTGTTCCGATCAGACACTTAAAAATTCGCGTCCGGTGTGAAAGCAGCTTTAAACCCCCAGATTCAGCAGCTTGATTTAACTTAATTGGAGAAATTCAGCCTCCTTGCCCAGTGCAGAGAGGCCAAGTCATTTGAAACACGGTGGGGAAAACCTGCGGGGCCCATAAAAATGCCTGCAATGCTGCACTACAGTGGCACATAAAAAGAAATAAAATACCGCAATTCGGTGTCCATTTCACTGGATACAGCACAAACCCGTCATCAAACAGGGAGACTTCCAAATCGGCCATTTTCAGCTCCATCACGGCATTCTTTTTCCATTTAGGGTACTGCTGCATACAGTGCAAAAACAAGATCTAACCGAACATTTTAATCCTGTACTAGACTTTATTTCTAATACCGTTCATCTTAGAGAAAGAAATAAAACCACCAAAGTCATTTTGACTCATAAGTGAAATTATTTAATAATTATTAAATTATCAAGGACAAAACTAGAAATGAGTTAAAATGACTTCTAATCAAAGGAAGATTTTTTTTTTTCCTAAGTAAAAAGGTAATAAAAATAAGTGTTTAAGTCTAAATACAAGATTAACATGCTTGGTGAGATTTTGTTTTGGCAGTGCAACAGAATGCATGCAGCATCTTACAGTCTATCTGTCAGTGATGATGCGTAAGGAAAGAGACAGGAGTAAGACACAGGGCCTGACCTAAATAAGCTAACCGTAAATTAAGGCCAGTCACATGACCGCTCTTACAGCCAGATATCTGAACAGTCACAGGTAAGGTAGCAGCAAAACTTTCTTTCACCAACAACCCAACAGCTGTAAAAGCAATGGTCTCTGAACAGAATTAACATCTTAACGCTCTCGTTAAGCAGGGCTCTCCAACAACTTCTAGTATTTCACTTGGATGAAAAGCCAATGTAATTGCAGGGCAGACAGTTGCAGATTTGGAATCGGAGCCCGATATATGTTCACCCCCCCCCCCAAACTCATTCTCCGAATGAAAACACGCAGAGAAAATCCCTCACAGCTGGCCCCGGTCCCTCCGATGGCGGGACCCTACAAAGAATATTTTCAGCGCAACTGGCTAAACCATTAATTTAGCATAACCGCATCGCAGAAGAAAAGCATTTTTGTACCATTTCACAACGCATTGCCGTTTTCCAATCCACAGCGAGGCACAGACCATGTTGACACAGTGTAACTGCACACAGCAGCGCAGCTCAAAGCCGCACAGGACCGCAGTGTTCTGCAGAAGTTCTGGTGCTTTCCTAATGAAAACAGACTGACTTCCTTTCGGCTGATCAAATGATCCTCACAAGTCAAGCAGTCAAGTCAAAAATAGCCCTCTGCCGACACCTTATCGCACTAAATAATTTCTGCGGCAGAAATAAACACCTCGATGCTGCAGGCTGACCCACTGATGCAATTCACTATCAGATACGCTTGACGGAGGACCTTTATGCACACGGGGAGAGACAGACGCTCAGTGTCATCAGGATGACTGGGCATTTCGGTTTTAGAGATGTCTCTGACTCGGTCTCTTATTTTCTCTCTCGACCCCTCTCACTCCCACAGTCAGACACACTCTCTCACACACAGACACACACACACACACACACAGAGCTCCGAAGGGGACAGGAGGACGCGCATGGACTCCATCTATCAGGCAGCTGTGACAGACGCTTGGCAGAGGGCAGTTGCCTGTGAAACTAGCCCATCCCAAAAGACAAATCCAGCTCGGCTGGAAGCGCTCGGCAGTGGGCTGAAATCGAGCCACTCGAGACAGCCTGGAGGCCCAGCAGCTTCTCCAGCGCTGAGCCGAGTGGAAGATTCTGGAACAGACGAGCAAAAAAAACCGCACTTCTCCCGGGCATGCCTACAAACAACATTCCCTTTATTTTCCTTTGCGATTACTCTTTAATCTCGCAGTGCAAGCAAGATAAACATTAACTTTCTTGAAGTAAAATTTGTCTTCTCCATGAGAAGCAATTGGGTCAAGCATATGATGCTAAAACACTCCATATCAATCACCTTTAAGAGGCCTATTTGCGACAGTTGAGGGTGCTAGTTATCTTCAAGTAAAATCTGCTAACACCGAGAAGAAAACAACAGTATGCTGTAGGAACTATACGTACTCGGGCTGGAGAGGATCAAGTAATAAGTGGTTAAAGGGGGTTGTCAAGATGCACAAAACTACTGCACTTCATTTTCCTATTCAATTACTTTCTTCAATCTGTGTTGAAGGGGGCCGCCAAGCTGTCACGGAATTAAAGTCCCATTACATTTTGGGTTGTAACTCTACAACTAAATAAGATAAAATCAAGTATGATATGTCATATTGAAGGAATTGACTTGTTCTTTAATATTATTAAGTGAAAATATATTTTTTGAGAAATTTTCATTGAAGAAACAGGCAAAAGCTACTCCGTCACGGAATTACACAAAAATGACGTGGTTTTTTTAATGTTGTGTTTAACTATCCAGAAAGTGATGTTCCTATCATAGCTAAGTTATGAAACTTCAATATGTTCATATTTAAGGTGATTTTTGTTAATACTGTAAGTTATAGAAATAAATATTGACTTTAACCCTGCTTTATGGGCAAGAAATTTCAAAAAGTCAATGTCACGGAATCACAAGAGGCAAATTGTCACGGAATGACAACAATCGTATTAATTAGTTTCAATGTATTTATTGCAATATATAATACATATATACATCATTATTTACATTTTTACAGTTTTCCACTTATAATGACCAATCATAATGCATACTTCAAAATTTTTTTTAATCTCCATGTCAACATTGGCTTGGCGGCCCCCTGAACCTTGTTTGGCATAATTCAGCACTTTAGTCAGTGAGCCTGTAACTGACACATTTTCGCAACCACATGCCTAAATTACTTTTTTTTTGCATGAAAAAAAATGTATAAATTAAAGAATTTAATTTTGCTATAATATGAAATTAGATTAAAAATCCATAAATACTGCCATACAAATTAAATGCCATGGCCACAAACTTTGTGCTTCTCTTCAGCAATGAAACCCGCTTCACATCTTAACTTTATGCCATAGCAGATTAGCTTGAAAGGCAGGCCGGCAAACTCAAGACCAGCACCAGATTACATGTCTAAATTGCATCCTGACAAAGATCCTATACCTACTTTAAGAGCCAACTTCAGCTGACAACACACACGCACCAGGTAGACTGTCCCCGTAGCATCCGCGGAGAGGCAGTTAGGTTTATACTGGGCTTCAATCAACAGCAGACATGCGACAAGAGCGCCAAACAAAGAATAATGGCCTACAGTGTTATCTCAAGCCTTCTCAAGCCTTTTCGTGACACTACAGATCCCAGCACAAAATCTTTCAGACCCCATATAGTTAAAAAATAAAACAGTCCACTGATTTTTCTAAGCCTCGTCCACTAACAGTAAACTTGACCAGAGAACAACATGGACAACAGGGACAAAAGAAAAGCTATGGGTTCAAGTGAACCAGAAAGTCAACTGGTCTGGCACCCTGCCACTCCCATTTGGGAGTATTATACAAGGCTGAAATGAAATACTAGGCAAATTTTTGTCCAAGAGATGTTGTATGCAAAGTTACATCAAATTAGATCTGCCACAGGTTATGGGTCGTGCAAACGGGTTTCTACGGGTGAAAGAATGTTGAAGGTCAAAAAGCAGCTAATTATCAGAAATGGTCAAAGCCTCCCATTTATATGTTGAAACATGCTGCATGCCGCTCACATACCAAGTTTCAGGTCTTTATCTCCATCAAAAAGGTGTTCAGTTTTTCACTACCATAATGCTTCCACGCCCACTTTTGGAGGTGGGACGCTGAAATGCAATACCAAAATAGCTCATTGGTTAAAGATGTTGTATAATAAGCTATGTAAGGTTTCATCAATTTGTAGTCAGAACAGATTCAAATCAAGTCATTCAAATCGAAGTCTATGAGTGAAGGAGTGATAAAGGTTTCGAAGCGACCATTTTTCAGTCTATGTCAAAACTCCTCATTTCCCCACAATCATAGAACGTTGGTTGAACATCAAATTAAGACATCCCTTTAGGGTTTAGGAATCGTTTCAAATCAAAGTTGTGCCATCACCTGGTCATAAGCATGTCAAACTTCATGGCCATTCAAGCAATGCCCAATTGTGACCTGACCATTAACGAGCCTATTCAGCGATTCTGCCAAAATTTCTGCGAACAGTGTGCATTCAACAGCTTAATACATCGTTAAAACGGAAAATAAAAAGTCAATTAATTCTAAAAATGAAAACGTGCTACAACTTGCCAGCTCTCGTACGATGTGAAACCAAGGCCCCTGCGTGTGAGTCTAACACTTATTCCACTCAATCATCGCAGCTTCATATCTCGCTAAAGTGAGATATACATGTTTTTATATTTAAAGAATGGTGTCAAGCAATACAGCCTAGAAAAATTATACGATTATAATTTATATGTAGCTAGATATAAATCAGCTACATATAAATGCGTTTTATAGATTTTAAGAAAGGGCATTGATTAAATCGGCCAAAAACAATGACAGTATCATTTACATATAGATATACATAAATGGCATAAATCTGTAAAAATGGGCATTCGGTAATGCTGTTTAAAACGATGATACAGGAATATAATTTCAATGTAGCTGGATATGAATGGCTAAATAAGCTGTATGTAAATGTGTGTGTGTTTTTTTTTTGTATTTAAAAAATGGGCATCCTATTAACCTAGTCTTTGTATGTAGAATGAACAGCGCAGTGCGGTCGTCTGATTACAAGCATTTCACAACAAAATAAATGGTCTTATTAAAAAAAGAAACAAGAAAAAAAAAAACCCAAGACAAATATACAACATAGTACATTTGCTTTTTCACAGCAATAATGTGATCTTTATTACCTAGTTTGAAACAGAGGTTCAGACTGGACCATTTTTGGACATGGAGACATTGTTACCGTCTGGCCATTCGCATCATTACATTTTTGGTGTCAGACCAGAACCAACCAATGTTTGCTGGGTTATAAGAAACTTTGTTTCTTTTCAATCTGACCACCCTACCTAGTCACCTATCGGGGCACAGGGGTGACATGCAATTCCACAGTAGATTATGTGCAGATTTTGTATGTCAAGTTTGGTCAAATTTGATCAATATTTGTGACCACTAGGGGCAATGGGTCAAACTGTTAAAGGACAACAGACGACCGACAAAGTTTACATCTTCTTAATAACTAAGCTACTCAACGACACATTGAGTTAAAGAAAATACAAAATTTCCAACAACTAGCCTCAAATGCCAGCCATTTAATCTCTCAGTTAAAAACTTTCGGTAGAAAAAAAACCAAGTAATGTACATACCACTCACTCAGAATTTTGCGAACAAGCAAGAAAATGCTTTTACAGGCATGAAAAGTTTACAATCCAAGCATGTGCAAACAGTTTCAAAACCATATGCTACATTCCACTCAGATCCTTCCAGATCTTTAACTAAGGGCCGTATCCAGGCAAAGAATTTTCCGGAGACTGAGAACTGGCTTCCTATTGTGCTGGCAGACTGTGAGTGTGCAGACAAAAGAGGCCAGACCACCGTGAGGCCCGAACAATAGCCCAGGCTTGGCTGGAGCTGGAATAACAGTCAAAGTCTCACCGATGTCCATCACAGTTCTGTCTGCAAAGGGAAATAACAAGGAAGGAAAACAGTGCGGCCTCCTGAAGGAGGGGCCGCTATTATATACGCATACAAACAAACAAGCCTGCAGCTTCAAATGAGACGCAACTGTAGGCACACAAGCAGGGTACACAAGAACACAAAAAAGCATAGGCAACACACCGACGCATACAAACTGCACTCATCTACGCACACCCACGCCAAGCCATTCATGCGATTTATCAACCCCCCAACACAGAGAGCTCAATAATTTAGAGCTGAGTGGAACTGGCCGAGCAGCACGTCTCCCACGGTATGCGACACCGAGCGGTGAGCTCCTTTCCGCTAAAGTCGCGGCGAGAGGAAGCACACAGAGGACATTGCCCCGCCGGGGGAGGGAGGGGCCAGGTCAGAGCTGGATATGGTGTTCATAGTGCACCCAGCACAAAGGAATTCAAGAGGAATTCAATCTGCACTCCCTAAACACACTCCTGAATGCAAACCCAGTCACACAGGCCAGTATTTCACAGCCTCCACAAAGAGCACAGGAAATATTTTTGCATATAAGTAACTGTCCTGATATTTCTGTATTTTCTCTGCACAAGGATTGGAGGAAAGAAAATATGAGAGGAGATTGAGAGAACAATACTTGACTTCCATAAGCGGCGTAAGCCAGATGCGCATTTTGTTTTTGTGAAAATAAAAGCACGGCATAGATTAGCCTGAGATGAGAGTGAGCAAAACAAGGTGATATACGGTAGTGTAACAGCACGGCCTATACTAATGGCGAATGTTTAGTCTAAATCTAAAAGTCAGACAAAGCACACTATGAAAAGCAATAACAAAAGCATAGAATAACTACCTTTCGAAGGTCTATGGCCACTTCCACACTGAAGAGAAATGTCTGCACATCAGCTAGGCTGAGGTCACCTTCCAGGCAGCAGTTTCAGTCCTAGGAAAAGCACCAGAAATATAGTCAGTACAGGAAGAACTCCCAAGAAATATTTAATAATAGAACGCAACAAGCACATAATGGCTTGTAAGCTTTGTAAGAACAAATAATAAAGAAACTAACCTCACTAGCTAAAGGAGAAATAGTCCAGCAGGAGCCAAGCAATACGGCAGCATGCACCTATATTTCATGAAAACCACAGCACCTTGGGTACAAGTTTCAATACACAGCCCGTAAGCATGAAAACACAAACTAAAGAGCCGGAGCGATCATGTGCTCATAAAATCCACTATGGAAAATGAGAAAAGGATACTACAAGACATTAAGCACCACATGGCCAAGCAGTAATGGAATATGAGGGTGAAAGTTTCTAAATTAACGGCATTGAACTGGCCACCTCGAAGGCATGCTCAAGCACTTTACCACTACATAATTTCACGTTCCAGAGTGGTTGCGCCGCACGCCAAAAACCTCTGCTATGCCTTAATTCCTGAGCCGAAAAACCGTAGCGGAGGCCTCTCGTTCCTTAAATCAACGCTGCTACAACATTTTGGAGCACTTAAGTAAACTGAATGGAATTTTTACCGAACATTTTACTGCAAGAAAGCTGGGCTAAAAATCTAGCAAGACTGATTCACGGCACAGCCACGAAGCAGAAACGGAGAGATTCTTAGCGAGGATGGACAGTCCCCAGTATCGACAAGTCTGGCGAGTGGGTGAAATTTCTCAAGTTTACGCTCCTCCGAATTATTCACTGGCACAATGGCCCGGACCAGGTACCAGCTAATTAAAGTTTTCCGTTAGGAGCGGCGTAGCCCCGCCCTGTTGGCGAACCAAGAGCGAGGAAGTGGGAGATAAGAGAGCGATGCCAGAGACAATTAGGAGCCCAGTGGAGCTGTTCGACATTTACATTTTTTTTAACTGTTAGCGCAGGCAAATTCGAGTAGCTGGCTGAATACAGAGAGGGGGATCGAGAGAGGGAGGGAGAGAAACAGAGAGATCGAGGGAGAGAGGGAGAGGGAAAGAAAGAGGGAAGAGGTTGAGAGGAAGGGTGATAGAAAGTGAGAGGGAAAGAGAGAGAGGGAAAAACAGGCAGAGTGGGATTTAGACTGGGAGAGGTGGAAGACTAACAGCAAGAGAAGGGAGAGAGATGGAGTGAGAGAAGGGAAAGAAAAAGTGAAAGAGGCAGAACGAACGAGGGGAGAAGAGAAAGATAGAGACAGGAAGAGGTGTGAAGGGACAGAGCAGTCGGAGGATTGCCCATCTCCAAGGAGCCATCACTCTTTTTAAGCGGCACCAAGGAAATAAGAAAGCGGAGGATAAGGATTTTGGCTGGATGAGGTTCGGACAACAAGGAGGTCCTGTTGTTCTCGCAAATCGCAAGTTCAGCAGTCTTATCGCAGCAGCGCCATCTCCGCTACACGGGAGAAACGCTGAGTTGGGCTGTTCAGGCTTGATTAGGCCCTTCACAACAGACATAAATAAATCAGCCCCGCGAGCCTTATTGTACCTCCAACCCTAACACTTTCCCTGAAGTTCAGCTCGGAGCAACTTCTAGACTTCTCCCCACCAGGACTTCAAAAGGGACTTCAATTGCATTAACTTAAGCCTGATGGAGATCATTTTTCAAAGAATAGCCTTGGGTGAGTTTTAAAAGCTACGTTTTGTCAACATTTGCAGGTAATGTAATATATGCTGACTGAGACAGTAAAAGGGGAAAAGAGGACAGAAGAGATCCGAGAGATAGGGGGGGCAAAAAATTTAAAGGAAAACATTAATAAATGAGTAAAGAAAGATCACACATGCAAAAGTTTTTAAATAGCTTATAAAGGTTTAACCCCTTTTCGCAGATGTAGATGCCGGCGTCCGTAAATTCCAAAATTTAGTTCCTGAACAATTCTGTAATTGAATTTCCAAATGTCTAGCTTCACTGGAATAATTTTCAAAAATCTCTGTGACACAAATCCTGAGTTCTAAAGCTTAAATAGGCTCATGCACAACAGGAAAAATTGGCAAAATTTTGTATTCTGCGCAAAGGGGTGGAAAAATTACCGAGCCGCATTATTTAGTTCAGCTTTAACAACTGCTAAGTAAAACCCACTTATTTACTTACTATTAGCTCAGTCCTTGTTCCAATTTGGAGGGATGGTTCTGAGTTTAACTAAGTCCACTCATCCAAGAATCTCAGAAATCCAGCATCGTGAAACAGACCCATGCTTCTTTAACTTACCCCCCCCCAAAAAAAGAGCGGGCAGGCGAGAATGAAGGACTGTAAACAGTAAAAAATAGGATTTCAATCCTCAAGGCTCAAACTAGGCCTCTACTGAGCTCTCCCACTTCATCATGGCCTCCTGTCGACAAAGAATTTGTCCAGATTGCTGGATTATCCTCCAAACTGAACTAATAGTGATGACCAGCTTAAGCTTGACATGTGTTGTCGCACACCTACGGCATAGGCTTTGCTAAAGGCCCATGTTTTCTTTATGGAGTAATGCACACCTTTTCAAATGGACTCAATTTGGGTAGCTGGTGTTCACCTGCCATAAAGCCAAGGAATGCGCCTGTAAAACGCCACAGAGCTTCGCAATACAGGATTAGCATGGTTGACTCTGCACTAATACCTGTCAATCACACTCACATAAACGGTGGCCCCGGTGATTGACAGACATGCAAGAACAACAAGCAGGTTGATAAATAATGCATTCCTTCCCGCGAGTCTGTGCCCAATCTCTTGACCTTTCCATCAGCTGCGTGTTTGAGCGCACGCCTGTGTGTGTGCACGCACGTCTCCCGCCATATATAAAGCCACGCCACTTCGTTCATTTAAAACAGCAGCCGTTTTAATTTCACTAAATCTAAAACAACAACCAAAAAAAGATAGTCAGGTGGCAAATAAGGCAAACTCACAGTCATGACAGACCATATGCTTGGGAATAGAATCCTGCCTGTGCTAGCAAAGAACACAGCTGGCAAGCCCATTCTGCACTGCGTAAACAGCTGCGAAGTCACCGCGGGAGGGAAACAGTCCGTCCAATGAGAATTCTATCTGTTCAAGGACCAGCCGCCTGACCGACCAGAAGAGGCGCACCATAAGTCACTGTATTGCAAAGTGTGCATGACATAGCCCTCCAAGCAGTGGCTGCACAGCCAGAGACGGTTCTAAGAGACATGTTTGTAGCAAGTATTACTTGTAATTCTCACAGAAATTAAAATTAATTCCCAGTAGCAAATATTCATTTTATTGTAACAGGCTACCCATGAGTAATGCCACACTGAGCACTTAGTACTGTTGCCGGGCGGAAAAAAAATGAGTGGGGAACTTCGCGAAGGGCGCAACGAAAAACCAGGATGGCAGCGATCATTAATCTTTTATTCCAATATTTTTGTCTAGATACATGAGAAACAACTTGTTTACCGCAATATGCGGTGAATCATGAGGCATGACAGCAAATATTTATCCAGCTTCAAAAAAATTGTTTTGGCACCATCCACATTTGGCATTGAAACACAGTACAGACCACAATGCACATTATCTTGACGTTCCATCTCTGCCATATTAGCGCTACTGAATGCAGATCCAGTGTCACCCTTTGCTTCAGCCCAACTAAACAGTCTGTGGTGCAGCTCAGCAGGTGGACTGCAGAATGATGAGGCAAAACAGCTGGCAGAATACAATACAATAGAGAATGTGCGTCCAAGTCATTCAGGATATCTGTGAGTTTGGACTTAATAAAACAAAGCATCACAAAATGGGCATAAGCCAAATAATGACTCAATAAAGAAAGCTGATCAGAGACCGCAAAAGTCCCCCTGCCAAAAATAAGATGCATGCACACACGGACGGACTGACTTACCGACATGGCCAGAATCAATAGTCCCCCGACCTGCTCTGCAAGTGGCAGGAGGACTAAAAGTATTGGGAATAATTTTTTTTGCACAGGAATTTTGATGCTTCCAGCAGAGAATGTGAGTATTAGTCTGTTCTCTCCATGAGAGATTGACAACCTCGGAGGACAGAGGTGGGAAATAAAAAAGTTTCATCGAATGCTTATGCACACAAGATGGATAAATCCAAATATAAAACAGCCCAAAAATGGAAAATTAAAGTTTTCCAGATCCAATAGTTATCCTCTAAATCTATCACCCGTTTTAAGTGAAACCATAGTAAGAACAGTGTCGGAACAGACTGAATGCCATTTTTCAATGAATATCGTAACCATCCATTCTCAACATGCATACAAAGCAGGGCATATTCCCCAGCTTCTGTTCTAACTCACATGACAGATGACAGTCAGAGACCAAATGAAGAGATGAAAACAGTGAGATCTGTCCTACTTGACTTCACAGCGGCATTTGATATTATTGATTTGAGATATGAAATGTAAAAAACTAGAACATAATGGCTTTGCTCGGATTGCATCATCATGGATTGAGAGTTATCCAACAAATTGGACACAAACCATTGAGAGCTGCAATCAGTGCTTAAATGAATAAGAAATGATAAAATGGTCCTGAATGTTTTCAAGACAAATTACATTGCATTTGGTCCAAACTACTTGCTTAGTGGAAAACTGGGTTTAAATCTTTGCTTAAATGATGCGTCTATTGACAGATTACACGGGACCAAGCGCCTGGCTATTATCCTATCACAAATTATCACGGACGAAACAGACGAGAGACCATCTAGGACTGCAAAAGCTGCTACAGTGATGCTGGTATTGTTCTCAGCATAGCCGTCCCCATTATAATGCGGTCAGTGAGAGCTTATGCAGGCACAGCTCACCTTCGAAATCTGCCATGATAGTCATCGTTTGGGTAGCATTCATCACCACTCACACGTAATGTTCTGTAACTGCAGCTTTAGTGAATGAATTGCTTTCGCGTTCACAAGATCTGCCGACCAACAGAACCACAAACAGACAGACAGACGTATAAACACCTGGAAAAATACAGAAAACATTTTCATAGCAGTTGCATCGTGGTTTTGGAGTAGTCTTTTCGATGTTTGCCCTGATGACACATACACACATCAACTGAAGACAATATCAGCACTGCATTCGCGGTAGGGAGTAAGACAGCTACTAAGATAAAAAAAAATGGGTGTGCAATGTTTTTGATACTTAAATAGATAGCTGATTCTGGCTTGAATATGGACCCAACTCAACTATTTCATGGCTGTATGCTAGTGTTACAACAGATAAAGAAATAACAACTGGTACAAAAAAGAGCCACGCATTTTGTGCTCCAAAGTTAATACAAAACCAATGTTATTGCAATGCATTTTTGGCTGGCTTGGATATATGCTAAAAACGGACTACTCTATTCATTACTTGTATTCGTCAGAAATGGCTCTGTTCCAATGATACCATTTTTTTTTTTTTTTGATAAGAATTTAAGAATTGTTCATTCAGTTCAGGCTGATATGCCTTCATCTACAAGACATGCTATGCAAAAGGAGGACATTTTGAAATAAGTCATTGGGTTTCATATATTTTGATTATTGTATTGTCCGGAGCTTGTCCCATCTGTGTGTGTCTAGAACAGCGGCAGCAATGTTATGGTAAGTGGCCATTCTATTTTAAGAAAACTACACCCAAATTTGGCAAACCCGATTCAACCCATTAGCAGCTTAATGCAATTCTGTGGCTGTTAAATGAGGTCAGAATAGTTGCAAAACAAGCCCAGTCAAATGAATTAATTCATCAAAAACCTGGACAGTCAAGAGACCTCAAGCAGAGAAACTAAGAACAGCCTGTTCATTCATGGAGAACCACCAACATTTAGGTGCTGGAATCCCATCCGTCAGCCAGCTTTGCTAAAGGATATAAAACAATGTGCTGCAAGCAGGTCAGCATTTTCTGCAGCTCTCAAACTCCATTACTGTCTTTCTGTACGAGACACAAGAGAGCGAGATCTTTCAGAGGGAAAAAAGTGAAAAAAAAAGACAGGAGTGGACGAAGAAGCCTGGCTAGGTCACTGACCGGCTACTGCAGCTGACCACGGGTCAACTGAGCTTCAGAAACTGCTAGAAGATGGTTGTTTTTGAAACGCGGGAAGGCTTCCAAGCCACGCCTAGGGAACACAGGCCGAAAGGGGGGGCTTTCAAGGGTGGGACCCCAGCAGCTGCGTTTGTCTACACAAGGGTCCCGCCTCTGTATCCCCCCTGGGCACAGGGCTCTCACGGCCAGTCCAGTGTCTCAGCCGCATCCCAGAGGCCATGCAAGACTGGAGCCCTATTTCACTTCTACTGATGAGGATGCATTAAAAAAATAAGGATAAAAACTGACGAATCTGATGAGCGCTGGTCATGCCTGCGGGCTTTCTTCACAGCCTCAGCCGTGAATGGCTACACTAGCTCACGAATCGCCAGCTTTTCAACTTGGAGCCACAGACTGCGACAAAATGGCATGCAGTTGAAGTAGTTTGTATGCTGCCGTCCCTTAATTGCGTGCAAGCACGTAGCGCCTGGAGCGGCCGCTGGAAACGAACATCCTGCAGCTGTCCGGAACTGGGCCTTTCCTCCTGGGAGAGGGAGGGAGGATCATGGCTTTTGGCTCGGCTCGCAAGAGGAGGAATGCAGGCCGAACTCACTCGCTTTACAAGAAAGAGGCCCGAATACAGACGGCCACGCACAAACAAGTTCTCAGAAAAGTAAAGGGCGAACAGAACAACAACAACAAAAAAATGCAACACTGTCCAAATACTTATGGACTCTACTGTCTTCACCTCACTATATTTTTATTAAATTCCTCAAAACGGTTTGCGGCTCAAAAAAAAAAATATATACACAAAACTGGCACCTTTTTTTTCTTCGGGAACAGCCCAAGAAGTATTTAAAGCCGAGGCGTGATCACACAACGCCCGCTGCCTTAAATAAGGCCGATGTATCCGCATCGAATCCACCATTTCTCCTCTGCACCCTCCCAACACTGCTCTCCCCAGCAGGCAGAGATACATCGCCGGCCCGGCCGTGTCCTAAAAGCACAGACCGATGAGGCAGCTGAGGCCGGGACCAGGTGAGAAAGCTGGAATTCCTCCAGCCCCCACGACTCTCAAAACGAGCCGAATATTAATTACACCTCCGCTACTTTCAAACCAGGTCCCTGGAGGAGGAGAGAGGAGGAAGCCACTGATAACATCACCATTCTCTTCCCCGAGCCCCACCCCACAACCCCCCCCCCAGACGTGCTACAGGCTAGCGGCTTCTGCTGCAAGGAGGTCGGGTCAGTGAGACGAGGGGACCCAGGGGAGACGGCGGAAGAGACTGCAGCAGGATCCGAGATGCCGTCCGCGTCCAAGGTTAAAGCGAACGTCTGGCAGCTGGTAAACTAGACATCCGACACTGACAGAAACGGTATGTCTCACTGCCAGCTTGTGATGACATCAGCGCTGGTCTAGACCAGTGGTTGTCATTACTCGGCACTGGTGACCCACTGCGTATAGTGGTTTTTGTTCCAGCCACAACTGCATTGTAGGATTTTAATAAGCTGCTAATTTGTTCCAATTTGGTGCTTTTCAAATTTAAAGTAGTGCTTTACTGCCTTCAGCCACATTTTGACAGAAATACCCAAGTGTGCCATGATGAACAAAAGACCCTTTAACATATTGTGTTCGTATTTCCACATTACAAGCAACTCCAGGAAACAACATTTTTAAACAGATCAGATGAGACACTGTAATCTCCAAATTAGGTTGGTGAACACAGGTCATCACACTTCTTTCAAAATAACTCGCTTGAGCTTAATAACAAATATGACCCAGAACAGGTTTGAGTATCAATCGCTTGCCACATAAATTGTCAGTTTAAAAGACCATGGGCCTCATTTATAAACCATGTTTAGGCACAAAAAGATACGAAGTCACTTTCTTTGCAGATTTCTGATTACTAAAAACAAACTTCACATTAAAAAAGGGAAATTATTAAAATTATGCACAATGTCCATAAATTCCAATTCCATCGTGATTAAATAAATGAAAATTCCATGCAGTTTATTTTACCCATAGGTTTATAAATTAGGTTATTTTTCACAAAACGTCATTTTTTTTTTTGTCCGTACATATTATTTAGGTATAAAATCCACGAAAATTTTTATAAATTAGGCCCCATGTGTTGTGAGTATAAGGCAAAATGAATTAACCAATCAAAGTAAACCTGCAATATGTTCCTAAATAATGGAGCAGTGGACACACGGTCTATTAAACTAACAAATGGTCCTTAAGTCTTCTTTGCACACATGGATATTTCCATCAAAATGTGGCTTAAAATGGTAAATAACAACTTTAAACATATAATGCACCTAATGAGGACAAATTAATAGCTCATTAAAATCAAGTCTGGAAAAAGCAAAGCGTGGAAAAGTGTAGAAAAGCAAGTGTGGAACAGATTCCCAGATACACAGGCGGCCATCAGGACCTAGTTTTAGAACCACTGGACTACACCACCGCTCTGTGAGCGCAAGGCTCTTGTGAGACTATAAATGACCCCACTGCAGTACCGAGGAGAGGTGCCAATGGGTCTATCCAGAACTTCCTTACCCACACCCTAATCCAGAATTTCTCAATCACTGCACTGTGTGAAATCTCATTCACAGAGGCCAAATCACTCAATTCAAGCACAAAAGAAACAACGAACAGAAGTCAACGGTTGAAATATATCAGTGTCAGTACAGTCCCTAATATTGGGAATGATGTGACAGGAGATTCCGCAAAACTTGGAGAATGTACCGCAGAGAAGGGAAAAACAAAGGGTTTGGAGGGACTTATCATAAACTACCACAGCCCTCAACAAGCACGGGGAGATAAAATCATCCAGTATCATTCTGAGTTATGGAGCACGCCCACCCCCCCTTCCAATCACACACCAACAGTGTTAGGCTTTACTGCCCTTAGGATCTCCCCTGAACCATCCACACACCTAACATGCTCTGAATACCTCTGTATTTCACAAAGCTGGCCTTCTGACGGCGCCCAATCACTCAGAGGAGCTCCATTGTCAGCTGTCGGCACTTTAAAGGGAACCTCTGAGGTGGACGACTGTAGACGGACAGCCGTCTGCCTGCAGCATCTGAATTCTTCTGGTAACGAGCGCATCATTTAGGACCTCATATTTCTCCCCCTGGGACGAGCTCGCCGACTGTCACACACCCAAGCCCGCAGCGCTAAACCTCCGGAATGTTCTATCGCCGCTTATAACTGTGAATGGACACACTAGATAGTATTTATAGCCCAGGGATCAAGGTGCAGCCAAATGAAACATGATGATAGCGCAATGAATATTCAGGTATGGGCAATGCAGAATGACATAGAGTGGGATTCAGGAGTCCATCGAATCAACTCACGGTTCTTCGAATCAATTCTTCTCTGCGAATGAAAAGAAGTCCATCCACATGTCTGAGACTAGCCGTTTCCAGGAAAGGGTCAGGTCTCACATCTTAAACTCTTCCAGACGCCTGACAATTTTAGACTCCCACGCAAATAGATTCACGGACGAGAGTTAGACCTTATATTAACACTAGCTGGGCACGCAGTCAAGACGAAAGACATGTTGACACAGAAAACATTACTTAATACATCCCCGTGATAGCAAACTGGCGCTAAAATTGCAGTCAAATATTTCAAGGCTGCAAGTGAACAGATGCATGTTATTTAAGAAAATCATACGAAAAATCAATTTTTTAAAGACTGTAAAATCATGACATTTGAAAAAAAAAAAAACACATTGAAATGAATATACTTATAACGGAATTAAATTATGCAAAATATTGTTGCCATTGGACAAATACTCTTTGTTGTTGAAGAGGAAAATCTAAAATCCACACAAGACCAGTTTTGAACTCGAAAAATAAACAAATTCCATTGATCTTGATACATTGGGCGTGGGTGCCTGAAAGATCAGGGATGTAGTGAGCAGGACTCATGCGTTTCCCATAGCAAAGTACATTTCCCACAACAGAACTGCACGGCTCCAACAAACAGGAAACTGAATGACTTAGACTGCAGAAATTATGCTATCGCTAAAAGAGGAAGCAATGGCTTAAGTTCTGCCATGAGTAAGTGGCACTTCATTTCTATTGAGCAGCAGCATAATACTACTTCAAATCATAACACACAACATCGCTTCAGCAAGCAACAGCAAGCAATAGCAAGCAATTACAGATAGGCGTAACATACTGCTATTGAAGAAGTAAAAGAAGTTTAATTGCGGGAATGCGTGTCAGGCAGCTGAGTCATTCACAACAGATTTACCGTGGGATCATGAAGTAGATTTACTCACCACCCACCCAGAAAAGCGTGAAAAACAGATGGCCCATTTCCTACCCATAAAACACTTGCACAATAACCTGTTTGCGTATTATTCTCAACTAGAGACCACAGGTAAATTCCAGCAGTTCAGTCCAATTTCAAATTAGCCAAATAATTCGCATTCTACGGGGAAAAAGTGTACAAGATGAATGTTAGGCAATAGGCTGCATAAGTATTTGGACAGTGAAACCGCAAGTTTGGCTGCAATTCCTGCACGGTGCACATGATAAACATATAAACACAAGGAAGATTAAAGCAGAAAGTCTCCAAACACTGGAATACTGAACCAAAAAGCAAATACTGTCTCAATACCAATGAAATGTGCTGGAAATTTGAGGTACCGGAAGTTTTTGCTCGAACAGCAGGCCACAAACCACACATCTGGCACATCTCTAAGCTTTAAACTGGTCCCCAACAATACGCCAGGTGCCCCCAGGCTGCCAGCTGTTGTCATCAAACAACACACTTCTCAGCCAATCTGTGCACAACCTGCCACAGTATGGCCTGGCTCCGTGGCAAAAGCATCAAAGCAGTGCGAAAACCTCAGGATCCGCAGTCCCTGCACAGCTGGGTTGACACCCCGGCAACTTGATAGGCACAACCGGTGATTCATAATGCTGTCACTTCCAGCCAATTAGCTAAAGGATGATGAAAGAACAGAGCCTCGCGCCTGAGACTGAAGACATTAACAGTAGACTGGCAACTCCATTAGGGGCGCCCTAAAATGTTTTCCGGTGTAACAAAATCAATTTACTTACTCCAATTTACCCTGTAAAAAAGTCTCCATTCCAGAAAAAAGTTCAAGAGAACAGGTCCAAGCCTGTAATGGTGCTGCTGTGACTTGGCAACCAGAAAACTGCTTATCTTACTTCCTTCACCCAACACTCCCTCACACCTCCCCCCTCCCCCCTATTAGCCGCGAACAGCAGTGTGATACGACGCTTGTACGACAACTCACTGCAGTCGGCAAAACTCCAGCATCCAGCGACCCTGACAATTGCCTACAAAGCCTTGGGAATGATGACATTATCAGTCAGATAAGCGTTTCGGTGTAATGCAGACCTCCCTGCCAGATGCGCCTCAGCTTTGCCAAGAACAACGAGCTTATCTACGTTATTGAATGCACATCCCTGGCCTCTGCGCTCCTGCCATCGGCGGATGGGGTTCGGGGAGAGGGGAAATAAGGCACGCCCCTGGAAATAAAGCAGCCGGAGAGATTGCGGAGGTAATGAGAGAAAGGGCACAGGCCTCACCCATCATTTCAGCTTAACGCCGCAATACGGTTTATAAGAGGAAGCGCTTACGTGATGCTTCGGGAGACTGCTGCCCGGATGCTGTCAAAGATGGAGTCAACAGTTCTCCGAGGACCTTGTTCTGCTAAAACAAATGAAACCCAAAAGAAATGCATTCACAATAACGATTCTCAGGCGAAAAAGAACCTTGGCATGGAGCCTCATGCAAGGAAGGGAAGCGTTTAACAGGCTAAGTCCCCAGTTCAAGCCTCGCCCACTGTTAACCAAAGATTCGGGCTTCTGATGTTTGCTAGTCTACGGTGAAATCTGCTATTTGAACAAACCACCAATACAAAGAGTACCAGACATGCCCCCATTTCCGGAGAGAATTCCAGCCACTTCCTGCCTGGCTGCCAGAGAGCAATCTCCATCGTTTCTCATGCCCGGGCTGTGGCTACACGCCCCCACCCCCCCAACTCTTTCCCAAAACTCTGTGGGACTAGTGCAAATTAAATGGGTGCGCACAAGAAATATATTTTTAAAAATGTCATTTAAAAATTGATGAAAGGTGGCCAGCCGCTCATATTAAAATGTGCTCGCAGGATTCAGTAAAACTTTTGTAGGCCTCTAGGGGCATTGAGTCATAGACTGGCTAAGTCCTCACCAACGTAAATGCATATAAAATCCCAAACATATTTTATTAAAAAGTAATTGAATGGCTCTGAATAAAAGGAAAAGATTCACTGATTTCCACTGAATAAGAAAGATCAGCTAAAAAGATCGAGTTCAGGAAGTAGAAAATGCTGCTAACACTACGGATGTACAGATCTGAATTCAGTGTCGTATCAGCCTGATCAAAAATGTAAAAAAAAAAGAGGGTGCAATACCATACCGAACATTGGCAAATCTAGCCTAAATGTCCTGGCCTGTTTCTGTATTGTGCAAAAACTACATGGAGATTTTCACTCCCCCAATCATATTTTGTCCTGCTAGATGCTATGCTAACGCATTTCACGCATTTCAGACAGAAAAAGCAACAGTAGCTGCATATTCTCGTTGGATGCATTGGATCATCCTACCACTGGGCTGGCAACACGTCCTGTAACCACAAGTGACCTGTAAACCACTCGTTTCATTTTTTCGTGATTTCATTTTTTTAATTGTTGAAGTTACAAGAGCAGTTTCAGATTTGTGTATCAAACTCAAGAAATTCAGTGAAATTCATCCATTTTTGCCAGACCTGTCGGTTTGAGATGTGCCAACACAATCCCTAGCTAGTACCGCGAGCATGAACTATGTACTATGACACACTGCAAATTCAGCCGAACATCATATATTGCAGCACCATCACCATTTGCCTTCATTCCTCTCTATTTTTTTTTTAACGTTTCTTATTCCAATGAACCAGGACATGCCAGCAGTATTTTTATAGAAGATGCAGGTGCTGCAGTCTCAATTACTAAAACAAAGTAGGGGCACGTGCAACAATGTAGCTTTTGTGAAACTCAATCTGTCGTTTTATGACAGGGCATATGTGCGTATAAGCTTTCAGGGGATTCTGAAGGGGTCGTGCAGGCAGGCACAGGATTGAGTTCACCCAAAATTACATGCCTCGCTGTCAACAGACCAATCCCTTAAACATATTTTAAGTAAAAAGCAAAAGGGAAACCTAATTTGCAACAATCCTCAAATACAAAACCAAACTCAAGTACGACAGAAAAGCAATGCAACACAGATGTCTGCTTATTTTGTCTGAATGCACATGGCCAATATGTGCATTCAGAACCAAAATTACTGACACACAAGATAAAAAAATAAAAAACTACCCACAAACCACAATCAACAGTCTAAATACTAAGGTCGAGCAAAGGGAAAAAGTATCATGTAATTCCATACCACTCCTTCAGGCATTTCAATGTTTTTTCATGAAGTAATCCCATTTTTTTGTGCGTGTGTGTGTGTGTGTGTGTGTGTGTGTGTGTAACTTTTGAGTATCAAAGTTATTTCCACGCCTCACAATGCAAGTATCTAAGTTATTGCGACCCATCACAGCACAATCTTTCTTAAGAGAGTTATTTATTGTGATTAGCATAGATTATTCTCCATTTTCATCAAGGGTGCCAAAAATTCTGAAACTAACTGTCTGCAATAAAGCCGTTTGCATAATTTAAAATACAATTAATCCTGCTGGAAATCTAAAATCTCGCAAAATGCAGGCCCATCTTTAACTCTCAGTACAAATTTGATTCAGATTCTTGTGAGACAAAGTTCCGGCTTCATCAGTTAAATGTCTCGTTAAAAAAATTGCAATACAGAAATTGTCCACAAAAAAGAAAGATGTTTGTTTGCATAAGCGGCATTCAAAACAGACGAAACTGTGCCCTTCCTGCCCCGAATCCCACCCCCAAAAATGGAATCGTTGCAAACCATTTGATCTCCAAGCATATCTCACAGAAACATCACTTGAACAGCTTTTCAATTACATTGAACCCAGAGCATGCAGCCTTCCGGCAAGTACTTCATGGGACAATGAAAAACAACAACAGCAGATGCTGAGGCCCTAAGATTTGATCTGGAAAACACAAGGCCGCACCATGGAGAAAACATGCAGACCTCTGCAATCTGTTATGGGAACTGAAGTATCAGCTATAACACTCTCACCTTACAATGTAACATCCATGTTTTCCCAATATTAACGTGTTCACAGTTGTAACACACTACTGACTAGCCACAACTTATGGTCACTTTGACCACATTACGGAATACTTCAAGTATATACCAGTCCACAAGTCATTTTACTAAGATAATCAATGCACATAGCCAACTTCACATAAGACAATTGCATTACGAAGACTTATTTATACTCCGTTTTGGACAGCATCTAGAGTTCTTATGCCTGCAATTGCCATTCTGCCTTACACTCTGAAAAAGCCTGCATTCAAAGACGCATCTCTGGTCAGCACTACGTGACTTTGCATCGAAGTCGCAGGAATGCCGGGGTATAGGCTCGCCGGGTATTCCTGCAGCGAAATTCGGTTGAATCACTGGGCCAGTAAAACATCTGGTGCCTCGACAATCCATCAACTAGTCAAAGCCTGACAGAGTCCCACAAGGGTTACAGGCCTTCTCGATGCACTTCACAGCCGCGAGGACCCGAGCAGCTTTCCAGCAGACAAGCTCCCACCCCTCCTCCCCCAAACTACCCCATCTGATAGTGTTCCATCGCATCATCTGGTAACACTTCAGCAGGAGTTAAGGGTCATTTCTGCAGGAGCGAGGAATGACTTCAACGCAACCAGCACTTACACGACCCCAGAGAGCACCCGGGAGCTGCAGTAGTTCTGTGCCGCCAGTTTCTCGCTAAACTATCCAGGAAATGACTGCTTTACCTGCTCCGGAGCACAATTTAATTACAGTCTCACACTGAGACGGCTGCGCGGCGAGCAGGCACAGAGCATCAGGACTGGAAACTTCCACACGGCGGAAGAGAAAAGGACCTCAATAGCCATGCCGTCGCTGTCGTGACGCGATCACAATGGCATTGAGGAAAAGAAAGAAGCGAAAGGAACAGAGGAAGGCAGACAAGAGACAGACGGGGAATGAGGGCAAAAGAGTATAAATAGAGAATGAGGAAAGATTTATGTTCTTCACACGAGAATAAAATGAGAAAAAAGACATGAATTTCAAAATATAAGGGCAAAAAGCTTTTGGAGGCAAACACATCTCCTTCAGGAAGAAATCAGAATCACAAACATTCATATGAGCCGTCGCTGTCCATCATTATGACATTCCAGATACAGAATTGGTGGGGCTCGGCCTGACAGCATGCATGTTCATTAGATCATTAGATTCCATCGCAAAATGGACGAGGTGTGTGGGGCTAAAGCTCTGGCAGAACAAACAAGGAATTGGTACAGCTGCTCAGATGGGTAGCGATTCCAGTCAGAAATAAACTCCTTAAATATGTGATACACTCCTTTGCTTACGAATACTGGGTTTAGAGGTCATATAAAGGATTCGTTTTCCGAAAGACGCAAGATCAGAGAAAGTATATTTGCTCCGTGTGGTGAGCTAGGGAGTGGCTGAGGGCTTTGATATGCAAGACACAGCAGTGACACGCGCAGGGAGGGACCAAACAGCCCATCTGCATCCCGTTCAATGAATAGAACCCCAGCTTTCTTTTCTAGAACAAACATGGCCCTGCCCCTTTCTGCTTCCAGATGAAAAAGTAGTTGGCCACGAGGCTGTTCCGACTACCCTCCGTTCCGGAGCCTTCTGGGACAATCCCCTGCATTGTCATGCATTTCAGGGGCGACGCTGGCTGGCTGGTGACAACGCAGACGGGAGTCAAAGACCCAATTCACAGCATAACTTCACAACACAGTCGAACAATGGCGCGGCTTATCTGGCCGAGGTTTGTTTTGCTTCTCGGAGCACGACGAAAACAATGAATGCTTAACAACATCTAAAGGAATTACAAGCCAATTCTCCCTTTCAAGAGGCAACTTGTCACATAAGGCCGCTTAAGAAGGGAAATATCAAAGCCGAGTTCAATGATGAAGAAACTTTTTCCAGCCAAGGGGTAACCGGATACGGTCAAAAACAGAAATCGGACAGTGATGAAAATGTCACATGTGGGCCTAATAAACTCCTAGTCACACAAAAAGACTGTTATATGGAGTGTGTTAGAACTGCCCAAGAGAACAGCGCCACCATCCGGCCCAGGACGTTTGTTTGTAAGTAGCCTAATTATGCCCGCAGAGATGTGAATAGTTGACTGAGTACACACACATCTTTCATGGTTTTGATTACAGCTCCGTCTGATTTTTTCCGAGGCTCACAAAAAGAAACAAAATTCTGCTGAAGATACCAGGACTCTTCATGCATCCTTGAGAAGGAATCGGATCATCACCTCCTCAGCCACAGGGGCCAACAATACTCCATCTGACTCAATTTATTCATCCCTCAGCATGCAAGGCATCTCAGAGAACACGTCTCAGTGAGGCACAAGGCACAAAATATTACTGCTATTTTATATTGCAGTCATTCAGCTGATGCATTTTTTCACAGCTAGTAGCAGATGACCATACAAAGCAGGGCCAATCCCCACAGAAGTAACGTGGGGATAACAGGGGCCATAGAATCAACCTCCTATATCCTGGAAAAACACCGGAACTGCAAGGCTATAAACTTACTCAACTAACTTAATCCAACCATGAATACAACCTCCTCCACTTCACTCCACCACATTGCTGCTCAATGTCAACATGCATAGGCTCCATGACGCTTGCCTTTCACGGATCACGTTGTTTAACTGACGACCTTCGGCCGTCAAGGGCATCTTCCAAGTATACCGCAGAAGACAGGAGAGGGGTGTGATTGTACTAGAGATAAGAAGACGTCTTGATTGTACATATGCTGCTGACGAACCCGACATAGGAATGCAAACAAGTAAGCAACTATAAGTCACTGAGACAGGCTATTCGGTGCAACCACAGGCTTGCCATTTACGGTTTAAAACGATCGACGCTCATTCATTTATTCATTAATTTATTTATTCTACCAACTAACTTTATTGTACATTCTGAATAAATTGTGTCGATTGCTTTTGAGGAGAAACCGAGATGAATCACAAGAAACACCCTAGACACGAACGTCCCATGCAACACAGCTTACAAAAGGTAAGCACTCATCCAAACCTCAGCCTACTTCCCACATCCCATGAGTGTAAATTCATCCTCTCTCCATTTCTGATAGAGGGGCTTCTGGGAAATGTTTAAATTCATGCAACTTCGATATCTGGAGAAAAGCTTATAGTCAATGCCATCATACACCAGAACTCCATGACAGACAGAAAAACACGCAGAAAACGAATGATAGAAAAGAGAAACCCCACGCCAGATAATCTGGATATTCCACCAGATTTGTGAGGTAAAGTGAATGAATCGCCAAGAGGTGCCACTGATATCAAATATGGCAGGCACGAAAGGATGCAAATTGCCCGGCGATAACAGTAGCAAAAATGACCCTGTCGCTATTAGGGAGGGGGCTACATTTGCGTGTCTTAACCTTAAAATGTGTAAAAGTGAATGAGCTCAAAAATTCTTAAAAACTTCGACGTGTGAAAAAAAAGGGGGCCAACAGAAATCAGATGGAATTTTGGAACTCATCAGAGACGATGATTATTCGACTAATCAGCCAGTGACGACACTTCAAATAATTCACTCCTTCGGTGCCAGCAATTTAAATGGCATGACCAATGTTCGATACCACTCAGGCGGTTGCCACATCATCTGCCTTCGTAGATTACCACTCCCTAGAGCGAACGATTAAGCAGTTAACGTTATTAGTCTATAAAACCAATGCAAGAAAAAGAGCCACCGCGATGGCAGCGACATTTGAAACTCGAGAGAAGTGGCTATTCGCCCCGCTGCGGGGTGAATTCGGGGAAAGAGATCGGCTATCTGCCCCGCAGCGGAGCCGATGAAAAGCAGTTCTGCTATTAGCACCGCCGTGGGACGGATAAGAGAAGCACTTCTGCTATTTGCCCCGCAGTTGGGCCAATAAGGTGTTTCATTTTATAATCCGCTCCGCTCTTCGATCTTTCGCGCTGAACCGCCGCGGGGCGAATAGCCTCTTCCAATTTTTTAAACCTAAGTGCAGCCCCAGCGAACAGCTGCAGCATTCTATATACACTCCAAATACAGACAGAACCGCACAGCCTAGATTCGGTAACTTAGGCCGTTGTGCGTTTGCTGTTCTGTTTCCATGTACTAAATTAGCGACACGCGTACACAATAGCGCCCACTGTTAAAATGTGAGACTGAAACAGATGTTCGGCTGCAAAAGCTCTCCTCACCGCAGCTTGCGAATGATTGAAAAGGAGGCATGTTTGTTGTCATGGCCTACCTTTTCAATGAGACTTCACAGATCGCCGTCCACACTTTGCCATTTAACGTTATATCCTGCTCTCATAAGTTCACTCAAATGCATCCTGTTATTTGCAGAAAGCATATTGAGGGTAATGAAGATAATTTCAATGACTGTCTTGAACTTGCAATCGCATAAAAACAATGCTTATGTAGCCTTCAAAAAGTGGACCTTCCCCCGAAGTGTTCTCACTCACTAACAATTTCAGTTGTGGTGTCCGTTTTCGGCAACTAGTAAACTGAATGTAGTTGCAAGCCAACAAAAAAAAAGGGGAAAAAAACTTAAGTGTTGTACCCTCGATAAAGACGCATCTAATGATCGTAAATAACGGGGACAACAAAGGGCACCACCAAAAACAAATAAATTCAAGAGGTATGCAGGAATTGATAAATTGAGCAGGCCGAGACTACGATAACTTCATTTTCTTACAATATCGATTTAACCGTATAAACGTCGATCTCCCACTTGAAGCCAGAATGTTATATTCCCACTGTCGCATTTATTACAATAGAATGCAATCCAATGATCGCCTCGGATTGCAGAGAAAGTTAAAAATTTGATAACATGGAAAGTAGCCGAATATCAACACGAACAGCCTGTAGCTCGCAGTGGCGTCTTTCAACGAGATCACTTCTCTTCGGTATGTCGCATCCCTGTGCGCATACCCGTGCGGCTTTTCGCTGTATAGTTAAAGATCAGAAAAATCTCCTTAATTACAATCGAACGCGCTTTGTAACACATTCAATAGTTAGTCAATAGAGACTGCGTTTACCTGATTATCATGTGGTTCTATACAGCAACATACACTAAAATATAGTCTAGCAGCCTATTCATCACTCCGATCATCATTCTTTTTATTGCGGTGAACACAAATTGACTTTTGGTGAGACGAAGAAATGTCATTGAGCAGGTCGCTCAAACCCATACATACTTAATTCGGGAAGGGTGTCTTAAAATGTTGCTTTTTAGATTTCGTCTTCCTCTCCACTCCATGCAACTCCGTCTGTTCACACGTAAGTGGAAGCGCCTCCCAAACGTAATAGGAGCGCAATGCAGTGCCGAAGGAATGTCGCAAGTTGCTGAATTTAATTACATTCGAGGTGGAAGTAGCATATTCGACATATTAAGCATAAGAAAACTCTCCCTAAATAAATGCCAGGCTGGAAGAACAGGAGACCACCGCCGCCGCAACCCCTCCTCCCGATTACATGGAGAATACTGATCTCATCACGCAGTTCAGCAGGGAAAAAGCCCCCTAATAATAAAATCGACTGTTCACGCCTGAAATCACTCATTAATAATTTCTATAACTAATTGCCGCAAACCAGATTTACTATGGATTCCAAATAGTGGTAGAATGTCGACAGGATTACTTCCAATAACATCACTCACCTATATCACGGGTGTTTTCCTCTGCCGTTCGCCTCCCAGATGTCACTGCCTCCCAACGTCGCCGAGGTTCCAGCTCCAGTCGCTCCGGAACTGAACGCTCCAATCACAGTGCGAAGCACAGGAAATAGTAACTTCTTGGAAAACGACATGGGATTTTGAGAAGAGGGAGAAGTGATGTTAATAACGGCCGTTGTAATTAGGTTTATAACAATTAGTTGGATACTCCGCCAGAGTTGTTTTGTGTGCGAAACATGTCTGCTATTTATGCGCCTGTGTGTGTGTGTGTGTGTTATTTGTAACTATGTACAGTTATAATCAGACTGATTTTAACAGTTAAATTAACGCATTAACTCCTTGTTGATTTAACTGTAAGTAGAGTCCTGAGCGCATTTAACCGTGGTTTACGGTTAACATACACCGAACCTCTGTTATATACTGAGTGTAAAATTATAGTGAATTAAAATAACTGGCAAAAAAGGTGCCAGTTAAATAATATGCAAGTTTTTAACAGAGTTATGGCTTCATTGGCAAAAAGCAGTTAACGCATGAGTAAACATGAACCTACATTTGTTTGACTGAATCCCAGTTCTCTAACCGTGGGAGGCTACCGCGTGTTTCCATCGCTGTTCTCTGTACCGGTGTTCTGACAAACACTGCTACCTATCAAAATATGCGACCTCGCGGTTCCGCGCTTGCGCAAACCTTAAATCTCGGGCTGTGTCCTCGCTCATATCATAAGTATTTTCAAAAATCATATAAATAGATTTATTCTCAGTGTGCATTTCGACCTGTAAGTGTGCATATATTTACACGCTGGGTTTTCCTGAAAATGCAGAAATTAGATGATAATGGCGTATATGGCCATATATCTTTGAACAAACTTATCCAACTCGTTATAAAATCTGCTTATGTAATAATAAGCCAACAAATAACAAAGTTACTACTGTAAACTGATCCATATTGCAATATGAAGGTGAAAACAAAGACTTTACGATCGCTTTGCATTACGGTAGCATTTTTTGACAAGGGAGCACAAATTGACTGAACACCGGACCTTTACCCAATGAACCCATGCAAGTGTAGGTTTCTTCCTAATTGAGCTAACTGATTTCACAGCATTTGGTCTACCTCCTGGCAGAAAAAAATAAGAAGTTCCAGTGACTTGAACAATTGCACTTTTGCTTCCCGATCCTGGACTGTGCAAATAATTGTGGATATAAATTTATATAATGATGCTAATTTCTGCATACGTGGAGATTTCATGTATTTTTATAGTGGTGGTGATTGAGAGCTCCAAGCCACCTCAACAGCAACCGCAGCTACAAACTATGATATTTATTAACCAATATGCACGGCACACAGGGATAGCAATCCCAAGGCAGTCAACAAAAACTCCACTGTAGCCAAGCCACGGCAATAAATTCCTTTTTTATGGAGTCTCACAGGGACCTCTGTACCATTGCCCTTCAAGAAGGCAAGAAATATTAATGAATTATCCTCCAGGAATATTCCTAGATGCACCCTACTCCCCGAGCCACCTTCCTGGCCTTGGGTCCATCTGCATGCAAATAATATAAGGCAAAATCACAGTCACATGATGACAAATGTGATTTGGCTCGAGGTGCGAAAAGTTTCGTCCAGGGCTGGCCATATATGGCCCTCAAATCCAAATCTTCTTCTATTATATAAGGAAGACGGTGTGTGTCTGTGTGTTCGCCATGCACTGCCATATTTGTGCATGGATTTTTTTCTAATTTCACACAGTGATACCTGTGCTTCCAAACTAACATCTAAGCCAGATTTCGCTTGAGTCAGAAGACGCCCCCCCCCCCCCCCCCCACCCCCTTCCTCCCCCTCCCGATCGGAGAAGGTGCCATGCCGGCCAAACGGCTTGATCAATCAACTTGATGGGCTTGGCACTACGGCGTAGAATTCATCCAAGTGCTTCCAAACTAACATCTAAGCCAGATTCCGCTTGAGTCAAAAGAAGAGCCTGACTGGCATGGCACCCTAAGTTCGCAGAAAATGCCATACCAACCAAACGGCTTGACCTATCGTGTAAGTTCCTTTTGTCCTAAGGATGGTTTCTGTCCATTACATCAAATGATGTAAGCCAAGAAATGACCCCAGACTGATGTAAAGTATTTACTTAGCTAGCTACTTCATTCAAAACTTCATTAAACAACTAATCAAACCGATAGATAACATAGGGTACGTAGCTATCCTAGCTATGCTATGAGGCTAGCTATGCGATATCCATGAAGAAGAGACATTCGTCTTCTTTTATGATGTTTTTGGAGGTTAGAAACTAGCTAATTTTTTTTCGTATCCTTTGGGTAAACCACAAAAAAAATCACATATAATCCTTGAATTTCCTAGTAAAACTTCTTATATAGAAATCATAATGTCTCTGTAACTGAAATACACAAATACAATGCTAAACAAAGACAGATTGGCAAGGATGAAGTCAGATTATGATTTACATTCAAGCAGATTCACTTTCTTGGGATCTAAATTCTGAGCATGCTCAGTGACTCAGCACCTGTAAATGGAAGCTTGAGTCAGTGCCTCGGCTAGGCTGGGTCACCTAGTAAACACATGGTGAGAGCAGGAACATTAAAACTTAACTTGCTCATCAGGTCTTGAGAAAATGAAGTTGAATATCATTACAAACTGTAATTTTTACCTGTGAGGGTTGAGCTAGGCTCAGATATACTTTCCATTAATAGTATATCTTCTCTGCCCAACGGACCACAGTTTTGGTACAGCATATCAGCTTATCTATCATGTGTTGGACTAATAGCATTATCAAGTATTATCAGCCATGTTACCACGATGATTAGCTGTGCCTCAAACGTAACCTAAGGGCAGTAAAAGAAGATGAGGGATCAGGAGATGAATTGCAAGCAGCCCCCTCTGCTGGTCATAACAAAAAACACAGCAAATTGCTATTTTGCATTGTCTTTATTGAGACACCAAGAAAGTAGGCAGCAGTGAAGGCCTAACACGGATTATTAAGCAGTCAATATAAGTAATCCATTAGTTTTGTATTCGTCATTATTGAGTACTTAGTTGCTGATTATTGCACATTCCATTGCACATATTCTACAATTCTACACACAATAAATTGTTAAGTTTTTTTTCATACTGTAAATTTTTAGGGTTTTTTAAACTATTCAACCCTTGGAAATTCCATTGAGAATTGAATTTTTCTGTGGATCCCAGGAAGCCCCTCAAGTTCCGCTGGTGGTCCCTGGACCATATTTTGAAAACCTCTGTGTCACATCTGGACAGAGTTTTCCAGCTAACATGACCCCTCTGGACTCATGTTTTCCTTCCTACTCATGTGATAGTGGATTTCCAGCACCTGCCCTCCCTCTACATAACCAGCTACTCTTCCCTCACTCAATGTCTAGCTTTGTTGAGCAGAACCTTTTCAAACTGTGTATCTCTACTTCCAAAGTCTGTATTGTGATTATTCCTTTGTTTCCTTTGTCTGTCCAGCCCCTGTTCCCAGCCGGTGTCTTCTGTGTTAAGTTTTCGTACATTTATCTTAAGTTGCATGATGGATTCCTGTCCTGTTATTAAACTCTTGTTTAGATTGTCAACCCAGTTTTCAGTTCCTGAGTCCACTGTGAGGCTCTGATACGTTGTGAACCTAAATGTTAAACAAGTATTAGATTAGAATAAGACCTTACTACAAATTTAGAGTAGTAGGCGACCAAATTCTGAGAAATAATGACTAATTTGTAGATAATTTGATGCAATTAACTACTTATTTAATTGTTAGTGACCATTAACATTAGGGATTGAACTGATATGATCCAGGAACTGTGTCGGTGCCGATCTTGATTTACATCTCGAATTGGATATTGGAGTAATGTCACCAATACACGCACTGATCCAGAATCCATAGTTTTTGAATAATACACATGTAATAATGAGATGTGTTTGCGCATATTTGTTTCTGAGATGAGTTTAGTCTATACCAAAAAGTTTTAAGAAGTGTAAGACAACCATTTCTCAGTTATCTGTTATTTTCTTGGATTTTATCCAATTTAGAGCCATGTCCATTAAATCTGGCGAGTCATTTTTTTAATGAACTGATTTTCAAATTGGAGACACCAAATTGCCCATAGGTATAAGTATGAGAGTGAATGGTCTGTGAATGGTGTGTGCGCCCTGCGATGGATTGGCAAGCTGTTCAGGGTGGGTCCCTGCCTTTGCCCGTAGTCAGCTGGGATAGGCTCCAGCTCGCCCCATGACCCTAGTGAGAAATAAGCGGGTATAGAAAATGGATGAACTGATTTTCACATCATCAAAACATTTTATGAATGAATGAAGCAATCTATACATTCAACATAATATGGTCATACTTGCTATTGTTTATTTATCTATTTAAGAAATGATGACAGGTACACAGTTGTAACTTATTTTCAGCTGCAGTGGCCTGGGAAATCAGGCAACATTCATTGCCAATAACCGTGGGTGTGTGCTTCAAGAACTTCTTGACAACAATTTTCCCCAGACGCACTAGATAAGGGTTAAAATTGTGAATATCACAGAATGATGTATCCATCAACAGCCTTAATGTTCCTCATGGTGCAATCTTTGGTATCAAATCTGTTCCATGCATTCCCCATGGTATTGTCTCCAGTTTTGAGCATGGCCTTGGTGTTCCGCATGGTACAGTTTTTGGGCTTGAACATTGCCTTGATGTGGTACCATTTTTGGTCCTGAACACGGCCTTGGTGTTCCCCATGGTGCAGTTTTTTGGTCTAGAGCATGGCCTTCATGTTCTCTATGTCACAGTCAATGATCTTGAGTATGGCCTTGATGTTCCCAATGGCACCAATTTTGATCCTGAGCACTGCCATGGTGTTCCCCATGTTACCATTTTTGGTCCTGAGCACAACCGTGATGTTCCCCAATGTGACGTTTTTGTGTTCACACATGACAGAACCACAGACAAACATGTAGACACATACAAAATAATTTAAAAATCATCTGTCTTAGTTGTTGTCTAGAGGTTTTGGACTAGTCTTGTTGAAATTGCCCTGATGATACACACGCACAGACCAACTGAAAACCATACCAGCATGTCATGTTAAGCCTATTTGGCCCATTTTCTTTAACAAAGCAGTTGGGAGCCTAATGATATGCCTCATTCTTTAATTTTTTCTGTTAAAAATAAATGTCATGATGTGCAATCCAGCACTGTGTGAATATTTACGGTATATTTTGACCAAAGGGGGTGAACAGTCCCTCACACTTGAATTTGTTAGTCTAATTGGAATTAATTACCAACTTGCCAGAAATATGGAGGTTTGAACAAAAAACGAATAAACCTAGGTCTGCTGGACTGTGTTTGAAAACCATAGTGTGACTGTAGCTGAGTGACATGCAACTAAACGGGAGACACTCACACAGACTGTCCCACATCTTACAATTTCAAATGGCACACACTTCTTTCGCAAAATGATGACAATTTTGAGTGATAAATGCTAACCCGTGAAGTTCGGAACATGATGCATCACACAGCTGTATCATGTGAGAAAGTGTCACACAGAGGAATGGAACCTGGTGCAAATTGCAGGGCAATTGCAGAAGCAGGTTTTTATTCCTTTGTTTTGTTTTCTTAAAAGGAAAATGTACACTGAAAAAGAAAATGTACACTGTGCTACAGCTCTATTATTTTCTTTAATAAAAATATACATATTTTTTTTTTAAAAAGCAGGTTTATTAAGGACAAATTTAGGGTCAGTCGGTCCAAAAATCAGTAACCAGGAAATCAGTCAGCCAAAGCCAAAACACAATTAGAATAGGGAAGCCAGGAAACAATCAATGGCAAAACACAGGAGGGCGATCATGCAGGAAGGGCTGGACGGAAATCTTTAATCGAGAGGACAAAACAAACCGTTACAAGGAAATCTAGCGATAAAAGAATGCTCTTGAGTAGATACAGGAAAATTTGGTTGACAAACTCACAAGGAGCTGAACATTGAACCAGGAATACAAAGGAAAGCTAAGGGCCTGATGTCATTGAGTGCAGGTGAATGCAGCTGAGGAATGTGCAGGGAAGTGAGGTTACTAATTAGGGAACAATTAACAATGAATAAGAGCAGTTAGGTATGGGAGTGAATACAGAAAACACACGACAGGTGGCTGGCTCTGGAAATGGCTGATCTAATACATGAAAGCTGTTAAAAATAAACAATGGAACAAAAACAATGTGGAAAATAATGAAGACATAATAAATACTCAATGAGCATGACTAAAAAAATTCCAAAACTAGTCACACTTTAGATGAAGTGTTGCTCATAAAGGCTTTACACAGCATGTATAATGCCTTCACAAATGACACATGTCTTAATAAATCAGACATAAGCAAATGTCATGCTTTGTAAAGGGTGAAATAACGCATCCTTATTCAGCATGTGATGCCAGATGTCATATAACTGACAATGTCACTTAGCTAGTGGCTAAATACTATGAAGGGTTACATTGTCAGCTTAGTGACATTGTCATTGTCACACCTGGCATCACATTCTGAATAAGGATGTGTTATTTCACCCTTTACAAGACATGACATTTGCTTACATTTGATTTATGAAGACATTATGTCTCAGTTATGAAGGCATTATACATGCTGTATAAAGCCTTTATGAGCAACAGTTCATCTAAAGTGCGACCCAAACACTGACAAAAAGACCATGAAAATGGCTCCATTGAAAAGAGCATCAGAGAGTCAGCAATGTCACTTTAGCTAGGAAGGTTACAATAAGGGCAGAAAGCGTCTGTGCCAAAAAAAAAAGAAGATTTATGTATTTTTATCTTATCAGTCAAGTCACCAGAAAATAACGTGATTATTAGAAATACAGTAGCTGGGCAAACATCCAGATGACAGGGGAATTTAGGATAGAGGCACATTAGCTGCCAGAACAGTTTGTTTAAGTACAAAAAGGACCACCACCTCCACAAATAACTGTAAAACTGCCATATGTCATAAAGTGCTGAAATATACTGTATGTGCATACAATTGCTCATTTTACAATGATGCCTAAATTTACAGTGCTGTATATTAAATACATGTATTAATTCTGAATGTCATACCTCCTGATTATTAAAAAAAAAATTCTGGCATTTTGAGTAGCTACTCTTTTTCTACTAATGATCTCATGGACCTGGTCAACATTATGACATTGAAGTTTCACTAAGGACACGGCAGATTGTTCCATAGAACGCATAAAGTTCTTAACCATGGTTTGACCGTGTTTTGCCATGTTAAGCAAATTATTGAACGGCAAAATGGAAGTAAAGCTTTTGTGGTTCAAGTACGAATAGCAACCCCGCAAGGGAGACACTGAAATGGATTGAGTCCCAGAGGCAAAAGAGGCTGGAGAGGGAAAAGGGTAAAGAGGACTGAAGAGAAAAGCAAAATTGCAGTTTGTGGAACGAGAGAGACGGCAGAAAAAAGGGGTGAAAGGGAGAGTCATTTCTGGCAAAGCCATCGAGGATCCAAGTGAGAGGAGGAAGATAGAGCCTGTCAGCCCGACCCTGGATGCTCGATCCTGCTCTCAGGACTTGGAAACGACGAATGTGGAGACCGAACATCGAGGGTGCTGTGTCTAGGGCACTGCAATGATCCAGTCTGTGAGCGACGATGTTAGAGATTCAAGGTCTTGGTTCTGTAATTTGATCAATGTCATTTCTTTGTCTTTAGTTTGGGGTATAAATGCAGCTGCCATGCAGTAAAAAGTTGAAATAGAATCAACTTTTTGAGAAGCGCAACCAGATTCCAGGATGCCGTGGCGAATTATGTTAGCCTGTTATCAGACCTGAGGACGCCCATGGGAAGAAGAACCTTGTTGTCACCTGTTTCTTGTACTACCTCAATATCTTTGCGTAATTAGATTCCTCTGTCTCTGTGTGCTGTTGCCGGATTGTTAATATGCTCCCATGAGATTGTTCAGCACTCTTGCGGGATTTTCTCAGGCCCTACGATTGTCCTGAGTCTTATTTGGGATCGCCCTTGTGTTTAGACTTCATCTGCCCCAGTCCTGTGATTCCACACTTCCGTGCCCCAGTTCCTTCTTATCTCGACTCCCTGGCTCAGACCCCAGACCAAACTACTAACTGCAATCTGCCTGCCCCTCAGCATCCCCTCTGATGCAGCTAAACCACTGCCTGTACCTTGACACTCCCTTGCCTGTCCTTTATTACCCTACCAGGCATAGATAGACCCTGGACCGTTGACCAACCTGAGAAAGCTCTGGTCTTCCAGCTCTTGGGTCCTGCAGTTGGTTCCTTCCTTTTATTCCGAAAGGTTACATTGTAGCATTTCACTGTTTACCAAGCAGCTGTGACGGTGGAAGAGGGACCGGTACCTTCAGTGATGACCTTTCCTGACCCGTTAAACCAAACCATGAGGAAGTTCAAAGATATTAATCACTGTGCAGTTGCTTGGCGTCAAATTGATATCAAAGGAGGAATCTCTAGTTAAATAGTGTAAGGCCACAGCGCCGCACAGAGCTTCAGAAATGTCCAAAACTCCTGATTTGGAGTGAATGCAGCCTAAGTGACAATAAATGCATAGCATTTGCCCAACTAAATATTTTTACCGGGTTACATTCACTTGCAGAACCCCCATTCATACTCCGTTTGAATCCCCCTTCAGAGTGCAAAGACCTCCTGCAAAGTTGCCACGACAACCGGTTTCAGGTCTGGCTGACTCTGGAGGAGGATCTACAGCATGTTTAGTTCGAGTAATAGGAGAGTATTACATCTGAAACCTGAGTGTGGGTACTGCTTGTTTATCCTAAGTGTTCACGGGATGTATAAGACAGTCAGTCGCATGGAGTCATAGATACTGCAAGAGCTGCAGACAGGCACTACTGATGACCCAAAATGAAAAAGGATTCAGTCGTGGCACAGCAAGTGACAGAGACACCTCATGTTTAAGAGAGTTGGGAGGGTTGACAGCAATGTTGCAGGTGGTAGCTAATACTGCAACAGCGAAGATAGTCCTTTTTTTTCATTCCGTGTCACAGCCCCAAGAATTAAATCAAGAATTAAATTGCAGGAAATGTATATATCTTTGTCAAAAAGCTTTGGAATCATTTCCAAAAACATTTCCTAATGTTTTGATAATGCCACAGTTGGAAATTCTTGACTCATCCTTGAAAGCTAGCTATACTTAAAAAGCAGATTGTTTTACCAGCGTGAGCTCAGTATCAGGACTATAAGATCACACTAAAATATCAAAACTGGTATGATAATAACAAGAAAGCCATTTTACATTATATTTCAGTCTCAAAAGTACATCACTCATTGATTAATTGCATTGATTAGAATGTGTTTAAAAAGTTTTCAGGTGTGAATAAGTTTCTAAGCTTTTATAGTAATGGAAAAAGGATATTCACTTGCCAATTTCATAGATCTGGGAGAAGACAGAGAAATGAATGCATGCAAACAATAAAAAGAGTATACCTACAGCAATAAAATGGGCAAAGTACAGATTGACTAAAGTAAGGAGAGTGTATATTCTGATACCTTAAAGAGGGTAGAGTAATGGAAGCCAGCTCTAAGTTTCACACAAGAGAACTGCGCCAACCACTCTGATGAATCAGGGTGAACCATTTACAATATAGCAGGTGCTTTTAGAGCACTGAGTTCAGCTCATTTGCAAGATGAGGCAATCTTTTATAATACCTCTTTGTGTCATACCCCATTGTCTGCTCTGCTGTTTGGTCAGACACAATCTATTGGCAAAAACACTGTGAACCACTTGGCTGTTGACTGAAGTTGCAGATGTTCATCAAAATGTGATCCATCCTCCATTTAAAGCTTGTTTTCCATTCAGGCATTGGTGGCTGAGGAGCAATGATCCAGAATCAAATATATCAATTACGTGATCGAGACTTAAAAGCAATATGGAAACTACAGTATATTAATGCAGAAAATACTCAATGTGACATTTATAAATGGAAGGACAGTGAAACGATTTCAAATGGCTTTAATTTTCCAGATAGTTTACTTGACATGGATATAAAATCCCTCAATTTTATGCACAAACTGTCCTCATTTGAATGAGCATTGTCTTTTTTTTTGGCGAGGCTTTTGTAACTTTACTTCCATACAGTGGATTTGAAAATGTATGGCATTTTCTACGCCTATCTTTCCAATTAAGACCTAAACTAAAATCTAGAATATATAAACTACCTAAGTCAAACATTTAGACCAATCCCGCAATGGTTAAGAAGCTTTTTTAAAAAAATTCCTGGATCCGGAATATGATCCGGATCACTCCCCAGGTGAAATTACCTATAGGATTGGCCAAGACGCTTCTCAGGTAAAAAAAAAAAAAAAAAAAAATCATAAAAATCTATCCATTAATTTTTTTTTTTCCGTAATGCTGCTTACAAACAAACAAACAAACCCACAAACCAAAGGTCTGTGGGACCTTCATGTATGGAGTTTGCATGTTGTCCCTGTGTTTGCGTGTTTCCTCCAAGTAGCCTACTCCGGTTTCCTCCCACAGTCTGAAGACATGCATGTCAGGCTAATTGAACACTCTGTATTACACGTAGGTATGAGTGTGTGCACTCTGCAATGGATTGACAAGCTGTCCAGGATGTGTCCCAGCCTTTTGCCGGGAGTCAGCTGGGATTGGCTCCAACTCCCCCCATGATCCTAGTGAGGAAGAGGTAGTAAAGATAATGTATTGATGATGATGATAATAATAATAATAATAATAATAATAATAATAATTTAATGACATTTTTGTTTTGTTTTTTTTTTTACTTGGATGCATTTTTGTCATGATAACAAAAATATGGACCTTTGGGTGCATTTGGCCCAAACAACAACTTGTAACTGAAGTTCCTTTCCGAAGGAAACTTTCAGAAAAAAAAAAAAAAAAAACCTGCTTGCAGTCAAGACTGCCACGTCTTAATCCACTGATTCATTATTACTCACAGGCTAATCATTACTTCATTGCTAACAGATTCTTTGTCAAAGGAGAATGAGAAAATGTCATTTTTTTAAAGTGATCAGCTCAGCATGAAATTAATTCAGTCTTTTTTGTCGGCAGATAACCACACTCCCAAAACTGAAAGGGATATTGCATGTTGCTCACAGTACCAGCTTTGTCTTATTGACCAGTGTATTAAGAGCAAGTGTTCGTGGTGGAAGCGCAGCCTCTCTAACTGCAAGTACTGTAGCTCCCCCTCCTGGTAATTATGGAAAAACATTACTGATTTTAGAAAGGCAATACAACACTGCAGTGGCCCCCACTGTCAATCCCGGGAGCCCACTGTGTACGCCGATTTTTGGTTCCAACCACAATTACAATCATAGAATTTTAACAGCATTCCAGACAGGTCCGGCAAAAAATGAATAAACATCTCGGTAGTTCTGGCGTTTGATAGACAAACAAGATAGCCTTTTTATAACTTCAACACTTCCTTAAGTATTAAGCCTTCCCTGTTGCTGGGGGTTGAAGTACGAATAAAAATTAAAGAATCGGTTAAATAAATGACAGTAACTGGTCATTTGCAACTGTCTGACCGCCAGAGGGGCTCTCCCGCAGAGCAGGTATTAAAGCGGTCTCTGTTTTATCTATTTATTTATTTATTTTAGATATAGGCTCCTTCACAGCAGCAAAACATAGTACCTGCTCCACTAGGTACATCAATATATCAACATCGAGGTGAATTTTTTGTTTCTGTGTTGAACATGTTACACTCTACTGATGTATTCCATAGAGTACCAATACCTTCTTGGTTCTGATCAGTTGACATATACTGGGTTGCTATTGGCAACTCTCCCTCACTGCTTTCTCCACAGCCTAAGATAGCCTTTACTGTGGAAAGGGGGCAGTCAGATTTTAAAGTCATACCGTTTGAGCTTACTGACTTCCCAGCTACAGTATATTCAACCAGGGACGCGTTTCCCAAAATCGCAGATGCTAGCTTACATAGTTGGACCCATTGACTGTAAATGGACAAACTATGGAAGTTGCTAACTCAGTTAGCAACTATGCTTTTGGGAAACGCAGCCCAGCTCATTGCACTAGTATTGCCAAGCATTCAAACTACGATGTTGTCTCCTTTGACCTATTAAGACATTAGTCCAAAACTCATGTATTAGAGTAATACATGATGTATACATTAGTCCAAACCTAACGTACTATTATGTATTCTAGATGTATTACAAAAGTGAACCTCAAACTTAATCCACTAAATCCAACTAAGAAATAACTGTTCTGGGGAAAGACCAGATTTATCAGGGTCATGCTATGAGCAGAAGGCTTAGGGGAGCTGGAGGCAGTAAGGAAATGGCTAGCTCCAAAGTTGACAAAAGTAGTCTGCAGCTTCCAGGGCCAGATATGTATTACAGGTCATTAAAGACATACCACTCCCCAGCATGCTATTACTGAACATTAAAAAAAATTCCTGCAGTCCCTGCTCATCATCAAGCCTTCAGCTCCTTCCGACTGCCCTGGTCAGTGCTGCAGAGCTTGTTTGGGTGAACTCAGACACGACATTTGTATTGGACACCACTGCTAGCAACGCAGGAAATGGAGGCATTAGATGGAGAGGGGATGTTATCACCATGCACAGATGAGGGAAAGATGGCTGAAGTATACTCAGGCTAGGCGCTTCACAAAGAATCTACAGAATCTGCAATTCTATAATAGCTGTCGAAGTTTAAAGGACTCACATTATAAAAAATATCTTTTTCCAGATCAGTCCGCATGCACAGTGGTGTCCACAGCATCTACCAGCCTAGACCTCCCAGTCGAGCTGCTATGCCCCTCCCCCCAATTCAGCATTTGAAACACTCAGTCTGGAATTCCTGCAGCCTTTCTACACTACAAGCAGAGCTGCTCTGAGTAGTTCATTCCAACCAGCTCTGTCTGGGTGCCCAACTCCTTCCCGCAGCTTTGCTCAAGCACCCCCAGCAGCATCCTGGCTGAAGTTCCTCCAGATCTGCTTGAGTGCGCTCATTTTACATGGAACTGCTCAGAAGGACTCAGAAGTAGACCCTGCAATAGGCAGATGTGTTTTGTCTTTCAGAATCAATACACAGCTGTGAAAGCTTCAGCTGATGCCTGATGCTATGTCAAGACCTGCTGTATGGCCAAGGGAGGATGAAAACTGTCTTCCATTCATGGTTTTGCGGCTTCTGCGTCCCTCAGAGGCTCCATGGCGTATTTACTGACAGAAAATTGGGGGTAAATTTGATTTAGATGTAGTGCACAGCCACTCTCCCAACATACACATGCTCAGCAGTCCTGGGCACATACTACATGCTCCAGCAGCTAGACCACTCGAACAGTGTCTGCCAGATAGCCATAGAGCACCAATGCGCTGTAGCCATAAGGCAGATATGAAAAGATGACACGCATTGATCCAGCCAGGTGACGTGTTCTGGTTTTACGAGTCCTGAAGACAGAAGGGCAGGTAACCTAAGATTGACTGCAACTGGGCGGCCCCTATACGGTCATCCAGTGTCATCTCTGGTGTACTGGGTCTACTTGCTGTTCTACTCGCAGATCATCCTACACGTAAACCACCTTACACTGTCAGGAACTTGACTGACAGATCAGCAGCTATTGCAACTAAATTCTAACCAGTGCAGTTGGTAGCCATTACAGACCATTAGTTTTAAAAAGCAGTCAAATGAGTGCGTCACAGTGACTTTTCCATGCAATTCTTTCATTGATGGAAAGTTAAAGGCAACTTTTTTGACCAGTCAAATTTTCAACATTGCTTTTTTTTCAGGGTTTTCGTCCCAACTGCCAAGTAATTTGATAGCTCAAGTCCATCTAGCACAGTTCTTCTCAAACCTCTCCTGGAGGACCACCTGTCCTGCATGTTTTAGATCTTTCCCTGTTTTAGCACAGGTGATTAAAATGATCAGCTCGTTATTGACCCTCTAAAGCTGATTGAGAACATCCTGATTATTTGAATCACCTGTGCTGGGGCAGGGAAAGATCTAAAACAGGCAGGGCAGGTGGTCCTCCAGGAGAGGTTTGAGAAACACTGATCTAGCAGCTATGGACAAGCTTACCATCGAACCTTGTTTATATTATGCTTGGCAGATATTAGGCACATATTGAGACTGCGTTTTGAATTTTGCAGTGTTCATAACAGAACTGCCATATTTGTCCCAGAGGCATATCGTCATATTTCAAGTGTATTTAGAGAAGGCACATCCTCACCTTTAAACCACTTTTCCTTAACCCCCTCAACAGAAAGCCTCAGGATAAGGAAACATGAAAAGGATCATTCAAAGGGGCTTAGGAAAAGAAAACGTGGTGCAAACAGATTTCAACAGCACTTACTATAGGTTAGGAATAATGCTGCATTCGGTAACAAGCCCAACGACCCGTGTTTTCGAGACACGACTGGTGAATTCCGTTCATTTGACCTCACAACCTCACTTTTCGACTGATCCTTCCTCGTACCTTCGACTTAATTCACGACACGACCCGTGTTTACGAGTGTTACCGAATGCAGCACAGGACGCAGGGACGTCTTTCTCTCCCTCAGACGGACGAACGCACAGCTTCCCTGACGCGACGTCACTGCTTAGTCTGCAAGTCATAGTTAATTTCAGATCGGTTACCTATATTTAACCGCCGGAGGAATGCAAACGACAATGGAGTGGAAGCCTTTGGAAATTAACCCCGAGGTTGGTTTTATTTGCTCTTGATTTTACATGGATCAGTATAAATCTAATTACGATTAAGCGCGCATAACCCCTTTTTACTATTTCAGACGCTGAACGAAGTAAGTGCTTCCTTCTTCAGCACCGCCCATGACCAGGAAATGATCCCGATTCGCATAAAGTAACGTTACGGTGGGCAACATGGTAACGTAAAGGACCTCGGAATGGGCTTCTCGCATCTTGCAGTAGTAAATCGCTAACAGAGACGCCAGGTGTCACGCATTTGGCGTAAATCTTACGCATTTTTTAGGCTTATTCTCCGTAGTCCGTAACTATTCATTGAATGCTTAATGAGATTCTCACGCGGAATTACAATCTTTGTGCATTGAAGTTTCAGTTTCACTTGCGTACAGGTGCACCTCATCACAAGCGACATGGAAAGCGATTATGACTCCGGACTTCCCCTGCTTCTCTTTACAATTGGAAACAATGCATGTGTTTCGTGATCGTTTAAATTATTTTAATGAAATAAAACCATTTGACACGTTTTAATGCAATTCCATTGCTTTTAATCCCTTAGGAAAGACAAGCCTGATAATTCCTGTGTCATAATCCATTTCCGTGTCATTAGTGGGGAAATTCACCGTAATGCAGGAGAAACTGATTAACTTGATGCACAATAACGTAAATTCCGCGAGTGAATTTCTTCAGTGCGCTTTGATTGAATAATTGCTGACTACGGCACAGAAACGTGACGCCACTAAGAGGGAACGTTGCCTCTTATAGTCCATTGGTTCCACAGAAATGTACTATTTTCAGTAGGCAAACCAATGATGTCATCTAGATTCGTAAACAAAAGTATTCGGCAAGTGCGTGTTGTCATTTTATTAGATATCCACTTACTCATATCTTTCTGCTGCTGTAGCTTTCTTTGAAATGGTTTCATCGTATAATGTAAAGGCTGCTACAACTCTGTCGTTTGATTTCGTCGGTTTGTAGAAGCATTAAAAAGCTCAAGTTATGAGCTCCATTTACATTATAGCCTGAGCTACAATTCAACAGCTCTAAAATGACTACTGTTCATGAATTACATTCAGTATGTCGTGTTAGGATTACGAGTCGAACATAGTTACAGCCTACTTAATAATTTAAATCTCGACCTCCCTTATTTTTAATTTTGAAAAAAAAACTTATTGCACCCTTCCTCATGTCATATTGTAAGTATAGCTACTTTATGACTTTCTTGTTTGTTTGGACAGTTACATTGGAAACTGCCATGCTTTTCACCCCATGTCATTTTAAAACTTCATTTGTTGATTTGTACAAATACAAGTCAACTAGTTAAATGTGAAGTAAGTGAATAGCCTAAACTGTCTTGTTAATGATATAGCTCAATAGAACCCCACCCTGCTTTCAGCTGCTCATGAAGTTGGGTGTTGGTGGAAGTTGGCAGTTTGTTGACATCATGGGACTGGGAGAGGAGGCTTTGTCCTGGGTGCCTTTACCTTGTTGTGCAGTCATGCTGCTTTTTCCACTAACACAGCAGGTAAGGATCATTGCTCTGCGCCTGAAGGTGATGTCTGTTGACATGGAGATTGTGTCAAAGCTGATGATTGTCTGCAAACTGCGGGTAAAATTTACCCAAGCAAGCAACAGTGGATCAACTTGGATTGCGAGCCTGCTTTGTTCATAGCTGGTTAAATTTTCAGACAGGCGATTGACGTTTATCCTAAAAAAACGTGATTATTGTCTGTGTACTGTATATTTTATGTCCACTCGATGGCTGTTTGTGACTACATGCCATAATTTTGTGTAAACATACACATGTTCCTCTTGTGTCAGCATGAGAGTTACAGAGAGAAGCAGAGGGGTGCGATGGCTGATAGTCACAGACCAGAGCCTGAGGTTTTTTTCATCAAGCAGACAGTGATTAACTCCTGTGGGACACTTGGTTTGCTGCATGCTGTCTCCAACAACAAACACAGACTGGATTTTGGTGAGCCAGCCAGTCAATCCTGGGACACTGTACTTTTGACTGTAACAACACAACATAAGTAAGCCTTCACATTGCTGTAATATGGTAGGTGGAATGTCCAGTCTGGACTAGCCTGGATAAGTCAGGAGACCTGAGTTGACCTGCTGTATAACACTGAAAGCAGCAATCCTTCAATTAAAGAGCCTGGGTCTGTCATTAAGAAGTTCCTGGATGACACTGCCAGCAAGTCTGCTGATGACCGTGCCAAGCAGTTGGAGATAAATCAGGTATAGTTCAAGCACTGGCTAGTGCTTTGACTTAATGTAAAGCTACGGAGCGTGGCTTGGTTCGTTTTGTACATTCGGTCTGCGAGGAGAATGCTGATTGGACTGCTCTGTGTGAAGAGAGTCACTGGTTGCTACTTTCAAAAGACTCAGTCTTATGTAGAGCATAGGGAAGAATGCCGAGCCTTTCACTAAGAGTGAATTGATTACCAGCCCAGATCAATTTACAGTATTTGCATAGGGATTGATATGCCAACTCAAAATGTCTGACATTTCTTTAATTTACGGCCTTCTTAATTCTTGATATACGCTCTATTAATATTCTAGTCACATTATTTTCATTGATTTTAGAATTTAAGCTAATGTACAAAGAAGCGCTGACCTGCTTATAATAATAAGCACATCAGCATGCCTTAGGCGTCTCACTTTTAATTAACTTGGCCTCCTTGCATGACCCTCACAAACTTTAAATGGGCTAAATTCATGGCTGCCATTTAATTTCAGTGTTTTGGATGCATCATGCACTCTTTGACTTCCACCTCATCAATATATGCATGAATAAGGTTTTTGAAATTAGCATTGTCGATGAACACATAAATCTTGAACTGCTTTGCCACTGCACTGGCATTTGACTGTTACTCCCCCATGGAAATTAATAAATGAATTAACAGATGAATCACTGAATGAACGAATGTAAGTGACCAATGATCACAGCGGCCAGAGATCTAAAACTCTGTTGCCAAATAAGTTGGGTTGACATGCAAGTAGTAAAGAAAACACTGATTTGTAAATCATCCTTAGCTGCATTAACTTGAAAACAGTGGAAAGACAAGATATTTAATGTTTTTCATTCTGCACTTTTTTGTTTGTTTTGAAATAAACGCATATTTGGCTTTTCATATCTGCTGCACATTCCAGAAAAGTTGGGTCGTAGGCGCTTGTACCTCTGTGTTCCATCACCTTTCCTTTCAACAGCCTTCTAAGTAATCATTTTGGGACTAGCAGTTGCCAGTTGTACCATTTTTGTGGGATTTTTCCCATTTTTTTCTTTCTTGGTATTCTTTTCTCCAGCTGCTCAGATATCTTGGGTCTTTTTCTTGTTTTTGTGTTTTTTTAAAGCATTGCATATTTTTCCTGGACAGCCGGTGGGCCAGTCTTGCAGCCTAGTACATCACACTGTTGTAAGGTGTGGAATATGGCTTGCTGTTGTCTTGTCCCTGAGAACATGTCTCCTGGGAGATGGCCGATGGTACTCCAGAGTACATGCATATCCTTCAGCATCAATGGTACCAACTTATATGTTTAAGTTACCCATGCCATGGACAATAACATACTCGTATACTATGACGGAGGCTAGCTCTTTACTTTACGCTGGAAACATTAGGAGGGTCCTTCTCTTTGGCCAGGGAAATTCAACAACCATTATTCCCAATAATCAATTTGTGAGGTTAACTTTTCTGACAACAGCGCTGGTATTTCTTGTGTGCGCATCAGTCCATTTCAGATGAGCTCAAGCACAGACAAGTATGCAGCATTCTGTATGTTTGAAATGTTGTTTCTTTGGTATATACAATGTACACTGGCATTTGTGGATGCATTGATGAATGGTGTTTATTGAAAAATATTTTGTTAAAGTAGTCACAGCCCATGTTGTTATATTCATCATAAAAGCAGGAATTTCAGGACTGAATAGCAGGGGCCCTCATTGCTGAATTTCAGTCGGAGGATTATTGCAAGACTTGCCTAGATTGCCTCAGTCTTTTAGTTATAATATGCACTGTAAGGGGTCTTGTTAGATTGTTAAAAGTGCAGGATTTTTAATTCTGGCGAACCTTGACCACTTGCTGCTTGTAAAAGAATTGGTCTTTTGTAGGTTTTCCTTTTATACCTCAGTATGAATATCATCACATGTTTGGCCCCTGTGCCAACTTTTTTTGAAACACGTTGCCGGCATCAAATTCAGAGTAAGCAAGTATTTCTAAAAAAAAATAAATTTAGATGATACGGTAAAATATTATATGTCTTCTACTTTTTCAATTTAATCCAAATCAAAGATGATTTATCTATCATTAATTTCTTTTTTAACTTGCATTTTCTGTTCTGGTCCATCTTTTTAGGGAGCTCAGTAATATTTTCCACATTATGTATGTATGTATATTGAAATAACTTCCACTTGCCAAATATATACGTAGTATTCATTTTACAATTTTAAAATGAACTTTAGTGCACAGTGTGTTATGGAGCCACACTTCAGTCGGCTTGCTGCAATTTATTTTTATTTTATTTATTTTATTTTATTTTTGCATTTTCCATGTAAATTGAAATACTTTCCACTAGATGGCGGCAGAGTTCAGTATACACGAGCTTATGTGCGTTTTCTGTCAATTTTCAGTGACTGGAATTCAAGCAGTGAAGATATCTTGTCCTGAATCCAATCTGTCTTGTGCCTGCCATACTGTAGAAGACTTTGAAAAGATCCATATGACTAATGGCTGACTCCCTCTGACATCTAAAGATGACTTGTCATTAAATCATGGAATTTTTACTCACAGACTGTAGGATTTTTCCAAGACTATGGGTTTTGCAAAGTGCGCCCATTGGCTGTTGACAGAGTTCACTTCACTGAGCCTCACTATTTGCTTAAGCCAAGACTTAAGACCTCCAATTATATTGAACATGTTTGATTTCATCGGAAAGTTAAGACGATAAGCCAGACTGAGTTTTATGACCACCTTACTCTGAACAGTCAAGGTGAGGGGAGAGCGCCATAACTCCTGCAAAAACTCCCATTATTATATTCAGATATTGGAACTTGCTTTGCGACAGCGAAATTGCTTCAATATTCATGTCACGCAAGGTCGGCATAAATCTTTAAATGAAGTTAAAGTTGTCAGTTCCATTCTGCACTAACTGTATCAACCAATCCCACCAAACTTGAGGAATCAAGCTAATGTTTACATCTGCTCATGAATTGAAGTTTTGGACAAATGGTGATTCAGTTCAGGACTTGCGGTGTTAATCATGTCATTTTTCTGTCCTCAGAGTATCCAAGCAGCCCATGATGATGTGGCATCATTGGGACAGTGCCAGGTTTGGCTCCCTTTTTTAATGCCTTTTTTGCCTGCTGCATTAGGTTTTAAGCCCAGTTTCATATGAGGCTTCACAACACAATGAGCTGAATCTAGCATCTCTTTGCCATGTTGTAAAGCTTGCCTCTTGCGCTTATGATGTTCAGTTAGAAGTCGCCTGCAATAGAAAGAGCAGACATTTAACATTCTCTGTTGAATAGTTCGTACTGCAGCAATTCTTTCTGCATCATATCATCTGGTTTTATCACATTACAAAATTGGCTTTAACTGGGTTTAATTAGCACTATATTAGGTTTTTTTTGGAATTTTTGCTATCACTTTTGGATCATTAGCTATACCAGCATGAGGCTTTATGCATGTCTTTATAGATAGAATTTATCTAGGTTGTTGCTTGTTGCAGCCATATGGTGGCAACAGTCATCATACCACTGAAGGAATCAGCAAAATGCTGGGAAAAGCAATGAAGTTCGGTCACTGCTGAGACAAGGCACAGGTTATTTTTTCGAGATTATAAATAAATCCAGTCATGGTGTTATTTTGGGTTTGAGGTGAGGTATTGGCTGCCAGTTTGGTAGTGGTTTATGCCATCCATTTGCTGTACATTGCATGTAATGTTTTTGGTTGGGTGGGGGTTTTGATTATAATGTTAAAGGTAAGTGTGAACAATGAGAGTTTAATTTTTGAAATTTTTGAACTGTATATGCTGTTTCCTGATCGATCTCTTTTATTAGGTGGACCCAGAGAAAGTGAGCTTCCATTTTATTACTTTCACAAGCGTGGGAGGGCAGCTTTATGAGATGGGTGAGACCTCTCATCACCTACCAGAGAAAAGTGCCGAACAGTTTCATTTAGAGCATACAAGTGATTTAGTCCCCTATGCACTGGACTAAATTAAAATTTAAAATGTTCCCCTGCTTGTCACGCTCTGTTCATAGCAATGGAGCTCATACCATTTATTAATTGCAACTCTGCTTATAATTTCACGGTCATCTAAGCGAACCCCTTCTTTGTTATTTGCATACCTGTTATGAAATCATTTTCTGTATTTCTGGCATTGAAGGCTGTTACTCTCATTCGTTCTCTAGATGGCAGACTGAATTACCCTGTGAATCATGGTCCTACAACAGAGGATAGCTTTCTGAAGGTGCAATAACTTTTCATTTTAGAATGTAAATGAATACTTCAGCAAAGCCGTGTAAATACTTTGGGTTGCTCTCACTTACCATCATGGTACACTAAAGTTTGTAAGATGAAATGACTTTTGATACACTGCCCTCCATAATTATTGGTTAAGATGTGTTCTTTAGCTTCTAATAAATTCAGTTTTTTTTTCTAAATAATATAGGACCACAATGAAAAAAAGAGGAAAATCCAACCTTTAAATGCAAGTGTATTTATTCAGGAGGAAAAAAATCCCACATTAAGAACTAATTATTTTACATCAAATCATGTGTGCCACAATTATAAGCACCCCAGATGTTAATACTTTGTACAGCCCCCTTTTGCCAACAAAACATTACCTAATCTTCTCCTATAATGTTTCACAAGATGGGAGAATACAGAAAGAGGGATCTTCGAACATTCCTCTTTGCACAATCTCTCTAATCATCCAGCAACCTGGGTCCTCTCCTCTGCACTCTCCTCTTCGGCTCACTCCACAGGTTTTCAATGGGGTTGAGGTCTGGGGACTGAGATGGCCATGGGAGGAGCTTGATTCTGTGTCTGGTGAACCATTTCTGTGTAGATTTGGCCACATGTTTTGGGTCATTATCTTGCTGAAAGACCCAGTGACGACCCATCTTCAGCTTTCGGGCAGAGGCCACCAAATTTTGATTTAAAATGTCCTGGTATTTCAAAGCGTTCATGATGCCATGCACCCTAACAAGGTTCCCAGGGCCTCTGGAAGAGAAGCAGGCCCACAGCATCGCCGATCCTCCCCCATACTTCACACTGGGCATGAGGTGCTTTTCTGCATACTCATCTTTTGTGTTCCACCAGACCCACTTAGAGGGTTTGTTGTCAAAAAGCTCTATCTTGGTCTATCTCATCTGACCAAAGCACATGGTCCAGGTTGAAGTCCCAGTACCGCTTAGCGAGCTCCAGACATTTGCGTTATGATTGTGAGTGAGAAAAGGTTTTTTCCGTGCATGCCTCCCAAACAGCTTGTTGGCATGTAGATAGCGCCTGGTGGTTGTTTTGGAGACTTTGTGACCCCAAGGTGCTACCATTTGTTGCAATTCTTTAACAGTGAGCTTTGGAGAACTTTTCACTTCTCTTACCATCCTCCTCACTGTGCGTGTGGCAAAATAACCTTGTGTCCTCGTCCAGGCTTGTTTACCACTGTTCCAGTTGTTTAAAACTTCTTAATGATTCCTCTGACAGTAGATATGGGCAGGTGCAGGCGAGTGGCTATTTTCTTGTAGCCATTGGCTGACTTGTGAAGGTCGACACACATCTGCCTTACTTGAATGGTGTGTTCCTTTGTCTTTCCCATGTTGAAGAGTGGATAAGAGAACTGGCCTCTGTGTCACGTCATATTTATACCCCAGGGAAACAGGAAGTGATGATTTACCAATTAGATGTTCCTAGATACTCTGATCAACTTTGTAAACTACTGTAGAAATGACAGAAATACTTCAATTACATTTATTTCCTGGGAATTGTTAGGGGTGCCAATAATTGTGGAACAGGTGATTTTATGAAAAATTATTATTTCTTCGTCAGGGATTTTTTTTCCCCTTAAAATTCACTTGAGTTGAAGGTTACATTTTTCTACAATTTTCAGTGAGAGTATGCTTCTGCAATAAAAATTGAATTTAGGGGTTTTAACGCATCTTAACCAGGGGTGACAATAATTATGGAGGGCGCTGTATGTGCCTTCATGAAAACATTCTCTATGCCCGCTTCTGAAAATGTTTATAGAGCCCAATTTAGCAAAGTAAACGGCGATAAAATGTGGTTGAATTAGGAATACGCTGTGAATTTGCGGAGTCGCTGCTCAATCTCTCATTGCTCCGCAGGATGCCGCCGGGATTTGCCGTCAGTTTATGGAGAGGGAGAAGAACGAGGTGTGCTTCTCAGCTGTGGCTCTGTGCAGAACTTCAGCAAAGCCTTGAGGAGGTCACTGAAGAACTGAACCTCCATATAAAAACACTCTTCTCCCCATCTTCACCGGCTCTCCCACCTCAGTGTCACTGTGTGACTAATAGTTCAGGCCTTAACAGTATTGATAATTGTGCAAAATTTTCTGTAACTGTATGTATTAATTTTATTCCTTAATTTTCATATTTGTATGATTGCTCCTGTATTGTTTTAGAATCAGAAATTTTCTGATTCTAATACTAGAACAGATTTCACGAATCCTGATTTATTTTTTTTTCCACATTTTGAAAACATACTTTGCTGACAATAAACAGCAGCAGAAATGGCCCTTTATCCTTTTTATTACATTTTTTTTTCCCAAAACAAAACTTCCTGCAAAATGTGTGCTGCTGTAAGACAAGTTTTAGTAAAAATATTTAAAGTGAGTGATATTCTGAATTATTTTCAAGTCATCATACTCTTCCTCTCTGCTCTGGCCTGCTTCTTGCAAAGGTCGCACCCCTGTGAAGTGTAAATAAAACATGTCTCTTCGAACCAGTGCTGCTGAAATGGGATGGGATATGTGTGCTTCAAGGATTTTGTGATTTTCCTGATAACCAAACACTGGCAGACTTCAGAGGTTGGTTTACTCTGCAGCAAATACATATACTGTCACAGAATTCATGTCCACCCAAGACCTGTACTCAAACATGGCTGATAATGCCTCTGGTCGCCTTCTACGATCAGAGCAGAGGAATCCATTTTCATCCCCCCGGCATAAAATGCGAGGGGATATAGGCATCGCCTCGTCCGTCTGTCTGCCCGCCCATAATCATTTTGTTTCTGGAGCAGAACTCGCAAACTATGCAAGATATCAGCATCAAACTTGGTACATGTATTCTATATATAGTCTAGATGTGCCTTTTGCTACTTTTGAAATTTCAAGATTCCTATTTTTGTTGTTTCCATGGAAACAATTCTGGACTAAGTGCAAATTACTCCGTTCATTTCCTGAGCAGAACTGAAAAACTATGTAAGATATCAGCACAAAACTTTGTACATATATTCTATGTATAGTCTAGATGTGCCTTTTGCTACTTTGGAAACTTCAGGATTACTATTTTTGCCATTTCCATGGAAACGAATCTGGACTTAATGCTCATCAAGCCTAGTTCGTTTCTGGAGCAGAACTCAAAAACTGTTCAATATATCTAACTGAAACTTCACATGTGTATTATTCGCATACGGAACTGGTGCCTTTTGATATTTTCAGATTTCTAAAATTTTTTTTTTTTTTTTTCGTCTCCATGGGAGCAAGTTGGATTTGGACTCTGTACAGAGATAGGTTCCTTTCCGGAGCACAACTTAAAAACCGTTCCATATATCTTACTGAAACTTTGCATGAGTATTACCCACATACTGAAGTGGTGCCTTTTCATATTTTCACATTTCTGATTTTTTTTTTGTTTCCATGGAATCAAGTTGGATTTGGACTCTATACAGAGATGGGTTTGTTTCCGTAGCAGAACTCAAAAACCGTTCATTATATCTTAGTGAAACTTTGTATGTGCAATACCCAAGTACTGAAGTGGTGCCTTCCCATATTTTCAAATTTCTGAAATAATTTTTTTTTTTCTTTCCATGGAAGCGAGATGGATTTGGACTCAGTCGCAGGGCTGGGTTTGTTTCCGGAGCAGAACTAAAACACTGCTCATTAATGACGCTTGTCTTATTATTGCCTTTGTCAACATGTGGTTCATAGTCTTTGGTAGATGTTGCCAGTACATACTTCCAGATAATTCCAGAGGAAAATCACCTCTACATTCTTGTTTCAATTTCTTTGAAGGTGTAGGAGTGACATGACTTTCGCAAATAATCAGGGGCCGGGGGGATATGTCATCTTCTGATGACTCTTGTTCAAATTGCAGTTGATTAGCTCCTGCATGTCTTACTTAAATGGCATTTTGCCCTTATCCTGGGCAACGTTTCCCAAAAGCATGTTAGCAACTTGCATAGTTTGAACCTGAGCCATGTAGACAGCAGTATGTGAGTTTCCAACTTCTGAATGACTTGTATCACAAAGAGCACCAGCGTGTACACGAGTGCTAAAAACCCATGACCAAAGTAAGTTTCCAAAGGTCCCAAGTTACCACGTTACATTATTGTTGCTACACTTGGACTTTTACCACAAACCTTGCTCGTCTACGTTGTCGCATATCTTCTCCTCTTTGCTATTTTCTGTAAGTCACATAGGGGTGGAAACCAGAAACGAATATCAGCTCTGTCTGGTTGGGTTTATGATTGTGGTTGCGTTCCAGCTCTGGATGTGCCTCAAGCAAGTGTAATTAGAGAGCTGTTGGACTTGGAGAAGGACAGAAAGAGTTTGATGCCAACAGGATATTAGAGGTAAAATAAACTGAGCGGAGATTACAGGACCAAGAGTCCAAGTATACTGGGAAAAGAGATCAGCTTTCTTACAAAGAATCTTATGAGTTACCTTTGTTGTGTCTCCTGATATGGTAATGTATGCTCAGTGTTTAACTGACTCTCCTTCATATCACTCATAAATTGGAGCTTGTCCCCCAACAAAATACGCCTGGAAAGGTCGTTTGTCAAGCAGCTTAGTACGACCTTAAGTTACGTTTAGGAGTTAAGCGACCTCTGCCGGTCATTTAAATAACTGCAATCTTGGTTTCCATCGTCAGCATCGCCGTCAGTGAATTCGTAACCTAAACCTGATACTAATACTAACCTTAACCCCAACTCTAATCCTTTCCCAAACCACTATTTTAAGTGTAAATATGACGGAAACTGTATCTAGAACCGAAACTATAACTGTAACAGTACCTTCCTGCTGCCAGTAGGGGCGCAATTTAAGGAAATGCTCCTATGGGTCATAAATCAGAGTAAATGAGAATAATCAACCTATTTGAGCGTATGGTTGGAGGACAGGTTGATCCAAACCTACCTGGCCCTATGTGAAAAAGTAATTGGCACTGCTTGTTAAATCATGAATTAACTGTGATTAACCATATTTTTTTAGTTCAATTTCACTAGCCACACCCAGGCCTGTTCATTGCCAGATCTGTTAAATCAAATCAAGAAATCACTTTAAAAGAACCTGTCTGACAAAGTGAAGTAGACTAAAAGATCTCAGAAAGCAACACATCATGCTGCGAACTAAAGAAATTCAAAAACACATGAAAAACAAAGTGACTGACATCTATCAGTCTGGAAAGGGTTACAAAGCCATTTCCAAGGCTTTGGGACACCAGCAAATCACAGTGAGTGCCATTATCCACAAATGGAGAAAACTTGGAACAATGCTTAACCTTCTCAGGAGTAGCTGGCCTGCCAAAATTACTCCAAGAGCACATTGACGAATCATCCAGAAGGTCACAAAAGAACCCAGAACAACATCTAAAGAACTGCAGGTGTTACTTGCCTCAGTTAAAGTGAGTGCAAATGATTCAACAATAAGAAAGAGACTGGGTAAAAATGGTATCCATGGGAGAGGTCTAAGGCGAAAACCACTGCTGATCAAAAAGAACGCAAAGGCTCACCTCACATGTGCCAAAATACATCTTGATGGTCCCCAAGACTTTTGGGAAAGTATTCTGTGGACTGAGGAGTCAAAAGTTGAAATATTTGGTAGGTGTGCGTCCCGTTACATCTGGTGTAAAACTAACACAGCATTTCATAAAAAAAATTTTAAAAAAAACATCATACCAAAATTCAAATATGGTGGTGGTAGTGTGATGGTTTAGGGCTGCTTTGCTGCTTTAGGACCTGGACAACTTACCGTAATTCATGGATCTATGAATTCTGCTCTCTACCAGAGAATCCCGACGGAGAATGTCCAATTAGTTTGAGACCTCAAGCTCAAGCGCACTTGGGTTATGCAGCAGGACAATGATCTGAAACACACCAGCAAGTCCACCGCTGAATGGCTTAAAAAAAAAAACAAAGTGAAGGTTTTAGAGTGGTCTTGTCAAAGTCCAGACTTAAATCTGATTGAGATACTGTGGTATGACCTTAAACAGGCAGTTCATGCTCGAAAACCCTCCAATGTGGCTGAATTAAAACAATTCCGCAAAAAAGAGTGGGTTAAAATTCTTCCAAAGGGATGTGAAAGACTCCTTGCCAGTCCTCGGAAATGTTTGATAGCAGTTGTTGTCGCCGAGGGTGGCACAACCAGTTATTAGGTCTAGGGGGCAATTACTTTTTCACACCAGGCCAGATAGGTTTGAGTAGCTTTTTCCCCTTAATAAATTAAATTATCATTTAAAAACTGCATTTTATATTAACTCGTGTTATCTTTATCAAATACTAAGATTTCTTTGATTATCTGTGACAAATATCCAAAAAAAATAAGCAATCAGGAAGGGGGCAAATACTTTTTCACGGCACTGTACCTTATCAAGATGTGGTCAATTTGGTTAATATGCTGACAACAGTTGAGCCATGTTCACCAAATAAATGGTGGATGACACCATCTAAATCTATTTGAAGTGGTCAAAGCATCATTGATTACTGAACTGCAGCTTTGAAATAATAAGTGGCCTCTCAGTCAAATTACACAAATTTATGCTGACTTGATTCTATTGACCCTGCCATTTCATTTTTCCTTTCAAATTTAAAACAGAAATCTCTACAAGTGATGATTTCTGGGGGGATGCTATGCTGTAAATGTATGGAAAGAATAAAAAGAAATCAAAACACACAAACTCAATTAGTATTTCCAAAGGCAAATGCATTTCTTTTGATTTTGGAATCAAATGAAGAAAGGTGCCCAGAGTAGACCCCACTGAGGAGCTCTTTGAATGAAGTTTGCAGTTTATTGGGAATGCATTCAGTGGTCACTTTACTACCTACATCTTTTGCTTTCTTGTTAATGTAAATATTTAATCAACCAACTCAGCTCCCACTCAGTGCATGAAAGCATGCTGACATGGTCTGGAGCTGTAATTCCCAACATGGTCCTAAGGCACCCCTGTATATTCTGGTTTTTGTTCCAACCACAATTGCAGTCATACAGTAGGATGTTAATACGCAGTTAATTTGTCTTAATTAGTTGCATTTCTTGTTTAAAGCTAACTGTAAACGCAGATTGTGTGGTGAACTCAAATGTTTTGCAGAAACCTACTTCAAAAAAATTGAGTAAGCCAACTTAATTGTATTGTGGGGACGGTACTTACAAAAAAAGTAACTTAAACATTATGATAAGTAATTTTTACCTTTTTCTTTAAAGTGCTGTGAACACATGGTCATTAAGTTGGCTTACGTCGGTTGGTAAGTGGGTTGTAGACAGAGTAGTGAGAGCTGCTACTTTAAACAAAATAAACAGCAGTGTATAGAAGAAAAATTGTGGCTCCAGGTATCCTGCCTTAAATCATGATGTTGGCTGCTGCTGGTGGAGTAGTAGTGAGGGGAATATTTCTCTGGTGCACATCTGTCCCCTTAATACCAACTGAGCATCTTTTAATTGCCACAGCCTGTGGTCTGTTGTCCCCTGTCACAGAGAATAGTAAGGGACCATGTGCATCCCAGTAGGGCCACAGTCTATCCAACTTATATGGTATCTTCTGGCCAGATAAATGCCTTGTCACATCATCTCAAGCTAGTTCCACAAAAATTACAGCGAGTTCTGTGTACTCCAATGACCTCTTCACTCAATCCCAGTCTATTGTAGTACTGTAGGCATGTGGTTTAATGGGACATTCACAGCACCTTTGTGCATCTGGAAAATCTCCCACAACTGTGCTTTAATATCATGTCTGCACAGACAATCATCTCTAAGGAATCTTTCCAGCTCTTTGTTGAATCCATGCCACGATCAATTCGGGTTGTTCTGGGGGAGTCTTGACCTGTACTCGTAAGGTGTACCTAATAAAGTGGCAACTGAGTGCTTTTTTTGGATTTGTGCTGGCCTGCTTGGGTGTGCTTCAAACCAAATTCTGGATTATGCTGAAAAACCCCCTCATGAGTTCATATTTGAAAACCTGTGTAAAATAAAAGTACAAATTTTGGCTCCAAGTTGGGACATTAGCCACATAAAATTGCCTGTTGATAGCTTGTATAAGATAAATAATGCAACTAATTGCTGTTTTGAATTGAATTTAGAAAAATTAAGTTAGTGGTTATGTGAAGATTGAATGACTGAATATACACATTACTCAGTACTCAGTCTGTTCTTGATGTATCTGCTCTAAAGGCAGGTATTTCTGTCTTTGCTGTGCATACTGTTCGATATTCCCCAGAAAATCTCACTCACATCCAAGATAATTGTGTGTGTGTGTGTGTGTGTGTGCGCGCGCGCGCGCATGCATGTTTAGTGAATTATGGTGTGTGTGCATTATGTGACTAAAATTTCTGAAGGATTTTTGCGGTATACAGTATATGATCTAACAAACAGTTAAAATTCTGAAGTACAGTTTTTCTATTTCTTGTTTTTGGGCATAGAGGAAGAAAAAAAATCACTCCAAGCAATCAAATTTCACAATAGGAAAATAGGAAGTTGGTGTTATGAACGGATACACCATAAAGAAAAAAATATATCTTGGCCTTTTCACAGAGAGCAGCAGTGGTTTCCCATTGAAAAGAGAATACAGGAAAACCCCATCACAGTCATTAAAAATAGATTCCTTCATAATGCATGACCTGGAAGTCGCTAAAATTCTCACAGTTGGCTGCACCTTGTGCATCTCCTCTCAATAATCCACTGTTTAGATGCCTTTTGGAAACCATATTTAATAATAGATGTGACTGACTCTAATCGCTCTATATGAAATCAACCACTTCTTTCTCTATGGGCTGCACTGAGATTTTGCTGCATTCATTACTGCCTGGAGGCCAAGTATGCACTTCTGATAGCTTTTGATTCAAGGAGTTAATTTTTGCCGTGCACAAAGATGGTAAACACCGGGGTAATTCAGGGACAATGAATACATCAGAAGATGCAGCAAAAGTGTTACATATCCGTTAATTCACAGAAGCATATAATGTCCCAGAATACATTGAGTCATGTAGCAAAATGCTGAAGGACCATGCTTGCCTATAATCACAACTAAGTTGCAAGGGCAGAGCTCATTGACCTAGTGGTGAAATAACGGTGAAAGTTGTCACAGTTTGTAAGTGTAGAGCCGCTTTCACATCGGACGCGAAACAAATTTTTCACACGACAGATTACATTCAAAGTCGATGCAAAGACGCGTGTATTCGGGTCTTTGCATTGACTTAGAATGTAATTTGTCCTGCAAAGAATTCGTTCTGCATCCGGTGTGAAAGTGGCTTTAGACTTCAGATATAAGTTTCTGTGGATGTTTCTACTCCAGGTATGTGATGTTAGTCAAGAGCGAATTGTTTCAGATAATTTGCATACAAACCCGATTTTAGGAATATGCAGCCAATTTACACAAAGCTTGTGATGGGTAACATTGCGACTCCATCAGTGTTTTGATGTTAATTACCTACGCCCAACGAGGCGGCGTGGGTATACAGTTTAGCACCGTCTGTCTCTGTGTGTGTGTGTCTGTCTGTTCGCACGACAACTCGGCCACCACTGAAGCTAGGGTAACCAAACTTTGTGGGGTAGATGATCCTAGGGGACCCTGTCCAAATTTGCATTTTGAGGTCGAAAGGTCAAAGGTCAAGGTCAACAAGAGGCGTGGGTTAGCATGTCTATAGAGTGCGCATCATCAAGTTTGTTTGATATGTTGAGCATGATAAATGTCCTGACATTGATAGCTATCTGTGTCAAACCAGTGCCCTACAAAACATTTAAATTAACAATCAGCTCAAAAGAACTTTTAGTTGAGATCTTCGAATCTGTTTTGCTTTTTATTCCTTCTTCATAACCTTTACCTGCCATTTAAGCAATTACACTTTGGATTATTTTTTTATAGTCTTGAGCTTAGGCCCATTTATTTTAATATTGAAATTTGAAATTTAAACTTTAGCCCTTTATTTTAAAGAATTCTGTCACACAATATTACATTACATTTGGATACCACTTTTGTAAAATTTATAGATTAACATTAGCAATAGCTCGTAATGAGTGGCCATATCAAGAAAATTAATTCTTTACAACAACTCATTTGGTTTAGCTCTTAAGTGCTAACCCTGCTACGGGATTGCATTTTATAAACAGCTGAGCCATCTATTTTGTTTGGTTAGATATTGGTTTCATTGGCTGTTTGCTTGTGCAACAAAATTTGCATAGGATGCTATGATCATTCACAGAATATCATGAGACACTCTTGATAAACCATATTCTAATGAAAATAACTTCAGAGTGAATCTTATCAATCCAGCCTGGATAGGATAGTGAGGATGCTTAATTAGTTTTAAAATCCAGACAGCAAGCTAGATTCATAGTTTAGCCGGGGCTGTACAGGTTTATCAATTAAATTAACCTCTAAGCTTTTCAATTTTGCTTTCTTTTATTTGGATTCTGTTTTTTTGACAGTATGATATAGCTTTTCACATTTTTAAGTTTCAATTTTGGCAAGTCGTCATTCTAGGAACAGCCTTCCATCATCATCATCATCATCATTGATGTTGTTATTGTTATTCAGAAATTTCAGTGGATTTTGAAATATCTCAAGAACTGCTGGGTCACTCTCCCTGAAAAATTTCCAGGCAGATAAATGAGTGAGGTAAAGCGATCAGGTCCTCCATCACCATTGCCACCTGACCACCATCAGGTCAGAGTTGTGATGTTTGAAGCCTAAGAACTTTGGCTTTGATTGCCCTCGAGGTGCAGGAATGGTGCGACATGGTACAGAAATTCAAGCTCAACACTAAAATTGGCATTGTTTTAATTTCCGCCATGATGGATTTCTCATCTTTTTTCTTAACTTTCTGCAATCTGTTCCCCTCCCTTTGCTGTACTTTTACTGTGCAAATAAATTATTATTATTATTTGCAGCTAGACTTGTTGCATCAGTAAACGCTGAAGTTAAACCATTATCGAAACCATGCTGAAATTTGCAAAACTTTGTGAAAATCATAATCAAAAAAACTTCCCCTGGCTTTTTCAGACAGCTAAGTTATATCTTGTAAATGGTTCAAATAATGGCAAACCTAGTACACATGCTTGCCATGCTGTTTTCTGGTCACATGCAAAAGATGGAACCAATTGGTCCTGTGGGGGATGCAATACCAGAAAATCACTGTAAATGTTTGTTAGGCTACTCCTGACCGGAGTCAACAGTCAAAACCATGTAATTCCCACAAACTAATGAACTTCAAGCAATAGAACGAAATCTTTGAAAATGGTTGACCACCATTCAAATTGGTCAGTATAAAGTATTTGTCATGGTTTTGACTGTGTTTGTGGTTTTTAGAGTCTCTATGTGGCTCTTTTTGGAACTACTTCTGTTCCTTTAATTTTTGGATTCCTTTCAGCTGTTTCGTCAGGCGTGGCGTTATATGGGCTCAGACCTCAGACCTTCCTCTGACCCTATATAAGCCGGATGTCCACCACGCCTCCCTCGCTGGAGTGTCTGATTTTAGCTAACACAACAGCCAGAAGATATCTGTAGTCAGGAATTGTTTTCTTTTGTGGTTCCTATTTCTCTCGGGAAGCACCTTTTCTTCCTTTTCCTCTCTTCCCTTTGGGTTGCACCATTTTAGGTGCTTTGTTTTCTCAGTTCCTGAGATACTTCCTCCCTCTCCCTCTTTCTGTTTGCTTCCTTGTTGCGGATGGTTGGACGTCCTTTTGGAAGCGTGACAGCTGTCTCTGTTGTTTGGTCTGTATCTCTGTCTGTGAGTGTTTTAAGTCCACGCTGCTCTGGTTTCCTCCTACCGCTGCACTTGGCCTCTGGATTCTATTGGCCTTTACAGAATTATTAGCCCCAAAGCTCAGTGAAAAAAATTTGGGCCTCGGGGTCCATTTGATCCCAGTACAGTGCATCATCAAGTTGAAATTTTCAAATAGCAATGTGAGCTATGGTCACCAAATTTGTCTTAAAATGTCCTTTACATTGAGGGAAACAAATAGCCTCTTGCACCTAGTAGTTCCGCTATCTTGCTTTTATACCATTTTGTATTTATGAGAAACTACTATTGCAAACCAGACCCAGATTATTTATCCTATCACCTCCAAATTTTGCACTCCGGCATCTACAAATGGTGTTAACCAAAAGCTATTTGTAGAATTTGCCCGAGCAAATGATATGGCTGCTTCGTCCAATGAATTTTATGTCCTGCTGAAATGCCTGCACTGGCTGCCAGTTGCTGCCAGAGTCACATTCAAAGTCCTGACTCTGGCTACTGCAGCAGCAGACAAGACAGGCTCTTCCCACCAGCAAGTACACAACAGCCTGGGCACTCTGTTCTGTAGCAAAGGGGCGACTTCATACCCCCTCCTTCCAAATGGCAGTCACTAGTCCAGCTTTTCCCATTTTGCTCTCCAGTGGCGGAAAGATCCGCCCTCCTCCCTACAACTGCTCAGTCTCTGCAGATCTTCTGTCATGAGTTATAGACTGGTCTGTTTGGACAATACCTGAGCTAAAGCCTCCTCCCCTGCAACATTAAAAAAAAAAAAAACTTCTATTTGGTGCTTGTCTCCTTTAGCCTCTCTTCCTGCCTGCTTCTTGCCTACCATCTGGTCTATGTGTTACCTGTTCATGACATAAGATGACTTATGGATTGTGCCTTTTTTGATCTTTTGTGTTACTATTTCAATGACTTTCTTCAATGCACTCAATGTGTGTCGCATTAGATAGAGGCATCTGCCATTTAAATGTAATGAAATGTTGAAGACGCCAAAACAGGAGATGAGCCACATGTCAACAGTGCTTGGTTGAAGTCATGCCACAGTTGGCATACTGCTCTTAATTCCAGGGGGAATAATGGGTAACCACAACTTTCATGAAATTTAGCCACATGGGGGCGCTAGTCAAATGCCTATCACTTTGGAACCATAGACTGTATAAAAAGATGTACGCAGCACCCTGGTCTGAAAAATGAAGCCCATGTGGAAGTACCGTAAAATGACCTTCTATTTAATGGCCAGCAGATGAAGACGTTGGTGGTTGCAGAAAGAAGTTCAATGCTATAGAAGTCTATTAGAAAATGAACCTACTTTCCCACCTTATTTTTAATTTAAATAATGATTTTTCACATTATTGTATGGTAGCTATAGCAAGTTTCAAGTCCTCTACAATGTATTATGATGTTCATTTTTGTAAATTATGGTCCCAAGTAGACTAGAATAAAGGATAAAGCGAGAATATGCTTTCGGGGCATGGCTATCCTCTTGTCCTCGTCCGATACGGTCAGATCCAGATCCACGGTCCTTCCTGGATCTTCAATTCATGCTCTCATCCAATAGGAATCACATCCAATTTCAAAATGACAAAATGGTAGTCTGGGGCCTTTTTTGGTAAGCGACCAGAACCAGGGCAAGAGAGACAGGATCTGGAATTCGATGGATGCGCCAAGCTAATAAAAATGCGGTGAAACTTTTTCATTTAAAGAATATAATTTTGTACATGTTTAAATGAGTATAATGTTTCCACACTGGAGACGGAAATTGATGGTGCACCAGAATTTAAAGTTTTATTTTGTTGAACACTTTTACTTTGGTGAATTTGGTGAATTCCGGATCCGGTCCCTATACCGGAGTCAGAATCCAGACAAAATTCAGAGTGAACGAATACCAGGCTCTTCCCCCCGAATGAAGATCCTGTGATGTGAGGCTACAAAATGGAGCTGTTCAAATTGCCAAAATCAAGGCTTCCTAAATGGTATGCTGAAACCAATGGGTGACACCACCTTTGCTTCGTCCGTCTTTTAATACAGTCTGTGGTGCATCATCACTGTAAAGGATCCAAAATGGTTAATCATGGACCTCCTGTGTTGTCTGTTTTGTTTCTGGCCATCCTGGTATAAATTTTTTTTCTAACAATTTTCCATGGCAGACCATGGAAGTCCTTAATGTATAATGGATTAATCTGTCACCCTAATAAAGCGCAATCCATGTTCCACATTTGTGGTCAATTCATCATCTCCTGTAGTGCCGCCAGCAGTCCAAATGTCAAAAAACATTTTCAATAATAACTATTAATCTGTTTAGCCTAGAGATAGGATCCTTATTTCCCCTGAATCCCCGAGGCACAATTAATTGAATAGACTTGTCCACTGCTTGTTATGAGTGAACCCCCTATTCTCTGCTTGCAGCTATATTTATTTATTTGTTTATTTTTGTATGGAATATCCATTTTCCTGTTCGATGTGAAAAAAATTGAAGCTACTCTAAATGCATTAATTCATTTCAGGTACTTGACGGAATGTGAGCGCTCGCCCTCTTAAAATATTTTTCAGAGCTTTTTCGGTGAGGCAGTGTCCCGCTCGTGCGAAGCAGTCGTAAGAGAGGGACTGGCTGCCGGATGTGTTTGCTGGCTTAGCATTGGCTGATGGTGGAGCTCCTAGTTTCTGTTTATTTTTAGCCATTGGTTCAAATCGCATTGCAGCGTGTGGTAGTCGAAAAACCTGGAGAAGAGAATCGCAGCCACTGAGACAGTGGTATCGCTGAATGCAGTGCTGGTCTGCGGCAAGCGAGCAGGCGAGTGCGAGAGTAACAGGGGGACCTGCGAGTTGTAAAAGGCAAAAAATAGTTCTAGGAAGTTTCCCTTCCTTCAGCTGAGTTTGCGAATCGCTCTTCGGGGCTAATATCCCCGATACAGAGCACTTAGATTTTTTACACAATTTTAGAGCGCTGCGGTGCTCTCATCCCTTTACGCATTTACAAATGGCTAGTCCCAGTTTTGATATCGGGCATCATCACTCTGACGCGACTCCTGAACCAGCATTTCAAGAGGCACAGAAATGGATCGAGGTGCGTAGCATTTTCATTTATGATACCACGCGAACACCTTTTTATATTTGTTGTTTATCGTGCATCGCGGAGGCACTGCTGCAACGTCTATGCATGTTACAAAACAACTGTCCATATTTGTTTGACTGTAGTTGAATCGACTTATTGAACAGATCGCACATTCACTTGCAAAAGCAATTGGAAGTTTCCTTCTGGCACCGCTTATTGAATTGCATTTGCGCTGGAGAAAAAACAATGCGGACATCATGTGGGCTGCATCTATGATGCATCGCGAGCTACTGGGGACAATGATGTGACAATCGTGGCTTTGTCAGGAGAGAAATTCAGTCGCTGCTGAATTATTGCCTTGCGCTTTCGACTTTGAACTGCTGTGTTTTGGTTTCAGGGGGGTGTATTTACATTGATGATGGGAAAACGATCCTTCTGGATTTGCTTAGTCAGTGAATAGCGTATGTAAGTTAGATTTGTCAAAAAATGCTCTTTCCCGTGATATTAAAATGTATTATTATTATTGGCAGGAATGAGAAGATTCAACATAATAAGGGCATGGTTTCCTCCTCTTCGTCAGCAGTAGGATCTAGAAACTGCATCATCAGTAATTTCAGAAATATCATGTGCGTAAATCATGTCAGAAGTGGAGACTTGAATGTTTTGATGCTCGTTTGACGGCAGTGGTGCAAGCGACTGTCAGCTCATGCTCGGTGAAAAAGAGCTGAACAAAGTTCCTGTGTCATCGCTCTTGTCACCTTCGCCTCAACACAGTGCTGAGGTGGGAATTGTCTTGACACAGTATTCAAGGTTTGAAATCGGGCCTGTTTCCCGTGGCTGGTCTGGAACGATGTGAGGGTTTTAAATGTAAAATAAAACATGGTTTGGAGAATGCAGCAAAAAAAAAAAAAAGAGCACAAATTAACATACCTCAAAAAAAAAAAATAAAAATCTGAAAATGTAGAATCAGTAAAGCTTTGAGGCTGTAAACGAGTGGGGGTTCCACAGACCTCCACACTATGCTGAATAAACTTTTAACTGCCTAGAGTACCACGACTCACGCATCCCCCTTCTCACAGCCACACACCCACGCACAGGCACACGCACACGCGCACGCACACGCACACGCATCCACACCCACACAGCACAGAGAATGCGCTCCGTCATTAGCTAAGTCGTGTGCCGGTTAAAGTGTGGGAAACCCTGCTGCTGTCTGCTCTGCTGCAGAAATTGAGCTGAGAATGAAAATGGTCTCCCTGTCCAGTATTTTTGAAGGGAGGTTTTACTGCGTGTCTCTGTAATCTTTCTTCATTCACATGTCCAGCAGTTTACATCTTTATCATTGTTTTAGCGTTATTATCAATTATTTAGTGTTCTGAGCATTGGGAGTCAGATGGGAAGGCTGTGTTTTTGAAACCATCGTTTCTTCATTGATTCATTCAAGCAGCCCTGCATTCACTCATTCATTTATTTAGCAGGTGGACACCTGACTCCAAGTCATCGAATTGCTTCAATTGTTCGTGACAGCGGCTTCCCGATCAAACCGATAGATGGATGGCACGCTCCTTGTATTTTTTTATTGCATTGACGTGCATACCAGTTTGGGAATTATTGCAGTCACAACATTTTTAAGCGGGTAGTTCATTAGTGAAGAATTCTAATCACTAAAATGGAGGTATTTAACATATTTATAATTATGTATTATTATAATATATATATATATATAATTTCTAATAGTCACAGAGCAATAACCATATATGTCATTTTAGAATTTTCTTTCATGACATCAGGTTAGTAAAGTTGAGTTGTGTTAGCTTTGTTGCTCGAAAGGTGTTTTTTTTTTTTTTAAATAATTTTAACTTTTGCCATTCACATTTATGCTGAATATACTTTTCGTTCCTCATTCCATGTTGATTCATTGCAGAAACAGATTCCTCGTGCCTCTCTGAAGTAGCCTGAGGGAAGTTTGTTGTTTCTATTCGACCGCTATGAACTGCTGGATTTCCTAATTCTCTTTGTGCCATAACGGGCCCTGATTGCTTTGAACTGTGCTGATGGTCTCCGGGATCCCTGGCTTAGTGTGTAACCGGAGCTGATGAGGAGTGCTTGCAGTGTTTTGCTACCTGACACGCTGATATGGGTCTGAGCTGGAGAGCAGAAGGAGATTTAGACAGGTCCTTTCACTGTGGTCCTGAGGACCTTCCTGTGACTGCAGTTCATTGGCTATTCATTTAATGAGACAGGAAGTAAGGGAAGGTTCATGTCGCTGGTCCTTAGTCTCAATTTGCCTTCATGTCAGAGAGGGACTGGAAGACTCTGAGCAGCATCTCTGATAGAATTGAACTGTGCTAATGTTGTCTAGAGGCAGGGAAATGGATTCTTTTACGCTTGACGTCCTCGGAGTAGATGTTGGCAGTGAGGGAGCCCTCACAGGGGAGGGATTGCATGGCTTTGTTAATGAGGTGGTTTGTCTTATTTTGACCTGTGGTTCTACGCTTTATTGCCCCTTCGTTGAACGAAGGCATGTACTGTTCCGTTTGTTTTCTTTTTCCTCCCAGATTTAGTCTGTACATGTTTTTGACACGCGATTATGAATAGCCTGGAACAGACTTAATTACAGTCGGTGATGAATATCACACTGGGCCTCTCACCAATGCTTAGCTCACTGATTGCTTAATTCTGGTGCAAACGTTTGGCCTGTATTGATACAGCAGCGTCTGGGCTGGCCAACTCCTCAGGCATACTCTGCCTCTTAAATCTTTATTTTTTCATTTCAGTAGTTCCTTTTGTTTTATTCTTTAAAAGTGTTTTTATGATAGTAAATCATATGTATGGAACAAGCACTTTTGTGTATTTTAAGATGAATTTTTTTAGTATTTGAAGTATTTGAGGGTATTTTACTGATTTCTCCTCAAAGTATCTATTTATTTTTGCGGACTGTAGGCAATCCAATTTTTTTTTTCTTTACCAAGATACCAGTCTCAATGTTCTTATAGCGGGACTGCGGTATTTCTTATGGATGCTTTTTTGTTGACATGAGCACACATCACAAACTTCACGAATGACATGAAACCACAGCAGACCAGTGGGGTTAAGTCAGATGATTGAGCTGACCGCTCTATATTTTGTTGTGTCTTTTCCAGGAAGTCACTGCAGAGTTTGAATTTGTGTCTTGTGTCACTGTACGACTGTAAATCAGCTGCCCTTGCACTGTGTCCAGGAACTGTTCAGGCCGAGATAGAGCCAGCATGATCTCAGAGGATTGGGCATCTTTCAAAAAAGCTCCACAAAAACAAATGCAAATAGCCGTTGCATATCCATAAAGGGAGTGGATCTCTGGAACAACCTTGACCACGAATTAAATAGCTGCTCCTCAATCTATACGTTCAAAAAAATGTATAAATCCAGTATTTTTGATACTTATAGGGCAATTATATGACACTTGCCAACAAAAGACAAAATATTAACTGTTATGTACAAAGGGTCGGTACAATACGCCGTTTCTTCAGCCTGCACCTTTTGGTCCATGTTTTTACTGACCAATCAATGTACTTTGTCAGTTGCTTTAATTGAACAAATTGACCAAAAATCATTCATTCAAAATCAAGATTTCCTCTTTTAAATCTATGTGAAAATCACCAAGGATTCCAAACTTTTGAGCAATAGTGCAAATCGAGCGGGAGTGGGACAGTGCTCAGTTCCTCTTGGAACTCGGACGTGCCAAAAACTGAGCTGAAGTGGGTGTGTGCTGTGGGATGTTGTGTAACCAGGAATCTGGGATATTTTCACAAGCGCGTCATTGGAACACCTCCCATAAATAAGCTCTGCAGCCCTGTTTGGATTTCAGGCCTGATGTATACAAAGTTCATGTGATAACTGCTAATTGTATTACCCCAAAGTCAAATTAAATTAAATTATTCGTCTCAGCTCATTGCCAGAGCACCTTGGTAACTTGCTGCAGATGCTAACTTAAGCAGCTGTTCTACAGGTGCGTCGTTTTAAGTGTCTACAGCTTCAAAAACTCTGTTGGATTCAGAGCCGCCTAGCATGCTAATGTGGAATGAGAACCCTCACTCCTCGACAGTACCAATTATCTGAAATGAGGCCTTGTTTCCTCAGGGGAGTAGAGTTACAGATGTTTTCTTGAACTTGAATTTTGTGCCTTTTAATTGCTCCCATCTAAACCAGAATATCGACTATTTTGAGTACGGTCAGCTAGCCATCCAGAGTGCGTGCAGAATGGACTAGAACAGCAGCATATATGTTACACTTTATGCAGGTCCTTCATTTTCAAGATGGCTTCCATATGGAGAACTAAGAATAGAATGCTCTAAGATGAAATAATGAATGAATAAGCAATCACTCCTTTGTTAAGTCAGTGGTGAAAGCTGGTGTGTACTGGTTCAGTTAGGGACAGTAGATAGACCTTTGATGCCATTGCTAGTTCAGAGGTAAGGTATACAAAAAAGAGAAGAATTAAATGTTACTCTGGGAAAACAGTTCCCTCTCTGTTTTTCACCGATGAAAGCAGAGAAAACTGTACTATATGTCTGTAAAAGTGGAAAACTGTATATATCTCTGCTGAATAAAAAAATGGCATTCTCTGCATTTGGCATTTACTAGAATATCAGATAATATAGTCGGAGATAATGGGCCAACAACTGGACATTGCTCTAAATTCTGTGTATAAGTAGAGGCAATTACTTGAGTTTCTCACCGAGCACCACGGTGCCTGACTGACTGTCATTTGCACGTATTCAAATCAAATTCAGCGTCATGGTTTTTCCCACCGAATCAAATCAAATGAAAATTTACATTTTCGGAGAAATGCGCCCAAGGTTGAAGTTCAAAGTTTTGTCAGGTTCCGGACTTTGCTTATATTTCTGATTTCTGTGACGAGTTTAATGAGAGGCTCTTTCATTTTCTCTTTTTGAATAAAACTAAAAAGTTATGTCAGCAACCCCTGGTAAGGTTATTCGAGTACCTGAAAGCTTATGGTGCGTGGGCAATTCCACTGCTGTGATTCCTAGTTAGTTCCTTTTTTTGTACAAATTTTAAACTTTCTCCATTGCGATAGTAAACTATTCAATTTATCAAAAACTGTCCTGAGGTGGTGTGGGGACAGGTGAGCCGAACACAGCTGACATGCGCTACAAGGTACGATGACATGTTTGGAAAAAACTGGTCTGGTGGGTTTCTCAATGGTGGCTCCGGACTTCCCATCCCCACGGGTTTCCGCTTTGTTTTGCATCAGCACTTTAACATTATGAATCACTGTGGATGGTAATGTATGTCAGTATAAGCAATTAATTTTATCTTGGTGGGGTTTGGATTGAGAACTGATGGGAGTCTGACTGAACGAGCAGCACATCCAGAGGGCTGGGGTGGGGATTAAGGGGCAGGGCTGGGGCTTGACTGTCACTCAAACAGGATGCACCGTGCAGTAGACGGGCGGCGCGTTAGTACCTCCTTGTCTTGTTGTGCTGTGGTGTCCCAAAAAAACAAAGAGAAGAAGAACAAGGACAGAAGCGCTCTCCTTTCTTGTTCTGTTGGATGCACCGCATTTCGGATGCACCTCAGAAGTACCTGTCAGGGGATCGATGTTTCCACGTAGAGGGGATTGCTTATGTTCACTCAAAACATCGTAACATGATACCACTGAAACTTTATCCGTGCTGGTGCGAGCTGATGTGATTATGGAAGGACAGAATATGTTTCTCACAGAATCAGCAGATGGACCCTCAGTTTGTCCGTCTGTGAGACTCACGTTCACCTCATAGCAAATGGAACAGCTGTTGAACTGCTAACTCATAGGAATGATGTGGGAGATTGTGGGGAAAGTGCACATTCCAGGAGATGCTCAGTTACTCAGAGTTTACTGCTCCAATTCTCATGCTCCATAAATGTTGTCTCTCATACTTGCAGGTGTTTGGGACAGAAAGTAATTGCACATGATATTGAGTAGGTCGAGATGAGTGAGGAGGCCCTTAATATGTTGTTTCCAGGCTTGATGATTTGACTACAGACACCACACCCTACCAGATTATACTGTAGGTATAGCCTACCTCCCACAACGAGTGTCTGCTGTGCAGTGTAATGCAATGTGTCTTTCAGCTTTTCACAAGATTTTTTCATGTTTACTCTTTCTGTATAGTTCTCAAAAAAGTTAGATTTTTTTCAGATTATGATTGTCAATTTATTCCGGCAAATTGTCTTCAGTGGCATTTGCCATTGCCTGAGCCTTAGAGGAGCACACCTTCATCCTTAAAATATTCAATCAGGTTGGCCTCCTTCCTATTGTACAATTATTGACATCAGTTGAGGTGAGTCCAATAATTATCCACCTTGGAAAAGTGATATTGGATTCACCGATAACTGAAGTCAATAACCGTTTCATAATAGGACCCTACTACTTAGGTTGAGATCGTCGGATTGTCTTGCTCACCTTTCGCGCACTTTCGCGAGGTGCATATCACTGTTTACAGTAACTGGCAGAGCTCGCCTCAACCAATCAGGAGAGAGCGAATCCTTTCATCATATAATAGTGAGCTTTGTATTTTTTGACTTATGTGACTGTTATCATGCATATTTTTGAGGGTCTCAAAGGTACTTTTATGTTCCAAAGCAGATAAGTATGCACTTCTGAAGGTACAACAGCAGTACCTTTGAGGGTACTGCCCCAGTGACAGGCCTTTGTCCCCCTTAAGTTACAGATAGGTACTTTTTTTCTGAGAGCGTAATTATTAGAACAAAGCAGCTAAAATTTGTCCTAGTATCGTAATATACTTTACATACACCCCACTTTTGTGGTGAGTTGAATATGGAAGATTCTTGTCACTGTTTTTCAGTCTAAACCTTAAAATGAATGCATGTATGAACCATGTCTTAACAACAGTAAAACTTCAGCAACTGAAGTTGATTTCAAGCCTCAGTTAAAAAAAATAAAAAATCAAAGATGTGGTTTACATATATATGAATCATGTCAGTAGCATGAACAGTCGCTTTTAAAATGATCCTGAATTTCTTGCTGGGGGAGCATGGAGAGTTACATAAATAAATAAGCTTTATAACTGGCTTGTGTTAATGCATTTGGTGTTCATGCATTATGGACCATTTCTTGGCTGCTTCCTTATATGGTTGTCAAGCCATTGTCATAATGAGTTCACTGCATGTGTGTTGATTTATATGTATCCAAATTTGTATATACCTTTGAGACTGCAATTCCCATGAAAGAGATAATGGGACCCTCGCCACCATTCACTCTGATGCATGATGGTACAACTTTGTTTTTGATGCGGGTTTTCTGGCGAATTCCAAAGTCGTGCATTTTATCACTGGTTTGCTTGTATATGCGTATATGAACACAACCTGAGTCTGTTGTTTCTAAATATTTGCTTGACGTTAAGCTCTATGATGTCATCCTCAATATACAGTGTCAGCGTGCCCTCATTCAACAGCTTGTATGATATCTTGTGAGAAGTTATTAACATTTTTTTGTGCGCGATCAGTCGAGTGTCCAGCAGGAATAGCAGTCAGCGTGCCACCAATGATTTGGAAAACTTTATGTTTTTAAGTTACTGCCTCTGAAAGGTTAAGGTTAGGGTTCGGTTAAGACTGAGGTTAGGGGTTGGGGGAGTGTGATCGTAGATTTTAAAAGACAGTTGTGGGTCGCAGCTTGTAATGTTAAATTTGCAGAAGTGACGGTGGTTCTGTCATTAGTATAGGTCACTTTAGGCACTTGCCTAGCAAAGACCAGCCTGCAGTGCATACATCACATGATTACAACCTGCAGACTCATGATTTATTGGGTTATTCTGTATATGAATTAGGCTGCATTAATTTTTGCGTTATGCTATGAGTAAGAACACTGACTGAGAACAATCTCACTGTGTACACACAGCTGGATGCAAAATATACGTTTAAATCCATGATTAATCTGTAATTTCTAGAAAGGACAACATGCTTTTTAATACTTGGTTTAGCATATATTTTTAAGTACTTTAGTATGCCATTTGTACATCTAAAATAGGTATATGCTTGACGCCATATTGATGTTAATCTCCTGAGAGGGTTTTGTTTGGGATTAGGAGCGGATGATTTTCAGTGACTGACCTTGTTGTACGATGGCGGGAATCCCTCCAATGAGAGAATGCAAAGCCAGATGTGCAACCTGTCCAGGAAGCCAGTATTAAGAGGAGATCTTGGCACAGAACCAGGGGATTCAGTGTCTGCAGTGCGACACAGAGAATCTGCATCAACGAGCTGACCGAGATATATATGTGTGTGTGTGTGTGTGTGTCATGTACTTACTACACAGAGAGGACAAGCAAATTTATTATTATTTTTTATTTTATTATAAGGAGTGGGGACGTTATTGGGAAGTGAGGACATTATTGCCTGTCATTGCTACTACAAATTGTGACTTATAAGTTAAGGTTAGGGGGAAGGTTAGAATTAGGGATAGGTTAAGGTAACGATAAGGGCATACGTTGCTTTTTGTTAAGATTAGGGAAAGACTGTAGAGATACACAAAGAATGAATATTATGTTCTTCCAAGGATAGAGGTACAAGGATGTGTGTGTGTGTGTGTGTGTGTGTGTGTGTGTGTGTGTGTTTATGTGTGTGTGTGTGCGCGTGTGTGTGTATGTGTGCCCGTACCATGTTTACCTACCCTTATGGGGAGATTTCTTTGTACTTGGGAAGACATTTTTAGATCCCTGCAAAAAAAGTTGAGCTACTTTAGGGTTAGGGGTTAAGGTTAGGGTTAGAGTTAGGTGTGTATATTATTGACTGTTAAGGTCAGGGAAAGGGGTTAGGGAATGAATGGAAGTCTATGGAGTGTCTCCACAAATCATGAAAACAAACAGGCGCGCGCACGCGCGTGTGTGTGTGTGTGTGTGTGCGCTGTCCACATTCAACGTAACGGAAAGCAGGGGATTTTCAACTAAAGCAGCAATTTTTGTGTTACCGCCGGGCAGGACGGTGTGGAAGATGGGGTGTCTGTCAGGACACTGTGGCCCTTTAGTTCACTGTACAGAGGTCGTCTAAACCCTCCTCTACGCCTCTACCCTCTCGAATCCTAATCCAGATTAGTGGCAGCGGTGAGTAGCGCTTTGTGGCAGAGTGTGTCATCTGGGAGTGATGAGGTGTACAGCACTCTGTGTGGCCTGCACTTCACTGGATGTTTGAGAGCAGGTAGTTGTTTGTGGGTCGGCCTCTGAGCAGAGGGAAGGGATGATGGCCTACAACTGGGATTTGTAGTTCGGATGGTGATGCTTACTCAATGTTTGCATGGGAACTTGCTGAAATTTGATTGCGACTTTATCCTTGAAAGTGAAATTTCAGTTTGAGACTGTAAGTGAAATATTTTCATTGGCCTTTCCTGGCATACAGCGTGTAAGATTCAAAATGGTTTCAAAAAACTAGGAGTGACCAATTAGCCACTCCTTTTGTTTGACTTTCAAGCAACGCAAGGTCTCATGATTGCCTACAAATGTATGTATTTCATGTGGGTTGTGGAAAATAATAGGGTCTTTGTTAGTTTCATGATATGCAACGCAGTGCTGGCTAATCACAGAAAATGCAAATAAAATCAATATGGATAATCAATATGGTTTTGACTGACAAAGGTTTACCAAAGTAAAGCCCATGTCTTGATATCTATTAGAGTTGCACGACGGCTCATGAGACATTGACATCTGAAGGATCAGAGATCAGGTGCAGTCAGGAGTGATTTTTGCCTTCCTTTTAATGCACCAAGAGTCGACTGGATTCCTTCCATCAATTATTTTTATTATATCATGCACTGTAGAGAGTGAAACATTAAGAATCCTACCAATTTATTGTTGGAGAACATTGTTGGTGAGCTTCAATCCATCATTAAGCCTTAAGACTGTGGTTAACTGTGGAGGCCGTATTGCTATAACATGATTAGCTCACCTATTTAACATCATCTCTTTTACATAATCTTAATATTGCATGTTGTCACATTGCTGTGAGCAGTAAATTCCTGTCGCACCAACATTTATTTAGACTTTAGAAGTCATCAGATTTGAAATATTGTAGGAGTATATTTTCAATAATTTAATTATTGAATTATTGAATTATAATTCATAATTTAAACAATTATTTAATTTACTTGTTAAGGCATGACATAATGTTTTGTTATGTAGCATTTTCAATATAGTATAAGGTGAACTGGTGTTTTTCGATAGCTCCTTTCCGATTCCATAATGTGCCAGCGTTTTTTTCGTGTTGGGGTTGTACGCTCATGTTTTTACATTTATATGAGCTGTCAACATTTCACGCAGTAAAACTAACAGTTTTGATGGAGGTCTAATTGAATGAGTTCCACTCTCACCCTCGGTTAGTCCCATATGCCCCCACTGTCATGCAATGATGTAAAAGCAACTCATTGTTAGGCAGTCACTGTGAGCACACGCAGTTCATCTCGCTATGGAAACAAGGCATGCATTGAAGTTTGACAGCTCTGACATTGCTTCGGGCAACTTCCTAGAGAATTTCTCATCATAGAAAGGGTTATTGTACAGTATGGCAGAAACAGGAAATAGAAAGAACAGCAGCTTTCATTGGTATATAAGTAATTTGCCGGGGTTATTTCAGAACCCTAATCCCCGGTTAGGGAAGTCCGTTGTGGAGACCGGACATGCCACGCCTTACTGCTGGAAGGCAGATGTGAATAGGGCCGCGTAAATGTAAAAGAAATCGGTATTTGAAGCAAATGCAAGAGGCGAACTTTTGTGAATGCCTGTGTTCTCAGGTATAGAATTTAGAAATACCTTTTTATAAAGAGGAGACTGCCTGGGCTGATTTTTATCTCAGAGGCTACTATGTTGAACTGGACTGGGAGGTCGCTGTTTCAAACCCCAGCTTAGTCACAAAAAGATCAGCCCGGCTGTTGGGCCCTTAAGCAACTTGCATTATGTAAAAGCCTTATTGTGATTGCCCTAGTCCAGAGCTGTAATTACCTCCGCGAGGAGGGGTTTTGATCACGTGTGTGTGTGTGTGTGTGTGTGTGTGTGTGCGCGCTCGTCAGCAGCATTACTCAAAAATTATGCACTACAATGAAATTTTATGGGAAATTGGTCTGTATGAATGGGAAAAGGTGATGAAATTTTCAGACCAATCCAGACACAGATTTGGATTCTGCAGCTGATTGTAAGTGCTTGTGGATCAAAACCTGCTGGCAGAGGTATGCGCTCTCTGTGTGCCCTCCAGTTCCACAAGTATTTGGTCACATGTGAAATCTCATCAGAAACGTAATGTTACTGGAGTCCTACAGGACATTTTCCACATAAATGGCAGCAAGGATATTTTCATACAGAGATTAATGCCCTGACTTTGTGTCCCATAAATTATTTTACCTCTCAGAGTTTCCAGGGCATTTTTTTAACATGAGAGAAGAGCTGGTAAAGCAGAGCATCGTGTTCTTTCTCTCCCACCAGAATAACATTTCCAAATCAGGTTTTGTGATAGCAGTTATATTTTATTGTCCCCACCAAAAAGAATTTCCGAAGGGGACTATGAAATGAGCTGCGTGGGACAGTCCGTTCGTCGGAACGTGCTTGCATACGTAAGTCTGTCCGTTCACCAAAACCCTGTATGTAATTGATCACTCCATCCACATACTTCTCTGCTTTTTCATGAAACTTAGTTGCAATGATCCTTGGGTCAAGTCACACATGTTCCACCTACAGGTGGGGGGGTTAAAGGACAGCTAGGGGTCATTGAATCAAAATGGTCAGAAGGTCACTGTATCCACACACTTCAGTGGATGTTCATGGTACTTGAACACAATGATTATTGGGTCAAATCACATGTGACTCCAACACTTGTGGGTTCAAAGATCATTTAGGGGTCATTGATCCAAAATCTAAGTCATTTTATCCACATACTTCAGTGGATTTTCATGAAACCTGGTTGAAATGATCCTTGGGTAAAGTCACATGCATGCCCCCTACAGTGGGGGGGGTCAAAGATTATCCACCGTGTTCGGCGGGGACATATTTTATGCATCGGGTAAATCCAAGTTTGACTTGTTAGTCTTTGTTTCAAAAGGGGCTCCAAGGTGGATGATAATTCAGGAATTTATATTTAATTTATACCCTTAATGAATTCTGAGCTGGATGCGGATATGTGTCAGTAACTGAATAAGATTAAGATAAAAGCAGAAAAAAAAAATAAAGAGCTTGTTACTGTTTGAACAATGAGCAACCTTTTGCCTATTTGGTTATACTGAATTGCATTGTTGTTGTGAATGTAAGTTTCATTTGAATACACTTTTTGCTGCAGATAACAGAGACACAGGTTGCTATTTCAGACAGATAACAAAACAGATCTTTTTTTCTTTGAAGAGGAACAGAAATCAATAAAGGTTTGTAGCCCATATATGAGAATTTCTTTTGTCATTAAATTGGGTTTTTTTCTGAATAGAAATTGTTGTGACTCAGAAATCCTCTGAGCATTGATTTATTCTTGCTGTCTGTGGTTTTGGCAGAGGCAGTGTGCTCTCCGAAATATTGTATTGCAGTCGTTAGCTGTGTAACACTTGTGTAGCTGTGAAACAGGATAGCATCAGTGCGGCTTTTAGCAGGAAGACTCAGGCAACTGCAGTAAAACAATCCTCTTTTCTCAGTGTGGCTGTATCTGGGTCAATTCACTGAGATAACCCTGTGGTTGACTGAAGAGGTCCCATGGGTGCTGGACTGCTTCTTGTGGCGAAGGAACGTGACTGTTCTTGCACGATGCATCGGCACCATCCAATGAGGCGTGATTCGCCAACTGCACTGCTCAATGCCGAGTTAAAAAATTTTTCCACAAACTTGGATTAAATAATACTATTAATTATTCAGTCTTCGATTTCCATTTGTTGTTGAGTCCTGTGAATTTATGAAGTAAAACTCATTCACAACATCAGGTACAAAAGTGAGCTTGTAAAAATTTTGGCCAGTCTTGTCTTTGGTTTCACTATCTGAAATAACAGCAAGGCCTCCAATCTGTTTTCTTCAGATTCATTGTGTGCCCAGGGGTTAGAGAATAAAAGTCTATCCATGTTTTACTCCTACCCATCAGTTCAGCCAGCTGATTTAAGTAATTAGTTCACCCCACTGGCTTATGAATTTTTCATATTAGCAAATCCAGTTGGTTGTAACTCACTACTGGGGTGGACTTGTACTTTTTTTTTAACCTTGATTCTCCTCTTCTGCCATTGAGAAGCTGCTAACTCCTCCATAACAATATTGAGAACTTGTCATGGTTTTGGAGGCTGGTGGTGGCTTTGGGAGCTTTCTTTGTTGCTCACATCTGGGACGATATCGTTTTGCCCACAGTCGGATTCTTGGGCCAGCTGGCTTTGATTGGGGGCGGCACCCAGACATTATTTAAGCCCAAGTTCTGCCTCTCTGCCCTTGCTAGAGTGTCAGTGTTTTGTTTGCACTTTAGCTGGTAAGGTCTCTAGTGAGAAACTTGTTGAGGTATTAGCTGCAAAAGAGGAAAGTGCTAGTTAGCAAGGGAATCTTTCTGTTTTTCCTCTTTCTGGGCACCGTCTGGAGCTTATTCTTTTTGGTCTAATGGAATTTACACAAAAAGCTACGGTACATTGTGCTGCAAATGTCATTTTCCTAAAGTTTCCTCTCATGAATATCTGAATGATTGTGCTATGTAGTATGAAATCTGTATTGGCCTCTCTCTTATGAAGAACGTGGCACTACTCAAAGAAATTTACAAGATATGCAACTCCCCAGTTGTTTGTATATTTTATAACAATCATATTTATTTGGTGTTTGACTCATAGATGATGTTAATGTGAGGCCTGGTAAACACATTGTGATTGTGTGTCTGCTGCATCCTGCTCTGATGGAGGTTTATGTTTGCAGCTCCCACTTTGATTTCATATTGGTCATCAGCTGGATTAATGGTGTTTTGACAAGAACTGATCTCGGTAGGATGTAAAATGGCTGTATTTTTTGATAGCATCCGGGTGCAAGATGTCTACAGGAGTGTTTATTGTTGGACAGTGCTGGAATGCATCTAGCATCATTCCTCCACACTCAGTCTTCAGCGGACTTAGTCCTTTTGTGACATTGCCGTTGATTGCATAAGTCAGCCTTAGTGGGTTGAAACTAAATGAATTTAACTCAGAATGTCAAAACGCCTTGTCAGCTGTTTTATTCAGCCTATAAACTACCCAGAATGTTTCTGTGAACCTCTGGAAGGCTGCGGCAGTGATGAAATGATGAGGTTATGGGATGAATAAAAAATAAAAATGTAACATAATTCACTGGTTCCTTGTCAGTGGCTGTATCATTTTTGCCTGTTCAGTTTTAGACTGCATTTTACGTGTAAGTCAGGAACCTTAAATGTTGTTTGCTGATGATATCTGTGATGTTCATGAGTAAGGTCAATGCAACAAATTATATCAGCGAGATGGATTTGCTCCAAAAACTGCTTTATCTATTGCCAAAATCTCGTCATCCTGCATTTTGAACTCTATGCGCTAATTAGCTAAAGAATGGCCCAAATTAGACTATGATTTTTTACGACTGCCATTTTCCAAGGACAACCATTCTAACAGCACATGAAGTTTAATTAGCAGAAGCAGTTGACCTAAAATATTGTTTCATTGCAGCACATTATATGAATCTAGCTAAGGTGGTACCGGTAGAAGACCTCTCACCTCCCACTCACTGCTGAGGGGGGCAGGAACCTTTAATACTGAATTTGGCGATGATGTTCTTTTTGCCTGGACAAATGCCTTTACAAAATAGAGTACCACAGAGTTGTAGACATAGCCCTAATTTTTACCATGCATCCATCCTAAGTTAAAGTGATGGTAACTTTTATTGAGCTATTACCACTGGTGTGGCGCGAGTTTTCTCTACGATGGAGGCTACGATTGATTTGCCTGAAGTTTCCTCAGAATGGGTATTTGACTAGGCTACTGCATGTTGCACAGAATTCATTCTTCAGTTGGATTTATAGTTGAACGCTATTGCCCCTAGTGGAGGAAGTATGCTAAATCAAAAGAATGTTGTCTGTTGGCCGCGCATCCTATAATTTAAAATTCATATTTACTGACCTTGAAATCCCGATGCACTTAGGTGGAGCATTCGTCCAATGAGACGCCCTAGTGCTGCACAGCATCCATTTTACCTCTCAGACTTTGCCATTTACTTCAGGCGCTGTTGCATTATTTGTAAATAAGACAAAAGCCCTCTTCCATTATCTTGCTAAAAGCAGCTTTATAACTTCAGGCGACCGTAAGTTGGTTATGTAAGGGGCTATCACTTTTATTAAGTCTTATTTTTGAACTTTCTATGGGGCATTCATCATAGACTTGTTGACGATTTATATTTTTTATTCACACGCACATCCTAAAATTTAATTGTTCAACTGCAGTATAAAGATCAACCAAATTCCACATCTGTATTGTATTGTTGCACTCCGTAATAATCCTATCAACTGTCTTTTCATGACTTATCATGCTCCAAATTTAACATTTCTGCCTGACACTCAGTTCAACACAGTCCCTGCCTGTTTGCATGAAGTGTCTGAAAGGCTGCATTTTTCCAATGTCTGTTGTGCTTTGTTCTTGTTTATGAATATCATAATCAGAGATTCTGGGCCTTGTATTATTGATGAACTCATGGACTCAGATGGCTGCATTGCTGCTGCTTTATGAGCTGTGAAATCCCTTTTAGGCGTAAAGGGAGCCACTCCTGTGGTCAGTCTCTTCTCTCTCCAGCTCTGTTTCTTTCTCTCTCTCCCTCTGTCTTTTCGTCTTTCTCTCTGTGCGTAGTGCTTTACTTCGCCTCACATCGAGGAGTTAGAGCGCAAGTCATCGCTTCTCAGCCTCCTGTTTTAGATCACACTCTTTGACATTTCATTCGTCCGCCTCCCGATACAAAAGGCCCTTTATTGCCTCCTCGGCCCCTCCCTGTTGTGGATCCCCGATCGGTTCGTCCGAAATGCGCGTTTGAGGTTCTTCAGCGCCGGAGCTGACACAGGATAGCGCGTTGCCAGCTGCCCCTCTCTGGTGACTGCGTGGGCCCCTCGAGTGACAATGACCATGAATGGCCTCTTTCAGAACGAGGGGTGCCAGCGCAGGGTGGTGCTCATTGTGAAGGAGGCACATAAATGTCCCCTCCCCCTCTCCCCGTTCCTAACGCTCCGCTGCCCGTAACGTCCCCTCGAACCACCACCCCCCCCTGCCCTCGTAACCTGCTGCTCTTCCCAGCAACAATGTGTCCATCATCGGCCTGGCAGCCGGTGACACAACTGGCCCTCAGCTGACCGCTAAGTGTCGGAATGCTCCCAGACCCATGCTGCTGACGCCATTTTGGTTCTGTCTTGACATAGTTTTCCTGGCTATGAATTGAAAGTAACTACTGATCAGCTGAAAGAGATATATAAGCCCGATTTTTCCCTTGCCGCTCTTGTACACTGTATTTGCAACACCCTTTAACATTTCAAGAAGATTAGGTGGGGGGGGTAGTGCAATAAGTGAAAGGGTTTATCCAGCTTGAATCCCAGGCTTATTTTAAGCCCTCTTAACGGTGAAGTAACGCGCAGGAAAGTGACGGCGGTATTTCCAGAGTGCTGCTTCATGGTACTGTTCACGGTGTAAGCCTGGGTACCTGAGTTTCACCTGTCCTAGAAAAGTGTAGGTAAGGATGATCTCAGATCAACCACCCATGTTGCTTAGGTGTCCGTTCAAGGGGCAGCCTCTCCCGTCACGCATTTTGAGTGTGAGATGCAGAATAATTGGCAGGTTTTCCTCTTCCATATAACTGAATGGATAAATTAGAGAACATTGAACATTAGAGATATTGAATTTAGCTGAGGAGAGGTAAACACACGCACTTCCTAGTTTTCAGGTGCTGAGTCCAAAAACATATTGACAGGAGAAGAGAAAGGACTCACAACACTGTTATAGCTCCCAAAAAAGAAGTATGTACTTTATTCTAACATTCTAAAAAGACGTTAAAAAGAAAACGTTTCGAGCCGTCAGGCTGTTCACTAGGTCACTCATGTTGAGGCATCACGGCTGGTCACACATATGAAATTTGCACCAGGAGCACCCATGGATGTAATCAACTCATCAATTAATCAATTAATCCATCTAACAATAAATGTTTCACAAGCATTTTAAAAAATGAGGGAAAAATCCACATAGAGGTAATTTAAAACAGCCTAAGAGGTCCTGAAAACAGCAAATTACTGAAATAATTCCTAGAGAAAAAACACGAAAAAAACATGAAAGAGGCGGATAATTGATTTCAAAGCCTCATGTCACATGTGTGCAGAAAATGTAAAGAAAAATGCTAAAAACTGCATTTATTAATAAAACTTAAATGTATCCCAAGTGAGGACAAGAGTGATATCAATATGAAGAAGTAAATATAGAGGGAATATCGCATGATGTATTAAGAGAAAAAAGTTTGCAACATAAAAAGATAAACATTAAGTAAAGATATACAGATGAAAAAACCCGTGAAAGTTATCTAATTAAGACTTTACGAAAGGAAAGGTTTAAAAGAAAAATCCTCATTTAGACCACGGGGAGCTGTTGAGAGATATTGAATTTAGCCAGCATGTTTTGATACAGTTGAATCATTGTATGTCAGCGTGACGTATAGTTTCTCTATTTGATAACATTCACAATGTGATGAATGCACAATGGGCTCAATAGTGAGGTGTTAGTCTTTCCTCACACACGGGACTTTAGTGCACAATTCATTTTGGCCCTTTAATTACGTCAAGGTTCCTGCTCTGCTAGTTCATAAGGTTGACGTGCGTCAGCTGCATGTTTAATGCAGCAGGGAAGTTTACTCTGGGAAGTTTTATTGCTCCCAGCCCTGTTTGTTCTTGAATTAGTTATGATGCTTGTGTAAAGGTGGCCATGAACAGTGCGCTTATATCGTCGGAGGGCATTGGCCGAGGCCAAGGTTTCTCTAATCTGGGTGTTGACCCTTTTCATTACCCTGCACTTGAAAATATCAGGGTATGCAGTATATTATTTTTGTAGTAGTTGTTGATGAATGGATTCATTTAGAACTGTGTGGTGTGAAAAATTTAATATAGTGTATTTTAGCACTGAACTCGCTGTGACTTGCGATTCATTTGGCCTTCACAATGGCATCCCCTAAGCATGCACTTATGACTGGTCTGGCCTATTAACACTATTTTGATATTATTTTGTTAATATGTCAAAAAATTTAATTGAGAAATGATCCCAATGGAACATAATACAGGCAGAACTACCATCTAAAATGCTTCAGCTGCTTGAAATGCGATTATTTCTGTTGCGGTGTTACATGAAACCACATGATTTATACTTGTTGAAAGCACTTTTATAAAATGCCGGCTTTGGTGTTTGTTCTTCCACTCTACTTTTCATAAATCATTGTATTTATTGGCCATGTTATCAAACATTTCAAAAGGCTTGCGCCTGTAGCCGCGCTACTATAATTGAATTAATAAATTGCTACCACAGTTATGTGATACATGTGCAGGGCCTGTTCCAGTCTTGTGAGGCGTAGTGATTTGCACCAACAGAGACTTGGCTCTGTGGTTTATGCCAGTATTCTGTCATGGTTTTTTCTATGTCTATGTGACTGTTTTAATGCCAAGGCTTACCTCATATTTTGTATCTGCATGCATCAAACTGAGAAAGGTTTGTACTTCCGTGTGGTATAATTTCAACCAGCTTCCTATTTGACCGCATCTATTTTTCAGGCAAAAGATGCATATCAATGAGGTCTGGCTGGTAGTATTTTGACACTAAAACAACTTTAGAGGACTTTGACTCCTCTGTGGGTCCACAAATTAAATGTGACTGACAGTGTATTGACACATCCTGCGTAGCCGTTAAAAGTTGTGTTTGCTTTGTGGAAATTTGAATTGAAGCATTTTTCATTGTCCTGAGCTGCACAAATAGACAACTGACTGCCATTTTGCATCTGTTGTGCAGGTCCTCTTCCATCCATAACAGTGACCATGGGTGTTGTTAGAAATGGACTGATGATGGTGCGAATGATGACCATGCACTATAACATAATGAAATGACTCCTTTTTAATTATTATTTTATATACTCTGGCAAGCAGTATTATCAGATACCAATCCAACCGTAATCCCCGCACATACGAGTGCGCCTGAGTCAGTCCTAGTCAATTCGATTTGGCAACAGTGTGATAAGATGGCTATCAAATTCATTCACTGGCATGGACAAAGCCTCATTGGTTAATATCACTTCCTCATCTTATAGTTTTAGTTCTCTTGACTCCATTGCAAACAGTTACTATCTACTATATTTCTTCCTCATTTTGGGTCAATCTTTTATACCAGTTGCTGGTGCTCTTACTGCTTTTGCATTGTTATTGGGCATTATGCAGTATTGTACAGCAGTGAGGCGTAATTTCAGAAAAGTAGTAGTCAAAGTTAATGACTTCAGTGTCTCTCTCAGCCATTAAAGGGGTCATGCTGGGAAAAAGGCATATTTATCCACTAGGTTTTTGGGTGCCCCTGGGATACATTTTTTTTTTCTTTTTTTGCCCTGCTCCCATCGACACCTACAGAGTGGAAGCCATCTCTTACCATCCCATCAGTGTTGGGAGAACAAGACTCTATTGTCCTGCTTGAATGAAAGGAGAAAATTTGAGTAAATTTTTCTGCACGGTGTGGGGCTTGCCTCGCAAACGATAGCATCTATAGGTGCTCACAGGTGTAAAATGAAGTATACTTTGCTCGAAGCGGGTAACCAAGCAACCAGCAAATGTAGTTGATATTCAAAATGTGACATGTCCAGCTTGCATGTCTTTCAATCAGTGATCATTTCATTTGAAGTGTCCGAGAGACTCGCTTCCATGCCAAATTATCCTCAGCGATGGAAACATGCCTGAGTAATGAGAGCCCTTTTGTGATAGTGAGCTGGACAGTGATGGAATTTCTGGTAGAGGAAGCTCTTTGGGAATAGAGTCAATCCCTGAGATCGGCCCCATGGGAACGCTGAAAGTTGATCTCCGTCTGAAACCAGAATCAAGGTGAATGATGTGAAAGAACAGGACTGTGGAAATATTTTGGAGGGAAGACTTTGTTTTCCATATCCTCATGCCAGTAGCAGGGATATTCAGCAGTGGAAGGAATTCCTCAGTGAGTGCTAGCGCACCTGCTAACACTGAGCACAGTTCTGATAGACTGGACCCAGATGGGGAAAAATACATTTGAATGTTGCACTTGACTCATTAATTATTGTGCTTTTAGGGAAAAATACTGTCCCGGCCGTCAGTCTGGCTGTGAATTGAGTGTCCGTCATTCCAGTCTAGTGCTGGCTCACCTCCAGTTTTCGCTCCGCATCTGTGACTTTGCAAAATTGTGGACAGCTTTGGCATCATCTTTCTGAAATTCTGGACAAATGTGAGGCAGTCCATCAAAGCTGAATTATCTCCACTTCTTTTATATTTATTCAGAAAGGATTTAGCCATAGTTGCGGTTCTAACGTGCAGTGAATTCAAGATCCTCCTCAGCATTATTGAGCCGCATGACCCACTAAGGAAGAGTTCAGGTAGGAGTGGCGACTCCATTGGCTCCTCAGCCCACACTGTAGAGCGCTCGGATTCGCCAGGAGCAATAAAAGAGGAATTCCCGTCTCCTTAGGCCAAAGGCCTGCTCATTCCTCCTTGATTTGTCCTCATCTCCTCCCTCCTCCCTTCTTCTCATTGTTGTTCTCAATGCCTCCTTTATGTCCTGAACTCTATGAGATGTCCCTCTCAGCTCGCCTCACAACTTGTCGCTGTCCTTTCGAAACAGACGTCGTCTAGACCTCAAAATGGCAGCGTGGGCCAAGGTCTTTGGCATGCCAGTGTATGCCCCAGTGTTGGCCAGAGGAAGCTTTCTTGGGCGATTGAGCTGGCTGTCTGCCCAAAATGAAAGGCCTGCTCCTATAGATCCCCTGGGATACCGCAGTTACCCTCCTCAGGATGCGACAGGTTGAGGGCACGGATGCCCCGTCAGCCCTCAGGCCACATGCATAACTTTGAAACTGGAGGAATAATCCCCTTGCCTTTGACTCCAGTTGAAAAGTTAAGTATGGAATGTGTGACATTGCAACATAATTTTAAGAAGTGGTGTAACACAATCGAGGCTGACATATTTGCAGGATTATTTCTTGAAAGGTGATTTGATTCTTATGCTAGCAGATGTCAGAAGGTCCCTCTGCGATATCAAGACATGTCTGTAGATTTGTTGTTACAGGTAAGGACATAGCGACACAAGTCCTCAAACATTGTGTAGAATCGTAAGTTGAACTGCAATATGTAACTGAGGCCTTCAAACTGATACAACAGACCTGTTTGGTGTTTGTTGTGTTCTTTGGTGAATATTTCACCGCTTCCGCCATGCACTGACCTGGTAGTGAAGCAGTTCTCAAGCGTTTCAGCATTGATATGACCTTTAATGATTAGAATAGGTTAAGTTCCATTTAGGTAAAACACTCAAATAATTGCACTGTTCGCCACTTCTTTTGCTATCAGAGAGCGCATCAGTGCCTTTGGTTAAAAAGCACACACACACATACACACATACACATGCATGTTTGTTTTTTCTATCCCCCTGGGGATTAAAAAATAATTTTTCGCCAAAATCCTATTAGCATCCCCCTAACCCTAGCCTTAACCTCAATCTTAAAGATAAGCCTAATCCTAACGCAAAACTCCCCAAAACAGCCAAACCTTTAACCTTAATTTATGGTCTTACCTTAATGTAGAGCCTAATTTTAATAGCTAGCCTTTAAACTAGACCTAAGCCAGAACCGTAATTCCAATAGCAACCCCAGACCTAAGCGTAGCCCTAAGCCCAGAATTAAGCTTTGTCCCCATGGGGACCCAGAAAAGGTCCCCGTGAGGCATGGTTTCTCAGACTTCACTGTCTTTGTGAGGTCTTTTGGTCCCCAGCATGATATATAAACAAAAACAAACACACACACACACACACACACACATACACACACCCACAAAACAGCCATTCATTTTCATTTTACTGAAGGCGTCCCTTTCCGGACAGCTAATTAAGCTGTCAATGCTCAGCCAGTCATTGTGAGCTCAGTTGCTTACTTTTTAGGTGTCTCCAAATCAGGTATCACCTTCAGTACACAGGGGTCAATGTCTGCCTTACAGGGGTCAGCTCCGTAAATGACTGTACAATAGTTTAGAGTACATGCTGGCCACAGGGGTACACTCTGCTTTATTTGTATGCTGGCATACAGGCCCATTAATGAGCCTCCAGTTAGGTTTGCATGAGCTGGCAGTTTCAGGCGTCGAAGGAAGCCAGTGAATGAGCGTCATTGTGGAGGCTTGTGAAAACCCCAATGTGACATTCCGTGGGCCTGTTATTGCAAAAGGGGTCTACAGCACTGAAAGAATCTGTGGGGAAATCTGTAATGATCGAGTCATGCCAACATTTGTGTTTGAACAAAAAATTACTGGGGGCGGGTGAAAAGGTGGTAATAATATAAGAGTGATGCTGCTTTGCACTTCAGTAAATTAGTTTTATTAGTTGTTACAATAAATGTAATCATATTTAATGAGCATAAGCAAAAAAAAGGCACTTTTGCATTTTGCATGTGAATTGATTATGGTGAGATTATGGTCTTGGTTATGGTGAGAATCTTTCATGTGGTGACAGTTGGTAACTCTTGTTCCCCTCATGCTATGGGCTGTGTTACCTTTTAATAGTCTTATATGTGCTTATTCCCGGAGTTTGAAACTTGCTCTAACTCCAGGATCTGAAGGAAGGGGATATTTCTCTATATTCGATAATCCGCTCGCAGAGCTGTGGCCCGGTCAGGAATGTGGTGCAGTACCATGCTTCGCCCGCCTTTACAAATTCCAGGTTTGGGTAGCTCTGTTTTAGAAGTCCCAGCTTATGGTGAGGTGATGTGTTTCGGCAGTGTGTGTGGTGTGGAGGAGGGACCCACAGATGGCCGTGCGACCGAAAACAGACCGAATGTAAATGCGCATGCTGAACTCAGTGTAGAGATGTTTCATGTGGTCTGATATGAGGGGCAAAAACTGACGGAGTTCTGATTTTAGGTCATCGTGTATGTGAGGTCCTCTGATGTGCCGTTCTGATATGAGGACCTGAAGCGTATGGATTTCTGATAGGAGTACCTGAAACTTGTGAAAGGGGTCATTAACTTGTTGAGGTCTGATCTGAGGGCCACATACATGTGGGATTCAGATACCAGGGCCACAAACATGTCTTGTTCTGATATGAGGGTCTCAAACATATGAGATTGTGATATGAGGGCCTCAAACATGAGGGATTCTCATGTCAGGGCCTCAAATAAATGTGATTGTAATTTTGTGGGCCTCAAACGTGATCTGATCTGAGATATATAATTCTGTTACGAGGGCCTAAAATGTGCGGATCGCAAATAAGGGTCTCTAATGCTTGCTTGGGGTTCGGACTTTGAGCTGGGATGGTTGTGATATGACGACCTCAAATATGTGGTTCTTATAAAAAGGCCTCCAAACTTGTTTGGTTTTGATTTTTAGGGCCTGATGTGATGTGAGGGGCTCAGACTTATGGAGCTGTGACATGAGGACTCAAACATATGGAGTTGCGATATGAGTACTCAAATATGGAGTTGTGATATGAGGACTCAAACATATGGAGTTGTGATATGAGTACTCAAATATGGAGTTGTGATATGAGGATTCAAACATGGAGTTGTGATATGAGTACTCAAATATGGAGTTGTGATATGAGGATTCAAACATGGAGTTGTGATATGAGTACTCAAATATGGAGTTGTGATATGAGTACTCAAATATGGAGCTGTGATATGAGGACTCAAACATATGGAGTTGTGATATGAGTACTCAAATATGGAGTTGTGATATGAGGATTCAAACATGGAGTTGTGATATGAGTACTCAAATATGGAGTTGTGATATGAGGATTCAAACATGGAGTTGTGATATGAGTACTCAAATATGGAGTTGTGATATGAGGATTCAAACATGGAGTTGTGATATGAGTGCTCAAATATGGAGCTGTGATATGAGGACTCAAACATATGGAGTTGTGATAAGAGTACTCAAATATGGAGCTGTGATATGAGGACTCAAGCATATGGAGTTGTGATATGAGGATTCAAACATGGAGTTGTGATATGAGGACTCATACATGGAGTTGTGATATGAGGACTCATACATTCAATTCAATTCAATTTATTTTGTATAGCGCTTTTCACAGAGACTGTCACAAAGACGCTTTACAGTGAGAGTTTAAAGAAATAAAAAGGCAGTGCCCAGCCTATTCCCCACTACAGCAAATGAGGCAAAAAACTCCCAGTAGGGAGAAAAATCCTCCAACAGTGGTGAGAAAAATCTCCCCTGTGGGAAGAAATCTCAGGAGGAACCCGGCCATAGTGGGGGAGCCCATCATTCGCGGGCTAGCCAATTAAGAACAAAAAAGTAAAATGGAGTGAATGACAGAGGAGTTCCATTTAAGTCCATCTAAACAGTGGCAACGGTAGCTTCAGAAAGTGGCAAGTCGAGGATGGTGCAGGACTGGACCAAGGCCAAACCGGATCGGATCAACATGGAGTTGTGATATGAGGACTCAGAACATGTGGAGTTGTGATATAAAGACTCAAACATGTGGAGTTGTGATATGGGGGCTCAGAACATGTGGAGTTGTAATAGTCGGGCTCAGAACATGTGGAGTTGTGATAAGGGGGCTCAGAACATGTGGAGTTGTGATATGGGGGCTTAGACGTGGGATTCAGATGTGAGTGGTGTTGTACACTCATTTACTGGGATCGTTGTGATCTTACTGTCCAATATTTTGGGGCCCTGATATGTAGTCTCATGGAGAATACCCTGTACAACAGATCTGTGGGAAGGAAATGTAATGTTAGCTGAGTGTTGAAAGTAGGATAAGACTAATCTTTCTCAGCATGTTACAGTTGCCTGGGGATTTTGGGGTTCATAACCTTTGTTATATAACTGAGCATGGCTTTTGATGTGTTCATTTACCATGTGACAAAATAAAATGTAAAAATTGCCTTCACAATAAAGTTGGAAATTGTTAGTATTTGAGAAGCGTGAGTGTATGTGCGTATGTGTGTGCATATGTGTATTTGTGTGCGTGTATGTGCATGTGTGAGTATGCGTATGTGCGTGTGCGCACTTGTGTGTGTGTGTGTGTGTGTGTGTGTACGTACTTGTGTGCGTGTCATTAGCATATGCTCGTTACTCATTTGGCTACTCCTGATACTCTCGGAGCATGGAGTTTTCACTCAAGCGCTTCTGAACGTACACAGTCAAACAAAGAACCGCAGTTGAAAACAAGATTTTGCATCTCTTATTTGGAACACTTTATTTTCAGAGGAGTTAACTTTGTATCCAAATAGGGACTAATTTTGAAAGATTCCATGCTTGCAGTGAATGGTCCCTTCCTATTTGAAGCCTGCTTATAGTCTTTGTTATGATTCAGTAGCTGTTTCCCTGTGAACGGTTCTTTGGGTCGGATGCAGTTAAAAATTCATTGTGCCCAGGAGCTTGGAGAAAGGTCACAGATCTGCTCAGAACATAGTGAATTGATTCATCGCTTGTTTATTTGTCTTTGCTCTTATAATAATGCACTGAGTAATATATCTTGTTTTGCAGATACTATAGTATACTTACTATACATGCTTTATATAGTATACTGCAAGTTGAAAATAAAACTAAAACAGGAAATGTTGGATTGACAGTACCAGTCAAAAGGATGGACATACAAATTTTTTAAACAATCAATCTCACTCGTGCGCGCACACACACACACACACACACACACGCAAAACATAAAGGCCATAGTAGACTATACACAACAGGCATGCTTCACAGAAATATCCACACACACACACACACACGTTCTCATATTAATCACAAACTTACGAATAGCAGTCAGAGCATATTCATCTCCAGTACTCAATAGGCTATTTGCATCATTATAAAACATTATGGATGCAAATGTGACACTATAGTACCTCTACCATTCTATAGGTGGGCCAACAGTACCAGTCAAAAGTTTGTACACACTTTACTTGAGTACTTGCGCTCTGTTATAGTGAGAAGTATGCAGTTATACTTCCATTAGACTTCAAAGTGCACATGGTAAGCGGTGAATAGTCAGAGGTTTACAAAGGATAAATTACTTAATTTTGGAATTCATAACGAAGCCATAATTGGTAAAATACACAGACATTCTTTCAATTTTCCAACTGGCGAATGAAAATCATGCTAACCAGAAGTGCTGTACATCTATAGGCGCTTTTCCACTACACAGTACTGACTCTACTCTACTCTACTCTACTTGGCTTTTTACCTCTCAGCCCGACACAGGCACGAGGGGTATTGTCGTTCCTTCGGCGGGCAGGCGGGCAGCTGCCAATTTTGTCCGGGCTATTTCTCTGTAACCATTTGGGTTAGGAAGTTCATATTGCATATGTGGACTCCCCATGGCGGGTAGGTGTGCCTTTTCGGGGTTTCGTCCCAGTTTGACCTTTGACCTTGCAGCAGTGACCTTCAGGGCTGAGGGGTATTGCCCGCTTCAGTGAGGCCCATTTTTTGCTTTTCCGTTAGGGAAAAAGTACCTGGTACCAGGTACTAGTAGGTACTTTTTCTGGTACCTGCTCTCCTGGGGTTCCAAAAAATGGCCGACCAGGTACTAGTAGGTACTAAAATGTGACATTACTGCCCATTGATTGGTCAGAGAGAATCCTCACTGTGAAAGAAGACTCAGTAGTCGACCTCGGGACATCTTATTCGAGTTAGACTGACGAGTCTCAAGATTAGCGTAGTTATTATGATCATCGACTTATATTGTTTTAGGCTACTTCTTTGATATACTGTGCCCAACCTTACCTTTCAAACATGGTTTCGCTTGTTCACCAAAGCTGCTACATTCATGAAATTAGTTTCTCTTTGCCTGTGACCCCGTTCGTGGCGAAATGAAGTGAGGGGATTGTGTCTAGTTATGGTACCCTTAATAACTCCCTTCGAGAAAGTTATGTGATGCTACCCCAGTTTAAAGAAAATCGTGCTGAAAAATAACTTTACGGGTGTTGAATCATTTTTGTCTTAACGTTATATCAGATGAGATGACGCATCGTAAAGCGATAAATTCTGATACTCTGCCATCTCCTGCGGTTTGCGCATTTGCTGCGTGTTTTGCCTTCAATTTCAAAGTGAAATGTTTCATGAAGCCTTAATATGAATACTCTATGCCTTTACATAGGCCTATACCATTGCTTTGCGTTTTTAGGTGGTACGTCATTTAATGTGCAACCGAATCGGACACAACACCAGCTGCTATCCTATGCATCAGGAGAATGTCAAACGGAAATTACAAATAAACACTCGCGGACTTTAGTGCCATAACGTGGTGATGGTAGTGCACGTCCCCTGATTTAAACACATAAATATTTAACAAAATCAACGGAATAACAGTAAACTTGATATAATGGAGGATGCCGTTGAGGCAGTAACATGTTGAAACGACGAGCAGGTACTACAGAGGCAGTACTATCCTCTAATGGAAAAGCAACCCCAAAAAAGCGCCCGGTGCCGAATAGAGTAGAGTAGAGCCCGTACCATGTAGTGGAAAAGCGCCATATGAGAGCTTCTATAGTTTCACTGCATTGACCTTGTAAAACCTTGTGACTGCCGTAATTGGCGAGGGATTGGCAACCAAACTCGGTCCACCAATCCCTCGAGTGGAGCCAGCGTCTAGGCAGAATGATGTACATACCAATAATTAGCACCATTAACTCTTTCCTTTGTCCGTTCCGTGAGCTGAACACCAGTTATTCACCAGCACAGCAATTGTTTAAACGGCGCTTGTAAACCTGGAATGCATGTCAGCCGATCGGCAGCACTTATTCTAATGATCTTCATGATGACAAGTGCTTTGATGTTAAAGGCGTGAGGCTTAATTCGCACGACGGTGCTAATGAAGGCTGGGACGAGCTGAATACTTTACCCGTCACCCTCCGTTTCAAACACCGGCTCAAGGCTTGTTACCACTCCTTCCTTTTGTCCGGCTTCGCTTTCCCCCGTCTGTTTTTTCTCGTCCCTCTTTGTCTTTTTTTTTGGAAAAAGACGACGGCGGGTCAGTGTGGGCCTCCTTCACGCTCGCCCGTTTAGGAGATTACCTCATTTTAACAGGAGGATACAGTATCCAGCCCCCCCTGGCCTTTCCACCCAGCCCCCAGCACAATACCAGGATCTCTGCGCATTAAAGCCGGGGGAAGTTACGCGCACAATGGCGTCTCTGTAGCGGTTGGCTGGCGTCAGAGGAGCCGCACCAGCGAGGCTCAGGGTTGCCAGGTGAGGGAGGTCCGGTGATTGGCTGCGGCCTTGGGAAAATGTGGACTCTGAATGCTCCGTGCGGAGTCGTGGGCTGAGTCAGGGGGGAGGCCGAGGCACTGCCTGCTCACACTGGATTGCCTTACAGAGGAAGGGGGCTAAACAAACTCAGAATCGTTGATGCAACAATTGCTGCAGGTATTAGAATGCCTTATAAAATGGAATTTTATTATACTGACATTGGCGCATTGTCACCTCTTCATTGTTGTGATTACTTAATCATGACTGGCTGCATATTGGTAGCTCATTTATTATTCTGTAAATAAATTATGTTATTTTTAATTGGGCAAAGTGCTTCAGAACAGGTCTTGAGTAATCTTGCATTTAAAGGTGAAGTTGCTGCCTACTTGGAAAGTCCCTATAATTATTTAATTGACATTAATTTTATTTGTTTAACAAATATAACAGACCTTTTCAAATCAGTAATTAATAATTAGTCGAGCTTCAAATATTTATTGATTAGTCTAGCATTATATTTTATGAAAAAGAACTATGTGTGTTGCTTGGTATTTTGGAGACTTTCCTGATTACAGGTTGCGCCATCCAATTGAAAGAACTGCTGTATTTTAAAGCGTTTAAGTCAGGTCAATTGGTCCATTTATGCAGAATTTTAGAAACATTTCTGGATTGAAATAAGCACTGTTCTGCTTTACGTTCTCTTCTCATTAAAACATCAGCATTAAACAAGTGGTGTAGCCAGCGTTAAAAATAGGGTTGACTCAGAACATGCCTTTATTAGTCCTGACTTGTTCTTCATCATTTTTCTTTATAAACGATGCATTCACTGGGTGATGCCAGCTCTTCACGTCTCTGTAAGATAAGAAATAAAAGGGATGTGCTTCAAATAAATCTCAGAGCTTACCTTTTTAGCTCACCTGACCACGAAGTCAGATGAGCTTATGTCATGGCCTGTTTGTCCGTCGTTCGTCTTCGCTGTCGTTAGTCGTCGTCGTCATTGTATGTCGTCCGTAAACATCTTCTCCTCCGAAACCACTTGGCCTATGAAGTTGAAACTTGACAGTTACCTTCGAACCCATGAGGACACCAAAATTTGCTCAAGGCGTTCCGATCCGATTTCACACATGGCCTCCTCTACGGCCATATTGAAAATCACATAATTGGCCATCTGAAAGCTATTTATGCACATATTCAGCTGAAATTTGCTTTGTAGTTAGTACGTGGCAAGATACATCACATATCATACAGCTTTTTCCGTGTTTCGAATTTTGACCTTGCTTTGACCTTCAACTTTATACAACCCCTGTGAGTTACATTGAAATCTTTCAAAATCATCTTCTCCGAAACAACTTGGCCAATGAAGGTGAAACTTGACTGGTACCTTCCTGCCTATGAGGACACTAAGTTTTGTTCAAGGCGTTTCAATACAATTTCAAATATTTAAAATCACATAATTGGCCATCTGAAAGCTATTCATGCACATGCTTGTGTCTAAGACATTCAACCTTGGACGCATCCAGTGGAAACAGCTTCACATTAATAAATATATCAGCACTTTTCCTTGTTGTGCAATTGTGCAGATGTCAACTGACCTACCTTCGAGGTCATTTTGATTTTATTCACAATTGTTGCTCTTAGTGTATGTGAATTAGGAAATGTCATGTAAATAGTTTCTCAATTGGCTAATTACATGAGGGAGATTACAGTAATGACAATATTACAAATATTACGTTATATTGTCTGCTTGTACTTCATGGTCTACTAAAGTCGAAGTAACTATTGTTGTTATGTCTTTTCATGCTGATGATTCTGTGCATGATACACTGAATGCCAGAGAAATGTGTACTGATACTAATTTCTTCGAATAATTTTTTTTATCAATGTTTTCGCTTTTGTGTTGTAATGGATGAGCAGCTGCTAAAGAGAAACCAACTGTGTCAGCATCTACTGATGCTACAAACAACCACTTGGTGTCAATTTAAATTGTGATAAGTGTGAAACTAGTTTGAGTTAAACTGCTTCTTACACACCCTACTAGTTTGAGTTAAACTGCTTCTTACACACCCTTGAGTGGTCAGGTGAGCTACAGGGCCTGCACTATTTTTTTATTTGTAAAGAAAACTTTGTGAGTACAATACTTTTCTGGATTGAATTATTATCTGGCCTATTATCTCATCACTTTACATTGTACTAATTCTCAGTGGATTTACTTATAATTGTGAAATGTGTTAATAAATGAAAATTACTGAGAGTAGGTCAGGACATATAAGCAGTTTAAAGGGATGTTTTGTGCCCACAATATTATCAGCTCATGGAACACGTAAATTGTGAATAAAACCAAAATGCAATGACTTTAAAATTGCACCAGCCAATATTTTTTTCACAATAGAACAGAGATAACAGAGCAAATGTTAAAACTGAGAAATTTTACATTTTTATCCACAAAATGAGTTCATTTCAAATTTGATGGCTGCTACAGGTTCAAAAAAGTTGTAATAGGGGCTTGTTTACCATGGTGTAACATCCCCTCTTCTTTTTAACACAGAGTGGAGGCGTCTGGGCATTGAGGAGACAGGTTTCTTGAGTTTAGCCATTGAAATTTGATCCCACTCTTGTTTAATACAGGCTTCCAGCTGCTGGAGAGTTTTGGGTCTCCTTTGACCGACTTTTTGTTTAATTATGCGCCAAATGTTCTCAATCGGTGAAAGATCAGGACTGCAGGCAGGCCAGTTCAGCACACGGACTCTTCTACTACGAAGCCATGCTGTTGTAATAGCTGCAGTATGTGGTTTTACATTGTCCTGCTAAAATACATAAGGAATAGATGTCATCTGGAGGGGAGCATATGTTGCTCTAAAACCTATATATACCTTTCAGCATTCATGGTGCTTTTTAAAACATGCAAGTGTCCCACACCATAAAAAATGCATCCCTATACCATCAGAGATGCTGGCTTTTGAACAGAACGCTGATAACAGGAGGTGCGGTCTTTCTCCTCTTTTGCCTGGAGGACACAACGCCCATGATTTCCAACAAGATTGTCAAAGTTGGACTCGTCTGACCGCAGGACACTTTGCTACAGTCCATTTTAAATGTGTTTTGGCCCACAGAACACGGCAGCGCTTCTGGATCATGCTCAACAATGGCTTCCTTTTTGCATGATAGAGTTTTAGGAGGCATCTGTGGATGGCACGATGGACTGTGCTTACAGACAGTGGTTTCTTGAAGTATTACGCAGTCCATTTAATAATGTCAATGTCAGAATCATGCCGGTGAGTGATGCAGTGGCGTCTGAGGGCCCAAAGATCACGGGCATCCAGTAAAGGTCTTCGACCTTGTCCCTTGCGCACAGAGATTTTTCCAGTTTCTCTGAATCTTTTGATGATGTCATGCACTGTCGGTGATGAGACCTGCAAAGTCTTTGCATTTTGACATTGAGTAACATTATTTGAGTAACAAGTATTCCACAATTTTTTTGGGTTGGAGAGCATCTGGGCATCTTTACTTCTGAGAGACTCTCTAAGACATCCCTTTTATAGCCAATCATGTTACACACCTGATTCCAGTTAACTTAATTACTTGCTAAATGTTCTTTCAGCTCATTCTCTTATATATCAATTGGTTTTTCAGCCCTTTTTTTGCCTGTGTACCAACTTTTTTGAGACCCGTTGCAGCCATAAAATTTGAAATAATCTGATTTTGTGGATAAATACATAAAATGTCTCAGTTTCAACATTTCAAATGCTATTTATGTTCGATTGTAAATAACATATTGGCTAATGTGATCTGAACGTCATTGCATTTTGATTTTATTCACAATTTACACTTCGTCCCAACTATTTCGGACTTGGGGTTACAGAATGAGAGTCTTGTGCAGTGTCTGTACATCATTACATTCCTGCTCAAGCATTATTCAGCATGAACATCTATGCTGTATGTACTGACGAAAATGAGGGTGAATGAAAAGTGAGGGCAGCCTTTGGCGTACAGGCATTGGTGATGTAAGCAGTCATTTTGGCTACCACCAATCAGGATGGGTGCCAAACAAAGAGAAAAATGCTCTTGTTGCATGTCTGTTGTATATAGCAGCTAATCCCCCCCCCCAGTCACGAGCTGCCCTTCCTCTATTGTGCTGCTATTCCACAATCACTAACCCACCAGCCAAAAATTCCTGCCCCAACCCGCGGAATTACCCCAAATATTCCAGGCACTCAAGCCCTTTTCCGGACTGGTCGTGGTATCCTTGAGCTCGGTGTTTGTGATGAACTGATTCAGCCAATGTTTGGCCACAAAAATGGATTATATGTCAAACTTAAGCACTTTAACTTATTTCAGATATGGGTGCATGCCAAATGAATGCATATGGAATAAATCATGTTGTTATGGAACAGGGATGAGCTTTTCAGAAATGTTTTCCCTGAGCAATACAGCCTTAGAAGATGGCCTGACCCTGTCGGACCCAAGCCTCTGTTTGTGCTTTTCTTACATGTGCAAAGTATGTTTTAGTTGTTGTTTATCTTCTGTTCACTGCAGATCACTTTGCAGTGTCATATTTGCCTTTGCTTCCTTGAGCTGCTTTCACTCCGGACGCGAAACAAATTTTTCGCACGATAGATTACATTCAAAGTGTATCAAAGTGCATTGACTTTGACTGTAATCTTTTGCGCAAAAAATTTGTCTCGCGTCCGGTGTGAATGCAGCTTCATTCTGAAATTGGCTCAGGAGTACCCTACTTATGATTAGCGATGTTGCATGAATAGAAGGTGGATGAGTGAAGACATCTGTCTTATTTTGCCTATGGCTTCCATCAACTGCATGTAAACAATGTCCCCTGTGTCATTCAGCCAACTGGTGGGGTGAGGGGGTGGAGACAGACACAGAGAAAATGTGTACAGTATATTCATATTACTCTGCATATGCTTTGACAATATTTACAAGTGTAATTATTACTCTGAAAAAGCATTTTTTTCTTTCAGTTTAAGAATGAAGGTGAGAGAAAGATGGATAGAAAGATAAAAGGAATATAATCAGAGAAAGCGAGACACTAAGAGATGCATATGGAGATGGTGAGTGTAGATTTCATTAGAATAGCGGGATTCTTGACTTCAAACATTATTTCTTGGTCCAGCTCAGGACCTAACTACACTTGGATGTGAGGAACCCACACCTTGCATGGATTTTCGTCATGCCTCTGAAAAACACATCCTAACACTGAATAACAAGAGCGATATGCACGTGATGCGCTGTGATGCCCTCAGAAAAAAATGTGTTTCCAAGGAAACCAAGGAAAATAAAAATCCCAGAAGCACCTAAATACCAAAAGGCACCAGTCCACCACTAGTTGTATGCATGTGCTAAGCTTCATTTCAAAATTTCAAATAGTTTATGAGATATCGCCTGGAGACACTAGTGTTTCGGACTAACGGAGTCATGGAATTATGGAATTACAGAAATATGTACGGGGGGTGAAACGGTATATCCTTTTCTTTTGCGGGGGACATAATTTACCAGTATCAGAATCCCTATATCAGAGAATGATGCAATAGAAAGAAAAAAAATAGCCAAGAGCTAATAGAGCAGGAAATCAATAGACTGATGAAAGTTACTGATGATTACATGCTTTATAGAACAGCAGTGAAAAACTGGAGGCCTCTTTGTTGCATTATTGTGCAGCCTACAATGAACAGCAGATGTTTTGGGGGGAAAAGTACAGTATTATGATCCTCTGGCTCTAGGGCTGCAGGGAGAATAAGATGAAAGATTTGATTTGTGCTTGGCAGGCTGTGATTGCGCGATTAGATTAGAAATGTGGTTGTGGGCCATTTTTTTTTTTCTTTCTGCTCTCTGATTTAGACAGAGTATTTACTGAGAGAGGCTCCCTCTGTACCCCATCTCTGAAGCCCACCGCCCCATCAGTCCAAGGTCTTTGCGGTCAAAGAGGAAGGAGGAACCTTTGGTTTGTGTTCTTTGACTGGCAGTGGCTCAGTTTTTTTCTCTACCCACATGTCAACCTGGAGTGTAGCTTTCAAAGGCTTCATTTCCTGTTTTAAACCCATTTTAAGCACTTCAAAATTCGAGGCTTGATTTCAGCTTTCATTGGCATTGTGCTGAGGGAAGTGGAAGGGTTTTTTTGGCCTGCAGTACAGTAGTTTAAATGAGAGCCTTCGCATAATTCATCGGGGAACGGTCAATGACTCACAGCTCACGTCCAAGCACCCAGCTGAGGTGCTGAATGAGCCGAGGTAAGCTTTGTCAATGTGCGTCCTGTTTAGCTCGCTTTGTCTACCGCTGTGGTTCTCAAATTCGGGTCTGTGGTTTCCCTGTGTTTTCTGATATTCATCCCGGCCCACCTCTGGCTCAGTCAAGTCCGTCGGCTTATAATGGGAGTCCTGATCTCTATTTTTTTCCGAAGTTGAAAATATAAACTTGTTTTAAGTCGTAGTTTGCCTGACAAGTGACATTTTCTTCCTTCAAGTAACCATTCTCAAAGTGAGTCAAACTCTCTCGCCTCGTTGGCAATATTTTTTATCTTCTTTTGTCAAAAAAAAGGCAAAAATTCTGCTTCTTTTCTCACTAGGATATTAGAATGTCTCAGAGTATAAATTAAGCTGCGGTGTGGTTTGTCGAAGTCACTTCAGGAATGTCAGGAGTACTAAGAAAAAAAGTACAAAAAAAAAAGAAGAGAACTTTCTAACCCCCCCCCCCCAACTCATTCACACACACTCACACACACATCTTGTGTTCGTTCACTCTAAGAATGCACAGAGGCTGGGGTTTCATATGGAAGTTGGGGGAACCGTACACCTGTGCCGACAGGGACTGTAATGGAGCGCAGAGAATGACTGAGGGGAGTCAGATAACGGAGCTCATTGGGGCGTCACGCAGACACAATGTTGGCCCTGTGTGCCTCTCCACCCTGTTTTGAACATGCAGCGAAGCCTCTCGGAGTGGTCATCTGTCAAGTGGGTTCAAGTGGTGGGTCATGACGGTTTAGTGTGGAGATGTGGGGGGCAATGTTCGGTGTAGAGTCATCCGGTGGTGTGCATTCAGCGATACGAAAGGTCTGTAGTAACCTCATATTTCACGGCTTCACTGTATCACCGTCCGATTTATTTTTGTTAACATTATTGTACAGTTTTGTGTAGTCTCTTCGTAGTCCATGAGTAGAACCCTGCTGGCCATTTTCATTAGGTGTCCCTCACTGCATAAACTGGAAAGTGCGTCAGTTTTTATTTTAACTGCAAGCTTCCTGTCGTAGATCAGTTAAGACCAGAAAAAGTGGACTCATTTTACAGCTCCCTGCAATGTCAGCTTGAATTATGTGCATTTCCTTCGTGGGCTTGATCAGTTTTGCTTCAACTTAATTTGAAGGATGGCGGCACGCCATGCTATGCCTCCTAAATCAAAATCGGTTCAGCCTCATTGCATGATTTGACATTATATGCCCTCAGAGACTCACAGACACGAGCACTACTTTGCATATGTAGACAAGAAAGTATATCCGGCTCTTGTATGCAAGTGAACATAGCGAACATGCATGTCATTGTGCCCCACAGTGTTTTTGATTGAATGCTTTCTGCCAGCACTGTTATTGGGCAGGATGTAGCTTAGCGGCTCACAGCTTTCACTGGGACTGGTAGGTCAGCGGTTCAAGCCGCAGTGTAACCACAATAAGATGAGTTGTTTGGCCCTTGAGCAAGGCCCTTAACCCTACATTGAGGGGGGTGGGCCCCTAACTAGTTATAATTTCCTTTATATAATATTAATGGTTGCCTGTGTTTACTCACTGTTTCTGTGGGTGCATAATATATAACATGAGACCTTTACATGTTGCCTTATCTTTGGACCTTAACAGTGCAGATTGTTGCCAAGCCTCTGCTGAGTTGGTTGACGCTGGTCTGCTGTAGCAGGCTGTACAACAGCCTTGTGTCTGGGTTTCTTTCAACAGCACTGCCCACAGATCCTGAACTCAACAACCCCCTCCAACACATACACACACACACACACACACACACAAACGCCTTATAAATGTACCATCAGTGTCAGAACCTAAACAAGCTGTAACCAGGACCGAGTGGTTGAGAATTCGGGAGGTGTTCTTTGCAGCGGAGATCTGGAGTGGATGGGCCTGCTGGTGATTTGTTGGTGATGTCACCGAGGATGTGCAGCAAGTGCAATAACATTGGAAACACTCATTTTACCCTCTGAATATGGCATCAATAAAATGCCATTCAAAATATTGAATACATCCAAAACATGAATTGAGTGGCATAACCCTATTCTTGGCTTCAAACAAGTGCACACAGGGTTTGTAACAGTAGAAGACTCTGATCAATGTATCTATGCGACCTGAACAACATTATACAACCCTTGAACTCTGAACTGTTTGCGTAGGGACAGCTGTCATTCAGAAACTGCATCGCGTGGCAACTGCTTTATCGCACCACAAGACAAACTCTGAATGTAATTACATGGTGTGACGGGCCTACCCTCCCATTCCGGTTGGTTAATCCAAACTGACGGCTTCAAGGGAATCTAGGGGGACCGGTTCATTAAGATCGACAGTTATCCTTCCTCTTTTCATTCAATGATTGCATGTAACAGGAGTTTGAAATCAATGTCCAGTTGTTAACATATCTGAGAAGTGTAGCTCCAGGGCGAGTGTTTGGCTAATTGCACTGGTCCCAGTCTGAATAAATGGCACTGTAGATAAATTTAGCATTAGCCTTAGCTGTACTGTCACTACTCAGAGGTAGGTAAACAGAGTTTCTTCTGTGTATATTTCCAGTGAATTAAGCCTGTTTTAATGTTTACTGACACTCTACCAAGCAGCTGCTCTACTGAGCTGAGCATATATGTTAAGCCTCATAAAAACTAATCAGAGGTTTGAATAGAAAACCCCCTCAAAAAGGTCAATTGGATAACGAGTAAGACAAAGAATAAACTGTTATCAATCTAAGAACAGACCTTTGTTGAAGAATAATTGGCATTATGTATGGCCCCACCCCTTTAAGGGATGTTATTTTGTTATGGAAAGTTGATAGTGGGATTATCTGTGGTTATTAGTTGAAGCATGCATTTCTTATCACTTAGTGATATCAGTGATCTCTGGCGCATTGGCGGGACGGGGTGCTCTTATGTCGACACAGCCCATTTTGTTGCCAAAGCATGAGTCTGGTTTTCTTCCCTTTGATAATACTAAACAATGGCATGTGTGTTATGCTATGTATGGCTTTGCCTTGTAGTGATAGGGCCAATGTATTCTCAGTGGCCTTTTCAATGGTAGTGTTCCTCCTGTGGCTTTAAGCCACTCTTCAGTTATTCCAAAAGAAATCACCAGAGCTCTTGGTACCTCCCAGGTCACGGTCCCAGAATTGTGTTTTTTTTTAAATGTATATTAGTTCTTTATGGAGAAAAGCAGTTTATTTCAGCTCAATATCTGATAATATGGGGATTTTTACAAATGTATTTTTAGCTCACCGGGACGAATGTCCGGAGAGCTATTGTCGTACCCCCGGCATCCGCGTCCGCGTCCGTCCGCGTGCAGAAAAACTTTAACCTTGCCCCCCGGCGAGCTTTGTTGTCTTTCTGACAACTCTTGTTAAGATGCTGCAATATGGGAAAAAAATGTTGCATCCCCTTAATGGGCCGAACCAATTTTCGTGATAGTTTCAGAAATTATTCTACAACGTATATAATGAACAAATTCTGAGAAAAAAGTCAGATGCTACAAATTGTTTACAATTTGCAGCAACTTACATTTCATTTTCATGCATATTTAAGTGATTTGTGTGGAGACGGCCCATTTTTCAGACCTCCATAGAATATAGAAGGACTTGAAATATATTGGTGACATGAACTGTTTTCTTCATTTGGCATGTGAGACTAAAAACAGGCTAAAATTGGAAATAATTCCTAGGGCATGAGGAGCTCAGGTGATGTCACATCGAATGACCCTGGAAGTGAAACAGACTCTGAAAGCAAACTCCTTGCTCACTGAAGCCTCCGATACACAAAGCGAGCTGTTGATATGCAGTTGTACATCTGTCCGTGCGTCCATCACATTGCCCATCACAAATATCTCGTTTGCGCTATATATGCGGAAGTAGTTGGGGGGATTTTCATCAGATCAGACATTGTAACTCTGCAAAGAGGATAGCGGAACTGATTAGGTTTTGGAGGTCAGCAAGGCTAAAGTCAAAGTAACGTGAGGTCAGTTGTACGTAGGGGCTGAAGGTAAACTAGATAACCTTTTAGGGAGTATGAAGCTATGGCTGGCGGATGTGTAGCGATTAGTACTTTCTGCTCTGTTGTACTATGTTCTTTTTGAAAGATGTCAAGTAAAGCAGCAAGATTAGTGAGCATTGTGTATGAAGTCGTTAAGAGATGATCCGGCCAGGATTACTGCCTAAGATTTTCAAACTTTTCACTGCTTAATTACAAAGCTCTTATGTACAAGCATAAAATACAGCCCACGTGGCAGAATCCTTTTTTTGTGTCTTTCAAGAACCTGGACTGTTTCATTGTCGTGAAGGAAATCATTTTCTGAACCTTGTAATTATAAATATCCTGCCCGGGTTTGTGATGTACGCCCACAGCAAATATCTAATTTTCTGCCATTATTGCATTTCCCATGATTTAAATCTCGAAGTCTACTCAACCCTGTCAGTCCTACTCCCCTGTTTTCCATTCCCAAATTTCAGACACCCCTTTCCCCATGATGACATGCTGAGAGTGGAACAGAATTGAGTAACTTTATTTTTTGCAGAGCGGAACTTCAGGCGAATTAGCCGACTGTACCGACGTGAATGGGCCAGTTTGCATACATTGTTTTAAAAAGTAAAATATTGTCGCCCAGACATTACATATAGGTTCCAACAAAATAGTCTGTGAGATGTATGTAATTGGCCAGCACCACACACCTACAGACACGTACATGAGAGGTCCTTCCTGTCTGTGACTCTTAACTGTGATGTCACGCCAAAGTTGGCCAGTGATTGAGCTGTTCTGATTGGCTTTACTTGGTTGAATACTTATTGCCATGCATTATAATTCACCATACAGACCAATTGTTTATATGGATCATGAAAAATCTATTGGAGCTACTGCTTTAGAATTTTTGCTGTCAGGGTGTAAGATGAGCTCTTAATGACGTTTCTAGCTGACTTCCGTTTATTTTTTTTTTCCGTCTACTAATGGTCTGTGCACTGATAGGTTGCATCATTACCTGTGATCCACAATTAGTGACTGGAATATATGCTGATGGTTGTTACCATGCAATTCTGTGATGACTCATGCTAACAACTGACGTGTCTGAAATAACTGATCAGGCAAAGCTCAATGACTGAAGAAGATAAGCTGCAATTCAAATGTGTTCACCCTGTCCCTTTGTCTTTCTGTCTCTCTCTCTCTCTCACACACACACACGCACACACAATCAGATGAAACACAAGAGACCTGCCTTTGTAAATAGGTGTATCCGTATTTTTCTTAAGTAGATGACTGTATTGTAAAGGGAGAGCTATATATAGCGCTAAGTCTATATTTGTCAGTGGTGGTGTTGGCCTCAGTGAGTTAATGAGGAAAGCAGGTATGATAGCGAGTGGTGCTGACTGCATTTACTGGACGGGCCTTCCTTCTCCCCCTGGCTTTGTGCATTTCCGCTGCAGATGGTCTCTAACAGCCTCGTTGCTGCAGATCTGTATTTCTCTGTGTGCCTCAGACTCTAATGAGTTCACCTTTTCGAGCGCATCTCCCAGTGCTGGGTGCTGCCTTAGCTGAACCCAAATTCTGGGTTCGTAGTAATTAGCCTGAGTGCATTCTGTGTGAGTGAGAGGAGAGGGATAATGTGTGCTGTGTGTAAGGCTGTGGGGACGAGTGTTACTGAAAGAAGCCCCCAACGAAATCTCCTGGATCCCCTCATCAGTGCCCTGCTGTCTGTTGTCTAATTCCTGACTGACGCTCCCCTCACCGAGAATCCACTTGACTGTTTCAACCAGGAGTTACAGACTTTCTACGCAATCTCACGCATACGATGTAAGAATTCAGGCATTTTGAAGGCGTATTCACCGTAGTCAGCAATTATTCAAACAACAAATATTATTGATATCCTTACGCATAATTACAGTCCTTGTGAGTGGAAGTGTCAGTTTCGCTTGCGTTACGGTGGATAATACCACGAGTAACATGGAAGCGATTGTGACTCCAAACGTTGTGCGCTTTTCCTCACTCAGGTTGGATGTGTGTGTTTCATGATCGTTTAAATTGTTCAAACAAAATCAGACCATTCGAAATGTCTTTATGCAATTCCATTGCTACCAAACCCTGTGTAAAGACAAACGTGAGAATTCCAGAGTCATAATTGCTTTCCACATCTCTAGTAGTGAAATCCATCGTAATGCACGTGAAACTGTTTAACTTCCATGCTCAAGGACTCAATTCCGCGTGAGAATCTCTTAAATATGTATCAGCTGAATAATTGCTGACTGCAGCATGGGAACGTGAATGCCTCTAAGAGGCATGAGACTCACGGCGAATGCGTGAAAGTTGGCAGCCCTGTAAGGTGCATGAATGGTGCATGTGCTCTGCATTGGATTAGCGAGCTGTCCAGGGTGGGTCCCTGCCTTTCGCCCGTAGAAACCTTGGGTAGGTTCCAGCTCCCCTGTGACCCCATTGGGGAAGTAGCGGTGTAGATAGTGGATGGATGGATGTTGGCCAGATTTTAAATGCATACCCTGACGCTTCCTGTTCGCTCCAGAACCAGAACGCTAATTTATGATCTCTGGTCAGTGGTTTGGGTATACAATTTACAAGGGGACATAATTTCAGTTTTGGCCATAAATTGCTGCAATCAACCGAACTTTAGTTTCATTCAAACATACGTTTTCTACCTTTTCTCCTTGAAAGTGAAAACTGTATAAGCTTTAAGAATATGAATAATACTAACAATACGATGTAAACGGCTCACTGCAGTTTACAGGAGTGTAGGCGAAAAGTGTCAGCTGTGATGACCCACAGGAACTCTCAGCCTCTGTTGTGCTGTGCGCTGAGAAGGCAGTTATGCTTTTTATTATCTGCTTTATGTGCCATCGCTATAACACTGTACGCTGTAGCGGGATGACATTTAGGGCTTATCAACATTGTTTTTTGTGTGTTTGCCAAGGTTTCCATCTGTGGGGTTTGCCATCTGTCGTGCTGTCTCCCTCCAGTGATCTGTGCTGCCTTCCTTCAGGCCTTGGGCTGGATGGCTGAAGGTGTCAGAGTACTGAAGGGCGGGACAACTCATGGAGGCCCTTGTAGGAAGCAGAACATGAAGTTATAGCCTGTTTTATGTTGAAATGAGTGAGGGAGAAGGCTGAAGGTTCAGAGATAGGAGGAGATATGGGTGCTTGCTATAATGATCTGACTTATGCCTGTGGGTCAGGAATCATGGGTAATTTGATTGCTGCGTGAGACATGTTGGGGTAGCAACGAACCTGCTGCACTGCGATCATTGATAAGATAGTTAGATAATGTATGAGTGCACGGTAGTCTTCAGTCCGGCTTTGAAGTTATCATGAATGCTTCCTGAATGAAAATTTTTCATTTTTCATTGTTATTCAGCTATTTCCACAATGTAATGGCTGGGCTGGGGGCATTTAAACTTGAAAATTAAAAATCGGCAAATAGACTTAAGGGAAACACAGACTGACTGAAGAAATGAAAGAATTAGATTTCCTCAACAAGTCAGTTTGGGAGATATTTTGACTTAAAATCTTATTTCCATAATTTTTATGAAACAGGTTGCAGCCGTGGAATAATTAGGAAAGGCATTAGCTGAGTTGGAAGAAACTATCCAGTGAGGTATGACTTTCAATAGGCTATTTATTAACAGGGTGGGAGAATTTCATTAGGAAACAGTCACGAAACAGGCAGTATTCTGTTCAGTAGAAGACTAAGGCCCTCGCGATGACAGACACCTTTCGCACTGTCAGCCAGCTCTGTTAGTGTGGGTGCAGTTTGAGACCCGTAACGCCTCCAAATCTGCCTTTGTTGTCGCTGTCTGGGGAGTTTGTACAATGTGGCACCCCGAGGATCTGAGCAAGCCCTCTTGGGTGTCTGCTCCGACAGCAGTCACTATGCCCAGCGCGCCACTCCATAGCAACAGGCTAAATCAGCATAACTCCCCCCTCCGCACATGCTATTGCTGTGCAGCAGGTTTATTTTAGCCTGGGGCAAAGGCATTAACCATGCTAACACAGCTAACTTTACAAAAGGCTGCCTTTGTTTTGTGGCACATGATCAGCTGTCCCCAAAGGCACAGTTTCCGTGCAAGCCGGCTGGATGGTACATGACAGGTCACCTTTTCCATTCATTTATGGAATTATGCTTTTGTGCAGAGTGTCTTTGTCGGCATGGAACTTCCCCCTCGGTGATCTGGCACCTCTGCTGGCTGATGCTGATTAAATGAAGGGCTCAGCTAACTATCTGGCGTGTGCACCAAAGTACACATGGATTTATCCTGCAGTCAAACGTGTTAGTGTACCCATGGTGTTCCATCAGTCTGGGGGGGGGGGAGGGGAGAATTATTTGTTCAACGAAGAAAATGCCTAAATCTTGAATTCATCAAAATTTTGCATTGTTTCTTGTAGAAGTTTGTGTTCATTTTGTCCCAAAATATATTGAATTTATTCCCCTCCTTGGAAATAGCGGATAAAGAAGAGCACAGGCGCATCCAAAACTAAAGGAAGCAGGAGCGAAGTCAAAAAGTGAGTAAATATTATAGCTAACAAACGACTCGCACACTGCAGGGCTCTAATTTCCACGTGTGTATTCCACCAAAGATGAGATGTTTCGAGAGTCTGTCTGGAGTCTGATGAAGAGCTGCAGACCTCATTGGAAAATGGAAATTTTTAGTTACCAGTTTAATTAGCCAAATACGCCTTTCTTTCATTAACTCTAAATTAACTCTAAAGTTGCAGCAATAATAGACAGACTAGGGACCCAGAGCTCAAGTGCAGATAAGGAATCAGTATCACAGACTATATTGTAGTAATAAGCAGAGTCAGACAGTCTGGTTTGTAGTCAATCAGGAGGAATGCAGAACAGAGTCAAATATCACAATCAATGTCATTGAACAGGCGGAGGGTTGAAAACCAAACGGACAGAGTGCCTTGCCAGGAAGCAGACAGAATCATAAGTTAGGAAAGAAGTAAGATCATTACCTGCTAGCAGTCGTACACAATGGGCTTGGCAGGACTTGAAAACTATGACGACGAAAAGAAATTTGACCAGGGAAGCTACACTAGGAATCAAAAGGATAGTAAGTAACCAGGAATGCGCAGAGATTGACTTACAAAAACTAAACAAGGTTGGTAGCTTAAATTGCATACAAATTACAGGGAAGAACTCAAAACAGTTGTGGGGAGAACAAGGAATGGTGACTATTGGCACGTGGCTAAAATAAAACAATAAACTGATTGATTAGCAACCAGAAAGGGGAGGGTTAGCGGGGGGCATGAAGGACACGTGCAAACCTGACAAAGAAACCTAAATAATAACAACAAGAGCAAGAGACACAAAAAACCCAAAATAATACCAAGATAAAACAAACAGATTCACAGAACAGAGACACTTATTCTGTAAAATAAAAGGTTCTTTTAGACCTCTATTTACAATTGTTAAAACTGCTTATATTTCTCTATAATGATTAATAAACATTTTGGTAAAGTGTGCAGAAGATTTAGACTCGTAGTATACATACAGAGCTCGCACGCTTGCCTATTATCTCACGAACACATGCAGGCTCAGGGGCATTGAGTACACGCACATGCACGCCGACACTCTCGTGCGCAGAGATATGCCCTCACTGATAGAGAACATGCACAAACACATCTACTCTCTGGCAATCAATGTAGGTTCGATACTTGCCAGCTGATTGCTGCATAGATTACATGCATGAGATTAGCTCAACAATCTATTATATTGCTTCATGCAAATGTTCCGTTTTTGGCAGCTCTGAGCTTTAAGAGAAAACAGCTTTATCGTGGACCTTTAACACTTGTGTAGCCAGCATCATTCATATATTCTTATAACTACAATATGTACAAAAATAATACAAGTAAAATCATTTATTTAATAGTTTCTCTGCAGAGGAGCTTGGCACAGTATTTGCAGTAGCTGCTGAAAGAGTGATTCTAAAGACTGCTTCCTGTAATTGCTAGATGGATTTGATTTGATTTCTATGATAGTTTTCTGTGGATTCATTTTACATTTAGTAATTGAAGACCTGTGTGCAAAAAGTACTTAAGTCACATTTTGCAAAAAAAAGAAAAAGAGCTGACACCGGTATTAAAAGCCACTATGGCCAGAGCATAATCTGATTCCAAAGATTTCTCAGAGGTGTGTATGCAAGTCCTGAGTATTGATGCGTAGCTGTTCAGTGGAAGAAACACCCAAGTCCATATCAGTTCATGACTGTCCAATCAAAATCCTAGAACATGTCACGTGACTAGCTGTGAACATGGCAACCAGGAAGCTGGATAGTTGAACTCATCTCTTAAATGCACTCAAGTCCAGCTGTGTAGTGGTAAAAAAAAATACTTAAGACAAGCTATTTAGCAGAAAAAAAGTACTTAAGCCCAAAACTAATTTTCTTATTAACAATGAAATACAGGGATTGTCAGCTCTCAAAAACCAGTGGGAACACCAACTGGCTCCATAATATGCTACCATTAAAAAAAATTATCTGCAATATGTTTTGAAAACTTTGACCCACAAAATCTCCTAAGTGACCGTTTCTAACTTTGTCACTTCTTGCACACAGGTCTTCAATATTCACCTGGTGCATATCAGGCAATCTGTTAGTATTAGAAGGAGAACTATTATCTGCAATCTCTCGGTTTTTTTTTTATTTGGAATCAAACATTTTATTCTATTTATGTACATTTTTGTACTGGTTTATATTTAACTATTTGTGATTTGTGAAATGTGTTTAAAGTATAAGCATTTATTTTCAGCCAATCACCACTAATTCCCGGCCACTCTTTCAACAGTTTATGTAATTGGAAAGTACTGGTTCCACTGTAGATCACCTGGGCTGGCAAAATGTCTCCCGTGTCTTCATTGGCTGTTAGTGAGGAGTCTGCGAAAGACCGTTTGAGTTTTTGTTGAGTAATTGAGTGTAATACCGTGGTCTTAGCGTTTTTGCGCTTCATGAGGTTTTATGACTAAGTTACCGCGCTTGACCTCTGTTTCAGCTCGTAAACGGATTGGGTGACCTGGACGTGTGTGTGCGCTAAGTGAGCTCTCCGTTAGTGATAAGCCTGTATGTTTGAGCTCCATATTAACTCTCAGCATGAGAGTGGCCTGGTCACTGGGGACACTGTAAGTTGGCCTACTTTCCTGCTCCAAATGGCATCGGTAAGTGGGCCATCTAAACTCTGTCTCAGACGACCGCTGCTTGTAATTTTTCTACTTTGATGCAGCGTCTCATTTCAATAGTCTGTGCTTGCCACACAGAAGTGTCACTGATTTATTAGTTTAAAAAAATAAATACGGTATATAGTGGTGGAACAGTGAGTCGTACTGCTGCATCAAAACAGCAAGTTTGTGCCTTCAAATCTAGCCTGGGATCTTTGTGTGTGGAGTTTGCATGCACTTGCCGAGTCTGTGTGGGTTTCCTCTGTGTACTTTGGTTTCCTCCCTCAGTCCAAAGACATGCATATTGGAGATTCTTCATGCTTGTAAGTATGAGCGTGTGAAGGAATAGTGTGTGGGCCCTGAGAAGAATTGGGGAGCTGTCCAGGGTAGGTCCCTGCCTTTCACCCGCAGGCAGCTGGGACGGGCTTCGGCTCCCACAAGACCCCAGTGAAGAAGAGGCAGTTTAGATTATGGATTTCTTTATTGGGTTGGGATTAATGAGTCAGAGAATGATTTGTTTTAGAGCCAGGGATTGACATTGCCTTGGGCATCCCTGAGATCTGGAATTAATCCTCAAGAAAACAACAGCCATGCACACTATTTGTATGTGAAATCTATCAGGTATACACACACCTACTTATATTTATGCTCATAAAAAGACTCAGGCTGAACACAGTAGTGTACGTGTGCACTGTGGCCATGCACTGATAAAATTGTATATGCTCACAAAGGCACACACACTCACAGACAAGCACACATGCCAGCACAAACTCAGAATATGTCTGGAGTGTTGCAGTGTGCATCATCTCTAGGCCCTGTGCAGTGTGTGATGAAATGATCTCATTGCAGGAGGAAGGTTCACTGGCCTCCGCAGCCCCATCTCACTTTAATTGCTTCAAAATATTTATTCACGAACGTACACTGTGCTGTAGGCCATTGTGGCTCAAAGTGACTTTTCATCACATTTTAAACTGGGCTAACTTAGCCCTGTGTTTTATTTCTTGTATACAACCTCTGACATTCAGTATTTTCTTTTTCAAATCTGTATATTTTACATCTAGTTGTATGAGATCGGCACTTGGGTTGCATCTTTGCCCAGCAGATTAAACAGGCCAGCCATTAATTATCTGCAAGCAGACATGACACCAAGATGCTAAGTCACACGCAGTCCATATGTGGTTAACTTTTAATGTGTGTAATGGCGATGAAATCAGTTCTTAGATAAGACACTGACTTTGTGTTTGACATGGGCTGTGGAATCTGGAAAAAGGTCATTGAAACGTGTAACTAAAGCTTCATTTCAACGACTCAAGTTTCGTTCAGTTCAGTTAGTGGCACATTATAAAGGTTATTTTTGCATTTCCAATGTCAAGTTGGCGACAGTACCAAAAGGGCAGTTCTAATCCATCCCGTTTTGTTAGCTGTTTGTTGGGTTACTGAGCGCACTGATCTGATACTTAAGGGTGGAGCACGAAAAACTGCAGTCCCTTGATTGGTCGAGAGCGGATCATCTCTCTTCCTGCGCGGCTATTACCATTTGGTAACGTCCCCGCCTACCTTAAGAGCACTGTATGCAGTGAAAACACAAACCAGATCTAAGGTTTAGTTACCAGTCCATAATGGTTAAGTGTTGGGTTTCAGGGCATTATAACGACAGCGTTAGATGGAAATGCAGCTTAAGAGGCCCGCCCAGCCTGAACTAAGAAACCGAGCCCCAGACTTGTCCACGCAGTTTAGGCCATGCAATGTATTTTAGTGTTAAACCGGGGTCTACTACATGGCCTCTCCTCACTTGAAGTCTTCCGGGAGACGTGATGTTATCTAGTGTCCTCGAGCATTTTGGTGGGGGCTTGGGACAACGTGGTTCAAATCCCAGCCATGGCCTGTACTGTTTGTCTAAGAGAGCTGCCAGAGCGGGAGATCGCATTGGCCTGGAAACAGACGATGACGCATGACGGGAGTTCTTCACCTTTAATCAACCGAAGCGGCCTCTGTTGTATGATTAAGCACCTCAGAGAACAATCACGAGATGACCTCCGATGAAGACTTTTGTTTTAAATTTAAAATAAAGACTCATTAAAAAAAAAAAACTAATTGAAAAACAGCTTTGTTTTGCACATGTTCATGTCTTATTAAGGACAGTTTATTTTTGCATTCCTTCTGGCACATTCCATGTTAAGGTCTTGCTTCAGAACATCAGCAATAATTTGCCACATGAAAGAAGTGATTTAGAGCAAAAAAATTGTAAACGGTTAAAAAACATTGAAATAATAAGGCTTTGGCCTAATAATGATAAACAAAAACTACAAACATGCTTGTGATAACCTTGGTGGACATCAGTTTGCACAAAACAACTTGGAATTGCACCTCTGTGCAGTCAGTTACATTATAAATCACAGAAGGAGGAAGGTTGTCGAGAAGATGCCTGATTCGCTGTGACTGGCCCCCGCATGCCTTCATTAATGCACCCATCGCTCCTTTTGTACGCTGCCTCAACTTGTGTCGCTCTCAATCCCACAAGGCCACACGGCATTCCGCCCCCTCAGCTGGCGGTGATTTATAGGCCCGCGTTAATAAGAACAGCACCTTCGGTATGTAGGCCGCATCCATCCCCAGCGACTCATTCCTTTCGCTGGCTGTGCCCAAAATTACAGCCTGGAGACGACTTAAAAAAGATGGACAAATTAGGAAAAGAGTGAGATGGAGGAGAGGAAGAAGCACGCTGTTTTAAAATAAGGTATTCAAATAATGTGCTACAAGGGGCTTTTGAAGAAATTGCCTTTGATGGTTTTGGGCTCGCTGTGATTCTTCTGGAAGGATAGGAAGGCCTTAGAATGGCTCCCAGAGAGCGATTGCAAAACACTGAGCTACTTTTACTCTGGACTTTCACTGTTGCGCCACTGGGTCAAAGGGAGGGCAAAATACTGAATATCTGCTAACAGAGAGAGGGAATAACATCGCTATGTATCAAATAAGTTACTGTTATTAAGCTTAATAATGATAACTGCCATTATGGGGCGCGTACGCAGGGGTCTTCCTTTTTATTCTTGGATCGTACTTTATATGGACATGAACAAATATCTGTGGTTTTTGGCAAAGTGCAGTGGACTAATAATAATTAACACAACTCGTACTGCTACAATGTCCCAGTATGATTTGCTTTTTTCAACGCAAGAAACACCGTAATGTAGATCATCAGTCTAATCAGAAGCCATTTGATTCTGATTATAAATTAAGTTTTTCCTGTCGGCCTTTTGCAGGGCCTGTCATCTTGGTTTATTGTCCCCCGCCACGCGGAATGCGCGACGTGGCGGGACATAGCACTCACGATCGTCCGTCCGTCCGTACGTCCGTGCGTCCCGAATCCTTGTCAGCGAGATATCTCAAGAACGAATTGACGGATTTTCTTCAAATTTTATGTTGACATGTATTAGGGTGATACCCCGGCGCCAGTCGATTTTGGTGACCTTCGCGGCACGATTTTACATTTTGTGGCGGCGTACAAAGACACGTTAGTGGCAAATACTTGTTTATGACTGTATCGGGTTTGATTCAAGAGAAAGAAACGACACAAGATTACCGGTATGCCCCATGCCAACAGTTACCGTTCTCTCACTTAAATTGTGGCAATTAAATATATTATGTGGGCCTAATATGCGCGCTGTGCTTGCATATCTTTTGCACCAGTGCCTTGTATCTTATGTGTGGGTTTGTACAGTGAGTGCTTTCTCGTCATCAAGAGGATGAACAGATGTGGCTGTTTAACACTTGTAATCTCATCAACGCATCAGCTCTCACAAGGCACCAGTGTGTTCCTGTGAGCGTGACTGACGCTCTCAGAGTCTTGCATCAAGAGTCAACGTGGGCTAATTCAAATGTTCATTTTGTAGTCATGTTTGTGTGCACTTGTGTTTGCATGTACGTGTGTGTGTGCGTGTATGTGTGTACATATATTCATGTATGCATACTCATGCTCTTGTGTGTCTAACCCCCCATGCAGCTGCACTAAGTGCCCTGGATCAGCGGTGTGTTACCTCTGTGTGTATATAACAGGATTATCTCAGCTCTTAAAGTTCTCACACCAGTAGTGTTTTTGTGGTGCTCAAGCCTTCTCCACTGGACCAGGCTTCTCAAACCCAGAGCTCCGTGTAGTGTTTGCACGGGAAGAGGCTTTTCCTTGAAAAAATTCCCATAGACAGTTCCCAGCAAAGTGATTTTGAAAGTTAACTGACTTTGTACTGACTAACTTCTTATAACTTTACTACTCAAATTCAGCTTTATATTCCTGCCGTTAAAGAAGGCCAGCGGGCCACAAACTTTTTGTACATGACTGAGGGCCAGGACCCGAAGTGAGCTGAATAATAGATGGTTGTCCTCATGAGAACATCACCAACAGCGTAATGCAACTGTGTCTCATCAATATAGACACACTCACACACACACACACACACACTGACGCCGAATGGCTGGTACACTGTCCTCCCTCCACCTCACACAATGTGACCTTTCTCGAAATCACAGATGCTAACTTACATAGTTGGGCCCTTTGACTGTGAATGGATGAACTACCTGTATGTCAGTTGCTAACTTAGTTAGCAACTACGTTTTTGGGAAACACACCCCTGTATAGCACCTTACACTGCTAGTTTGAGATACAGGCTGAAAATTATGTCTGTTAGAAATGAGGTTTAACCTGAGATGATATCCGCACCTCACTTTGTACAGCTGGCATGTGCTTTATTACCATTTCAAAGTGAGCCGTTCATTAAATGTTTGATTAGAGTAAACAAAGGTTATGTCTGTTTTATTTAGGTGATGTTGTGTGAAGGTTGCCTGCTGGGAGAGCATCCTACGTTTCAGCTGGGTCTCGCTTTTGAAAAACATTGAGAAAAACATTTTGAGAGCAGGTAAACCTCCAGTGCCTTAGAAAATATAAAGCCCCGTGTAAAAACAGTGTACCAGTATGCAAAATGCAGTCCTGTTGTGCAGTTGTGAAATTTAAGAAAAAATCAGTTGCAGTGTAATAGTCAATTGATTTTTTTTACTATTGGAGAGTTCAAGTAGTTTTCAAGTAGTTTTTTTTTCTGTAGCCTTCCGTTCTGTGACCCTGAGATGGATTGTTTATGTCTGCGTATGTCTCATATTATGACCTCAGTGAGAATCTATTTACTGACCAGGAGATTTTGTTTGACCACAGTTTCAGATTAAAATGACCGATGTACACTCCAAATTTAGTCTTGCATATGCAGCAACCTGAAAATTGAGGTTAGACTGGATTAACCTTTCTTTCTAAGTGACCACGCCTATGGGCATTTCACAGGCTGTCAGGTGTTCAAATGGACAGTCGTGGTTTCTAAATAGAGCACAGTTGACTGTAATTAGTGCCATTTATTTTTGCCCTTTCTGGTACGGGCTTCGCATTGCCACAGTATATTGGAATTAATGGGTCAGTCCAACTCAATTGATGTCAGGCACTTCTGATTGGTTGCGACAGCAGCAATTATGGGTCCCATAGAAACTCTGAAAGATTTATGAGACATCTGGTGCAGTAATGCCACAATCAGCAGCCTAACCCACAGAAGCTGGACCTGCCCATAAAATGCTATGGGTTGAAGAGGGATAGTGGATGTACTTTCCTCCTTGAGAGTGAAGTTTTATGCCGCATGAACCCAAAAATGGCAGTTCAGATTATTCCTTCTTCCGGAAACGAACCACAAGAGAAAACTCTGGGGTAAGTGGACATAGCTGGGATTTATCTCCAGCTTTGCTGACACAACTAGATAAAAATGTCAAGTGTTGCAGGGAATATCTGCATGCATTCAAACGTGTTATCGCACACACACACAGTTTACTTGTTCAACTTAATGGGCTGTGTGATCGTGTCCGTCATCGACATCTTACAAATACATTTTATGTTGTTGAAAAGCAGGAAAAATGTTCACACCATGTTTCCAATTTAATATTGCTATGTCAGTATAATGCTGTAATGTTGGTCACAACCTGCATGAGAGAGCGTGAAGGAGTATGTTCACTTGGAGCTGGATGAGAATTTGGTGTGTCCTCTGTTCGGCTGTAAGTGGCTAGATTGCTAATGGCCTGAAAATGCAATGGACACCAAGTGGCCCGAGGTTTCTGATGGGGAGCTGGCGGCAGGCTGGTCAGTCAGATGCTCGTTAATCAGAGTCTCTCGGAAAATGCATTTGGCATTTGGCGTGGGGCCAGGACTGATTTTACTCTGCTGTCCGCCACTAATAAAAACACTCTCCTCTTGCAGCTTTACCCGAATCCTCAGCTGCTGCCATGTTTAAAGCGTGTTAGGGTAATCCAGGTCTGTTACGGTAGAGCATCTGCAGACAAGGCATAGTGAGCGCGTGCCAAAGGACCACACGTAATGTTTCAGGCTTGGTTTATCTGCCCTGGCTTGATGTCAGGGCATTGTGTGTTTCCTGTAGAGGGTGCCGTGAGCTGTGGGTGATGCCTCGGTTCTTATTTTTCAAGTGCGATAGAATTTGTTGGCCTGCCTTTATCTTAATGCTTGAGTTGATCATCTGAAATTTTATGGCTTTGCCTACCTGGATTCATCCTTTCTTCAGAGGAGCTGCGTGGCATATTTGAGAGTACGGGCCTCTTTTGGGACCAAAAATTGATCTTGTCCGTGTAAATACCCTTTATGATAAAACGTCTGGACTTATCTGGAGAAAAAAGGCTTTGAAACCAATTTTTATTTGAAGGAAAAATGTCTCTGATGAGAACGTGTTTCTGACTGTGTTGGCTGAGTTGATGAAAGGGAAGTGGACTCTTGACTTTGGCTGCATACCTAGAAGGTTTAGAATCGCTAGAGATCTTACCGGAGTCTGTGCCAATGATAATTGCACACAATTCAGCAGTCATTATCTGTAAGGAGTGCCTGGTAGTTTAGTTAATGTCTTGCTGATTGTTTTGTGGCATTGCTGCAGGAATAAAAGCACATCTCCAAGGAACGCATGAATACAGATGGGCTGGCGCACACATCAGCAAACATTCTTAGACCAGCAATAATGCAAATGCACAATCCTAAATATCTGCTCTCTATGTGAACCAAATTTTCTAGTTTTCCTTTTGGCGAAACATCTGAAATAAATTTTTTATAGCGCTGTATATTTTATGGGGCGAAAGTCTTTCCCATGCTGTACTTAATCAATTTGCGATTTGCAAAGACTTTTATACTGCAGATGGTGTTGTTGATGACAACATCCCATAACATAGCTTTTTTCGCTGCATGTGCAGTGCGTGTGCACGTACTTGCATAGGTGCTTATGTCTTTAAGCAGGCTCCTTTGCAGCACAGACTGAGAATTTACCGTACTAAGAGAGTACGGTCTTCAGTGCGCTTGAATAGGTTAACTGTACGTACTGTTCTGAGGTGATTGAGGTGTGCAGGGGGGATGTCTGAGGAGCAGTGCAGTTATCTTGTGGCTGTTAGCCAATGCTGTGCATAATGTCTCAGTTAGTGGACCCCTCTCTTGCTGGAGTCTGGCGTGACAGCAGAGCTTAGATCTACAGTTCCTGGGCACTCAGGACATCCTTAATGAGCAGATGTATCTCCGCTGCTCCTCTGATCTTCTGAAGTTTAGATTAATACATTAAATCAGTCAATGGATGACAAAGCAATTGGATATGCATTGATTCCTGTTTTTTATTATTTGACTGATGTGAATTTTGAAGGAAATCGCTGTATGTCTGATATATTTGCCTGAGTATTAATGTTAGCATTATGTGACTTCTGCTTTTGTTAACCCTTAGAGCGCTGAACTAAATTTTTAAAAATTTATGAATGAAATTATCTTGTGCTGTTAAAAACCTATCATGCGGCAAAGTCGCCGCACGATAGGTTTTCAACAGCTTTGATTTTGAAATCTTACATCATTGAGTAACAATAGTTGCATTTAGTGCTCTCAGGGTTCGTGCTTGTATCTTACCCAAACCCACATATTCTTGATCTACTTTTACACTCCACAGTTTAGCCTCGTCCTTTTTTTGTCGGGTGCGGGCTTAGATTCTTTCTGCAGTCTCTTGCTCTCAGCGGTCATCTTGCTTATATTGAGATTTATCCCCGGAGAGTTTTGAAGACCCTTTCCAGTTTTATAATGCACTCTGTAAATGTCCATCTTCATATATAAGAGACTTCTGTTCAGACTACCGCTGGTCCTCCTCACTGCTATCTGTCTCAAGTCTCTCCTGAGGCAATAGTCTGCACCTGCTGTGTGTTTGCCACACACACACACACACACACACACTCTCGCACGCGCACTACATAAGCATATACACACACACGCACATCACACAGCCACACACGCCACCGGGCGCCCCGCTCTGTGCTCTGTATAGTGTGTTCCGGCATTCTCTCTCTCCACAGAGTGGAGGAGTGTTATCTGCATCAGATAATGAATATCGCAATAATACGGCTGCGCTCCTTTGTAAAAAAACCAATCCCTCGCGAGCACCATGTGGTTTTGGAAAGTGCAGGGGCAGCTGTGTAACCAGAATAAAAGAGTAAATAACTTACAAAATAACATATAAAATGGCTCCTTGCGATGAATCGGCCGGACGGGATAGGGCCTGTGACTCTCTGCGGGGGAGTTCATTAAGCAGTAAGCACAGAGACCTCCTCTCGAACGTCTCAATGAACTAAATCATTATGTTTTACTGTCTCAGTGCATATTTTATTACTGCTTCTTTGACAATGGTTTTATTACAAAATTTACTATTTCAAACATTCGTAAAAACAGGACGGTAACTCTTCGGGCTTGACTTCTGGAATTTAAAAATGGTCACATTTTGTTTGATCCACCTTAGAAGAGTTAGCGGTGCATTATTTTTCCGGAGGCATTTTTTTTTTCTTTTTCTCGAAGCCAGTGGAATGGAGTTTCTGGGAGCAGAGGTCCTGTTGCCGTGATACATCTGCGGCCCTGTTTACTTTTGTTTTTCTCCTCCCCCCCCCCTTCCTGAAACTCATCGCTGAAATCCTGCACGCTGTGTACTGACTGGAGAATGCAGTCCTCCTCTATCCCATCAGCACGTACAGCTTGCGTGCGGTCCGTGCGATGCTGCAGTCTCAATCTTAAGGGGCTCTTACAGCCGTGTAGGAATTTGTGCAAGACACTAAAAGTTCTGGCCTGCCAGTGTCGAATATTTCAGTTTTATCACTGGAAATCTTTCATTCTTAAATTTCTGTAGCCAGCTACACTTATTGACCAGACTGAGTAGAAAAGCAGTGAAAGGGCTGGTAAGTTTCTGAAAATTGATTCTTGAGACAATAAATAATTTCTTTGAAAAATGCTGCTTATGCCTAGTATTTTATGACTTCTTTGTCAGCGGAAGACTTCTTTTACCGAGTTGCAAGGGGTGGGCAAAATATCAGAAGCCCCCCTGAATCTGAACCTCAATCCCCAGAAATGCATCTGCGCAGGTGATTCCTATTCATTTGAATAATCATTAGCAGCATGTATCTGCTTAGATGAGATTTGTCCAGCAGCCTCTCCAAAGCAAAGATCAGGAAACCAAGGGAATTCCAATAGTGTCAAATATTTGGAGCCCAAATTGCTCGTGCCCTGGTCACAAAAATAGTTTAAGGAAGGAAGAGAAGAGAATGAACATTTCTGACAGCAAATTCCAAACACCAAAAAAGCTGAAACCGCGAAAGAGAACTGTGGCCACACATCAAAGCTCTCCAAACAGGAAGAGACCGGCTCTTAGTTGGATAGCTGCTAATAAGACAAGGATCCCATGGGAGGCCCAGTCAATCTTGGCTGACACCACCCACCCCCTGTACTGTGTGTTCAAGCTGCTCCCGTCAAGCTGCAGATGCAGTAAAGCAATATGGAGACTAAGAGACACAAAAACTCCTTTGTCCCTGCTGCCATTAGCTTTTTAAATAGCATGTGACGGTATTTTGGTATGTATTTATTGTTGCTTGTGTTGCTGATTTACATTTAATGTGTAGTACTGTTGCTTTTGTTGCTTTTTTAGTTTGAATGCACGGCTCTAGTTATTTATCGTTATTTTTATTGCATTGTACTGCTTTCTGCACCACAAAAAGACCCTCTGGGACTGTAAAGATTACTTTGAACTTTGAACTGTGAAAATCGTAGAAATACAGCACTAAAACTCACAAGGGAATAGAATGATCCCATATCTGAACCAGTCTGAACAAAAACAACATGTCAGCTTCTCAAAGCTGGTATTTATAGCCGTGTTTGTCATCACTTGCCCACCGTTTATAACCAATCAGCTCCACGTACGGTATATTTGGATATTAACTATGTTAATGTTAAAATAGCTGTCAAACATAGAATATTGAAGCTGGAATTAAGTGAGTTCAAAGAGCAGACCTCCAGCTTCAATTTCAGGATGTCCACATCAAAATTAGAGGGAGACTTTAGGAATCCCTGCACTTTTTAAGAGTCCCCTTTTAAGGGATAAAAGTAATTGGACAATTGGCTGCTCAGTTTTTTTCACGTACGGTGTGTTTTACTCCTAATTTACTTCAATGTGCACAAAGAAGGTCTCCAGTTGATTTACGGAGTTGCATTTTTAAATCTGTCGTTGTTAACTCTCAGTATAGAGTCCAAACCGCTGTCCTTGCGATAGACAGATCAAGAACACTTTCCAGGAGGTTGATATATCAGGGCAAAAGTAAGCAATTGAGAGGTAACTTGACCAGAGTGCATACTGACGGTTTGTCTCGAGGTGTAAATCTTTAGTAAGGCTCAAAAATGGCAGATTTACAGGAAAAAAAAAAGTTGAAGAGGTGAGACAAAGATCAACTTGACCCAGAGAAACTGGAGAAGATGAATATGGAGAAGCGAAGGAACTGCTTGTGATCCAAAACATACAAGTGCATATGTGTGGAGTGGTCATTTTAGGGCATGTATAGCTGCTAATTGAGCTTGTTCCTCTGAACTCAGTGGTGATGTGACTTCTGAAAAAAGCTGAAATCTGAATTATATAGGGTTATATTAGGCTTAGATTCGGCCGAATGCTTCAGAACTCCTTGAACAGGACTTCACAGTGCAGATGGACAGTGACTTGGAGGCTCCCTGCAAAGGCAAGCCTAGTTTTTAAAGCCAAAAAAGTGGAGTGTTGTACAATAGACCTAAATATGACCTAAAACTAGCTAGGCACCCATTTCATCTGCTTAAGGCAAAACGGAAGGACAAAAGCCTTTAGAACAAGCAGGAACTGATCACAGCTGCAGTGAAGGCCATGTAGAGCATCTTCAGGGAGCAAATCAGCATTTGATGATGTCCGTGGGTTTCTGACTTCAGACAGTTGTTGACTGCAATGGATTTGTTAGCAAGAATTGAAAATGAAAATTTAATTTATGATTTTGTTAGTCTGTCCAAATGCTTTTGAGCTCATAAAAATGCAGGGAGTATTTATCAAAGTGGTTTTAATTTTTACCAGATATGTACAATATTTTTTGTAAAACCCTGAACCTAAACCTGAAAATCTTGATATCTTAATTTCAAATGTGGTGGCATAGAGAGCTGAAATATTGAGAAAACTGTTGTTGTCCAAATACTTATGAATTTGGCTCTATATGCCTTAAAGAAACTACAAATAAAACAACACAAAAAGACAAGAAGCAAATGTTGATGTAGCCAGCTGTCTTCGCCAGAACAAATAAAAGCAGGGATTGGTAGATTTTTCTCCCGTTGGCTGAACTAAAGAACATTTCCTTTGTTATAAATCAGAGGGGATTTTTTTTAAAATCCAGATTCTATAAATATTTAAGTAATGTTTATGTGTGGCAGTGTTTGTGAGTGGCTCCTCAAGAGAGCTCATTTGAAAGTAAGATTTATTTGAGTGGCGTGGTGAGGAAATTATGTAATTATGTCCCTTACTGATTATCTGTGGTTGGGTCAACAACTTGTCTAATAGCCCTTAGAATGTGAAAGTGATGAACAAATATGCACTTGAAAATTGTGTTGACGTTGCTGATGTCTGAGAATTTAATCACTGTTGGTTTTATAAACTGTTACTGAGTGTGGGGGTGTGTAGAACCCACAAACCTCATGACACATTTAGAAAATTTGGAACTGAACGAAGCTGCTTGCATCATTCTCATCTGGAGTACAGACAAGCTGGATCATTTCAATTTTATTTAGAGTAGTTTTGTGTAAATGAGGTTGTTTTTGTGCATTTGTTTCTTTGTTTTTATTGCTCAAATGTGTTGGGTGGCTTCCCCTGCGGGCGGCTTGTGGATTGTAGGGGAGAGAGAGAGAGAGAGAGAGAGAGAGAGAGAGAGAGAGAGAGAGAGAGAGAGAGAGAGAGGCGGGGGGGAGAACTAGCCTCGGACAGAAAAACACACTGCCCTGTGATCGGCTGAATCTGCTGTGGGAGAGTTTTTGAGTTTGCCTGACATTTTGTTAGAGGCACAGGTTATCATGTTATTTGCCCTTTCCACTTCACTCAAATACAGCATTTTATTATTGTCGGTGCAATCCTCATAGAGAATCATTCTATTGGGACTGTTCAGCGGGCAGTGATTTATCATTCCTGCTAAATATAAATTGCAGTCCTGCTTCATTGGATAAATTCAGAGTTCTTGTTTTGCTGGGGTAGGCCAACATACTGGAAAGTATCTCAGATGAAGAAGGAGGGTGAAACTTTGATGAATCATGCCGGGAAGTTTTAGTGTAATCCAAGGATACTAGCGAAAGGAGAACTTTGCGTGGATTTTTGGTGAGATTTAAGGTGTCATGCAGGTTTTCTGGAATCAGAAATGTGCATCAGGTAGTTCTCTGATTGCACAGAATTGAGAGACGGGTATATCGATTGCGAGCTCTCTCTGTTCCCAGTGTTCGGGACAGTTCATTGGCTGTGGGTTATTATGAAGCAGAGCCTTGCAGATTAAGAACTGAAAAGTATTATACTGAACTGAGATTTATCTGTAGGGAACATCTGTTCCTTAAGTCAAAGCAGTGCCTTGCTTCCTCTTGACCATATCAAGCTGCTGCTCTTAGTAAAATCATAAACTGTAGCTGAGAGGTTGACTGCAAGTGACATGTGGGGATGAATCATGTTTATTTCCTTAGTGTCAGTGACAAGTTTGCAAGTAAAGTTTGCTTATATCATGATCCATGTGATTTGAAGGCTAAGGGACACCAGGGACCCTGCTGCTATCCAGACCCAAAACCTTTACGGTTATAAATGCTCTGAATGGAAGCGACCCTTCAGGGAGCGGTTTTGGTGACTTTTCCCATGAATGTGACGTAGACAGATGCACAGGTTCAGAGACCCGCAATCTCTCATCCCACATTCTGCAGATGAAGCTGTGTTTCTGCATTTCATTCCCAAAAAACTCTGTGTCTCTGGGCACAAGTGTAGAGGATTCGGGCAGAAAGTCGTTGACTGAATTAGGTCATCCTGGGGTTTATGGATGAAAGCTGTTGCAGCGATCCTGCGGGCTATCTTTGACTTTACTTTTTTCACAAACAATTTAAAAGTCAATTATTCTATATTATATTCAAGTCTAATTTTGCACAGCAAATATTGAGAACTGTTTTCCAGAAACAAAGACCCATAAAGCTCGATCATCGTTCTGCACTGAATTTTAGCAATATTGCCTTATTTTTAGTGTTGCCTGCTAGCGTAGTCCCTTAATTGATTAATATGATCATCAGCAGCTCCAATGACTGTTGCAGCCTGCCTCGATGCAAAGGGCCCATCCATCATTTTTCTGCATTTTTATGCAGTGACGTTTGTACTTGGGTTATGCTATAGCTTTGAAAATTTTTTTTTTTTACCATAACCTCAAAAATATGAAGTTCACGAAGAACATTTTTTGTGAGGTTTTTGCCTGCTCACTGCTGTCCTTTGAACAGTTCAAGAGCCGTCTGTACTTTCTCATTCCTTCGGCTCAGTTCCACTAAAGCCCTGCTTTGTGTACAAAACAAGAGAGCACAAAGGCAAGAGATTAGAGACTAGGATATGTATCCATGAGAATGGCTGTGTTATGTCATGACGGGTCCGCTGGGATGGAATTATCACCAAAAAATGTCTTGTGATTGTTTGGAAACAATGCAGCTTCGAGGGAGACTTGGACAGCGCTCCGTTTCTCTGAAATTACAAAGGAAACAAATTCCACCGTCTAATTGAGCAGCCTTGTGTGACCCCCTCTGGGTTGTTTTTGAAACAAACTCCGCAGACAAGAAGCTTCTGTGTTTTACCAGTGGGTCATCGATGCCCCGCTGGGTAGGCTGGCACGACCCCCAGATCCTGCCTTTGGCTGGATTGTTGTCGCAATTTAACTTTCACCTGCTTTCCTGTCCTGCTCTGTGCCGACAGATGAGCTCTGCTCACAGAGGTTTAAAGCCCGGCGAAACCAGAAAAGGTAGTATTTTTTTCACCTGTGAACTCAACCAGTTGATTTCACTCATTCTATTTCTCCTAATTCACTCTTACTACTAATTGTAAACGCCAGTCGGCTTACCTGTGTTGGAATGAAATACTGGGGATGGATTTTACCCTCTGATCCTGGATGTTCAATTGCTCTTACCGAAGTGGCGCGACTCACTCCGCTAGTTGCCCTACGTTTGTGCTGAACAGCCTCATAACTTCCTCTACCTCCCAAGGAACAAAAGTCAAATGCTGAAGGAGCTGCACCGTGATGCTACCTGAGTGTCCTGTACACTTCCTTTCATTACTGGCGCATCACTACAGAGACCTCTGCTGTTGTAGTTTGTAGCCTGTTTCTACTACGGCGCTGCAAACTTGCTGCCTGGGGTTATGCATTGCAAACTGCAGTCACTCTCTCTCTCACTTACTCACTTACTCACTCACTCACTTTATCATGGACGTTTATTGCGATGTTTAGTGGGACACATGCATGTTACGAGCCGTGGATCTGCATGGTTTCGTGCTTGTTACATATGGGAGCCATTGTGCAGTAGTTCTTAGCGTGAACAGTGCCATGGCAAGCAGTGAATACTGTCATTACTGAGATAATTGGCCATAATTGGCTCGTAAAACTGGAGACCAAGTGCCTACTGTTGCACAACACTGTATTTTCTCTTGGTTATACATTTTTAATGGCTTACATATCAGCAAAACAATAGGTCTGACAGATCCTTTACAGCTCATTTCTGCTGTATGCACTCAGTAACCTACAATAGTTAGTTCTAAGCTACAGGACTGTATCTGACTGATAGAGCTTGTATTGTAATATGGCTGTGGGGCAGTAGTGATGGACTACAGCTTCAATATGGATTTTATTCTTCAAGAGGCCTCATTGCCCTAGTTATAGTTCAGCAGTTGTGGTCCTTTGGCAGTATCAAAGGCCGTCAATAACCTCATCTTTTGATTCTGAATTACCTAAACCTGTGGCAGTTCACTTTGCCTGACTAGCAACTCTTGATAAACTTTATTGGTAGAATGACTGTATTATTATTTTTGATAGCATAACTGTACATATCATCACAAAGTTTGGATGCATCTTCTTCAGCACTCAATGGATGATGAGAAGATTCTGAACTCATGTAGCTCATTAAACAGCACTAATGTGCATAAATTAGTTTATGAGGCTTTTTGTATTTGAAATCTTCCATCTGAAAGTTTGGTATGCTTTGATACCCCTAACATATCTTCTTCAGATGTATTCTTTTGGATACTTATAACAATTCATGAAAAAAATCACATGCAATCTCATGATTAATTACGCTCCTGAAAAAAATGGCCAAAAAAAGCCATTTTTTCTGAGTATTGCCATACTTACAAAGTCACATCCCCTTATTTGAATGTAGCCTATTGGTATTTAGTTTCTATTACCATTTCTTAATCAGTATTGGTCATGCTTTGGTCTTGATTATTCAGAAAATTCCTTCCTGGGGGGGTGGGCATTTTGTTTTTGCCTGAATTCCCGTTGGCGTCGGCGTTGGCGTCGGCGTCGGCGTTCTCATTTGTTTCCGGAGCATAACTCTGAAACTGTTCGACCGATTCTCACCAAATTTGATATAGTGTCTCTCCATAACATGTTGATGTGCCTTTTGAGGGTTTGAACTGCTTTTGAATTTTATTTTTTCTGTTTCCATGGCAACAATTTGGACTTTGGCATATTGGAGGGTGGGACTCGTTTCCGGACCATGACTCTAAAATGTGAAATGGGGGAAGGGGGAGACATGTGTTTTTACGTGTAAAAACCATTCTAGTTTGTTGTTAATCAGGCAAACTTAAATGGGCACAGCTTGCGAGCAATCGTGTGCCAACAGGTGAAGTTAAGGCCTCTAACAGCATGCCATTGTATTTGAGAATTTTCTTCTAAACACCTGTATTTATGTTAAAGCAGGTGCAAGGTAATGGCTTCCATCTTAATTGTGACCTACTGGGTAACGTAGTCCTAAACTTTGTAGCCCAGCATTTGACTCCTTTTGCTGCATGTGGAGAATAATGTGCTTTTCTCTAGAGTTCTTAGCCGTCTGTTTTATTTCAGTGTTTTTTCCTTTCTTTTTATTTTATGTTTGTCCTGAGTATCATTTTACAAAGTGTTACAAGAATAACAGAGAAAAACAAATCAGAAATGGTATGCATCTTGGCAGGCCTTTTATGAGCGGAAATGTTCGCTTTTTTTGGTCATGGAATGACCTCCCTGGCATAGAATTTCTTCACTACTAAGAATGATAATAAAAATAAATTCTTTTTATCTCTCTGTGTGTACATAGGAACAATATTCAAAGTTAAAACAACTCTTACAGGGTCAAAGTAACTCTGAGAGAGTCCAATTGTGCCCACTCTCTCTAGCAGGATTTTAGTTTTAGGTTTGGCTTGTTTTAAGTCATCAATTGGCACTGAAATTTCACATTGAAGTATTTGAGGTGTACTGTCTCAGGTTGAAGTATTTTATTTTCGCCGCCTTACTGGCCTCTAATGCGGTGAGAGAATGGAGGCTTGTGTTTTCACAACAGTAATTTGTGAAATGAAAACATTGGAAATGAGCTGCTACCCTTCCCTCCACCCTCATATTCCAGCTTTGAATAAACTGTGACAGAATAATGCTTGCAGTGCTCTGTTCTTCTTTGTTTTGCATACCGTAATAATTTCTGCGCTCCTAGCAGAAGTGAGATTGAAATCTAGTGCTAACTTGGCACAGCTGGAGACTCGTTAAACCTGTCACTGTAATGTCAATATTCATTTCCTCCTCGTTAATCAAAGATCTCAGTCTTGTTTTTTGCAGTGTTGATTTTGTGCTTTAATCTTTCAGACAGAGCCATTGTTAGGTTGCAGTGCAGCTTTTTTAATTGCATTCTTATTTGTTGTTTGTGCACACCACCGCCCCTACTGGTCTATAGTGGAACTGCCTCACCCCCACTAGGTGAGAAGGTTTCACGTTGCCCAAACCATGTGCAATCTGTTTTCTCCCCCATCAAAATACTAGCTCATTAAGCGATGGAGGACGGCGGCCTGCTTTCTTGTGTTCTTTCCATAGAGAAATAGTCGAATGATACGTTGTGCAATATAAACTGAACTTGCTGATTTTTCTGGAGTAAAAGCCCTCTTCACTTTCACTTTCCACAGTTTTAAAATAAAGAGCCCTGACATTCCAGGGACAGTAATCCACTAACTGCGTTAGCTGCTGTAGCCGTTCCATAAACTTTGCTCTAAATTGATGGATCTCTTTTGCAATAGAAATAAGGAGCTTTTAAATCCGGTTCTCTTACCCTTTCCCTCGGGGTGCCTGCAGTCTGTTTTGGCGAGACAGTGTAATTATTCAGCAAAATGGGCTCCAAAAATTTCAGCAAGCTGGCCAGTCCTGATAAAAGATTGGGCCGTCTCGCTGGATGTCATATTTTGCATGCGGCGTTTCGACTGTGAAAACGCATGAGGAAGACAATTCCCTCCCCTAATGCAAAGATATGAAGTTATGCGGGCCACATGGTTCCTAGAGAAACTCTGTACCTTAGACAACAGCTCTGTTATTTTCATGTTTTTCTCTCCAGTTCATCACCACAGGCCTACGGTCACCTCAGGGCTGTAGGACTAGGGCTCAAACTGAATGAATTTTGGTGTGTTTTCATTTTCTTGTTGATCCAGAAAAATCTATTTAGGGCCATAAAATTGTTTGATGCTTGATTATGCTAATTCTATTTAGTCCATCGGTTTGTTCAAGGAATATTGGATTAATCTGCCCCCTACATCATTTGACTGTGATGCATTATCCTGTTATTATCATCATTTTATTGAAGAGTTCTTCATCCTGTGGTATTGGTTAGTGGTAGTGGTATTAATAACGCAAAACTGCCGAGATTGTGATTTTTATACCCTGCAAGTTTTTGAAATAGACTCAGTTTGTGCCAGTAAGTATCGAAGGCTTTTGATGCAAGATGAGAGAGGATACATGAAAGAAAGCTGACCAAGCCGTCTGAACAGCTGCCACAGTTAGAGCCTGTGTTTACATGTATGGTGATTGATTCAAATCAGACCCCCTGTGACACCAGGAACATATTAGTGAGCAAGGAAGGACTACCAGATCCGGTGCCACATTCAATTACCTCCTCCAGGAAACAGGGCTATATGTCCGGGTGAGATTAAGGGAACTAATGTTAAGTTTGTTTGTAGGGCCCTTTCAACAGCTACATGAGCACTATTGATTGTTTATTTACCTCTTCCCGCCCTCTTTGAAGTTTTTCTCTGAATCCTTTGTGGGCATCTGAAAAATTTTGCCTAAGTCCAGGTTTTTGTTTCCAAATGCCAGTTCTGCTTTCATTAAGGTTATTGCTAATGGCGGCATCATTCCAGACATTCACCATCTGTTCATCCGCTTTGATGATGGATTTAACTGTGGTCTCAGACATGAGACAGTTTACTTTGTTGAAAACCTGAAGAAAGATACCTCTGTCGATCTGAGAGGAAACGCACAGAGAACTTAAAGTTGGAGACAGTGATTGTTACAGTTTTGTGAGGCAACTACTAAGATTTCTGTTTGTGTTCCAGGCTGTCACTGGTAGGAGATTTGGTGACAAGGACTTCCGCAGTGGTCTGGAGAATGGAATCCTGTTGTGTGAGTAAGTATAGAGATGTCTTTATCTTTTGAAGCACACAGTCACATTATGTATACAGTGAACGCAAATCTATGTATCAAAGTCTGTGTCTGTTTACTTTTTTTCTGTCAGGGTTCTGCTCTTAGTTCTTGAATGTGAATGAGTGAGAGGAACAATGCCAACATATAGTGTCTGTTCACTACTAACTGACTAAACTTAAATTTTGTATTAGACAGTTGGTTGTCATGATTCTGTGTAAGTTCTTGCTGTGACTTTGAATGCTAGTTGGTTTATTCTGTTTACAACCTCTCTGTCTGATGCTTATCATTGAAAGATATGGGTTGTGGGAAATGAGTTTGTGGACAGATTGATGGCTAGTCCATTGTGCACGGATACACGATCTGCTTTGTACCTCAGAAGTCTGGGTAAGACAAGCTCTTTTGACCAACTGAGTTGGACTTGCCCGAATTTCAATGACCTGTCAAGAGCAAGTTTTAACTTCAGTGTCCAGGGTTATGTGCAAATGGGAAAATCCAGGTGGACAACGTTGAAGTCTGCATCTGAATTATCCCGACCTGCCAGCCTTTTACCTGTCCTCTCCGCTTTTACTTTACCTACTAGAAAATGTTGCATAGCCTAGGAGAAAGTTTCAGGGATATTTTGAGGTTACCTTGGGGCATATTTGAGACCTCAGCAGCAGGTGATGAGGTGATGATGACATGATTGATCCCACAGGAAAACTGCAACAAATGATGTATCCAAAGCTGCAAAGAATTGTGGTCCATAATCCATGATTTCTTTCTTCCAAGGATGGTCCTGTGCTTCCTTGCTAGAAGGAAGGATCAAATGAGCTCATTCCCTCCATTCCTTCATGATATACAGTAGACAATTCGGTCACTTTGTAATGGCTACTCGCCAGACTATTTCCAGTTCATGTTTGTAATCAGGAATGTTCCTTGTTTTTTGGGGAATTCGGATGCAGCCAATGATAGTCCACGTCTGGTTACATAGAGTACAGTTTTACTGAAAAACAGAAACGGCAAAGAAAGAAGAAAGTAACAGTATGAACCTGAATACAAGGTGTCGTTCAATTGAGTACATAATTTCGTTTGAGTGGCAGGTCATTAAATTACAACCCCAATTCCGAAATAGTTGGGACAAAATGTAAATTGTGGATAAAATCAAAACGCAATGACTTTCTAATCACACCAGCCAGTATTTTATTCACAATTGAACAGAGAGAACATAGCAAATGTTGAAACCGAAAAATTTCACAATTTTATCGACAAAATGAGCTCATTTCAAATTTGATGGCTGCTACATGTCTCAAAAAAGTTGGGACAGGGATCTGTTTACCATGGTGTAGCATCCACTATTCTTTTTAACACAGAGTGGAGGTGTCTGGGCATTGAGGAGACAAGCTTCTTGAGTTTAGCCATTGGAATTTGATCCCACATTTGTTTAATACAGGCTTCCAGCTACTGGAGAGTTTTGGGTCTCCTTTGACAGACTTTTTATTTAATTATGCACCAAATGTTCTCAATCAGTGAAAGATCAGGACTGCAGGCAGGCCAGTACAGCACACGGACTCTTCTACTACGAAGCCATGCTGTTGCAATAGCTGCAGTATGCGGTCTTGCATTGTCCTGCTGAAATACACTGGGCCTTCCCTGGAATAGATGTCATCTGGAGGAGAATATATGTTGCTCTTAAACCTTTATATGCCTTTCAGCATTCATGGTGCTTTTTAAAACATGCAAGTGTCCCACACCATATGCACTAATGCATCCCCATACCGTCAGAGATGCTGGCTTTTTAGCTGAACCCTGATAACAGGAGGGGTGGTCTTTCTCATCCTTAGCCTGGAGTACACAACGCCCATGATTTCCAACAAGAATGTCAAATTTGGACTCGTTTGACCACAGGACACTTTGTCAATTTGCTGTAGTCCATTTTACTGAGCCTTGGACCTCAGAACACGGTGACGCTTCTGGATCATGCTCAATTATGGCTTCCTTTTATGGCTTCCTTTTTGCATGATTGCATGAGTTTTAGGCGGCATCTGTGGATGGCCTGGCAGACTGTGTTCTCAGACAGTGGTTTCTTGAAGTATTCCTGGGCCCATTTAGTAATGTTAATGACAGAATCATGCCGGTGAGTGATGCAGTGGCGTCTGAGGGCTTGAAGACCACGACCGTCCAGTAAAGGTCTACGGTCTTGTCCCGTACGCACAGAGATTTTTCCAGTTTCTCTGAATCTTTATATGATGTTATGCACTGTCGGTGATGAGACCTTCAAAGCCCTAGCAATTTGACGTTAAGGAGCATTGTTTATAAAGTATTCCACAATGTTTTTACGCAAGCCTTCACAGATTGGAGAACCTCTGGGATCTTTACTTCTGAAAGACTCTGCCTCTCTAAGACCTCCCTTTTATAGCCAATCATGTTACACACCTGATGCCAGTTAACTTAATTACTTGCTAAATGTTCTTTCAGCTGATTCTTTTGTATATTCATTTTCAGCCCTTTTTTGCCTGTGTCCCAACTCTTTTGAGACCTGTTGCAGCCAAAAATTTTGAAATTTTGTGGATAAAAATATAAAATGTCTCATTTTCAACATTTGAAATGTTATCTATGTTCTACTGTAAATAACATATTGGCTCATGTGATCTGAAAGTCATTGCATTTTTATTTTATTCACAATTTACACTTCACCCCAAATATTTCAGAATTGGGGTTGTAGTTAATGTTGCTGCACCTCTGTTGGATGTGGGAATATTCTTCCTGCATTCTAAAATCTTCTCTTAGTCATTCTGATGCTAAAATTCAACTTCATGGTTCATTTCTCCTGACCCTGGTTTCTGGGCACAAGCCCATAGCAGTGCTATTAACTGTGTCACATGAGTAAGGTCACATATTTTCCAGGATGTTTTTGGTAAATTTTGTGACCTAGACAATATTACTCCCATGATCTAACCCTTTCAATATTGAATTCAGTAATACAAATCAGGTATTCTTTGGATATATACATCATTTATGTGACTATAATATAAACGTGGTCCAAATGCATGTGGTTTTGGGACTCATGTGTATCGACAGAATATTTGGAAATGTTGTGGGACATACTGTAAGTGTCCTGGTAGTGCTGAAAGGGTTAAGCATTATAGATATACATACTGTATAATTATATAGTTTTTTAAGAAACGAAATGCCCATTTTCATTGATTGCTTTGTTTGGGGGAGTCTGATCTCTGGACTTGGGATGTTTACCAGTCGGTTTTGCAATATGTTCCACGCTTGTGGCTTTCATCCTTTTCCCAAACTGAATCGGAGCAGGGATTGATGGTGAAGAGAGCCTAGGATTTTTGGTACATCTGTTAGCTATTAGAGCGGAGACATCAGGCAAGCAGCGAGCGCTGATGAGAGTGGAGTATTCCTATGGCTGTGCCAGGCTTTAACTCAGTCATGGAATTAAACGGAACTGTGGATTTTAATTAGCCATAATAAATCCCTGGGGAAGTTACTGGTTGGACGCTTATGGCATTGTTAAACTGTGTACTTTTTTGAACCTCAGGGGGTAATTTGTACCCCACATTTGACCTATCTTCACACTAAAAGTTTAAGTGGTGGGCCACCACTGAAGCCTCTGAGACCATTGTCTGGTCCTGGGTGAAGGCAGGATCATACCTGACCCTTTTTTCGTGAATTGAGCTGGCCCGGAAAACCAGCCCTCACGTCCTTGTGAGGCAGCAATTTTAACCACTTATTACAGCTGAGTTTCAGACCTTTGTAGAGTTGAGTAGCTCTTTCAGGTTTTTTTAAATGAATATTTTGTATAAAAAGCTTGGGAAAGAGCATGGGTGGCTTACGTTTCCAGATCATGAATTTATGAACTGCATCTCAGACAGGTTGTTACGTGAGACTGAGAGCCTCTTTATGAACTCTGAATGTGGTCAATATCTCTGCTCTTACGTGATGATCCTCTCAAGTGTTGAAGAGTTCTGTCAGTTCTGTTTGTGTTCCTGACAGGCTCCTGTTTGATTAAGTCCCTGCAGTAATGAGGTACTCCTCCCTGGAAAGGGATCTGTGGACTGAGTCACAATGGGCATTAATAGTGTTCGAATCAATTTAAAGTTAACAAGCTTAGCTCTGGATTCACGGGCCTCTCAGAGTGGATTTTTCAGTGAGTATGTGCGTCTAAAGATGGCTGTACTGCAGGTTTGTGTGTGTGTGTGTGTGTGTGTGTGTGAGTGTGTGTGTGTGTGTGTGTGTGTGCGTGTGTGTGTGTGTGTGTGTGTGCGCGCGCGAGTGTCTGTGAGTGTATGCGTGTGTGCATGTGTGTGTGCAGGTGTGCTTCCTTGCTTTCCGCTCAAAAGTTTGGAATCACGTCTTTTAAGTAGTTCTTGCTGTCTTAGTCAAACCGTTTTTACAATAGTACATTATTTGAAACAAATATCAAAATATATTTTGAATTTTATTCAGTATTGCAAATATTTTGGGGCAGGAAAGGTTTTCAGGACAATTTTAGTTTTAGTAATTAGCTCATTTTAGGCATTCAGGATATTGATGTAATATACAGTATAAATTTTTCTTATTAGATATGCACGCAGGCTGCAAAGTTTGCCACAGATGTGTCTTTGAGGATCGAACCGCACTTCAGGTATGGGGTTAAAATCAGGTTACTGAGCTGGCCACTGATTTTTTAAATTTTCTTTTTCAGAAAGTCCCTGCAGAGTTAGTATTTATGCTTTGGGTTGTGGTTTAGCATAGAGTTTCTTTCATCTAATGTGCAGTCATTTCCATAAGTATTCGGTCAGTGACATAATTTCAATCTGTTTGGCATTGTGCATCATCTCAGTGGATTTGAAATGAGTCAATCAAGATGGGCTTGAAGCCTGGTTGTCTTCGTCTTTAATTTGAGGGCTTTTTCAGAAACACTCAAGGAACAATATAGAAAGTGCAACCATGTTTTATACATATCCCTTCCCTCCAATTCAAGGGGCTAAAAATAAATTGGACTAACATACTCATAAATTAAATTGTCAATATTAATGCTCGGTTGCAAATCCTTTAATACTTGCTTGTGAGTCATCGATTACCTTAAGTCCGGAACCCCCATACATCACCTGATTTCTTCCCGAGTGATGACCTGCCAGTCCTTCATTACAGCTGCCTTCAGTTTCGACTTGTGCTTTAGGCATTTTGCCTTCAACAAGTGAAATTTATGCTCCGTTGGATTCAGGGCAGGTGACTTGGCTATTGTTGAACATTCCACTTCTTTGGCAAATAAAATCCAACTCAGTACACTTTCTGAGTTGCTTCTTTGGTATGCTTAGGGCCATTGCCAATGCGCCTGATGAACCTCCATCCAATGAGTTCTGAGGTATTTTTTCCTAAATCTGAGCTGATGATTCAGTCCTGTACAATTCTGAATTCATCCAGCTACTTTTGTTGGTCATCATGTCATCAGTGAGTTATAAGTGCTCGGGTTTTATTGTCGATTGTGAGCTTTCCTTCAAAATCCATATAGTAAAATTAGTATCTAAACTTAAGATCAAACTAGGCTTCCTTTACAGAAATAAATCCTGCTTCTCACTCAGAGCTCGTAAGCATCTTGTACCAGCTACTTTTCTCCCTGTGTTAGATTATGGTGATATACTGTACATGTCTGCCTCGGCCAAATGTCTGCAATCTTTAAATTCTGTTTACCATAGCGCTCTTAGGTTTGTCACTGGTTGTAGGCGTCTCACTCATCACTGTGAGCTCCATCTTTAAGCTGACTGGCCTTCTCTGAGTGTCCGTCGCTATAATCATTGGTTGACTTTGATTTACAAGGCTCCTCTTGGCTTGGTCCCCTCTTATTACCACCGCCAAGGAGGTTATGTTTTTGCCTGGGTTTGTTTGTTTGTTTGTTTGTTTGTCTGTTGGTTTCCAAAATAACTCAAAAAGTTATGAACAGATTTTGATGAAATCAGAGAAGGTGGGTTTTAAGTCAAGGAACAGGTGATTAAATTTTGGCATATCTAGGCCAAAGTACTGCTGAGATATACGCCAAAGTTCAAGATTTCATGTCTTTCCATTGGGCTGGAGTCCCAATCGCCGTGCTTTTGGGTTTTGCTGCCCCCTGGCAGAGGTCTGCGCTCTCTGAGTGCTTTTTTAGTTTATTTTCTATTTTACAAAGATTTACAAGCCATTATGCCCTGCGCTCATGCAACACCCTTCACTTCCTTGTTCCTCGAGTCAGGACTGAACTAGGCAAAAGGGCATTCTCTTTGGCCGCCCCTTCGGCCTGGAATACTCTCTAGACTGACCTGAAGATGTCAGAACTTGTCCCTCTTGCAATCTTTCGCACTATTTTAACTGATTGACGACATGAGATAATGTAACAGTACCAGTGTTATTGAAGTTGCTTCTATATTTTAAAAAAATGCCTGCACTTAACAAGATTCAGTTTATTAATTTTTAAATTGAATTTTGTTTATTTTTACCTGTTGATTCTATTTTATTGTGTCGAGTGCTGTTGACCTCTTGCTGCTGGCCAGGTCACCCTTGTAAAAGAGATTTTGATCTCAATGGGTTTTTTCTACCTGGCTAAATAAAGGTTAAATTTAAAAAAATTTTAAAAACGAAGTAAATAGAAGGAAGCTCGTCCCACTGACCGCTGTACATGGCCACATGAGACCAATGTTCATCACTGATGCGGTAGGCTTTAGATCATGAGTTCTCCCTACTCTTTACCTCCCATCTCTCTGGTACAAGTTGATCTTTGTTTCATCTCTCCTTATGTTTTTCCAGAACCAGACAGACCTTTTTTGATGTTTTTGTCAAACTTCTTGTATTTGAGGTTTACCAGTGTTGTACACATTGTGGTGTCTTCACCATATGTACTCTGGTGAAGTCTTCTCCTGTTTGTTGACATTGTCACAGATATACCTTCCTCCTGGAGAGTGTTCTTTATCTGGTCAGGTGTTGTGAAGGGGATTTCTTAATTGGTAAATTAACTTTTTTTTTCTTCCACCACTGTTGTCTTCCAAGCTCTCTGGTTTTCCTGGGCTCACCTGTGTGTTCTTTCAGAATGTACCAACGTGGTTGGTTCCGCCACATCAAATGTTTCCATTTCTCCGTTTGGTTCGTTGTAGTTTTCCAGCCTAACGATGGCCTGCTTCAGTGGCAGTGACAGCTCTGTGCACTTCATGCTGAGAGTGAGCAGCGAAAAATTCTGAGTGCTAGTGTCACATTGGGAAGTAACCTTTTATTTGCTCACTTGATAATAGAATATTGACTTAATAACACAAAACCGGCCATTAAACCTCTGTGTAGTCAAGTGTCCAGTTACTTTTTGTCCCATGGGGGGACATTCTTTATGTATACATTCTTTTTGAAATATATGTGTTGTTATGTGTGTGTGTGTGTGTGTGTGTGTGTGCGGGCATGTGTGTGTGCGTGTGTGGACATGTATTGCTATCCCTTACAGGGACCAGTGTTCCCAAAATGATGGGATACCAGATTTTTTTTCTCTTATTGATGACATTTTCCTGTCCCCACAAGTTAACTGAGCTTGAGGGGTTAAGGTTAGGGTTTGGATCAGGGTTCAGGTTAAGGTTAGGGTTTGGGTTGGGGTTAGGCATGTAAGTTTTTGGTTAAGGTCAGGGTAAGAGTTTAGGAAATAAATCTAAGTCTCTGGGATGTCTGGCTAAAATATGAAAATACAGTCTGTGCGTGTGTGTGTGTATATGCGTGTGTGTAAGGTTAGGTTAAGGTTAGGGCTTGATTTGGTCATGGTTTGGGGTAAGGCTGTTCATAGTGAATGAAAGTCAATGTAATGTCATATTAAGGGTAACTGAGGAAACATTTGCGTGTGTGTGTTTTCTTTTATGAAGTGGGGGTATGAGATTCTCACAGTACTTCAGTTGATCTTCAGAGATGCTTAAACAGGCTCTTCTCCCATAAGCCTCTGTTATTTCCCTGCTTTCATCACTGAGCTGATCAAACGGACCTCTTACCAGTGTCTTCAGGATTCCCTTTCCTCTGCTGGCAAAATGAAATGTGATTCAGAGCAAAGCTTTTATCTGGGAGCTGCCGCAGCATGGAGTCCTCCTGCAGATAATTGGATTGCGATTAAAAGTGCGTGCTGAGATTTCTGGCATGTCTGGTTCTCGTACCCTTAAGCGAGGAAAAGCCCGTAACCTGAAACACTCATGTAAATTTGAACTAGAGCCATACTACGGTGTAACATGTCAGGAATACCAGATTGTGCCACCTCCCAAGCAAATAACCGTGCTATTAAAGCATTTGTAGTATGGGTTTGCTGCCAGCAAAATGTATAGAATCAAAACACTGTCTGTTGAATGGCTGTGGATGACAGCTGTTTACATTTTTCAGGTTTTGGTATTTTACATGTGCACCTCACAGGCTGATTTCGGAGCCAGGGCGGGTATGAGGTGCTTTTTTTGAGACCCTAAACAGGGCTGCCTTGATTATACATGTCTATCTGAGCGTCATTTCTCCACAGCTGAATAAATCAGCGTCCTATGGATTTGTCCATTGAGTTTTTTTTTTTTCTATGGTTTGTCATTGAAAGCCCTACCATTATGCAAAAAAATAATTTTACATGCAACACGCACACTGTATGCGCAGTTCTGTTGTGTTCTGTTTAACCACTTATAGTGCAGCATTGATCATTAAAAATTCTTTACAACCCCTTTTTCAAATATGTTCGGACGATACGGAAAATGCAAATAAAAAAAGAAACCCTTGATTTATAAACCAACCTTGTCCTGTATTAAATTGAAAACTGTGCGAAGACATGATATTTCATGTTATGCTTCAGACCAGGAATCAATTACAGAGTCAGAGTACAATCCAATAGTTGGGTTTATTGGTAGTAATATGGTAACAGTGGGACAGACCAGAGGAGGAAAGCACAGTTCAGCTCAGATGTTATGGGCGAAGCAGTGTAGGTGTAGCCAGTCTCTGGCCAGTGGCTTCCCGGGATGACTGCCTGGCAGAGGGCAGACTTCGCCAGAGCCGAACCGTCTGAGGGCAGGATGGAGGATCTTAGCAGGAATGTGGTTCCAATCCCGGTGACTGCAGAAGGATTGAGATTATGTTCTTAATAAATTGGACAGAGGAACTGACTAGAACAGGCTTGATAAAACGCTGTCCCAGGCCTAGAGACCTTGAGAAAGGTGTGGGAGCTCGTTCCCATTAACAAAATCAGGAAGGAAACTTCCGTGAATTACTGTTATTACATGTGACTCTGGCTTCAAGAACACATAGCAAATTACAATCCACCAACTTTCAACTCGAAAGAGGGAGTGTAAATCCATCACAGATACTCTGGGTGTGGTTACTATGAAATAAAACTCATCCGCGGAAAAGGGAGCATGCAAGATGAGAACCAATCAGAGGAGACATTACTTCTAATAGACACACAGGTTGCTGAATTGGAAGAGGCACAAAAGGAGTTAACTTGAGACTTCTGACAGTTTCATATTTTTCCCTCTGTACTTTATTGATTTTTGAAAATATACCCTCATTCGGAATTTTATGCAACACATTCCGCAAACTTTGAGACGTGGAGGTGTTTACCTCATGAGTCTGATGAAGAGCTGTGGCGCTCGAAATGTCACCATTTGGGTTAAATAAATAAATGGAAATAAGTGGCTACTGGAGCCTTGCATTGTGGGAGTCATTTGTTTGTCGTATTATTGACTTATTTTTTGACTCAGCACCTGCCCTTTTTGGTTTTGCATGTGTGTGATTTCCTCTTAATTGCAGTGTCTAAATATGTACCATATTGGCAGTTACATGTCCTGTCTTGTAGAAAACATATTGGCAGTGTTTGGGAAAACTAATTTGGCCAACTGGAAAATGGAAAGATAGCATGCATCTCTAGTCTAATTCTACACTTCTTTTGAATAACAGAAAAACAGGTGGCCAAAGTTACGTGGAAGTTTTTTTGCTCAGCAATTTCCTGACTGCCATGATAGTATCTTGTTATCATATAGTAAGTGAATGTAATCAGAGCTTCATTATGTAACTGCCTGCGCTTTCATGTCTGACAAAAGGAGGCCCGATCACGCGTTCCACAGATGGTGCATCAACCGCGCAACTCCTGATTCCTGTCAGATAAAATGTGAACACGGCGCTGCTGGAGGAAACTGTGGAATGTGCCTGTTTCATTTTTTTCCCCAAAAAGAAGCTATGTGCAGTCTGCCTACAGTTCGGATTGTTTTGAACAGCTTACAACTTTGCAACTGCATTTAAAGGACAAACTTGTGTTTTTTTAAAACGTTGGTGTTTGCCTGTTAGTATGGGTGTGTGCGTGAATGCATGTGTGTGTGTGTGTGTGTGTGTGTGTCTGTGTGAGAGAGAGAGCGTGAGAATGAGAGAGAGATATTTTATAGTGGAGCTGCATGTTCTGTCATTTCTTGTTATATATGCTTATGCTTTGGCAACATGGAATGTACATTATCATAATGACAGTGTAGCTCATTTTGAATCTGAATTGGAGATAGAGAGAGATAGAGAGTGTGTGAGAGAGAGAAAGAGAAAGATAGAGAGAATTTGTGTGTGTGTGTGTGTGTGAGAGAGAGAGAGAGGGAGAGAGAGAGAGAGAGAGAGAGAGAGAGACTTGACACCAGACCAAAACACGAGGCCCTAGGGAAAACTCTGGCGACCGCACTATCAGCAGTGGAGCTGCGCTCTAGACTAAACATCTTGACATCCAGCACTTAGGAACCACCATCCTCTCTGCTGGCCAGCGGCTGCAACAGGTGCATCCTACGCTTAAAGCTGTGCCAGTCATTAAACACCTCCATTTCCTGAGTAAGTGGTATTGTGTGGATTGACAGGGTGTGAATAATTGCTGTGTGGGGATTTGAGGGGGGATGAGGGTGACCAATTTGAAGGTCACAGAAAGAAATAGCTAAAGCACTAAGAGAAGAGAAAGAGGACGGAAATTTCAGTCACGTGTTCGGGAGGGGAACGGGGTGAACAGCTATTCTAAATCACATTTTATGTCTGCTAAATATAAGTATTGGCAGAATGTCATATTACTATATATCCATTTCTCTAGGTATTGTCATTATTTGATGATTCATGACTGCATTTCATGGTTTTCTCCTCATAATGATTGTCATTTAATGTTTAATGTACTAGTCTGTATGTCTGGGGCGAGTGGCGTATCCTTTACGTTTTCTGATTGTAGTTCCAACCACAGCTGCAATTGTGGGATTTTAACAAGGTGTTAATTTGTCTTGACTTGGAGCATTTACTGTTTAGGGCAGTTATTTCCCCTCTTAAGCCACATGTTGACAGACATATCCATGTATGCATGAAAAAAAAAAAAAATTAATATCCTTATTGTGATACACTGGAATCAACGGCACATAAAGAGGTAGAACAATGTAACCGATCAAAGTAGATTATTAGTAAGCTCTTAGTTGGTGAAAGGAAATTGAGTCAAATGGTTTTGTATCATGTTTATGTAATTTAGTTCACACAAAGTATAATGAAAGATCTTAAAACACTTGAGTTCAGCCACGTCTTTGGTGGCTTACTGATATTCTCAGTGTCTAATATCATCGGTTTTAAATGTTATGACCTAAAATTACTTGGAAAAGTGTAAAATGTTCAAGGCTCTTTTAGTTCCTCATGCCATACATGGAAATTTCTGTTAAAATTTGGCTAAAGAGAGTATGAAACAATGCTAAACATGAAATGCACCCGATGAAGACAAATTAACAGCTTGTCAAAATCTTATGATTGCTATTGTGGTTTGAACAAAAAAAAAAAAAAAAACAGCGCATGCAGCGGGCCTTCAGGAATGGCATTAAGAATCTCTGCATGAGTTCAGTCTTGTAATGTTAATAGCGGCTGCCTGAGACCTTCAACCTTGGATTTGCAAATCCTGATGGAGATGAAATAGTGCCGGAACATTTTTGACACTTTCACCGCCTCGTCCTGTAAGACAGGGCGTTCCTCTTCTCTCATTTCCTCTGAGTTTTATCTGATTGCTGATGCAGTAAAACCCAGCCGGCCTCCACTTCGGTCAGGCCTACAGATCACTGCTGTGCCATAGACATCCTCTGAGAAGGGAGGATGACCCTCAACTTCACAACAATCGTTCCCAATACGGAAGCACATTATTTATGACCTCATGCAAACAAGCCTGAGTGTATTTGAGTGCAAGTTCCCAGTCAGAGTGTTTATTTTGAATGTTCTGTCCTGTTCTACATGAAGGAATTCCTGAATTTCTGGCTCGGACTAGTGTTGGATAAATGTTTGCACCCGAGCATATTTTCCTGAGTTTCTGTAAATCAGAGAACCATAATAGGCTTCCTTTGGGGTTGGTATATTGGCACAGCCCAGGGGGTGAGCGATGGACCCTGGCACTGGGACATCCTATGGGGAGTTCAGCATGAGCCTGACTCTGAGAGAAAGAGCTTTGCTCTCTCTCTGCTTTGAGCTTCTAAGACACATAAGGGCATTTGAGAGAAGCTGTTCCTGAGGTGTCTTTGGAAAACTGCTGGAAACAGATTGGGAGTAAAGCCATTTGACCTGCTCTAAAAGAATGGAAGGGGAAATCAATTTGCAGGAAAAGTTAACTAACATGGTGGATCCTGGCAGGTGTTCTTTTGTTCTGATCTTGTAGTTTCTTCTGTCACATTTTGCATGTGATTTGACAAAGATCTTCTAGATCCTGTTGCTCATTTTTTGCTGGAGCAGTCCTGTGGCAAACCTGACTATAAATCAGCCGAAGCTGGTCAGACTGGTTTAAACGATCTTATCTTTTTCCGGCTATTAACCTGCGGTCCTGCCAGGCCATATAGTCCACCAGTTTTGCCATCAGTTTACCCTGCCTGCTTCTAGCAGCTTAGTCCAGCTGGATGCCACCTTTGACCAACCACAAATCAGCCTTGACCTTGCCTTGGATTTCATCATTTCTGGGGCAGGGCCACTCGGCCTTCGGTGATGTAAATTTTTGGAGGGCATGCCAGTGCACCTGGACCGTAAAATAGAATTTATTTTGATCCATGGAAATTATTAATTTAACTGAACAGCAAGGGATGGTTTTGGTCATAGTATATTGTTTGACTCTTAGTGAATTAAAATGCAATGTAAATTTCCATGTAGAATTTGATGTTCCACATTAGAATCAGATTTAGGGGGCAGAGAGGCCGTGGCCATTGTGGCCTTCGGTGAAATTCCTGCCCTGACGTTGACCACTATGACGTTTTGGAAATACAGCACAAACCAGTGATCTCAAACCATATCCCTGAAGATCTATCATCCTGAAGGTTTTCGCTCAAAACAAAGCGAAGCACATCTCCTCTCCCAGGCAGAGATCTTGAGTAGCAGCTAATTAGCCGAATCAGGTCTGGTGAATTAGGGTTGGAGTAAAAACCTGCTGGATGGTATTGTTCTCCAGGAACAGGGTTGAAGACCACCAAATTAAATCACATTTAGCCAGGTTAGACTCGTAGCTGGTTTCAGGGGGAATTTTAAGCAGGTCACTACGTTTAACACATTAACTGGGTGGTTGACTACCTCAGCTGTGACATTTGAGACTTACACAATACAATGGTTTTGATGAGAGGCCTCAAGTACAGAAATGAGGCTGAAAACTAGCATGAACATTAGGTGTCGCCAAATCAACTGTTTGGTCCATTCTTCTTTTATGTATCGCTGATATTATCTGTGTTCTTCTGGGCCTTATGGTGATCCTTTGCTCACCAGTGCATTCTGTTGTTTAACAATGTACTAAATAATGGACTACCTCCACTGTGACCTTTGGGGCTTTCAGAATGGAATTGTTTTTATGCAAAGCCACAAATACAGTTAAGAAGAATAAAGAAATGCAGTCAATCTAAATCCAGATAAATTTCCCTCTTGGCGAATGTTTGCTAGAGAAACATGCCAGGTTTCCCTTTTAGAGAAAGACACTGTCCTATGCACTGGAAGTTGGCTGCAGGAAAGATTATAAAGTGAGGAGAATCAGTGTCTCTTCGCATTAAATTATTTTATGGAGCCGGGGGCCATTAAAAACACGGCTCCTTCCTCATGTGTCTTACCGTGCTGTTTGCATCCACATCACAAGTGCCAAGAGTGAAAGGAAATTCTGAGACAAATTTGAGACTGAGGCCTGTGCTTAATTCCCACTGTCTGTAAACTTTAAACTTTGTTCTCTGTATCTTGTCAGAATACTACATTATACTCTCTAAACCCAGCAATCTCTTTAACTACAAGTCTTGTGGTTTGTACTTTCAGTCTAAACCAGGGCTGACCGCTGTCCCTGAACTTCTGCAGTCATGCATGCATCCACTTCAAAGCTTACGCAGTGCACCTTACTTTACAGATCAAGATCTTACGAGCTGCTATTTAGTAAAATCGCGGCACCAACTGAGGTTTGAAATGAAAAAATTACACGATGGCCGTATCTGAGGAACATGCTTTGAAATCCAAGGTCGAGACCAATCTGCCTGCATAGTCTTATCCTACTGTCAGTAGAATCTGAACCAAGCTGTCTCCACTCAAGGTCTAAACTTGTATTATATCGGCCTTCCTGAAATCATTGGCCTCAATGGCAAAGAACTCTCGGTTATCCGAATTCCCTTTCCCAGGGAGACTTGTGCGAAGACCGTCAGTCCAATCAGCCACTCATGATTCACTTATTCACCTAGAAGAAAAGAAAACCAGGGCCGGATTTGTATTTCATTCCCAGATGTGATGGCCTCTGATATACTGTGCTGTATGCTGTCTCAAACTTTTTGTGCGCACGTCCATTCTGAATATACCTCTTGTTACAGATTGCTGAGCTCTATCAAGCCGGGGCTGGTGAAGAAGATCAACAGACTTCCCACTCCCATAGCTGGACTGGTGAGTGCTGAGAGGCTCTACACCTCACCCTTTATTTCTCTGCCTCTCTCCACTATTCTCTCGGCCTCTTTCCAAAAATGAGCAATTTTTGCCTTCTAATGGGCCTGTTATATGTATTCTGGTGTTCTGCACATGCTTGGAATTTCAATACGTTTTTCATGTAGATGCTGTGTATATATTTTTACATTTTTTAGGCTTACTGGCGTGTTCCAGGGACTTCTCTAAGTGTGTGTGTGTGTGTGCGTGTGTGTGCAGGTGAGCGTGTAAGCACGCATGTTTCAGTGCCCTCACCCTGTTACTTTCATCGGGCTGACTAATGCATCCTGCTACAGTGCAGTCAAAAACGGGTCAAAGACAGGTGTTCAGGGTCAGGGGAAAATGTTACTGGGCTCTGACCTGGCCAATCACATCACAGACAGTCTAAGAGTGAGATCCACATCCCTTCCACTGGATGCTACCTGACCGTCTGTGTCTAACTTGGCTTAAGAGGTGCTATGTGCAGAGGCATCTACACAAGTGGTGTTCACGGGGTGCTCACACTATGAGGAATCACAACTGCCAGCCTCCTGAGCGACTGCGTACTTTTAGGAATGTATTAATCGCTTTATGTTACACAGCCATATGCAACTGTTTTCTCCATTTTGGTACTTCGTAAGGGGCCAGACTTGCCTGGGAAGCAAGCTGAAATGCGATTGTCTCACTGAGGAGTTCTATGGAAGTTTCTGCACAAGTGGTGTACAAGGGTGCTCAAACCAAAAGGAATCGCCATTTTTAGCCTATTGAGTAACCTACATACTCCTGGAAATGTGAAAATGGCTGAACTTTGCACAGCCCTCTGGAGATTTTTTTCTCCTTTACGTCTGGTGTCCTGCATACACCGGAATGCACTCCCAGCATTATGAATAAATCATCGTTGATTCAGGTGCCATAAATCCTCTCCTCAGACGATTGTAGTCTGACATCCTTTGATTCTCATTTTACCTGTCGCCTTTTAGCCACTCAGTTCAAAGTGTTACATGGTCTTTCAGCTGTTAGAATTGATTGACGTTATTTCATTGACTGCAGAAATACATGCGCATGTCATAAGCTGCTTCAAACTTCCTTTTCACCTTCAGGGAAGACGCATTCCAGCATTTTGCTCAAATAAGTATTCATCAATCACTCTTGCTCAGTGGAATTTCTGATTTAGTTTTTCATATGACCTGGGAAAGAGTACCTATGGTTTCCCAGCAAATCAGTGTTTAAAGTTCCACAGTCGTCCTTTCATAGTTCATATAATTTACTGCTCTCTGTGTGTGCAAATGCCTCTCTCCAGGTGTTATGGTGAATACTGCCTGAAGATGGTGCTGTTTTCAACTTGTGGGTGAACATTGAAAGCCTTGCAGGGTTACCTAATGTAATGAAGAAGAAGAAAAGCATTATCACTCAGTAGAGAACTGCTCCATTCAAATCGCTCAAATAGGCTTTTTTGCTTTGGAAAGTTCCCGGCTCCTTGAAATGGACCCGGAAGTATTTATGTGGCAGCCCTGCTAAGTGCTGTTTGAATTCTCTGAATGCTGAGGAAAGGTGCTTCAGTGCTTCCTTACTTATTTCCTTCAGCATTGGGTACTCTCGCCCATCAGTTAAGAGAAGATGGCACTGTCACACAATTCTTCATGGCCGCAATATTTAGAGCAATGCACCATCCAGCCAGCCGTTTACAAAAAAACTAACGTGTTGAGCAAGAGTCATGTGATGACGTTGCCCAGTCTAAGCGATGTCAGATTCTCCCAGCATTGAGCTTGTCTTTTCCTAAGTCCCTCGGAGTTCTCATGTTCGTCTTTCTTTTACCTCAGGACGTTCTCCATCAAGGTGAAGTAAGTGTTAAGGAATGAGATGATACTACTTTTTATTTATTTATTTATTTTTTACCAATTGACTGCAGCCCTGGAAATTTACAATATCTACCCTTTAGTTCTTGCTTCAAAATTTATTCAGTGTATGGTCTTCGCAATAAAATCTGAGTTTTTAATGCAATTTAAGACCTGTGTGCAAAAAGTACCTACAGTAAGTCAGAACCTAACCTTTTTGAGATTTTGGGGGTCAAAATTTTCAAACTTGTTGCAGATAATTTTTTGAATGATAGCACATTTTGGAGCCCGTTGCAGTTTTCAGGGGCTTTTGAGAGCTGACTCACCCTTTTTGGGGGGAAAAATACCCTGATATTACGCAGTTAATAAGAAAATTAGTTTTGAACTTAAGTACTTTTTCCTCTGCTGAATGCCTGGAATGAAGTATTTTTACTACTAAATGGCTGGACTTGAGTACTTTAATAGATGAAGCCAACTTTCCAGTGTCCATGGTCACCATTTTCACAGCTAGTCATGTGACTCATCAGAAGATTTTGATTGGACAGTCATGACATTTCATGGACTTAGGTATTTCTTGCATTGAAGTTTTGTGAATTTGACTACGACAACACACCAATATGCAGGACTTTACTACTTCCTCTGAGAAATCTTTAGTATCAGATGATGCTCTGGCCATTGTGGATTTTGATCCTGGTGTCAGCTCATTTTTTGCAAAATATGAATTAAGTACATTTTACAGGCAGGTCGTAAGAGAAGCACAGCAGTGTATTGTGGGATTACCGGCTTTTGAACTTAATATCCTCACTTTTATGAGGACTGTTGATATGTCTTGCTAGGGAAAGGTGTACTGTTCATACTGCTTTTTTGTTACTGTATTTGCTACTGAATGTGTAACTCTGAAATCACACTGGACTGTTTCAGCCACACTACTGGAATCTGAGCACAAATAGCGGCCTTTTAAATGCAAATAAGATATTGGACCATTGGAGATTCCGTCTAGGTCCTGCCCCAGCTGAATGCCAGTAAAGAGAGTATTTGCTGATGGCTCTGACTTTGAAGCAACGCACCTGCTCCCAGCATACAAAGTTGAAAGTAAACTCTTGGGAAAGGGATTTGGATATCCCCCACCAGCTTTGATTAGTCTGTGATATATTGAGCTTTTGAGCACCTGAGTTGATCTTTAAATGCTAATGTGGATAACAGTTTTAATCCTTGTTGTGATACTTAATGAGTAATCTCTTGCCTTGCCTGCCAGTAACAGCTGTTACTCTTGCTCAGAGGGGTTAAGAATATGCTATCAAATTCAATAGCATAAAGCTATATCCTATCAGGCCCAGTTCTTTTTATTTAACCCTTTTTCTGCATTACTTTGTTTTCTTTTTTGCATATGAAGGTGGTGGGTGGGTTTGATTACGTTAGTAATTGCTGTGCATATGAGGGTTATTCCCACGTCTTCCAGTCATGGTAGTGACCCAATAGGGTGTTTTGTGTTGGCTAGCGCGCCCCCCTGTGTTCGCTTGTGTGAGCGCTAGTGGCTTCACCTCCATTTTTAGGCTGGCTGTTAATATGCCTGCTCTGCTCATGCACCATCCCAGTCTGTTCTGTCCTTTCAGAATAGCAGGAAATTACCCGGGGGGGGGCCAGAGGTCTCTGCTTTCGTCTGAGGTGTATGGCAGACCCTCCTCAGCAGCATGTGAACAGGACAGAGTGGTTAGTGGAAATGCAGGTGTGTGGGAGTTGAATATGCGAAGGTTGGAAATGATTGGCACCTGCATGTAAGTCGAGTCTGAACTGAGGCAATACATGTTGTGTTGTACTAATCATATGCAGAAGTCACAAAGTCTGCATATTCGCAAAAAAGACTGCAGTACCCTATTGTCCATATATTTGCCAACAGAGTCTACCTGGGAGTTCATGAAAATATTCTTTTGCATTGATATTTTTTTTCCTGTTGAAGCCGCTAGATAAAGGCAAAAATCACCCAAATGACTAATATAAGGGTGAAAACATAGCACAGTGAATCACAAAACAAAAATTATTATACAGTATATCACATCATTTTATGTGCAGTGTCTGCTGTACAAGTGAATTTTGATATACTGTGTAGCTTACTGTTGTTTAACACAGATGATCCAGTCAAAATTTGTTTGCCATGTTCTGTCTTCAACAGTCTGTTTGAGGAAAATAAAATATGGATAGACATCTTGTGTACACTTTTTTCAGCTTGTGTAATGACATAGAGCTAATGTCAGTGGTTGTCTTAAAAAAAAAAAGGCTCAAGAGGAAAACATTGAAAACTGAAGATCAGAATCTTGCTCTTTATCCTAGAAGTCTTTCATGATGGCAGGATTCCCCATCGATCACATAACTAATGGACCATTAAAATTTTGTCTCATTCATAAAATGTGCATTAGTGCCGCAATCCAGTAATGGATGCACAAGGACTCGCAAACTTATCATCAAGTTATCATTTCCAATTGCTAAGACCATCATACTGGAAACAAAGGCTTTAAAATCTATGGTCAACAAAAGTATTTTGCATTTTCCTGTATAAGCTTTGCAGAGGAAGAAGTCCTAGCACTAGAGAGTGCGTGATTACATGCAACAAGGCTCTTCCTCTCAGCACAGACGATTATCTGCAGTTTACTGGACCTCTACTGGTGTTCTAGTTGACAGAATTTTTGCTGAAGAGCCCGTGTCTGGTGTGGAGTCTTCCTCTGAGAAACCTTTTTACATTTTAAAGCCGCTTTCACACTGGACACAAAACAAATTTTTCGCATGACAGATTACATTCAAAGTCAATGCAAAGACGACTTTTAATGTAATCTGTCGTGCGAAAAATTCATTTCGCGTCCAGTGTGAAAGCAGCTTAATTTAGCAACTACATTGATGATATTATGAATAACATTAGCAAACTCTTCTGTTGCGCCATCAGTTGTGTAGAACACTGTTTGCTCACCATCATCCATCACTGTTTGAATGAAAGGAGGCTCTTTGGAAGTAGACCATGGCAGACCCCTCTTCGGAAAGAGAAACTTAAAAGAGGTAGTGTCAGCTGAAATGCATGTTGGCGAGCTCCAATGCTCCTGCGAGAATGTCCTTTCGACAGATGAAACAAAATTTCTGCTTTTTGATGAGTCCCAACGGCATTATATTCTCTGAACAAAAAAAAGAAGGTGCTTTCAAAGAAAAGAGCAGGCCGGCTGTGAAAGATGGAGGTGGCTCACTTATGCTGTGGGGGTTTTGGTTTATTGGTCATGATAATGATTACAGTTAGGGTTTGGTTTGGGTGAGGCATAATTTAATTTATGGTCAGGGTTCAGAAAGTCGCTACGGAATGAATGTCAGTCAACACAATGTCCTTGCAAGTATAGGTAAACAACAGTGTGTGAGTGTGAGTGTGTGTGTGTGTGTGTGTGTATATGTGTGTGTGTGTGTGTGTGTGTGTGTGTGTGTGTGAGAGAGAGTGTGTGTGTGTGTCTAGCCTCTCCCTTTCCTTCCTCTTGTGCTCCTCAAGCAGTCCCAGTTTGCAGTTTTGTTCCTGTGTTTTGGTAAACTGGCTCTTCCAGCTGCTCTCTTCGTCTTGTTCTGCTGATCTTTCACTGCATTCATCAAAAATAATGAATAACCTCTGAAATGAATGACAATTTTCTAGCTTTAAACGTTCGATTCTAGCTTCTTGTAATATTTGCATTACCAAAACTACAGCCCCAATTCCGAAATAGTTGGGACAAAGTGTAAATTGTGAATAAAATCAAAACGCAATGACTTTCAAATCACTCCAGCCAGTATTTTATTCACAGTAGAACAGAGAGAACATAGCAAATGTTGATACTGAGAAATTTTAATATTTTATCGACAAAATGAGCTCATTTCAAATTTGATGGCTGCTACAGGTCTCAATAAAGTTGGTAAAGGGGCCTGTTTACCACGGTGTAGCATCCCCTCTTCTTTTTGAGACAGCGTGGAGGCGTCTGGGCATTGAGGAGACAAGTTTCTTGAGTTTAGCCATTGGAATTTGATCCCACTCTTGTTTAATACAGGCTTCCAGCTGCTGGAGAGTTTTGGGTCTCCTTTGACAGACTTGTTTAATTATGTGCCAAATTTTCAAAAATCGGTGAAAGATCAGGACTGCGGGCAGGCTAGTTCAGCACACGGACTCTTCTACTACGAAGCCATGCTGTTGTAATAGCTGCAGTATGTGGCTTTGCATTGTCCTGCTGAAATACACAGGGCCTTCCCCGGAAGAGATGTCGTCTGGAGGGGAGCATAATTATGTTGCGCAAAAACCTCCATATCCCTTTCAGCATTCATGGTGCTTTTTAAAACATGCAACTGTCCCACACCATATGTACTAATGCATCCCCATACCATCAGAGATGCTGGCCTTTGAACTGAACGCTGATAAAGGAGGGGTGGTCTTTCTCCTCTATAGCCCTGAGGACACGACGCCCATGATTTCCAACAGCAATGTCAAATTTGGACTCGTCTGACCGCAGGACACGTTTCAACTTTGCTACAGTCCATTTTAACCCTATACTGCCCCCTGTATCATATATGATACACCTAATTTGAAGGACCATGTCCACCTGGTAAGATGCAACACAACCAGAACTGCTCACTGTATCATGTCTGATACACAGTGCTGCCACCTGGAAGGAAGAAGTGAGATTACAGGAGTCTCTCCCCTAGTCACTCACTTCAAGGTAGTAGCTCCCATGTGAATGGGAATTCATGAATTTCCTTGGACTTTGGCAGTGAAGTTCGGCAATCCAAGGTAAATTTTACACGAAAACTTATTCTTATACATGTTAAGGGATAGCTATAGATAGTAGAGAGCCCATAAATAATTTGCAATTTCGAGTGTTAAGTTCTGGAGGGGTGCTTATTTTTGGCTGTATCAGATACGATACTCCTGGAATTAAATGAAGTTCTGTTCAGCAATGTATATTTTTCTGTCACAAAACCTAATGATGAACAGTGGATCTGAATACTACCCTTCAATACTTCAAAAATTTTACTGGGTCATATTTTTCCGATAGTGATGTCTGTGTCTGGGCATTATAGGGTTAAATGAGCCTTGACCCACAGAACACAGTGGCACTTTTGGATCATGCTCAACAATGGCTTTCTTTTTGCATGATACAGTTTTAGGTGGCATCTGTGGATGGCATGGCAGACTGTGCTTACAGACAGTGGTTTCTTGAAGTATTCCTGGGCCCATTTTGTTATGTCAATGAGAGAATCATGCCGGTGAGTGATGCTGTGGCGTCTGAGGGCCCGAAGATCACGGACATCCAGTAAAGGTCTTCTGCCTTGTCCCTTACGCACAGATTTTTCCAGTTTCTCTGAAGCTTTTGATGATGTTATGCACTGTCATTGATGAGACCTTCAAAGTCTTTGCAATTTGATGTTGAGCAACATTGTTTTTAATGTATTCCACAACATTTTTATGCAAGCTTTCACAGGTTGGGGAGCCTCTGGCCATCTTTACTTCTGAGAGACTCAGCCTCTCTAAGACATCCCTTTTACAGCCAATCATGTCACACACCTGACGCCAGTTAACTTAATTACTTGCGAAATGTTCTTTCAGCTGATTCTCTTCTGTGTTAATTGCTTTTTCAGCCCTGCTGCTGCCAGAAAATTTGAAATAAGCTCATTTTGTGGATAAAAATGTAAAATGTCTCAGTTTCAACATGTTCTATTGTAAATAACATGGCTCGTGTTATTAAGCTCATGTGACTCGAAAGTCATTGCATTTTGATTTTATTCACAAGTTACACTTCGTCCCAACTATTTCGGAATTTGGTTTGTATTTTAGTCATTGTCGCAGCAGTCTCCTCAATCGCATGGTAATGGATGCAGAGCATTACTGTAATGAAGGACTTTGACAGTAGCCAGAATAAAAATGTTGTGGACCTTTAGTTTATCCTTCCCACTTCTCAAACCAAAGTTAGGCCCTTGAAGTTTCAGAACCCTTCTCACTGCAGGTGAAATAAGAGTAAATGGCCAGGGCTGTATGCAGAGTCCTTTTCAAAGATCCGGGGCATAATCAAGCATAATAGAGAGAACTGGGCCCGGTGGAGTGGGGCAGAACAACAGGCGGCCGCAATTCAACTGTTTTAGTTGGAAGTTTGATTTGGCTCAGCAAACACGCTCCTCTTAACTGGCCCAATGGCCACCGATGAGAACTTGGCTCTTTACGTGAGTAAGGAAGCAAATTCCATGCCCATGTTAATCAAAAAACAAAGAACACTTTGATATTATCCCTGTAAGGACCTGTGCTCTGTTTTATAGGTAATCACATGAGGCCTAAAATCTGTCATATTCACAGCATTTTGCTTTATGGCTATTGATGTATCAAAATATTTAAATCACAGTGTCTGTTCAGAGATTTATAATTCTGACTGGTCAGTTTTTGCTCCACTCCTGACCGTTGATGAGTCATTCATAATTATACCATTTATGACCTCTTAATTCCTCTTGGTCAGAGCAGACACTGCTGGTCACATGACTATATTTTTGCTGCATTGCCCCTCTCTCTGCCCTCAAGCAGGCAGCCTGGATGTCATGGGTCTGAGGTCCATGTACTTATTATTGACATCCAAATAAATGCAGCCGCTCCTCCTCCGCTCCTAGTTTGAGGTGAAATACTGTAGCATGGGTCTTGGGCTCCTAGAACTACCTTCGCTCACAGCCTCAGTGGGTGGGAAGAGAAGCCTGAGAGGTTATGATCACTGGAAATCTGAGTCGCTCTGATGCTGAAAATACCTGCTAAAACCACAAATAAAACTTTCTTTGTCTTTTTCTGCGCTTGCTTTTCTTGGCCAATAAGTCATTCAACAACTGACTACCCTTGAAATTATATATCCTAAAATTTGGGATTGAATTCAAATTCGACTGGTCTCATTACTGGTTGTTTTTGGAATATTCAGATGGATAGTGCTCTCCCCAATGTCTTGACTCACCCTCAAAAATAGATCTTTGTCTATTGTTATAAAAAGTGTGTGATGAGCAAGGAGTACAGATAATGGCTGTTGTTACTGCTCAATGCGATAAAATGTAGCCCATCTCCCGTTCTTCTCTGAGCCCCGGTCAGGCAGGCTGTATAAGTAATACCCTCATAGCAGTGTGGCCAGGGCATTGCAACCGGGCACAAAGCAGCCACTGTGCTCCCACAGGTCGACTGCATTCCCTCCCACAGCGCCAACAATGCCGCCATGGCGTACCAGCGTTTCAGTGCCTTGCCTGTGTGCCAAACCCTGCAGTTTCTTGTTTGTATTAGCGCTATGCCACTGCTGCTGTGGATCTGGTGTGAGGGTCTGTGGAAGCCATTGCCGTTTTGTCACTGCGATGTCGCCCTAATATCACAGCTCTTTCACCCTGCTGTTTCACTGAAGAGCTGACTTGCTGATAGCACACTGTTGCCAGAGTGACATCATTCTTTTGTGTCATCCATTCTCATCTGCTCTGCAAGCCAGGGATATGTGGTCATCTCAGTGGCTAGCACAGGGGTATCCATTCTTATCCGCGAAAGGCCAGTGTTGGTGCAGGTCTTTTTTACAGCCCAGGGCAACAGCAGCTGATTCAACTAATTAAGTGATCAGCGGTTCAGTCAAGACCTTGATAATTAGAAGCAGGTGTATTCGTATTGGGCTTTCAGAAAAACCAGCAACCTCACTGGGCCTTAATTGACATGATTGTGCACCCCTGGGCTAGCACATTCAATCCACAGTTTCGGATAAGTTGAATATTTAACTTCAAGTATTTAACTTTTACAATACTTTTTACATGGATAAATTGTTGAAACTGTTCAAATAACAAACTATTAAGTGGTAGCAATTGTGGAAAGAATTGTTTTGTAATCTAGCAAATGTAATGTCTGGGTTTTTCGACAGTAGTACTGACCTGTCATTAGGCCCCAGTGTTTATACTCTCCATGCTTCCTCAGCTTGTCATTGTTTTCATACTTAAGGAAGGCGGTAGAATGCCTGCAGGCAGGCTATATGTCTGGGGTATGTTTATGGTAGATGCTAACGCGATTAGCCACAGCTGCTGTTAACAGAGGCTCAGGCCAAATGCCACAATTTGTTCTATATTTTTATTTTTTTTATTATTTTTTTCTGCGAGGGCTTCTTGATTTTGAGCTACAAAAATCGTTTGACTTCTCATGCATGTCGTTCTTTCAAATTTTAGATTGTACCGATTCTGTCACTTTTTCTTATAATTAGTATTGCTTTTGGCAGCCCAGGGCATATTGTCAGGAAAATGAAAAAAGTGCGGAATTTATTGTTTTGGTTGGGAAGTCCGCAGCTGAAGTATGAACAGGAACTTTTTCTGGCTCCATTGTTTCATGTGACTGTGTCTGTGGCTCGAGGTCTCTTGGTTTTGTCTGTCTGTCTGCCTCTTTCTATCTATCTGTCTCAGTCTCTTTCACTCTCTCACCCCCCACTGGCATGACCTGTAACCCCAAAAGTTCCTTTTGACTTGACTGTCGAGTGTCTCCACCCACTCGTTCTCTGTAGGGTCGCACAGATCCCACAGCTTGTATTACAGGAGAGCACAAGCGTCAAGATATTTTACTGTATGTCAAACCATGCTGCCCTGATTTGATGTCTACATTCTCAGATTGCAGTTTATGAAAATAATTCTTGTATATCACCAGTGCTGGCTAAGCACTTGGACGTGTCACACTGCAAAAAATGGTAAGATAAAAATACTAGGTAAGATGAATTTACTTATTTTAAGACTTAAAAGACTTATTTCCATCACCATTTTTCTTAGTAAAACAAAAAAAAATTCTTGTTTTGAGGTAATTTTTACTAGCTTGCCAGTGGGGTAAGTAAATTTCACTTGTCAAGTCAAATAGTAACTTGTATTAAGAAAAAAAAAAAAAACTTAAAACAAGTTACTATTCGACTTCACAAGTGAAATTTACTTACCCCACTGGCAAGCTAGTAAAAATTACCTCAAAACAAGAATTTTTTTTTTTTTTTTGTCTTACCAAAAAAAATGGTGATGGAAATAAGTGTTTTAAGTCTTAAAATAAGTAAATTCATCTTACCTAGTATTTTTATCTTATCATTTTTTGCAGTGCATTTCTGGTGGTAGGTGTCCCTGAAGTGAGATTTGAGTAGGAAATAACCATCCGACCATTGCCTCATGGGTGACTTTGACAAAATGTTCTTTCGATGACAGGTTAGAACAGGATACCTGAAAGTTACCCAATCTTCTCTACTTCTGTTTTCCTGATAACCAAAGGATAAGAGGAGGTGACTGTAATCATGTAATGTTCCTGCCTAAATATTACTAAAGTAACCAGCTATGTAAAGAGGCATTACCTATGGATTCATTAGTGAAACAACATATTTGATTGTTGAAAAATTGCAGTCTGTGCTTGTGCTAGCCAATCGCCACATCACCATAAGCGCAGCCATATTCTGTATGGCGATGGCTTTTTTTCCCCTGTTTAGCCGCTGTGGCAAAGCTAGAATCAACTGAAAATTTTTTTTGCAGCTTTAACTTGCGCGATAAACAAGGAAAAGCAAATGCGCCTCCTTTTCAGAGGAGCGCATCCAAGTACACCCGACCTCACTGGGTATTTCTGAACATTTTGTCCAATCAGAAGAGCAAGGTATTTTTGTCTCATTTCCTCGGCGGCGTGCGACAAATCCGCATGTGCAGATGAATGATCGAATATTTAGATGTTATAGCAGAAGATTGGGATGAGGTATTACACAAAAGAAGGTAATTTTATGCATACAAATTCTGCAAAACTTCAACTTTTATCATGTACAATGCCATACCTTACAAGGCCTTCTGTAGACTTGAACAACGTGTATTCTTGACACTCATACGATGGGTGAGTAGTCATTATTATCTCCGCCAAGGATATTATGCGATCGAGTCGGTGTATTTTTTTATTTATTTATTTGTTTGTCTGTCTGTGGACAGGATTTCTCGGAAACTACTGGACGGATCTTCATGAAATTTCCACCAGAGATAGATCTTGGTCCAGGGACGACTCCATTAAATTTCGGTGATGATCCGGATCCGGATCTGGATCTGGATTCGGATTGGGATCTGGATCTGCAAATTTAGTGACATTTCTCGGAAACTACTGAACGGATCTTCATGAAATTTTCAATAGAGATAGATCTTGGTCCAGGGATGACTCCATTAAATTTTGGTGATGATCTGTATCCGGATCTGGATTCTGGATCCGGTCCTAAAATCTTCCCAAGAGACAGATCTTGCATTTTTATCAAAGTCATCCTTTGGCGGAGATCAGAAATCTTGGATTGCTCTTGTTGTTGTTGTTGTTGTTGTTATTATTATTATTAGTAGTAGTAGTAGTAGTAGTAGTACGTTCGATCACGTTCACCAGCTGCAGTTGGTTTCCCTCATGATCCGACTTCAGTAATGTGGAGTATTGTTTTTACATTGTAGAGATTTCACTGCTGAAGAGTTTGATCACAGCCAAGTACCAGAAGACTCAAATGCTCCACAACCCACCTGTTGTCAAACACATCACTGGTTTATGCCTCACAGTGACTCCGTAGGCTCTGATCAGTTATGCACCAGACATCAATCATCTGATTGGTTGGTGTTGAAGATGCTGTTTGCCAGGTGTCATTTACCTGACCATTGGATGTTATAGAGGATCAGGAAAGCAGTACTTGCATTACTTTGCATTACTGAGATGTATGTTGCGATATCTCAAGTCTGTTCCTTCATTTGTATGTTGTGATATCTTTGGCCATTTGGTCAATTGCTTATTTCAAAAAGGACTAGAAGGCTTTTTGGATGCAGCTCTGATGCATTCTTGTCTCCTGTATGCCTGTATTTGACTCTGTATGATCTAAGTGATTTGAATATTACCTGTACGGCTGCTGTGTAAGCCATAGTGGGTTATTGAGCGCGCTGTTACAGAATGGTTGTATTTTTCATTGCGATCGTTGCACTCTGTGGTGAAATTTTCTTGTCAGACGGTGAAAAATTTTGGGATGTGACACATTTCATTGGTTTTGTAAGGGATATATTTATTGGAAATTTTGGAGATTTACTGACGTTCTCATTTTGCACAATTTGAATGTGCAAAATCTCATTCTTAGTCTTTAGGGAAGGGCTGATATGAAGAAAAAAATTGTGGCCTAAGAGTTCCTGGAGGTTTTCTTCACAAAGTCTGAGATAAAATGTTTTTAGACTCACTGAGAGCATGAGTAAATGATTCAATGACTATTGTCATTCTTCATGTAGATCTGAGTAGTTTCTGGTTAGTTGAATATTTCTTAAAAAGCCGGGCTGACTTCCAATGATGCGTATTGGAAGCTCCATAACAACCACCTAGACCCAACATAGTAACAATACTGTTAAATTAATGAACTGTAGGTACTACTGAAAGACTCCTGGGCTGGTTTTGCTGTGGAACAGTCCAACAGTATATTTGGGTCTCATCACTGTCATTTTTGTTTTTTCACTCTCATATTTGTTTTCCGGATAGACTCCGAGGTGTCAGAGCTTGCGTATGGTGTGAAGTTTAGTGGATTCTGCGGGAAGTGGGATCATGTCCCAAGGGCTCAGACTGGGCTGAACTTTCATCCATTTTCTGACTGAGATTGACAGGGAAGGCCCCTGTGGCTGCTGGGGTGCACATGAATAATTAGCGTACGGCAGCAGACCTATAGTGTGAGGTCATGCTCCCCTGCCTGAACATCTGTGAAGCATTTGGACTCTCGCACACTGATCTGCACTTACAGTTTTTGGCCTGGATTGAGCACCTTCTCTCATTTTAATCGTTATTCTCTTTGACTTGAGAGAGGCCCATTACACGCTGGCTTAGGTCATTGATTCCATTACAGGGTCGTGCGGCTCTTATCGCTGATTTATGATTGCGCCATCCATCATTGTTTCACATGGTGAGATGTAGAATAGGGCCAACCTTATATTTAGATCTGCGTAAATCAGTTCATTTTCAGAGGATCTCTGTGGATGAAAAAGATGAAAAAAAAAAAAGAAGCAGCCAAACAGTATTGTTTCATTTTTACCACAGAACAAAAGGCTATCCTTTTACAGAGGATTGTGAATGGGAAGATTATGTTTCATACAATTAAAAAACCAACAGGTCAAGCTCTGTTCAAATTTCCCTGAAGTTTTGATGAGATGGGGTATCTGCGCTGCTACATTGTTGAGCAGGGCTGGAGGCTGCATAGTTCGTCATATAGGAACAGTTTGCGGAATAATCACACTGCTATTTGTCACTGTCAGAGCTATTGTCTGTAGACCAGTAATAGAATCAGGAAATGTGCTCTTTGTGTCTTTTTACATAAACTTACTGCAGCAATTGAAATGGAAAGGTGGCATCATCTCTTATTTGTTGGGGTGGTAGTCTTGCTCTATGTAAAAACATTATTGCATGAAGCTATAGGTCAGTTACCCTCTCTCTGTAGTCATGGAACTTTATTCTCGTTTTAGGGAGAAGCAGTTTGGCTAACAACTTTCCCATAGTGTTGTCAGTAGAAAACTCCAGATAGCTTTGCATTCTCTTCCATGTGTCCATTGCGTTGCTTTGTGTATCTGTAGGGCAATTCTTCATTGCAGTGTAATACCAGGCATCCTGCATTTTACCTGAAATCTTTCCTGTCACAAGCTCCATTAATCTTTTCACTGTTTTCTCTGGGCTAATAGTATCTATCAACATTACACTGAACTTTGTTGAGTTTGCTGCAAATGGTCAAGCATTGCGTGACTGGGCAGTACTTACCAAACGACAGCTATTTTGATTTAATGAATTCATAAACATTCCAGCGTTATCTGTGCACAACTGGTGAAATGCCAGGTTTAATACAGTCAATAATTCCTGAAATGACAGCTTGGCAGTGTTGAATTCTTTGCTGAAGCAAATTTTTTACTTCTTCTCTAAATCCCCTTTTTACAAAATCTGTCTGGTTGAAAAAAAGGTTTTGAGTGTGTCTAATAATAGGTTTTCCATTAACCACAAGAATTCTGTGGCATTGGCTAATTTGAATATTTCTCATGCAGTAGATGTATTAATTCAACATGCCTGTTGATATGGTTTGGATTATGCTCAACCGCATTCTGCTGGGATAGTTCAATTACTGAAGTTATGTTTAATATCATTACAGTTTTAGCCTTCTGTATGTTGTTGTTAGAATCAGACCATTTCTTTGCGGATATACAGCAGAATGCTTCCAGAAATTTCTGATGGCCTTCCAGCTTTACAGTACCAAGTATATAAAGAAAACACGCAGCCCCAAAGAAACTGTGACACTATATTTACAGGGGCTGTAGATATGAGCAGATTAATATCCACTAAAATAAGCAAAACATCAGTTTTTTAAGAAAATACATATCTTGCTGTTTCTCATTTCCTTTGCTTAATTCCCATACAGCACTACCTCCACACTCCCAGAATCTTCAATGACAAGAAACTATTGTCATTGTGTGACTATTACCTTGAGTTTCGTTTACATGGCTTTGTAAAATGTTTGATTTAGATTTGGGCAGTAGATTTTTAAAAACCCCAGGTAACATTCATGTGTAACTGCTTTTAAAATTGCTTGAAATGATTTACAATGAAAAAATCTTGAATGTCCGGAAGCCCACTGTTGTAATGTCTGTAGGTTAACAGAACTTTTCAAAAGCCCATTGTAATTCGATGTTTGACACGATTTTCTTGTTTATTTGTGCTCTTATTGAACAAAGGGTTAAAAAGATTTTCTTCCTGAATTGGCAGTACACTCACTGTAGTGTATTCTGTGTTTAATCAACTATTATGGAGTGCACAGTGGTCTTTCTGTGGTCCATAGCAGGACAATATCTTCTGAATTGACACAGTGTGACTTGAAACATTAAAATCCGATCAGCTGGTCAATTATCTAAACTGGTTATATCTGGTCCGTGTGGCAAGGGGTTCTAACTATTCCAGCATACTCCATGTGAGAGACTGAAAGGTGACCTGGATATTTCACCTGAGGATCTTAGGGCAGAATCTTGGACCTGATCAGAGCTTCATTGTTTGTATAATTTATGTAGATTTGTGTTTCTCGTTCTCGAGGGTACTGTGAAAGTAATTAAATATAGAACAATTGCAAGCATGAAGCCATTGAGAGAAACACGGGTAAAGCCCCTTGCAGTAGCTTTGGAGTTAAGGGTCTCTGTGAAGGGCCCTGTGGCAGAGTTTGTCCCACCATCTTCTCTCCAAATGCAAGTTAGAACCCCAAACCCCACAGGGGAACGTGGACCAGCGACTCTAAAGTTACCACACCAGTTAAGCAACTGACCTCTAGACAACCCTGTCACTCGTAATAATTCCTGCTACTTCGGTGTCTTTTGAGCATGAGGCAAATCTGCTTCCCTCGAATGTCTGGTTTGAATGTGTGGAGGTAAGAAGCGGAGGAGTTTGTTTGAAGGATTTAGCATCTGGGTCCAATAAAAGAAGTTGTTGGATGTGAGGCCTTGAAGCTGCCGAGCTTGTGTTTGTGACATGAAACTCGAAGATTGCATTTCTACCCTGTTACTCAACCTCATGTGCACATGTATGAAGATGTGAATAAGATGGGAATTAGGGCATACGACTTCGATAGTGATTAACATGAAAATGATGTTATACATGGGTGGTACGTGAAGACAGTGGAGCTGTACACTATCATGTGTAGCGTTAAAGTTTTTGTGATATGGGTCAACACTCAAGGGCTTTTAAATGCTAAAAACATTTGTTCACCATTTTGGCTCAGTATACTTCCAGCTGTTTACATGTTGAGGTCACTTGACAAGTTGCAGTACCCTGCACTGTATCAAAGCACAGTCACTGACGGTCATCCTCAGGGTCACATTGAAACTGCATTGCACGTTTATAAACAGTTTATTCGGAAGTCTGCTGTAGTTGTAGCACCCGGATAAAGTCGGGCAGCTATTATGGGTTTGTGGTCGTCGTCTTCGCTGCCACTGCCGCTGTTACCACAACTGTTGAGATTTTCTTGTGGACGCTCAACAGGCTGCATATTTGATATTTGGTGTGGGTATAGGTCATGGCACAGATTGATTAGGGTTGCCTTGGCAACAGAATTGGATGAATAAAATGCAATTTCACGATGAAAATTGTGACATTTTACACAAAGCGTGAAAAAAGGGAACTAGCGAGCACTCGGGAGCTACACCCTTGCAGTCGCGGGGGACAGGACTGACTCGTAAAAGAGAGTGACCCAGTTAGTGCAGGCTGGAAGAGGAACCCGAGGAAGGGCGCATTGGCCTGTCGCTGTCTCTGTCGCCTGGGGGCATTCTGTAATGGGGTGGGGGTGGTTGAGAGGGAAGGGTGGGCAGGGGAAGGCAAACATGAGAAAACCTGCTTTGTCCCTCCAAAAACAACAGCTGAGCAACAATAGTCAGGAGGAAACTCCGACAGCTCCCCTCATTCAGAGCGGCCGGGGTGGGCCGGGCCCGGGCCATTGACAGGTCTGGGAATAGTAGAGGCTGGTTCAGGTTGCAGTGTGTTAGTATTGTGCTGGGGGACACCTGGAGGGGAGGGCAGGATTCTCATCTGCCTCTCGTGTACAGTCTTCAGTTGTGCAACAACTCAGATAGACTGTACTCCGGCGTCTCAGGGAGTTCGTACCGTCTCGTCGGGCTGTGTTTTCCTTCTGCATCGTGCCTCTGTGTTGGACTGAGCAATGTCTCATCGACGCTGCTCTTTAGCATTGGAATGGGTTGTTGATTTTGAGAAACTCTTCGATCTTCTTTACTGGACTGCGCCGTGTTTCTGCTAGGCTGCATTTCTTTATCGGACCGCTAGATCTCTGGGTCTGTTCCTCGGCTTTGGAATTAACAGTATTTGGGAGTCTGTGACTGCGACGGTTCGCTACACATTTTCTCTGGCCTTCTCCTTAACCAGGACAACCTGACCTTGTTCCTGCGCGGCTGTGAGGAGCTGGGGCTGAAGGGATCTCAGCTGTTTGATCCTGGAGATCTTCAGGACACGTCCACACGGGCTAACCTCAAGTAAGAGACCGACACACACACAAGGGTACACACGCACACAACGCTCATACACATGCCTCCACACACTCGTGTTCTCACGCTTACATACATTTCACACGTATGCTACCCTTCAAAAGTTTGGAACCTCTAGTAATTTTCATGTAGATTAAAGTGAAGAAATCATTAGTCACAGCAGGACAATGACCAAATGAATCCAAGCACTGCAGGACTTTCTGGAAAGGAAAGAATATTTGGGGCAAGTTACAAATGAAGAGTTTGTTTCCAAAATGCAGAAATTGAGAAAATACCATGGAGTGACAGCCCTGTGCTTCTTACACATGGTGCAAAAAATCTGTTTTTAGAAATTCATGCAATAAGGTGTATTTTTTCATAGTCAAAGTTTGTTTTTCTATAAAATGCAATAGGCTCCAATGTAGAAAAAGCTGATTCACTCAAAATGTGTGAAATTGATATCTTGCATTTTGGAAACAAAATACTCTTCAAATACTAGTCACCAAAATTAAACCCCATAGAGTTTTTGACAGAGCACATGGTTCATAAATTTCTTGAAGTGTGGCCGTCTTCGAAGATACACTAACGGGTAATGTTGCAGTCCTTTGAGAATAACTTAGTAAAAATTAATATTCCAAATACCTATAATTAGCAAAGCAGTGATTAAATCTCACGGTGGATACTTTGATGAGAAATAACTGAAATATGTAACTGTCTTATTAATCGTTAAAAAACTTGTTTGCCCCCAAAGATATGAAACACTAAATTGTAGTGATGTTAAAATACATCTTGGTGTTTGTTTCATATAATTTGCTATTATACAAACATTTTATTCAATAGAATAGCAAGAGCTTATTAAATGACAAGTAATTCTTATCTTTCGAGCAGTAGTTTACTTACACTGATTTATATGCACTAATGTGCATCCACATATACACATGCATACATACATGTGCATCAGCATGTAAATGTGCACACAAGTGTACTATACCCGAGTGCACATCCATGCACAAATGCATAACTCACTTAAAATAACTCACATATCGCCACCATATTAAAATAAAGGCCTAAGTCATTTTTTCAAGTTCTTGGGAAAAGGCAAAAAACTTTACCGAATGTAGAGCGAGAGATGACTTCGGCTAAAAACTCATTTTTGTCAAAAAATGACTTAGGCCATTATTTTAATAGGGTGACGATATATGTGTACTTGTTCAACCACATGGAGTCGTATCTTCAAAATGAATTAATAAGTGTAAGTACCTGCAATTCTCTAAAATATGGGTATTCAACACTGTATGTCAACTTATCGTTTCGTGTCCATCGTAGCCTGTCATATTAAAAGTCCTTAGTGTTGTTGCTCTTATTAAGGTAAGCAAGAAAATACCTCACTGAACTCAGAGTAAGGTCAAATAATACAATAAAGTACCATATACACTTAAATATACATGACAGTAGCGTCCTCAAGATACAGTGTGGACATGTTGGCTCATGGAGGCAGTAATTGCAGGAGCCACGTCAATGGAAATCCAATGAAATCTTTCTCAGTAACTCTTTGGGTAATGGCAATTTCAGTGGCCTGTGATTGGGTGACACAGGCAGTCTGTCCTCTGTGGGAAAGTGTGCATTGTTTTGGTCAGAGCATTGAACTCTGGAGCTGAGGCTTGTGAGCATAAGTCTGAAAAGAGCTGCTGATGCTATACACTTGAGCTACTCAAGACCTTGGTGTATCTTTTTGGACGCGAGCCGTCTGATTGGATGAAATATGTAGCTTAGCGTAATGCACCGTGTGTGGGTTGGAATCAGAGCCCCTCTGGCTACATTCTTGATCTCTTTTTAAGAGAGCATTTGAGACCATGAACTATTTAAAGTCACCTGTGAGACATTATTTTGTGCTGTGGATATGGGAAGTGAGTGTGGGAGCGTATTTTTGCGTGCTCCATTCACATATTCCTGCCTAATGAGGGAGAGGCAAGAACACACTTGGACAGCAGTCTTTCCCAGGGCCCACACACCATGTACTTACCTCATAACTATCGGTAATTTAGCGTGACATGTTAAGCTAATATGCGTGTCTTCGTTTGCGGGAGGAAACATACGCAAACATAGGAGTAACACTCAAGGGCGTCACAGAAGGGCCTCCGGCAGTCAGACCCAAAACCTTCTTCTGGAGCAACAGAGACACCCACTGCACCAACATACTGCCCTTCCTGAGTTCTACTTGCATACAAAACCAGCAGACTGCTTTACTGGTGTCTGCATTGCGGCAGTTGAGGGCCGGCCACCTCTGAGCGCACCATTCATCTGAGCAGCCAGTTTTCTTCGTTCAGGCAGACCTTTTGTCCTGATTGGCTGGTGGCCCACAAAACTCGCTCCGGTCCATTTAAAAAAAAAGTAGGCGAAGCCCCAGAGTTTGCACTGCAGCTGTTTGCTGTGGGAAACTGGATCGATCTGTGAAACGAGTGACAGGTCATCGGAGAGTGTCAGACCCGGGGCGTCGCGGCGGAGCAGAAGAGAGGTGATATCATGAGGAATGATCTCATACACTGTGGAATCTGGTGGGATTCACTGGATAAAGATCAGGTTGTTTGAGACGACCCAGAAATTCGACAGAACGCGCACTATGTAGTTACGCGTGATCAGAAAGGAGAGAGACGTGCGGCCTCCTGTTGCGCTCCTCGAGTTAACCGACGGGCCTGGAGGGATTAATCCTGTGGCTTTCGCACCTGGTGTGAAGCTTTCACTTTCTTCTCTCCTCTTTAGTGTCAAGTGGCATAGCCAAAACATAAAAGGAACAGATGTTAGTCTGAGGCAGGTTGATGACATGGTTAGCGGATTCCAACCGTCAGTTATACACATCTGACCCAGCTCTGTAGTGTCTGTTCTATGAGGCTGCTGGTCTTTCATGTGATTTCATTTGAAAATATGTCTAATCAGGACATTTTGTGCCGCGAGCGCAGTGTAAATATGGGTATGTTAGTGGAGATTTACGGCTCCGTATTGGATATCTCGGCATAGTTCTTTTGATCTTTGATGTTGTGGACATATGCCATATTTTGGTCTGAACCCTAAACCCGACATGAAAGAATGAAGACCTTTGATTTTACTGCTTTTTATTGCCATTCCTTCATATTAGTGACCTAGTGTCATTTTCAATTATTTACCGACAAGGACATTTGAAAGGGCTGTTCACAGACACTGGCTAAGTGTGTCTACTGTGACACTCAAATGTATGGCTTGTGTTCGAAAAGAAAATGAGAATGAATTATGGGAACTCCTGGACCTTATAAAGTTTATCACTATCAGATGCATTCATTCATGGATGAATTAATAATGTGGTTATATATCTTAGGATACGCTTCCAGGAGAGCTCTAATGTGCCTGCCCCAGCAATAAATATTTCCCGACCAATGAAGTGAACTTTTACACATCAGTGATAGAGTCTCTAGGACATTTCTTGGAGATTTTTTTAGCAACTGTGAATTTGCTGTAATAGAAGGATTAGTGCCATCTGGTTTTCATACTTTAATTGCAGTTTAGGTGGTTATTTCAGTTTAAATGAGGAGACAAGACAGTATGGTATGGCATGTACGGTAGCATGTTTCGTATGATTGCAGGTTTGATGGTCATTTCTGCTTCACTTTTTACCCCTCAGCCCGACTCGGGCACGAGGGGTATTGTCGTCCCTTCGGCGGGCGGGCAGGTGTCCGGGCGGGCGGGCGGCTGCCAATTTTGTCCGGGCTATTTCTCTGTAACCACTTGGGTTAGGAAGTTCATATTGCATGTTTGGACTCCCCATGGGGGGTAGGTGTGAATTTTCGAGGTTTCGTCCCAGTTTGACCTTTGACCTTGCAGCAGTGACCTTCGGGGCTGAGGGGTATTGCCCACTTCAGCGAGCCTTTTTGAACAGATAAGCTGAACAATTTCAAGCCATCCAGCTGTGTAAATGAATGGTACTTTATGACTTAACCTGATCAAATGGCCTCAAATAAATCTAGAAAGTGAGTCTTCTTTTTCATTTTATCTGCTTTTTTTGTCTTTTATTTTGTAAAAAGAATGATGGTTGTGTCCTTCTGACAAAATATAAACTGTCTGCCTCGGTTTCTCCTCTCACCCATTTCCCCTCTTTTTCTTCCTGTAGGGGCTCGGACTGCAACAGGAAACTGAAGAATGTGAGTGACCCCTAGCTTGCTCGTTTTGTTCCTTCCCTCTATTTGTTCATCTGTGTCCATCTCTCTCTCCTCTGTGGTCTTGTGGCTGCCTGCGGTGCTGCAGTGTTGTCACTGTCAGAGCTGTATGCAGCTACTTTAGAGGGCAGTCATATATCAGTGTTTCTCAACTGGGGCCTGATTATCTGCAGCGCGCAGTAGAATCCTCGGATGTTGCTGGTGCCTGTGTTTGCGACTGTTCATGCGGATTGCAGCATATGATTAAATAGGAAATGTTGCCGTCACTGCTTCCTGCTTTGATTAATGTATTTCATCTCTCATTCTAATGAATGAACACAGGACTAGAACAAGACAGGAGAAGAAAAAGGTTCAACGGGAGAACAAAAGTTACTGGGCTTGCACATGCTCTCTTTCACCAGAAGATCGATTCCGTGCCAAGATAGATATTGGCTTACGTCTGGCAAGGCTTGGTTTCAGGGGTAGTCGAAGCCAGAATGCTCTGTGTAAACATCAGAGTTTCACTTTGGTTGGACAAGCAAACACGTGCTGCGTGTTTTCGCTCGTAACTGTGGCAACATCGTGTAACAATGTGCGCATGAGTGACATCTGCTTTTTTGGAACAAATGAAGCGTACCTTTGATGGAACCTCACCTGTCGGGATGGCTACAGATGGGAAATCGTTTCAAGGCTGTGAAGTATTACAAAAGTCACAGGCACTGGAAGACATTTTAAAGTGACAATAATGAGGCAGTGTTGATGGACAAATATGGTGCGAGTCAGGACCTGCTGCTGGCATTCACATTTCAGAAGTTCTCACTCTCTCATATGCAGCAAAATGTCCAGTGTTAATTCAACTCTGACAGAGTGTGGCTCCAGTTTTTTGCAGTATGTATTATATAAGAGTTAATTAACTCCAAATACTTTTCTCTATACCTTGGTATAGATCCAGCAGAGACACAAATGGTATTTTCTAGCCTTCTCCAAGTGCATTTGTGGCTGAATATAAATCAGGCAGACTGTTTGTTGAACCCTTTGATGGATGGTTTGCATCATCCATGTATGTGCTATGCACATGCTCACTCATTTGTGTGTTCCTGCAAATGCACAGTGCAGAGGTAAACGCCTCTTGAATGGAGATGCTTAATCGCTCACATCAAACAGGCTATTGATCTCTTCCTGCTCCTCTGCCTTGGTGACGGATGTGTTTGCTGACAACCTTATTGTCATAAAGAGGACCTCGGGCCAATTTAGAGAGGAATTAAATGGTCGGCGGTGCGTCCCTATCCTGGAAAATTGAAAGAAGTCTCAGTCCACATCAGTCACAGCCCGCGTGGCAATATGGTGGCCTTGTCATGTTTGTGCAGGGACCCTGGGTAAACATGGCAGGGTAGTAAATTCTGTGTGGCAAAGACTGAAGGATTGAGCCATACATGAAAATTGCATTTATCATCTGGGCAGACGCCAGTATTTTTGAGCTGTAGAATCTGTGTTATCAGGAGGTGCGAAAAAAATGTTCAATCAGCTGTGATTTGGAGGACATTATAGCCCTGCAGTACTACCTATATAATCTCTGTGTGAAAGTTTACACTTAGCACTATCCCAAAAAATATTATTGCTTTTGGAAAAGAATTGGAGTCTTGGGGGGGTCTCTGTGGCACAGTCTGTAAAGCACCATCAGCATGCTCATTATGAGCTGCTGCATTATTGGTTTAAAATACGACCACTGACCTCTGTCGCATGTGTCCCTGCTCTCGCGCTACCCATCCTCTGTGCCTCTGCTCTGTCCAGTTAAAACAAGTCGACATGGTCAACAACATCCCCCGCCAATCGCGTGCTTCTTATTTCTGAACTCCATCAAGGCCTTTATGGTCTGAAGCTACACTCCAAATTTGGTTGTCCTATCTTTCTCCCGGACGGACGGACGCACGCACGTACGCACGTACTCACGCACAGACGGACGGACGGAGGTCAAACCTATATACCCCTCCCACTTCGTGTTGGCGGGGGATAATAAGGCTTTATAATGCCCGAAAAATGTAAACTAAGCTGTGGCCAGTATTAATAATGTTTCAGAATGCTGAAATGTGTTTTGCCTCATTTATACCTTCCGCAAATATTTTATGTTTCGAATGAATTTTAAAGAAAGAATGAGTCTTTAAGCTGTTAGTATGTTACTTAGCTTAGCCACCTGAGTATGCAACAAAAACTGACAGCCGTAGTATGCTGGCTGTCCTTGCCCCCAGAATACACCGCTGGACCGAGCCCTCTTTATATGTTAACTACCTAGCCCAGCCCCTTGAGCACAAACTTTGCATGTCTAATAAGTACCATATTTTGCTTTCACTGAGAATTTAAATGCTTTGTTTCTGCCCCTATTCAGGTTCTGATAACCATTTACTGGCTGGGGAAGGCTGCCAATAGCTGCGCGTCATACAGTGGGCCTACGCTGGACCTGAAGGAGTTTGAGGGGCTTCTGACGCAGATGCGAAAGGTTTGGGCTTCCTCACACAGAATCACACTGACGTATCGGGGCGTGGGGAAAACACAGAAACCATTCACTTCGCAGGCGGTGGAATGGCCTGTTATAGGGCACTGGAGCAATGTAGGCGGGTTATTTGAAGAGATACGGATGATGCTTCAAAGGTATTATTTCTCCAAGCCCAATCTCTGAAAGGTCAATGAAAATAATTGTTGTTATTATCTGAAGGCTTTGAGAGGAAATGGACACCTTCATGAATTTGATGATTCTTTGTAAATTGTACATTTTCTGTTGTAAATTTTAGGATAAGACTTGGATGGATGTTACGGTTTTGGTGACTGTTGTGAATTTGTAACTTTCCCTTTCAAGTTCTGATCTCAGTTGGCCAAGGCATCTGCTTCATTGAATTTCATAAATGGATGATATTACAATACAAACACTCGTCTCACGCCTGCAAAAAAAATCTTGATCACCCCCCAGACTTATGGTATAATATTCTGCGGATTAATGAGTCAAAAGTGCCACTTATCTGAGGACAGTGGTTTTGTTACATCTGGTGTAAAGCTAACACGACATTTTACAATGAGAGCATCATACCTGCAGTCAAACACGGTGGCAGTAGTGTGGTTGTCTAAGGCTGCTTTGCTGCTTCAGGACCTGGGGGACTTGCCATAATTGATGGTACTGGGAATTCTACTCTCTATCAGAAAATCCTGGGGGAGAAACTCCGGCTACAGTTTGTGACCTAAAACTTTTGGGTTATGCATCAGGGCAAAGATTCAAATCACACAAGCAAATCCACCTCTGAATGCTTCAGTAGATACAAAATGAAGGTTTTGGAGTGGTCTAGTCAAAGTCCTGACTTGAGTCTGCTTAAGATGCTGTGGCATAATCTTTAACAGGCAGTTCATTCTCAAAAACCCTGCAACGGGACTGAACTCAGACAATTCTGCAGTACAGTGGACCAAATTTTCTTTGCAGAGATGTAAAAGACTCATTGCCAGTTGTTGAAAATGTTTGATTGCTGTTGTTGCCGCAATCATTCAGTGAATGACACATTAGTTGGATGATCTGAAACATTTACATCTTACAAATAAGCCAGTATTTTTTCACAGCACGGTAGCCCTTTCTTTTGTTTGTTTTTGCGACTGTCTCTGGAGAAAAACTGCCTCAGGCTCGGGACATCACTTACTCGATTCTGATGGGGAAATGGGTCCGGAAATGAGGCCAGTCATTCCTGGTTCTGTTCCCCCCTTGCAGAAGGACGCTGATCTGGACCCGACCACTATTTTAATTGTGCATGTCATGGCTGGTGCTGACCAGCACAATGTCTTGCATGGCATTAGCCAGCAGTCATTAAGGGTCACTGGAGTGCCCGGCGTGGGTGTTTATTGAGACCTATTGGAGAAACTCATTCAGCAAGGCCCCCTCCCCAACCAGCAGGGCTGGCCTTGCAGGGGATGATGTCATTTGGATAGAACTGACACCGTTTTTCCATGAAGCCTGATGTAATGGGTGTCTCGTTTTATTTAAACGTTATTTCCTTTTTAAATGATTCTCCAGATTCTCGTGGCATTCCCAAAGAGGTTTTATTTTCTTTAATATATTGCCCTGCGAGTATTTGCACAAATCTGAAAAAAATTTATGCAGTACATTATTTTGATGAATAGTCATTTGTATATTGGAAATTATGCAGCTTCACATACATTGAGGAAAATGCAACAAAATTATGTGTGTGATAGTGTAACGTAAGCAGATATTGAAGTGTATTTCATATGCATATTAATTTCATATGCCTGAAACTCTTTTTGCTTGCCTCAGTAATTGCATGTTAAATATTCCTTTATTAAATAATACTATTGGTTCCCTACTATTGGTAACATTCATTTGTCTATGCATCCTGAAGTGCATTTGACAAGTAAATTACTCTTTTTCGTTGGAGGAGGTTTTCGCTTCTGCAAGTTTAAGAGTTATTTGCAGTTTTTTACTTATTACTTTTCCCCATGAATGGATACGTACAGCGGCATAGGTCTGTATGTTAGTCATTAAAAACCCAATAAATGGTTAGGACAGGAGGGGTGGCGATCCATGCATAGTCCTGTAGAAGAGTCCTCAGCTTCTCGTATTAAAGACTCCTTGCTTGAGTCTGTATATTTTTTTATACTTTGCAGAAATGGCCATTTTGGGCCAGCTGTGATCCAAGGTCAGTGCGGCCCACTGATAGCCTTTGTGTGATCACGTAAAATGGCCTCAATATTGCCTCATTAAACAGCCGCAAAAACTACCCCTGTCATTGTTTTGCTTAAATGGTCTCTTTTTCGTGTTATAACCTCAATAATGCCCTTGATAGGGGTCTCCTGTTAGCCACTGTAGGAAATTGCTGCACTTCTCCGCGACAAGGGCCTTGCATTTAACAAGTACTGTTTTGACCAGGGAATCTTCAGTGACCTGTCCTGCGGTGAAGCCAAACCGAGTCAATTCGTCAGAAAGTCAATTCAGTCAATTAATTCGTCAGGCGGTAGGTCAGTCATTGAGTTTGGAAGCATTGCACCGAATCAGGCGTGCTTTCAGAGAGTAATGGTAGCTCCTGAATAGGTTTTCAGGGCAGTAGACCTGAGCAAGTAGAGGAAATTCCCAAATGGAAGGGGGCAGTTAAAGGCTGCCATTGTTCCTGGAGACCCAGCCTTGTGGGTCAGCTACATATGCCTCCACATCCTTCACCTTCTGGGAGCTGGCAGAGGGAGTGAGGGCTGGGCCAGGAACTTCCTCTCTGGGGGACAGGAAAGGCTGGGTCTGCTCTGGGCTCCAAGAGGGAAGAGTCCGGCTCTCATTCTTTTAGAGAGAGAGAGAAACTGAGGGAGTTTAAGAGGGAGAGCACGGGGAAAGACTGAAACCTGCTTGATGCTGCTCTGTTGGAGCATTGTAAGGAACCAGGGACAGAGAGAAAAAGAGGGAATTGGAGGTAAGAGAGGGGAATAGAGAAAGTACGCAGGTGAGCCAAAAGGGAGAAAGAGAGGCAAGAGGGAAATGGAGAGGGAAGGAGAGCGTGACCGTCTGAGCTGTTTGGAGCAATAGATTTTCACCGCAGAAGCTGGGAAGGCTGCTCACATTTCTCACACGACGCCGTCTGGGAGGGAAAGGTAGCGCCTGTGCTTCTGAAGGCCTCTATCGTTCTGAACTTTGTAGAGCCAGCAGAGCGATCGTCTCCGAGGCGACGGCATGAGCCGCCAACAGGTACCCGCCCCTTCTCCGTCTGTTCTGCTCGGACATCCAGGTTGCCAGTCTCTGAGAGAAGCGGACTTTACACACCATCCTTCTGCCCGTATGTGGATTATGGTGTTTGTAGAGAGGAGTTAAACCCAATCTTCAGCTGACCTTTGTCTGACCTCGAGCTGCGGTTACTCTGTCTTTGTGACATCACAGAGTCCAGTGGACAGTGACCGGACTGATTCTGTGGTGTCAGTGGAAAGTCTTTTTTATGTGTTTTCGAAGGGTCTGACTAAGCCACCTCTCTCACTCGTGTGTCCCATCAGGAGGTGGAAGACGGCGAGAGTCCGAAACGGAGCATTCGGGACAGCGGCTACATCGACTGCTGGGACTCGGAACGTAGCGACTCGCTCTCGCCCCCGCGCCACGGCCGGGACGACTCCTTCGACAGCCTGGACTCGTTCGGTTCTCGCTCCCAGCAGACCCCTTCCCCTGACGTCGTCATCCGCGGCAGCAGCGATGGTGGGTAACTCTGGTGTGTGGGGGCCTGGGCAGGGGGTGCACGCGTAATCACACTCAGATTTACATATGCATATGCAAGTGCACGTGCACACACACAACCTCTCATGCTATCATATTTACATTCGCTCACATTCTCACAGACTCAGATACAAGTATGCACAGGCAGTCCCATGCTTACTCACACATGCACGGCATACACGTAGTCCAACTACCAACTCCTTACACATGCATGCAAACAGTATCCTTTGTCCTACAAATTATCATCAGGAGTAGCAGTTTGAATGCTATATTTTTAACCAGTCTTCAGTTTAAAACTCACTATCCATCCATTGTACATGGGGCCTTTAAAGTCATTGAACCTTTTTTACCATTTTAGATTTACAAAATCATTGATAACATCTTTAAAATACTGGCCACGGAAATGATCTGTCATGTAAAATATCATGATGCGCCCTCCTTGGAAGTCAGATTTGATAGTGTGGTGATGGAGTTTAAAGCTATTCATTTTTTTTCTATGCCAGTTTGCTGCTATCTTGCATCTAAAGGCATTACAATATTAATGAGAGCAATGATGACTATTTTTGCTTTGATAGAGACACGATAAATGTAATGTTTTATAAAAAAAAAAGGGAGCATTGGAGTAGTAGTAAGAAACATTAGTCATTCGAACAGCAAGGGTGAAAATCAGTCCTCACAATTCACATTCGATGACAGGAACAGTTTTGTGCAGCGCAAGGATTTTTTCGTAACTTTTCAGCTCAGCAAAAATAAGCTTCTACTGCAGTGGGTGAGTCATTGTTACCAAGGTACCCATGTTATATTGCAGGGGTGGATGGCAGGGCCATGTAAGAGGTACTGCAAATTCAAGCTTTAACAAATGGGAGTCCTTTCCGGGTCTCTTGGTGATCCTAAAATAGAGGTTTAGGAAGGAAGCTGGCAGTGATGATGTCACAATATGGATAGGGGCCATGCGTGGTGTCACAATGCGGAGAAGGACGTATGTGCGATTTTACGACTTAGGTGGCGTGCCGTAACGATATTGAGGAGGCCGTGTATGATGTCGCCGTTGGGGCATGGGGGAATATCTGATGCTGCACCGGGGTGCCATGACTCGTGTGACGTGGATACCCACCACTGTATGTGGTCATTTGTACGCAATGCAAGCAGCCCATAAAATTGCCTCCAGACTGCTCTATTCCCGGGTTTTGTACCAAAAAAATTTTTTTTCCATGTGATTATTGCCTCATTTTGCCTTTAGCTATATATTATGGGGATAGTATGTCGTTTTTCTGACACGTGTGGTAGCATGGTCGGAGTGACCATGTGTTAGTAACTTATATTTATATTTTATACATTTATGAGCACAAAAATTGTCCTGTTGGAATGAGATGATAATGTGAAAATGTGTTGAACAAAGTTGAAATTCCTTCATATGTGCCAAAAAACTTGCTTAAAAATAGAAAATGGTGAAATGTCATTGGCCCAGCCCTTGACAGTTCCTTGTGGCCCCTTTGAAGCGTGTTGCAAGTTGACGCCGTGCTGTCAAAATAAAACATTTATGCAAAGGTCATCTGCTGTGAACCGAAATACAGCTGGAATAGCAGTCATAATAGTCACTTGAGAGAATAAACAAATACAGGGTGGTTATAACTCGATATGACCCGTCAAGAAATGATTCCTGTGCAATGTTAATTATACAACTCAAATTTCATGTTTCATCTAGTTCAACTGGCAATTCTTAACCTATTTAGACATGAGAATTTGACATTAAATATAGGCCTAGTGCTCGTAACATTTATTATTATTATGATGATGATGATGGTGATTATTCTTTCTTTTTTAATATACTCATCATTAACGATGGCGTGTTAAGGTCTGGTACTGTCCGTCTGTGTTACCGTGAAGTTTTCGTGTAAATGCTACACGTCTTTGTGGATTTTTTCCAAATTGAAGTCACTCCCAAGATGCATTTTTTTTTTTTAGTTCTGCTATGATTTGCCTGGAGATATCCCCCTATCTAATATGAAAATCATATTTGCAGTTAGCTGTAAAGTTCTTTATGTACTATTTCCAAATTAACGTTACACCACCGCCTATGGGAGGAGATGCACCTTTGTATTTTCTTGAGTTCTGCGATGTTTTATGAAGAGTTATCTAAACCTCCTGTATTAGTATGTTCAATCACCTGTCACCCACCAATGTCACTTTTCAATTTACATACCTGATGTGGTATATCACTTTGTACAGCCTCACCATTATCACAGTCACTTAGTTGTTTTTACTGACAATGTTCCTGATGATGGGCATACTTTGAGTTAACTTATGCTCTTGATCTAATTTGGTTGGATATTGTTTCACTTTAGAACTCTTTTGTGATGATTTATGTTTATATTTCTCATGTGTGTTAGCTCTGTTGACAGCAGCTTTTTGCATGGTAAGTTATCATAGTTGTGCGTGTCAGTTGTGCTGCTGTGAGTTGGAGAGTGGCTCACTCTGTCAAAGTCACGGTCATAAATTGGTTTGTCTATTTACATTATATTGCTCAATGGGCCATATGACCTTGTGAGGTAATGGGTGATGGTCATTGTCTCAGTTTAACTTTTGAGCATCATAATTTTTATTTTATGAGGTTTCATGACCAATCATTTCAGAATACACTGCCCGGCCAAAAAAAAAGTCGTAAACTGAAATGTTTAGTTGGAACCCCTGAAGCTTTGATTACAGTGCATATTCTTCTTGTCATTGTTTTAACATCTATATGCAATGCCAGATCATTTATTTTAGATCAGAAATGCCATAATTTTTGGCCGAGATCTTGTCTTCTCGACATAATGGTTGAACCACTCGGTGGTCTTTCTTGAGCACATCCCAATAACTTTTAATGTGTTTAAGGTCAGGATTTTGTGGTGGCAAATTTGTTTGTGAAAATGATTCCTCATACTTGGTTTTGTCATTTATGGTTTTCTTTGCTAAATACAAGCCAATAACTTGCCCGTTCTGAAATACTGTAACATCTTTTCCACCATCAGGGGATGTGTCTTCCAACATGATTTTTTAAGAAATGAGTTGTGACGTGCTTCATCAGTAAGGGTAAAATGATTATTGCCTGCTGAAACATATTAATAACCACAATGATGATCTAATTATAGAATGTGTTCGTTAATTTCCAAATGGTGACATTTTTTTTGGCCGGGCAGTGTATATACTGGGGAAAAAATACATGAAATATCTGCATTAAAAATAACTTTGAAGCATTTTGCTGCAATTACTAAAGCATTACAGAAGTGGTTCTCATTAATCTGAATGCTAGTCAGCTGCATGTGTCTGCTTAGGAGGGGTTTGACAAGATGAGCATTAATGGTGCTTTTCTTTATGATCATCTCGGCCCGCTTCCCTGACCTGAGAATTGTTCCCTGTCCGCCATCATGTAGCATCTTTCAATCCTTTAAACGTCCCCTATTATCTCACCCGGTGCATAGCCTTTACCAGCCATTTCAACATCTTTCCCCCCGTGACATCACTTGGAGAAGTAACCAATCAGAGGCAAGAAGAACTGATCACCTTCAGCCAAGCAGTCAATCAGATTTCATTATTCTGGGAGGTCACTCCCCCTTGTGATGTCAGGAAGGGGAGATTTTAAACTGGCTCATTATGGCTAATTAGCCGTGCACCTGGTGGCATAATAGGGGACCTTTAAATGCTTCTTAAGGAGAGGTGGAGCATGGAGAGATGATGCTTCTGGGTGATCTTAAAACAAAGAAATATAGGTATATCCTATGCAGAAACATTTTATCGCATGACGTTTAAGTGGAATGAAGCGTTAACAGAATGAAGGGTTTTTAATTTGGCAGCATTCAGCTCCTCCGTCCTTGCAACGCGCCCTTGCATCTCTCTGTCAGATCCTCACTACCAAGAGATGCGAATGAGGAGACATGTTAGCATAGTGAAAAGCACCCCAAGTCTCCAAAGCAAGATGAAGATACTAACAGAAGGGACCACACTGTTGGTGTCTGAATTGCAAAAGTGTTTGTCTCCAGAAATGGCAAATTTATCTGAGGTTGCCAGAGGAACGGACCCAATGACAACGTTTGCCAAGCACCGAACAACAGCTGCAGTAAAAAAAAACATTTCGCAAGTCAAAGCTCGCCAGTGGGGTAGGTGGACACTCGATGAAGCAGTTGTGAAGAGCTATACACCTACTGCTCTGAAACGTTCCGGAAAACAGAGTGAAATAGATTTTTTACCTCCTTCAATCCTCAGAGAACTTGATAATAAGCCAGTATCCCACGACGCACTTTTCCGAAATCGCATGACAACATTCCTCAAATGATTGAGACAGTTTTGGAGGCAAAGAGTGGGCCTGTTCTCTCTTGGTTTCCAGATAGTCAGTTTTTGTTGTTGTTTTGTTACTGTTTTTGGTATTTTGTCCATTCCCTGAGTATTACTTTCTGAAGAGTTTGTGATCTTTTCAGTGTTTTTCAGTATCTTCCTCTATTTGCTGACATTGATAGCTGTGGTCATTCCTTGCTTGGTGCCATTTTACCCTTTAACTGGGAGTTGAAGAGGAACACTCGTGCCTGTGCAGATGTGCCTCAGTGCCTAAAGGGCTGGGCCAAGCATTTGGCTTCTTACTACTAGAACACATTTTACCACCTGGACATATCCCCTTCTCGCTCATATATTGAGGAATGTACTGTATTACACATGTCCAACAGCTATAAACATATCAGATGGCCAGAGGATTTTCCTTTTTCATAAAAGGAAAATACTGTATATTGTGAACAGTCTGTCTGATGGGCAGCAAGGTTGTCGTTTTTGGCCTTAAATATCTTGCATAAGATCTTGAAAGGCTCAGTGTTATTTATTTAAAATGTGTTCATTAAAAGAATGCTTTGTAACCTATAAATCTCGGACTGCTGCTGCATTGCTGATGTCTCAATAGAGATTACAGAACGCTGGATGACGTCATCAGCACACAAAGTTCTACACCTCAGTGGCTCTCATTAAGGTGTTTCCTAATTAAATATTTTTAAGCCACTTGCTTATGGCCTGTGGGCTGCATGTTTTGTGAAATTTGAACTGTGATCACCATCTGTTTTCTTCTTTGCTGCTTTTATTGTGCCTGTTTTATATCAGTGGGTCTCTTTCGGTGACCCTGTGTCAGCTGGTTTCTGTTCAAACCGCAATTGCATGGAGAGATTTTTATTGAGTCGCTAATTATTCTTAATTACAGATATTTTTGCAACACCATGTCAGAAATAGCAATGCGTGCCCTGATGAGCTCTGTATTCAAATTGCACTGTGTTGCAAATTAATTTTCATTGCATAGAATAGGGGAAATTGTGACTCTGGAAACTGAAGAATCAATTGGCGTCTAATTGTTGAAATTGTGTACACGTGGTCACTAAAAGTAACAATTTATTAGGTGATTGAGAATTCATAAACAAAGCAAATTATGGTCAAATAAACCTGTTTTGTTTTGTTTCAGGAAAACGTTTGAAACGCATTCAGAAACCTATTTAGCATGTTATAGATTCTCCACAGTCCTGAATTTGATCAATCGAAACATATTGCCACCTTGGCATGACTTACCTGCTTGGATTTTCACAACATTAACACAATATGAACAAACATCAGGTAATGCAGTGCCATTTCTGTCACTGTGGTTCAAGAGGGTGAGGTGACTCTCTTGCCTGAAAACCCACTAATTAAGAAAAAATGAACTGCTTGTTAATCCTGATATTGTAATTGTGGATGGAACAAAAATCAAAATTCTCAGTGGGTCACCAGCATCAAGTTTGGGAGCAACTGCATCATACTAACCGCACTGTTAAAGGATGTCTTTCGAAAGACTGATCGGTACTTCCACAGAAAAGAAGCGGTAGGACAGGTTGGACTGAACTGCTGGTTTAATTTTCTGAAAGAAACTTTGTCAGTGAGATTTTTGATGGCTGTGTTCAAAATCCAGCCAGTACACTGCCAGGGGCTTTTGAAGGCTGTTTCCTGAAGATCAGAAGCCAGGCTGAAGCTTTGCCTGGAGTGTGTTTTGACTCTACATGCGTGACCGTATATCATTGGGGCAGGGGGCTGACCCCCCGACGCTTTCATTGATGACCACAGCGGTGAATCCAGGAATACCGGAGGTGCTGTGTTTGCAGTGTTACCGTTCCTTAAAGCCTGAGTTTGCCAAGCTCCGACATCATGTTGTGAATGATTAATGGGGGGTTTTTGGCTCAAACTGAGGCGCACAAGCTATGTTTTGACGACTTGTGTTTGTTATAGTTGGCGGCTGTGCGCTCGAATTGAGAATGTTAGATCCTTGGAGTCCAAGAGGGGTCTTAGAAAGTAATATTGCACGGAAACCTCTGGAATTTGTACCACACTTATTTTCAAGTGCTGAAATAAGTAACGAAGCCTGTGAAGTGACAGTTAGGGGAGTCAGTGTCGCTTATATACAAAGCTGAAACAACAGTTGGACAGACCAACTGTGGTGGCGGTCAGTCTGTCATTGGCAAGGGAATTAAACCCCTCCCTGAAGGGACTGCAGAGCTGTTATCTCCTGCCCTCTTTCGCTCTGGATGGACCCACACAGAAGGTGACATGACAGATTGGAGGATGGCTCACTGGGTTTTTTTCCCGCATCAAGCACAGTGAGCACCATAATCCATTGGTCAGTAATTTTTTTTTTTTTGGTTCTTTTTTCTACCACTTTGGTTTTGAAAAGCTATAGTGATAGACAGAGATTGAGGAGCACACTGTGAGCTTTAATTGCAAAGTGTTTTCATCCACATCTGAAGATCCATTTATAATGAAAGGATGCAGTCGTTCCCCCCCCCCCCCCATTTTTGGCACATTAAAAAATATTGGACATTTTAGCATCAGGTCAAGTAATCATGTTTAACATCTGGTCGCATGTTCTTTGCATGCAATGACCGTGTGACGCATACACATCACCAGATGCTGGAGATCTTCTCTGGTGGTGGTCTGTGGAAGCAGCTCTCCGGTTGTCTCCAGTTCTTGTGTGTTTCCTGGACTTTCTGCCTTCAGTCTCCTCTTCAGCTTGTTAAAGTGGATTCTGCTCCGGTGATTGACTCAGCCAACAGAACCAAAATAACAATACGTCACTGTTCAGTGAGTTAAGATGCTCACTGCATGTTTCCTGAAGAGTGAGCTTGCGAAACATTACTGGCCAATAAGAGACAACTGTGTTGGAGCGTCAGGGTCTGATTGCAAAGCATCCCACCACCAACAGTCTCCAAAATTACAGGACAGTTGGGTCTTTTTTTTTTTGACTTAAAGGGGAATTCTTTTGGAAGTAGGCCTTGAAACATGCAATAATGCTCTATATGTTGCGAGAAGTGCTTAAAATCAAAAATTACACAAATGAATAATGTAACTCATGCGAAGGGATACAGTGAAGGTACAGTGATGCTGTACCTTGTTTGTGCCTTTTCTTCTGACAGTGGTGCTTATGAGGGCCGAAGGCAGGAAGCAGCTTGTTCTCTGTGACTGTGTGCAGTGAGTGATAGTAGGTGTGACATGTAGCGTCCCATAGACTGAGTAGGGCCTGAAATCTGTGCCATCTCTGAGTTCTCCTGCGCATCCTCATCCCAGCAGGAGTTGGAAAGGGTATCTTCTTTTTAACTGATTGATTTCATGTGTTTTTTTAGTTGTAAGTAGTGAGGCGTCTTTGCCGTAAAGTTATGGCTCGGTAGAAAATAGAGGTGAGGCATGATTACCAGGGATTTGATAAAGAACTACAACGTCAAGATGGAGGAACTAGACCAACAGGAAAGAAGTAGATAAAGACATGCAAAACAAGAGAGTCTGCGTGATAATGCACTGTGAGAATTGAATTGCTGCTCCAAAATAAAAGACAATCACTATTAAAGCATAAAACTAGTGTTTTTTGCAACTCGTCAGCTCATAACATTGGTCTGGAGGAAGTTCAGAGATTGCCTGAGGAATCAAGCATCCTGTTTGGACGCCACGTGTTTTCATCTGATCAGAAGCGCTGGGGACGAGGCCGGCTCTTAAAAGGCCTTAATGAGCTGGAGGCACCATGTTTGTTGTGAGTTTGTGATCAACTCTGAACAGCCTGTGGAAAACAGAATGCAACTAACATCCTGTTGGCAGCCAGGAATGTCGCGAGCCGCAGGGACGACCTGACCGGAAGAAGCGTGAACCGGCCGGCTCAATCGATAGATGATTGGAGGCCTTTGTAGTTGGGGTGACGCTGTGTTTTTGTGATCTTGAGCCTCATAACACCAGGAAGCACGCGTTTCCTCCTCAGTGCTCTCTGCTGGAATTTCCCACAGCCGTCTACAGACCAGAATATTTTCAACAATTAATGAGATTCCCTCCTCTTGCTCAGAGATGAAAAGTTCAGGCGGCTGTTCTGGGATCGCAGCGAAGACAGTTGCGTGTTGATTCACATCTCAGATGGAGCACTGCTGTTGGAATTATGGAAAATGTGCTTGTCGGCCCGTCCGTAATTCAAGCAACAGTTAGTTATTTAGTTGCACCCGGAGATGATATGCCCGATACAAACGACATTAGTCTCCATGAATAACAAGGCATTGTATGAAAAGTCTTTTGCATTAATGAACTGCTGACCCAGATGAACTGATTTATTAAAAGTGAGTCATCTGAAGAAAGTATGTCTTTTTTTTCTGTGGGAAAGCAAGAGAAGCTAGCCCTGCTCATGATGCTAGCATTAATCAAGCTTTGAAATTGTGGAATCTTGGTAGCCATGTTCGAAGGTATGTAGATGTGCCAGTTCATCAGCTCATTAAAACACCTCTGAGTGACTTCGAGTGAGTTCCAGGGGCCCCTGACGAGGGAAGAGCCCCCGGCCCCTGATTTGGACGAGGGCCATACATTCTGAGTGAACTCACATTGTCCGTGAACCCAGAAATGGAGCCAACAGACCGAATCAATCTTACTAGTGCTTGAATGGAGTCCCACGAATACAACTGTTTACCATTAAACATCAACGTGGTTCCTGTGTAGACTCTTTTCTGGTTGGCACGGTGGCCTTCCAGGAATGAATTTCGTTTTTGGTAATCATGATCATAGGAAATGTGAAAATTTGGACTTTTACGCATTGCAGCCAAGCTAGCACAGTTTAATTTGAATGCACAGTTTTTGAAAATACTGCCCTAAATGGCGGACAGATTTATAACCTCTGCTATCCTCTGAGAAACACAGATTTGTCTTCTCCTAATTCATAGGCTGATGTTGTTTAAGGAACCACAAACATGCCTCCATGTGCAGCTTTCTATGTGCATCATTAACAAAGAGTCTATCTGGTAGATATTCCTTCATCTGTGACTCTTATTTCCATCTGGAGGATGGACCTGGAGTCTCAGTTTCAGCCTGATTTTGTGGAAGAGTCTCATGGCGAAAGCCTAAGTGCAGCTTAATGTGCAATTCTATTTCAGAGCAATCTAGCTCAAATCTGACTCCTTGAACTGTTGCAGTGGTATTACAAAAAAGTGCCAAGGTGAAAGATCTCTTTTCTCATCACCGAGGATTTCAACTGCTTTCTATGGGCTTTTGGTCATGGTTTATGTAATTCAGATTTTAATACATGCTTTTGGCTGAGATTTGAAAGAGGTTTTCTGGTGCCAAATAGATGTCCAGACATGTGGATCGCATCTTGAGGAAGGATTTACGCCAAGCGTCGAGGAACATCGGCAGCGCTCCCGTGTTGAGCCAGGTGTAATTGAACACGAGCTGTCGTGAATGCACGCACCATTAAACCTGTGAGGATCTGCAAGTATGGAAGCCATGTGCTGCTGGTCGCCAAGGGAGCATTTATTTGTCTAAAAGGGGTAAAGATTCGAGCCCTGGCCCAGTGCCCGCATAGCTAAACAATGCGAGAGCTTTCACTGTTAGCCTGGCCGAAAGTCTGGTTTTATGGTGCAGAGTGTTTTAAACTGTTATATAATGTCTGATGCGTCTTCATCGTTAGTTTCTTGTGAGTTGTCAATGATGTTTGCATTTTGCCTCTTTTCGGTGGAAAGATGCCATAAAATAGCACTGTGTCATTTGCTGGAAAGTTTGCAATACTTTACTTCCCATTTTAATCAGACCATCAAATTCACTTCAGAGGAAACACATAAAAGTAAACCCGGTGACAGATTTTTTATATTTTATTTCTGCATTTTAACTCCATTGCCTGACCCCAGTTTAACAATATGATAAACATGCACTTAAAACTTGAGCTGCTGCTATTACACAAAGAGGCATACCTAACAGAAGTCATGGATCACAGATAATTTCCCATGTTGCCATATGCTTGGACAGTGATGGTAGCTTCAGTGCAGTTTATAGTGATAATGAGGGCGCTATCCCCTGTATTCCATTGATGGTCGAATACTGCTTTCCACAAGCTTCAAAGAGGCCATAATATCAGCTCAGGGAGAGATTCTCTTATTCTCCTCCTCAGCCTCTACTCTGCCATCTCTCTCATTGCCTTAGTGACCTCACTAATCATCTCCTCCTGGTTTGCCAGGCCGCGGCAGCGACTCTGAGTCCGATGCCCCCCACCGCAAGCTTCCGGACATGCGGAAGGACGACATGCTCGCCCGCCGCACTTCCTGCAGCGAGCCGCGCACCGTGATGCCCTTCAACCAGTACCTGCCCAATAAGAGCAATCAGAGCGCCTATGTTCCCGCCCCCTTACGCAAGAAGAGGGCGGAGCAACAGGACGAGACACGGAAAAGTTGGAGCACAGCCACCTCCCCCATTGGTGGAGACAGACCCTTCAGGTAAAGCCCTTCTCACTCGGATACACATTCTAGCACATACACACTTGTATGCATCCGTACATGCATAAATGCATTCATATCTCTGAGTGCAGTATAGCATTTTCAGCCCATAGCTGCAGGTCATCGATGCATCAATCAAGCAGGCTCACATTCGCGTTGGTGTTAGTTCATTAAATTAATTTCCTGTTTTTTGTAGCTATTGACAAATTCATGCATTTCACTGTTTGTCGTTTTGTTAATACACCACCTCAGCACACACACACACACACACACACATACATTCTTGCTTACTGTTTAATGAACAGGCTGTCCCTGCCTGATGTTGATTATTTTTTCATGCTCCATCAATATTTGTTTTATTTGCATTTTTCAATAGTCTCCTGGGTAATATTTTAAAACTATGATCACTTGCAGTCAGCCGTACAACAGAGCTGAACTTCCGATTGAATATCATTAATGTTAAAATGGGTCACGGTATTAAAATATCTTTCTTATAAATACTTGTAGCACTTATATCTGTCGTGCATAGGCAAATTCTAATTTGTTTTGAATTGTGCAGAGAGTCTCATTGCTTTATGGTGAGCACATTCACAGTTGCTTGCAGTCTTGTAATCTTTTAATGCATTATTTTTTAATCAACTTTAATGGAGGTTCTGCCTCCCAGCCGCATTAGTTTGCGTAATTCACTACTGTTCCCACCAATCTATAACAGCCTACTGCATGATACAAGTAGCCATTTTGCATTAGAGCACTTACAATACATCTTGTTTCAGTTCAGATCTTCAAATCAATTATGCTGGGAAAGTCGTGGGAATCTTTCCAGAATTCTTGGGATCCCTCTGTCTTTTGCAGAACGTTTTATTGGTTTCCTGCCTGCGGCAATTTATTTCCTGTGACTTCTCTCATCGAAGCACTAATCCTGCTCGGCCTCTCTCAGAGCTACCTGTTTAGCACGAAAAATGCTTTGAGAATTTATAATAGGAGTTAAGCGTGAGGGTACTTTTAAGTGCGAGATGGTTCAAAATGGCTGCCATGTCTTTTTGACAATGTTAGGAGGAGTGTTGCATTTCAGATGTTATAGCAGGATAAGGATTTCCTTCAGCCTCCTATCACTCACTTCTTCTTGTCTAATGTAATGAAAGGTTGTCTCTTTTGATTGGTTGCTGCTTAGAGGCCTTCCAGTGGGGAAGAGGATACATGTAGACTGAGTTGATGTCACAAGTGAATTACTGTTTGTACTTGACTTGCTCAAAAATTGGCGCCTGCCTGTTCATATCATAAACAGTGCTCTCCTAGACTTGTGAAGGCAGTGTTCATTAGCTGCCACAAAGGCTAAAACCGAATGCTTACCAGAGGTCAGGACACATCAGAAGCAGGTGGTAATCATTGGAAAGACGCGTTTTAGTGGGAAAAACGGTCCCCTCAAACTTCAAGAGTGGTTTTGACCGCCCTGTCTCTAAATTAGGCCGTTTTGATTGTTACGCTGCCCCTATAAAATACAGAGGAAAGAAGCCAGTCTCTCCCATGCTGCCCTTTCCGAATTAAACCGGAGACCTGGAAATCTTTTCACAGCCGATTTGTAAAATTAAGAATGTGAAGGAAGCCGAGGCATTTGGGGCAGCATTGATGGGGAGGGGAACTGATAGAGAACAGATGTGTGTTTTTAACTGTTGGTCGGCTCCCAGAAGCTCCTGTAACTCACCCAAACCAGAGATAAAAATAGAGAAAGGAGGCGGAAGAGCCGACAGTCCTCTCTCAGTGCACATTTGATTATGCTCTTTTGCCTCAAAGCTTTAGTAAATCCAGCGCACTGCGTGGGTTAACATCATTAGGCTGCCTAATGTGCAGTTCCGTTAGGCCTTGGGCTCGGAAACATTCACTAGTTATGGAAACTTCATAAGTGATTCACATTTATGATCGATTAAAAAATTCTGGGCTAGGTAATTATGAACCATGATTCTTTGCAACTTGGAACATGCATATATACCAGTTGATTTTGGGATTTTTTTTCTCATAGTTTGAGTGACGTGTTTATGCAGATCAATAGGAATATGCCATACAGTTTGCATTAAACTTGTATTGCTTATATACAGTATGTCATCATGAGTGGGATTGCCAGAATCATGTGTTTTCATTATACACGTCCCCAACTAAATATTTGATGACTTCAGTTAATAATGAAATGTTCGTGTGCGTGTATAGATTGTCAATATTTATTCTCTGCACAGCCACACCAAAGATAATGTATCAGTGCAAACACAGTTCTGACTCTGAACTTTTTCTAGGGTTCATCTTCCTGTAGTTATTAGAAAGAGTTCCTGTGAGTGGTCAATAGGAGCACGACTTGAAGCCAGAAATTCCGGCAAACATTTACTCTTGATTTATTGGTAATTTTTGGATTAATCATTACTTGGGGGCGGGGAGTTATTATTGCCAGGAAAGACAGTGCATGATCTTATTGTTGATTCACTGTGTGGGGGTCAAATTTTTGTTTCAGCCAGCTAGAGGTTATTAGAGATTAGGGAACAGTATTACAGCAGTGGAAGAATAATACTCACTACACAATTAACAGCACTTTTGTTGAATGGTATTTTCTTCTTGTGTAGCATTAATAACTCTCTGCATGGATTGTTTTTGGTGTAGAAATCCGGATTATTTCAGGAAGCTGGATCACTGAGTTAGCTGAGTAACTGCTAAACTACAGAAAGCTCTTTTTATTGTTTTCCGTATTTCAGATTTGCGGAGTTCTAGGTTTTGCTGCGCTCAGGTATCCACTTCACGCTGTATTCCTTTTTTGGCAAAACACCGCCCTGGTCAAGCTTCTGTGGTGAAGATGAAGTATCTGAGTATGGCCGTTTACTGGTGTTAGCTCCTTCTGAGGTTTTGGGCAAAACCTGAACTAAATTCTTAAGTAGGAAAAACTGAAAGTATGATGTGATATTGTAGATGGGTGCATGTATCAGGGGGAAAAGCTCTTGTTTCACCAGAGAGTGAGAAGACACTGCTCAGGCTAATATACTAAGAAAAATATTTTCTCTGAAAACATTTCTAAAGGAAGCATAGCTGGGCCATCCTCTTGTTTTTGTAAGCATTGAAGTCCTTTTTTAGTGTTCCAGCTCCTTGGAATATGAGCTTGTCTAAAACTCCTGGATATTGTCTGAGGAAAATGGGTGCATTTTCAGTGATTTATGTTTGATGCACGGTCATGTTGGTGCACAAATGTGTTCTTGCGAGAAAATATTTGTGTTTTTCATCATTCAGTTTTTATTTACCTATTTAAGTGTGCTGACATGAGCGTGGTTTTGAGAGTCTGCGTATTAGCAAGAACTGTTTGAAGCTTCTGCGCTGCAGGGTATCTAAACATGTTTATGAGAGTATAATGTGTGGGTTTGCATGCATGTTTGCAAATTGTTTGATCTTTGAGTTATTTAATAAAAGTTTTTTTTTTCTGTTTATGGAAGTGAGAGACATTCCATGTGTTTTGTGTTTATGACAGATTTTTTTTTCTCGTTTATGTTTCCTGTTTGCTTTTATCCAGTTGCGTGTGCAACAGCGTGAGTAGTAGCTAGGCGCGTACGCGTGTACGCGCGGGTGGCTCCTGAACGGAAACTTAGATCGAGAGTATTTTCCAAGATGGCGGCTGATAAACTACAGGCATTCATAGTGAGTGAATTAGCTTCATCTAATCCAAGCTTGCGTCGGTTTGCAGACAATTTCGAAGAAGAAATCACTGCACGAAAAATATTACAATAAACGGTTTAAACTTGAATCCTTACCATTCACGCATCTTGTCAGCGCGCTTGGGAGAAGGTAAATGGTGACAGTCTTCGATTTATCAACAGTTGTCAGCTGCAGTGGCACAAGATTTCCTACCTGCGCCGCCATCTTTGATCGAGTGTACTCGCTTGGCGAAACTGCTCGAAAGTGGTCACGCGTGTTCTCGCGAGTACCCGCGAACGAAATTCCGTTCAGAACCGAGCACTCGCGAGTACTCACGCTGTTGAACACGCGTCAGGTGTGAGTGGTCAGGGTCATGGTCACATTTTATAAATTGATTTTTTTTTTAGGGGTAGGGGGTCATGGGTATCCAGTGCGTTTGGATGTATTCAGTCATTGGAAGTTTGTCTGCTGTTGGGAGACACGAAGCTAATGGGAATTGAGGATGACTGTGACAGGCAGCATCAGTTTTTTTGGCGAGATTTTCTCATTCAGGAAGATCAGTTTGTCCACATTACCTCATGTCTGTAAACATAAAAAAAATCTCTCTGGTGTTTTGACTGAAAAATGGCTTTCTTCTCACGTTGATACACTAAATAACCAAAAGCATTAACATACATTAACATGAAGAGGTCGGTATGGCCTGGTGGTGAGGACATTCAGCTTCCATTTGTGGGTATTATAATTCAAATCCATTTTACAATTTGGATTTTGTAACACTTTGCAAACCCCTTTGGGTATATAGTGTAAATACATAAGTCAGTATGCAATGGATGGACAGTTATTTGAAATTAGTTATTTAGCTGACAGTTTTTATGCAAAATGATTAGAGGAATGTCAGACTAATAAGGGACCAATCCGCACTGGAGCATTGTGGGTTTAGGGCCTGATCGTATTCCCCGTCAGACGTGTCTGTCACCAGGATTTAGGCTCAGTTGTTCCCCGTGTCTGTGTTTTTATCTCATTGTTTTTGTGTTGCTTTAGCTCTTCATTTATGCTGATATATAACTGCAGGACAGGAAGGGCTTTATGTTTTTATTTTTCTCTTATGAATTCTAATATAGCACCGGAGTTCATTTGGTTATTCAATTTTATAATGGCGTCAGTCCTGTTTCAATCTCAGCTCACAATACCATCGGTTATGGCAGCTCATCTCAAGCAGCTGATCTGAAGCTGGTCCACATAAGCCAGTGGTCTATCTAATGTCCCTCCTTGTATCGAATTGGCAAATCTTTGACGGGACGCCTATTTGTGCCGCTGTAGCCTGCTGACCCTCGCTGCTTCCCCTACTGGCTGCTTCGCAAGTTCTGCTCTTTCACTGGCTCCTGCTGCAAAATTCATACTGTTATATTCGCATTGCAATATTTTCCTTCGTTATTGCAAGGAGGATGTGTTCCCAAGGTGAACCTTTGTTGCCCTTACAGGGCAGAAAGGGGCTTTTATGCTTTTCTTCAATTTGCAATCAAACTGAACCACCTGCTGCAGAGGATTTGTGGTTTTTCACCCCTTTGGTGGTGGAAATTTATCATAAAACGCACAAATAAAATCCCAAGGGCCACTCTTCCTCAAAGGACCACCATTTTGCCGAGGTTAATTCACCTGATGACATGTAGAATGACTTCACGTTTGTGTGTTCTTCCAGGTCACAGAGCCATTAAACTCTGTAAAAAAACTGACTGAAGAGGCTGTTGCTCTTTTCTCATTTCTATTTAAAACGTGTCCCCACACCCGAAAACTGCAGATTCTGACCAGGAAACATTTTATGTCAATGTGGCTGAGCTCAGGTCTGAAATGCATTGCTAAGATCTCCAGCTAATCATGGACAGTAACAAACTGCTTCGTATAACCCCTGGAGAGTTTGATTATTTCACCTATGGACTTATCCGAAAGTCCATTAAGCCAGTATCTGCAAGATGCAATTTATTTCTAGTTTGTTGAAACTAGTTTGTTTCAAATGCACTCGATGCTTGAAGTACTCTGCTAAGTAGACTACCCCTCGCCGAGTTCTCGCTCTGAAGTTTTTCGAGAGTTCATCCTCCTGTAATTAATAGAAAGAGTTCCTTTGAACATTCAATAGCAGCAGGACCCTTAGCCAAAAATTCTGGCAAATATTAACTCTTGATTTATTGGTAATGTTTGGATTAGTCATGACTGCAGGGTGATATAATTACTTAGGGGCGATTAGATGGCAGGTTGAAAGAATTTAACCATGACACTGGGGAACCTCCTACTCTTGTCAAAGAGTGTTATGGGATCTTTGATGACCACAGTGAGTCAGGACCTTGGTTTAATATCTCAGCCGAAAGACAGCGTCTCCTTCAATACCATGTCGCCGTCACTGCACTGTGTTGGGGATTATTCCCCCAGAGAGATCAGAAACTATTGGCCACCAACACCTCTTCCAGCAGCAACTTAATTTTTCCCAGGTGGTCTCCCATCCAGGTACTGGCCAAGCCCACGCCTGCTTAGCTTTAGCCACACAGCAGGAGCAATGTATTATTGCACAAGAGTTGCTAATTTCACTGCCTGAAGAATATGGGATTGTAAAAAAGCATAAAGCTTGCAGACTAAACGATTTGTTCTGTATGGGGGCTGCTGTGTATTTGCATGGAGTTTTTTTTTTTGGGGGGGGGGGGGGGGTGGGTCTAAGCTGAAGTGGCATGTATATAACTGGGTCGCTGCATGACTGTCCATGCTTCTGCCCTGCGCAGGGACTGTCATCCTACTCTCTGTATGATCTTGTTTTGACTTTGTGTCCTTTGTGTTTTTGCATGGTTTTAATGCAGTGTGTTTTGTGCTTTGCCCCCTCCCCTTCTGTTGCTGTGCATGGCCCCTGTCATCACTGTCACGCCCTTCATTCCTCTCGCCATATTTCCCACCATCTCATCTGTGTTGTGGCTGTGGTCTCTGCGTGCGGTCTGTATCGTACCGTGTCTTGTGCTGTTGTGCGCTGCAGTTTGAGTGAGTCCCCTCGTACCGCCATCAGAAAGGATAACTGGTTCCTGCAGTCTGCGGGGCTGGGCGAGGATGCAGAGGGTGAGAAAGGGCACTATCTGGCCCAAAGGAAGATGCAGTCCAGTCCCCTCCCGCACGCAGATCCCCCGTCAGCTCTCGCCCGGACGCCTCGGATGCAGGCCGACTCTGAGAAACGAGGGCGGAGCAGGACGACCTCTGAACCCAGGTGCTGCTCCATTAACGTATTTATCAGGTCTCGCTCTAAAAACGCAGCTTTGAATCACTGACCTTTCGGGCTCAGACAATGTCTTTGACGGAGAAAAAACATTTACAGGTGCTCAGCTTGCCAAACATCCGCCGGATTTGATGGAAGAGGTGCATTAGCTTTAAACAATGTGTCCAAAATCAGAGAAATACGTGATTTTTTAAAAATTGCCTCCCCATAATTTTAGCAGGTTTTGCCTGAGTAGTGTCAATTCCCAGATTAGTGAATTTACTCTCCTGATTGGTAAAGTCAGATAGAAGCTCACCCAATCATGCTGCCATCTAATGAACCTTCCAGACTGCAGGTATTTCAGAGGGTGGGGGGTGTTTTTCACGGACTTGCTGTGGTTATTTGGAATCTACAAAATGGACTGCAGGCTTTTTGGATTTGGCTCCTGCACCTTTTGTCTCCTCAAGAGTCCTGAGTGCTGCTTCTGCGTCGCCCTCAGTCTCCCACTTTGAAATTTTGGACTGAACTAATGCCAAGTGCAGCACTTCTGAATTCCTAACGCTTCTGAGATCCAAGCATTTCCGAATTGCTGTGATACAGCTGTGTGAGGCAGAACTTTATCAGGGGATAGTTCTAAACTTTATAGACTGTGTTAAGAAATGTGCATTGTGACAAGTATTTTTTTCTCAATCGTTGCAGTGGGTGCTTGTTCCTGGCTTTCGCATCTAGCCGGTTGGTGTTTTGCATGCTTTATGGTGCAATGTGTGACATTTGTATGGAGAAATGTCATATTATCACTTTGAAGGGATTTGGGTGTGGTTTGGGAGCATGCGGAGAATAGGTGTTCCAAAATGTTCTCAGTATTCAAAAGGGCCGGTCAGAGAGGGCGGAGCCTCTACAATGTATACTGAATGCCCTTGTGCTGTAAGTGTAAGAGTTCGATTTACCTGCTCTTGTTTTGGGTGTTTTTCAGAATAATCATCTTATTTCCTACACCTGCTCCACTCCCCTCACTGTTCATACCTCGGTTAGAGAGAGGTCATTTATCTCTCCCCAGGGAGTCCACATGGAATACATTTTAAAACTTGGCAGAAATACTGATACATGGCAAAGGCTTATGCGCTTGGGGTGTTATGATTGATAATTATAGTTCACAGCTGTTTTCCTGTATTGAATCCATCTTCATTCCCTGTGCAGAATCATGAATGGGCAAGGTCTTTGTGTGAACAATCGGCTTAGTGAGTGAAACAGAATGTTACTTGTTTACTTTCTCCCAGGAGGTGGTTATTGTACATGCTATGCTCTTAAATTTCTCTGTAACTGTAACCTGGCTAGTTATTTACTCCGACACACCTACAGGAAGTGAAGACATCCTCTTTCATTAGTGCCGAGTCAGGGCAACTGCTCAGTGTTTGTTGACAGTATTCTGCTGGATTAGAAGGTCAAACAGAAACAGGAAAATCAAAAAGTGTGGGTAGAAGAACACTGAGTTCGCACTATTTGTTGTTATAATATAAGCGGGTTGAATGCTATGAAGGACACCAGGTGAGGTTGTATTGGACTTGAATTTTAGATCAAGTTTAGCATGACCTGCCTGTACACTAATCTTGGCCCATGAATGAGAGTTTCATTTAGGCAAGCAAGAGCACAATTTTTTTGGAATTGTTTGTATGTTGGTGTGTGTGTGTGTGTGTGTGTGTGTGTGTGTGTGTATATCCCCCTATATTAAGCCATTGAATGCTGGGATGAATTCTAGCACTCTGGTGACCCTAACAAGGACTAAGTTGGTTAGAAAATGGATGGATGGCTGATCGAGCTACAGATCAGAAACAAATACTCAACCAACTAATGAAACTGCTGAGCTGTGTTTATATCATATTAGATTATCGAGGCTAAGTTGAGGTCCGTGCCCTCCTGTGTGCGCTGCACATGTGTGTGTGTGTGTGTGTGTGTGTGCGTCCGCATGCATGTAATGATATGCATGCAGGCTTGTGGGTTGAAGTGCGGATGACTGCAGCAGCAGTGCATATGAGCTGCCCACTGCAATGCTGTGAGTCACTGGGAACAGTCCCTGTGCCTGTCTGTGCAGAGCAGCAGCGGGGCATCAGATACTGACTCGTCTAACTGTCCTCTGTTTAAGAACGGTTCCCTGCAGCAGTGCGGCTTCCTTGCTACAACTGCATTTAGAGAGGTCAGGCCTCTACAAACTAAAGCTGTGAGGAATTCCCATGGCATAGGAAACGAATATTACTTCTAATTTGCTTTTTTGACATTAATTTTCCCAAAGCAGAAATTTCTTTCTGCATATGCATGTTTTTCAATGTAGAAAATAAAACTTATCCGTCTCCTGTTGAATGAATTGAAAGGCATTAAGATTATCCAAGGATCATTTGAAGCTTGTGCTTAACCTTTTGAGTATTCCTCAGAGTTTAAAGTGACCTGTTGCTGAGTTCAACAACTGTAAAAACCGCCCCTTCTTTTATGATGATAAATGACTTTTTCAGCAGTGAAGGACACTGGAGGACATTAACTATTTAGTTCACTTACTTGTTCATTCTTTGATTTATAAAATTGGTTCATTATCAGTGTAAACAAATTGTCTTTATAATCTGTTTCTTGCATTTATGAAATCTGATGTCGTAATCAATGTTAAGTACCATATGCCTGTGACTGCAAAAATCAGTCATGATGTGTTCTCTTGTAAAAAAAAAAAAAAACAATGAGTAAGACTGAAAAAATAGTTGTTCTGGACTCTGAAGGGGCAAGCAGTTATTCGCTCATTAATGCTGAGTTATAGGTTGTGTCACTGTGAAAAACATTGATTTAGTGTTGAAGACTCAGTGAAGGGGTCTTTTCTAATGCAGTCTCACAAGGGTGGGTTATTTTTGACCCTTTAGACACTAAGTGCATACATGATGTGTAGAGATCATGGGTTAAAAAGTCATCTTGTGCCAAATGACCCCTGAGCAGAACTTTTGGCCGACCTCAGTGTGCGCGTGCCTGAGGCGGCTGTTGTGTTCGTATTGCCTAGCAGCGAGACATCTGGCTCGCCGCTGAAGGGACAGTTGTGTGCTCCGTGCGGCTGTGGTGCCAGCCGGCGGGATTAAGGGAGCATTTCTCCAAGGTTCAGCCGCCAGCGCAGGCGCCATTTCCGTTCCTGACGCATAATGGAGCTTTTCAGACGGCCGTCTCATTCGCCAGATGCCTTTGTTGATTTATTTCACACTTAAGGGCAGGTCGGGGAGCCGACGGCTCGGTGTCTGTGGCTCTGTGGGAAAGTGGGACACGGAACTATGGGATGGTTTAGTGACGTAGTCATGTTTTCAATATTATTATTATTATTATTATCACAATTATTACTATTATTACTAGTACTACGATTACTACTATTTTTATTACCTCGTCCAAATAAGTTGGGCGAATGTTATGTACTATTCTCCTCTGTCTGTTCGTTTGTCTGTCCAGGAAATATCTCTCAAATTTCCCAGTCAATTTCAAAGATGTTTTGTAAAAGCATGGGCTATTGGCCAGGGAACAATCGATAAATTGCTGGAACGGATCTCAGCCACATTTGTTCAGTTTTTAATGTCAAATGCACTTGCGGAGTTATGTGCTCTGAGTTCTTTCTAGTTGTTGTTGTCATTGTTATTATTACTACTACTATTATTATTATTATTATTATTTCAATCAGGCAAGACTAGTTTATTATTGCAACACTTATTTGACCAAACATAAATTAGACTTTGGTGTAGAGCCCATCCAAGGCTGATTGGCAGTCATGGGAAGAATCCCATGAACAAGGAGCATCTTTAACGATTTTTTTTAAGAGTTAAAACTCCCCATTTTGTCAAATCTATAATCCTTCGGATGTCCAATGGAGACTTAATGCTGGTGGTGGTGGTGAAGGTAGTTGACGTTCGAGTTCATCAGCATCTGGGCTGGCGACATGACTTCTGGGAACGGCTGTTTAAGGCACAGAAGAGAGCTAACAGGTTAGTGATTGAATCCTGCTTAAGAGTCGGAGGTGTCGCTTGACATAGGAGGGAGTGGTGAAGGCGGGTGTGCTCCTGATTAAACTTATGTTGGGCTCCATCTTTATCTATTTATTTATTATTAATAGTAGTAGTATTAGCATTATTGTTACCATTATTAGCATTTATGTGGCACTCATCTTAATAGTCAGGGATTCACAGCTCTTAACACTGATGAGAAAACTCATAAACTCATGTCAACCTACGTCAGGGCGTAGCGTCCTCTTGAGTGATGCACAGCTGCTGTTTTGCATGATGATTAGAAGGTGGTTTGAGACCTGGGAACCCCCAGCTGTTTGTATGGAGTATGGTGGGGTTGTCACAAACCGTGGAGGCGTCAGTATGTTACGTTGCTCCATTTTTTTTTGGCGAGTGAGACCTGGTTTAAAAAAGAAACAATTGGGACCACTGGAATCAGAATTCATTTGTTCTTTTATTTTCTGTTCTTTTGTCATTTTCAGCCAATTTGGTTTTGATATATAGAGGATCTTACACGAGTAGGCCTGGCGTATGAAAGTTATGAAACGAGTTGAGTAAATTTTGCATTTGTTGCGAGCTTTAGTGAACCATAGCAAGCCATTTTGAATGTGCTTGATGGCATATTCAGTGAGGAATAGAATGTCATCTTGGGGAATCTTTTCCTGTCCAAAAATCACAGTACTGTCAAAATGAATACATGTTTTTTTTTTTTGATCTACACTTCTGTTTCGACCAATTCTCTGCCAAGAGCCTGCATTGTCATCTACAGCTATTCGATGTGCTGGGAGTTCGCATGTTGCATGACTAGTATTCAAGGCCTGGTTGAAGTATCAGTGGGTCTCAGGTGAAGATATAAGTGGACGAGAACTAGCGCAATGTGGAGTAAGAGAAAAAAAAGGACAGGACAGTTCAGAGAAGTTTCTTTCAAATGGTTCAAGTTTATAGATGGGGTTTACTAACGGCCTCAAGGACTAGAGAAATCCCAACCAAAATTGCCTCAAAGCGAGCGGCCTGGAGATTTAGCGACAGACCCAAAAGCTGCAGGAGAGGTGAGATGGAATGAGCCTTCGTCCCTGAGCCAAAACTCGGCATGTGTTTGCATTCTCAGTTCCAACGCTTGATGGATTGCCGCGATTCATCTGGACTCCTGCTTGGTGCTGGTTTTGTGGAGCTATGAGAATGCTAGCTAGACTTGACAGTTGGGCAGGTGGCTCTGCTTATGGTGTTCGCTCCTCATAGGTGAACCGTTTGAAAGATAATTCACTATAGTCTTGACAATTTATAGTCCTGAGGCTTGGACTTGTCTCCCACTACGACTTGAGAGGTCTTGGTCCTAGCTTGTAATGTTGGCTAATGGGATGAAAATGCAGACTGAGGGCTTGGTGACCTGGTGATGAATAGCGTGTTTAGTCTGCAGAACTCAGGGATTCCAGCAGGCCTCGTGAATTAGGTCCTGACTTCCACATTTTTCCCTGGATCGGTCCAGACCTCTCAAGAACAAGGCCTCACCCACAGCTAGCCTTGTTTCCCCTCTAACCCAGACAGCTGAGCAGGAGAACAGGAGATAGCATCAGCCAGGGAAAGCGCTAAACAAATGGCTTTTTATGGGAAGGCATGCACAGGAAATGCTATTGTTGTCCACAGCTTGGTGCATATCGCGCATATCTACTTTCCATATGCACTGGGAGAATAATACGAAACATACAAGTTCTTAGCTGTATGCATGTGATCCTCAAATGAAAAAAGATGTATCTTAACAAAGTATGCCAGGTATTTGAACACTTGAAAGCAGAGGAGGGGGAGTCTGATATATTTTTTGACTTGTTTTAAGCCTGAGGACATGTACATAGTTTGCTTTGTAGTTCTGCTTAGCTCTTATGCAACTCCACAGTCCATGCCATCTTTTAAGCTACTGCGCAAGCGCAAGTGTGAATTTGATCAGGTTGGCCGCGTTTCGGCTTGTTTGAACTGTGCCTAAACTGTCCGCACTCACTCCCCCCACCTCCCTTTGCCTGATGTAACCGGATCATTCTCTCAGCAGTAGTTTGGGCTTCTCAAGCTCGCTGGACCTTTACCGGGGGGTACGGACGGCCGGTGATTCCACGACCTCCGTCCTCGTGACGAGCCCAGTCAGTCGTTGCCCTGGGGTCTGCCCAGAGAGGAAATCGCCAGTGATGACGGACAGGAATGTGGCAGGCCAGGACACGGAATCGGCTTCTCGTGTTGAAGAATCGCAGATAGATGACGCGAAGATGACTCTGAAAGCTCTTGCTTCGCCCAAGCATGAGAGCCTGAGCCCCGCCCACGCACTGCCTACGCCCTCTGTCCAGCAGGGCAGGCCGGGGAAGGCCGAAGGACAGAGAGTCGGATCTGGACCACGTCGGTCCTCCTATGATGATCCAGCCCCTATGTGAGCCTCCCCAACACCTGTTTACTTCTATTTTATGTGCATTGTATTCTGAGAATTTATTCAAATTGGGCGTTTCACTTGAGCTTTTAAAGGAAGCTGAGCTATTGTGCCACTATTTTCAATGGAAAACACAGCTCATCAGGTCTCTTGCTGAGAAAAACGAGCCTCTGTCTGTCCACCAAGAGAAATGAAAGCCCAGCTCAGCTGTTGAAAGCCCATCTTAGCCAATGAAAGCCCAGCTTGGCCGATAAAAGGCCATCTTTGCCAATGAATGCTCAGCATATTCAGTGAAAGCTTAGCATAGCCAGTGAAAGGTTGCATAGTAAAGTATGCCAGATCAGTACTACTTCCACCCAGTGGGAACATTCTTGCTCATTTAGAGTTAACACAGCATTTTACCATGTCTGAAACTGATGGATCTGCAACTTGCTGGACAGCCAAATACGAGTCTATTTTTCACTCAAAGGCAACAGAGTTTATGATTTTCGCTGATGGGTTGGCCAGCATGTTGTTTTTTTTTTATCTGTTTAATGGCCTCATTGCCCTTTTCATCATCTGTCACCTGGATGGAATGGATTTTTGTGTTTTTTCATTTTCATTTCAATCTTTCTTGTTGTTTCTTTCGCTTTTGAATTGGTTTGATTGAAGAGGATGCATGGGTAAGCCTCAGCTGCTTGTTTTGCACTGTAAGTGGCCCTCTGTTCAGACTGTGGCATGCAACAGGAATTGGAAAGGGAAGCTCCTGGGGGCCATTTTCCTGCATGGGCGGAGCTGCAGAGGAAATCCTTGACTGTATAATTCTGGACCCCTTGTGTGTTTCCTGATTATGAGAAAAGCCTGTGAATTTGCCTTGGCGGAACTCCTCTGCATGGAAACCAAACAAAATTTCTAATGTAGTTTTATTTTGCTTTTGTTTTTTAATTCTTATTGTCTGATTTGCTGTATACTCACACTGTGCTTCTGTTACAGTATGAGAATCTTCTTCAATTGAGGAAATTGCATGTCGCGCATGACCTTTTAAAAGAGGACTTTCTCCTTCATTTGCAATGCGCCATTCAGCTCTGTCCTTGTTGCAGCCCTGTCTCTAAAAGTATTTTAATAGTTTATGCAATAGTTTTGCTGATGGCTCACAATGATAATGAACTTGTAAGTTAATTACACATTCAGGACTGGGCATACAGCCTCATGAAACAATTACACAATTATTGTTTTTCTCAGATCAGGTGAAATGCAATGACGGTAGTCCCTGTTTGAATGATAGCTCCTATCAGCCCACCACAATGTTTTTGCTGGAACTCAGTAGCACTCCTTGGTGCTTTAGGCAATCAGGGGAAAGAATATTTATCGCTGTCCCTTGTCGTATTTGTGCAAAAGCTCTTTTTTCATCATCCAAGACCAGTAAGCATTGGCCCTCTTGTGGTCTCTCGCGATGAAACTTAAAACCACAGTTTGGCTTATACACATGATGATCTCAGTATTGCTTTGAAGCTGTCCTTGTAACTGAAGTTGCAGTGTTAAGCTTGGCCACCGGTGCCCATGTTCTGGTTTATTTATAAAGGCTCTGTCTTTGAAGTTTGGACAAGCTAATAAGGGCGAACTGGATTTATTTGTTTAATTTAAAGATAAGGACATTTGTATGTGAAGGTAATGTACATGCAGACAATTGATATTAGAAAGGTTTTCGGGAGAACATTACTACATATTCTTCGAGTGCCATCTACTGCTCGGTACCTGACATTACACTTTGTGTTTAGAGTCACTGAACCGGTGGTTCCTATCCTCGGTTCTGTGGACCCTGGTGTGTGCTGGTCTTTCTTCCAGCCATATTTGCAATCCCAAAGTTCAAACAAACAGAAATATTTTCTTGATTATCTGTTTTCAGTGCTCTGTGGGATAATTTACCCCCTAAAGCCCAGATTCTGACATATCTTTGCATGTCCTTTGCCTTGGAATGTTTACAATGTGATATATTGTTGCACACAGGGGTATAAAGTCGGGGTTCTGAAAGTAAAAATCCTCCCCAGAACTTCATTCCAACCACCTGGATTTACTTCGGACAGGAGATAGAGCCAATATGAGTGATCAGCTCATTCTGTGGGACAGAGAAAAACTTGGCTGGACTTTTACCTTCTTTTTACTTTCTGACCCCTGGATTATACATTTATTCGACTTCTCATCGGCAGACTGGGACCTATAGCCAGTGAAACAAGCTATATAGTAGTTAGAACAAATTAATTGATGCTGCTAATGATGATTAATAAAACCTACATCATGTGTTAAAGGAAAGAATATAAAAAAATGTTCTGCAACTAAATTAGGACTCAGTGGATTAACTTTTGTAATTGTTTGCAAGAAAATAGGAATATTCAAAAATGTGAGCACTATGTATATATTTCTGGCAGTATGGCTTAAGAGGATAAATATTCCATCTGAACATGAAAAGCATCCAATTAAAAAAAGAACTTAAGGGGAATTGTTTGCAATGGTATTTGGAATGAAAATCAGGACACTGTTGTTTTTAAGCATTGCTTATTTCACTATTGGGATTTTGAAGCAGCATGCAAGCACTGTTCTGTAAATTTGTCCTTTTGTACTGGATGTGCTGGAAATGCCATTCTTTTCTTTTAAGTGGTTTTTCTTTTTTGTATTTTTTTTCGTAGATTTCGCCACAGATCTAGTGTTTCAGATGACCAAGAGTAAGTCCCTCGCACTGCGTGTGATTTTTCCTTTTTTTTTCTCCTGTCGCCGCGGTGATGGTCACTTGCATGCGCATGCTAATAGCATCCTCTTCCACGATTCCAGCTTTATAGAACTGCACTAGCACTTACATGCAATATACATCGAGGAAGATGCTTTAACATTTTTAGTCACCCAAATGCAGAATACCTGGTGGGATTCCATCGGAACCTCTTCATGGACCTTGTCCTTAGGTGCAGTAGTCAGTCTGATAGCCTTGTGACATTATTAAAGGCCCCCTGTAAAATGTGTTATTTATGCTGTGGAAGGATCATTTATCAATGTCAGGTGCACTACTTCGAGCATGCCTGCAGCTATTTCTGAAAGAGTGGCTCTTTTCTTCTTTTTAATGCAGTTTGGGCCATGCCTGGAAGCAATGTATTGATTATTATAGTCATGAAGTTATTTTTTGATCTTTCTGTTAAAAAAGAGCATTTACATTCATGCAGTTTGCTTTCACTTTGAGCTCATTAGTGTTTAATTGCCATGATAATAATATGTTAAGTGTTCAGGAAAGTTGCTAAGTGTTGCTTGAAAAATCCAGAATTCATAATTAATGAGCTGCTACTAACCGTTCTCTTTCCCTCAATTATATTTTCTCATTTATTGAAGTTATTTTATGTCGCTTTCAGTGTCCATCACAATATTTCCAGAGGATTAGCCTCTTACTGCCAGTATTTTAGAACTATTAGTAATTTAGAACAATCTGATGGGGATCCCACAGCCATTACTGAGATGAAGCTCTATGCACATTGATTAACTGGTAGTGAGGCAGGATCTTCCTGTCTGTTTTGGATTTTGAAGCCTGAGGTTGTCGTCTTAGTCTGGCCAGGCCTTTGAGCCATTTGCAAGGACTGGTCTTCATCTTTGGATCTCTAAACAGCCTGCCTTAACCACTGTCTTAAATCTCTGTTTATTTTTATGTATTCACTCTTGTACATCAGATGAGCATATTTTGTTTTTACAAATGCTGCTGTATTCAGGAACAGAAACAGCACAACTGGGCTGATGTTGACTACAATTACCAGCATGCTCCACTGTTTGTGACTCTCTAATTCTCTGACTTCTTTGACTTAATCTTTGCGACAGCTCCTTGTTACTGTCTCTGTTTCTCCTATTGGCACAACACAGTCGATATGTTACACATCCCTGCAAAGCAGTTTTTCACGTTTGAAATTAATGTCCGCATTGTTACACCCAAACAAAGATCAGTCTGGCCAGTAATGGCCTGGCTGTCCCCAGTGCATCCTTTGGTGTTTTGTTTTTTTCCAAAAGGAAATAACTGGGCCTTGTTATTATTTAAAAATACCGTCTGGGTCACTCAGTCTGCTATTGAAAACAAAGTACTGGTGCAACAATGTATGCAAGATGACCTCACATGGGCCTAAAATTAGTTCTCTCGACTGGCCCCAGCTGAGACATTGGCTATCTCCGTGCTATGGGGCCTTGTGTTTAATCTCTCCCTGAATTTAAAATGTGCCAGTTCCATTTTCCCTTCCACAGCCATACATGCTAAAGGCCCCTAAGAGTCATTAAAATGTATTTTGAGCGTTTGCTCTCCCCTCAAAGCATTGCTCTTCACTGGTGTGTTGTCAGGAGGGATTTTTAACACTGACAGAAACTTCCTTCCACCTGACACCTGAACCACCCTGTTGGGCAGGATTAAGAACTGCTGGCAGTGCAGTTTGCCTGGGTCATGTGCTGGTGCCACTTGTGCCAGGCCCATTTAGCTGAGTTAAAACTGCCATCTGACTTTAGCATTTTCTCATTCATTTTATTTCTACTTTTTAATGTAGTTCCTTAATTGCTTGTGGATATACAGTAAGAGTGATGTTTTAAACATCATAGATGGCATTTACATGTGCAGAATAGTAAAAAAAAAAAAAAAAGTAAGAAAGAAAAATAATACAGTTATTTTAATTTGGGGAAGAAAACGAATTGCTGCTCTTGCTGTGGAAACTGGCGATTAATTGTCACATGGCCCTTTAATTGAGTACTTTATGCATTTGTTCATCGTCTTAACTAGTTCACTCCGGTGCGACTTACAGCCTTATGAATTTCCACAGGAGAAAGACCCTTTTAGAACTGATCATTTTTTAAATTATAATGGCAAGGTATTAATTTTCTGTAGCTGTTCTCAATGTTCAGAATTACTTTCTCTGCTCACATAGTATCAATGTTAAGAGTTTAATTTAAATTTAAACAGCAGATTTTTTAATGTGTCTTAAACGTATATGCTTGTGCACCCTGGATCTCTATCTCTACCTAAATCTCTATTTTTGGAGAATCTAGAGTGATTAACACTCAAACCCTCAGCTCCCTGCTGAAAAGCATGTTTCCATACCAATTCTCACTGCAGCACTCACTTGGAAAATTGGCAGGCCGGTCAGACTGTGTGACCGAGGTCCCTCAGCTGTAATGTATGCCATTTTCTCACATTCTTTCCAGCAGGACTGACTGCCAATGGGGGGAATGAAAACTGAGCTCAGACACAACGGCGATTCGCCACTGAGGATTTCCTGGCATCTATGGGTGTTTTTCTTGGCGGCCATTTTCTCCTCCTGTGGCGGTAATTGCATCTGTTTTTTATGTCTTCCTCCTCTGCATCTAGAAGTGCGAGCTTGATTGACGTGCGATATGACGACGAGGCGATGCAGCACCCTCACAGCCAGGCTCGCCACGAACTCATGCACAACCAATACAACAAACTGCGCGAGGAGGAGGACCACTGGCAAGATGTGAGTTCCACATGGGGGCGCCATCGGGCACAATTTTCGTAACATATTCCAATCACATTAGGGCAGTACTACTGTATGTGCAGTCATGCAAAAAAAAAAGTGCATTCAATATTTTTAACTTCCTTAACTTGTCGACATATCAATATCTGCACTTCATTTAAACGGCACTTTTAGATAAAGTTGGTATAACTGCATGAAAAATAATAAAAAATTGACTTTGCTGCAATTTACTCAGCAATAAAATTGACAGAGATGCCATTTCTTTTTCTGCCGAATGTAAGTGCAGGTTTGTATTTCATAGCTGGTATTGCCCCTTTGACCACCGAAATGGTGTCTGTTAAAATGCCGCCTCTGGATACGCTAATCATGTTATTTGTACTGAGGCTGAATAACTCAATCTTTGACTCATCTATCCAGTGCATCTTGTACCTAAAGTCCTTGTCTTTGCTGAGGTGTTTACTTGCAAATTTTAGTCTTGCCCAGATTTGTTTTGAGACAGCAAAAATTCCTGCCTGGCAAGACTCCCCTAGTAGATAAGAGTTGTGCAGCTTATTTCCAAATGTAAGCTCGTCCACATTGACATTTCGAGTCACAGAAGCTACCTGTTGTTCCTGCAACCTAATTTTGCGAAATCTTGAAGACCTCTCTCAGCATCTCACAGTCCGCTTTCAGGCTGAACTCACTCGGACTGCCACTCATGACAAGTTTGGAGTCATTTGAAATCTTCCCCCTTTGTAGATGATCTTCTAGACACTGTAGCGATCGATTTCCGATTGTTTGCGGGTATTTTCAAATCCTTCGCCAGGCTCATAGGCATCTATAACCTTGTTTCTGAAGGTCTCAGTGAGCTCTTTTCATTTAGGCATTGTGAGCGAACCGAGCTAAACATTCAAGGTTATATAATACGGGTTCCCGCAAGATCCTCTAGCGACATTCTAATCATTTACATCTGATCTAGTGTGCCTGATTTTAATTTTAGTTGAAGTTGTGATAAAATGGGGTGCACTTACTTTTTACACTTGAAAATTAAAATTTATGTTTATTTTATTTATTAAATGGTCTACAAGACGTGATTGACTCATATTTTTGCAGTAGGCGTTAGACATTTGGACTCTTCACTTTTTATTTTACGTAGCTTAACGTTTGTATACAACTAAAAGTGGCGCGTGGTAAGAGGTAAATAGTCAGAAGTTAAAAGAAGAATAAGTTGCTTTGCCTAGAGTAGTGCCAATATTTTGGGTATCATAAATTAGCCATATTTGGCCAACTAAACAAAAATGAAAACTTTAAAAATCCTAAATTAAGAATAAAATCAAGCTGGTTTGTAACTTCTTTGTCAAAATGGCCAAAAAGAAGCAAAGCTTAATTGCAGCTCATTCTATACAGCCATGCCGGTGTGAACTCTCATAGCCGGGTTACTGTTCTTGAGTCAAAAATGAGTATACTCAGCAATTGTTCACACAAATTATGATTATTTTGTTGGATGTAAATTTTATTTTACTTTTTGGGAAACAAATTATGTTTATTTCTTTTTTCTTTGAGTGTGAGTATGTCCAAACTTTTCAGGCGTACTGTGTATTGTATCCCATTTTTTGTCAGTACTGCTCCAAAACAGATCAAATATCTATATGTTGACATATGTTGAAAAAATCTAAAATGTACTTGCAGTGTACTTGCTTTTTGACTTGACTGTTAATGTTTTTATCTGACAGTACATACAGTAGAGTCCAGACGTTTTAAGGCTTTCAGTATATATGTAAACACAGCGGTGATTATTAAGATCTCCAGATATGGATATAGATAATGCCTAAATACATTTGGTTGGCATTAAATGATCCCCATAGGGACTATATGTAGTTTGTTTGAAGTGATTTAACGTGGCATTATACTGTGCAATAGAAAGTACGGTTCCCTGGATGATGGCTGCTGAAATAAGGATAAGTTATTACTCCTGCGGCAGAAGTAAAACAGACATTACTCTGTTTACATTGTGAAATGACTGATGACCGAAAATGATGTAGATGTGGAAATCAAAGTAAACCCTTTTAGGTCAAATATAATTAATGTGATTACAGTGTTCTTAACTGCCAAAACTGCAGTGCTGTCTTCGCAGTCACTGCCGCTGATGAAATTGATTTCTTGAACACCGGCTGTGAATTTTGAAAAAATGAAAGCATTCCAAAAAAAAAAAAAAATCTTCTCATGAATGTCCTTGAGAAAAGTGGCAGGGATTCAGGCGGTGATGATACGAGGGAGAGATGAGAAATGGCGGGGACGGAGGTGCTGATATGGAGCTGGCTCCTGTGATTTAGATCTGTCGGCTCTTGTAGGACCTGGCACGGTGGAAGAGTCGGCGGCGAAGCATCTCTCAGGACCTGATAAAGAAGGAGGAAGAGAGGAAGATGATGGAGAGGCTTATGAGCGACGACGAGAGCAGCTCCCAAAGGAGGAAAAGCATCAAGACCTACAGGGAGATAGTGGAGGAGAAGTATGTGCCCTCAGCTGAAGAGGAAAGCCGTGACAGAGAGGCTGTTTCTCACCTGTCCCCTACTGAACACCTCAATGTCCTTATTTGACCCTTCTCTCCTAGCCCTACTCTCCTGTCTGACCCTACTACTGTCTGTGACTTTTCTCATAGCCTAACCCTACTCCCCTGTCTGACCCTGCTACTGTCTGTGACTTTTTGCACAGCCTAACCCTATATTCTCCTGTCTGACCCTGCTACTGTCTGTGACTTTTCTCATAGCCTAACCCTACTCCCCTGTCTGACCCTGCTACTGTCTGTGACTTTTCTCATAGCCTAACCCTACTCCCCTGTCTGACCCTGCTACTGTCTGTGACTTTCCTCATAGCCTAACCGTACTCTGCTGTCTGACCCTGCTACTGTCTGTGACTTTTCTCATAGCCTAACCCTACTCCCCTGTCTGACCCTGCTACTGTCTGTGACTTTTCTCATAGCCTAACCGTACTCTCCTGTCTGACCCTGCTACTGTCTGTGACTTTTCTCATAGCCTAACTCTACTCCCCTGTCTGACCCTGCTACTGTCTGTGACTTTTTTCACAGCCTGACCCTATATTCTCCTGTCTGACCCTGCTACTGTCTGTGACTATTTTCACAGCCTAACTGTACTCTGCTGTCTGACCCTACTACTGTCTGTGATCTTTTCTCACAGCCTAACCCTACTCCCCTGTCTGACCCTGCTACTGTCTGTGACTTCTGTCACTGCTTAAGCCTTCTCTCCTGCTGCTTCTCTCTGTGACTGCAGTCATCACATAACGCTCCTCACCCTGCCACTGTCTGTGACTCTCCAGTCTGACCCTGCAAACGTCCTGTGATCTTTTTCACTGTGTAACCTTACTGTCCTGTCTGACCCTGCTACTGTCTGTGACTTTTCCCCTCAGGAAAGTGGTCTGTAGTTAACTTAGGCAACTGACTCAAACACTTGGGTGGGACTTTAACAATCTGCTTGTGTCTCTACCTCCACAGGGAGCGCCGCGAGCGAGAGCTTCACGAGGCGTACAAGAAGGCCCGCACCCCAGAGGAGGCCGCCGCCGTCCTTCAGCGCTACGCACAGCGCTTCACCATCAGCGAGGCCGTCCTGGAGCGCCTCCACCTCCCCAGGCTATTGGACAGGAGCGTGTCCGCCGACCCCAGTGCCCCGCCCCTCCAGCGCACATCCTCCGCCTCGCCGACCAGAGACCCCAATCCTATGAAGTACCTGCGACAGCAGTCACTCCCCGCGCCCAAATTCACATCCACCGTGGAGGCCATGGTGGGTCTTCCCCAGTCCCCCGTGCAGAACCAGAACCAGAACCAGGACCGAGCTGACTCTCCAGAGCGCTCCCCGACCCGCTCCAAAACCGTACCGTTGCTCGCCCCCAAACCTTACGGCCAGCCCCGGGCCTTATTTTCAGCCTCTAAGCCAGTCCAGGTAAGACCCAGAATCACCCTCATATTTGTGGTCAGCAATAATTATTAGAGCTCCCACAGTCATAAAAAGGCACCATTGAGTCCAACACAACTTACATACGGTACTAATGACACCATATCCAGATAGCAACAAGGTTAATAATTTTCCCTACCTAAATGATGTACCCCTGAAAGAATCCTCTCCTGCTCTGTTTTGGCTCGGATGCGGTTTGTCTGCATGATGTGACAGAAGTGCACATTTAACGGATGCAGACCTGCACCTGAGGATGATCCCATTTTTACCTGGTCAGCCTTTGCAAAATGGTGTCTTGTTTTTATTTTTTTAATCTTAATTATTCATTTTAATCTTATGATGTTCACTGGCGAGTGAACATTCCTCTATTTTTCAATGGACTCCAAATTTAGGTTTTCAGTGGCATTTTGTTGATCATGTACAACCCATTTCAATATTTGATAGGAAAAAATGTTCATTTGTCTTCAGGTGCACTGCACGAGGATGAGTATAAGTCCTACTGTTTCAATGCGAAAATAGTGTCATTGATTGATATTGATGGACTTGAATTACATTTTCTTTACCAAATTTCACCTTTATACAGGCAGGTTCGCAAGCACGTGCACTGTCGTATATGCACGCATATTGACCACTTTTGCCTGGCTGCAGATCTGGCAACCCTACCTGCAGCCAGTCAGGACACACCAACAGAATAAAAGGGAATCAATTTGAATTTGTTGCTGATGCTCGTATGTCTCACAGTGAGTGAGGACTGTTTTAGAAGAACATGAACCAAACATCGAGCTCGTGTCATTTTAATGGGTAAAATGGGTAAAAATTTGTATTACTAAAAGGAAATATGCACAATTAACAAATATATAAATGGCACAAGGTAAAGAAGTACAATCTAGTCCAGTAGTTTGCACTCATGTTCTTCAGGTTCGACGCTCTAACAGGTCCTGAAGGAGCCAAAACTATTTCTATAATTGGCTCCTTCTAAGAAGTTCAGTTGACATTCTTAAACCCAGTACAGTCAGTATGTGCACTATTCCCCAAATTACAGCCTGCAGGGGTCGGGAACAGCTTTTTTTCACCTTCTGCGACCCCAGGAGTCAGGTGTGGGGACAGGTTGTATATCCATTTGCAATAATAGTTCAACTGTTCTAGACATATTTGTGTCTTTGCATTGACTTTGGATGTAATCTGTCGTGCGAAAAATTTGTTTCACGTCCGGTGTGAAAGCAGCTTAACCAGGAAAAATGTGAAATATTCTCCTCTGACATAATTTTCATTTTCCTTTAGTGCGCTGCTCTCTATGCTTTATAAGTTAGTGCGGCTTCAAGTGAAACAAATTGCTCTCGATGACATAAGCGCAATTTAGGATGCTTCAAAAGAGCTTCTCTCTCTGCATTGAAAAATTTCTGCACATTAGTATTCATGCTCTTGGCGACAGATCATTGTCTTTATAGTTCAGAATCAATCATATGCTTTATGAATGTGCGGGAACGTAGAATAGATGTGCCTATCCTTCATATGTAATATAGAAAGTAATCGTGTACAGCAATTTCCATTTTTTACTGCCTAGCATCAAGCTCCCACAGTTCATTGCAAATTCTTTGTTTAAGATGTCCGTACGATATTGGAAAAACGCTTGCACGCAATTGGATTAAAATGCAAAAGTGTTGGCCAATTTTGCTGAGGATGACAGATTGCTTCTTATAACTTATGAAAATTATTGAATTTATGTATTCATTCAAATACTGCCTCAATAACAGTAAGTACCGACGTGTTCTGTTTTACACAAATGAATGCGCTTTTTTTACCCCTTTAAGCGTGGATATCCTCTCTACCTGCTGTTTGGCCCCTAATAAGAGTAATGTTGTCTACAATAGCAGAGAAAGCCTGAATGTGCACTTACTAGCTAACTAACACACCGCTTTGGCAATGAGAGGAGCACCATCTGAATTAGCGCAGAATGCCTGAAAGGCGCACTTACAAGCTAGCTGAGGGTCGTCTTTTGTCAAGAGTGGCCGTCAGCTGCGTGTTTTCCTGATGCTAGCGGCATGCTTTAGCATGAGGATAAGGACAAACCTCCTCCTTCCAGTTTTCCTAACCCAGTTCCCATCGTGGGAAAGTCTTGCTGCGGTGCATCGGGAGCTGCTGAATGGGGGGTTCTGTTCCCCCGGCGACAGGCGGGCCCTCACACTGGTTGAGTGGACCCCTCAGAACACAAAAGCCCCACACAGGCCCTCCGGGGTGGCTGAAGGCGGTCATTCACCGCGTCTCGACTTGAGTTACTTCCCAGAGCTTGTTACCCCAGTCTTTAGAGCAGTCCATTCACGTTCTGAAACGCCCGGTCTGGGCGCCTGTGCGGAGGGTATCTGGAAACTGGCAATGAGAGTTACTTCCAGGCTTTCTCTGGGAATCCTCAAGTGCTGTATCAAGGGGTCATAAACTCATGGCCCTCGAAGGCCAAATACTGCTGGTTTTCCCCTCTCCCTTTTCCTGGGAGTTAGGAGTGAAGGTAATCTGGCCAGTCAGTCACACAAATTGTCTACTTCCTTTCCAGAATTAGAGAAAACCAGGTGTGGATTTGGATATGTGAGCTGGATCTGGTGATTCCTGGACCATATTAATACCAGGACCATATTAATAGTAATCTTGAATAAGCGATGTAGCTGCAGTTCACCTCAAAGCATGAATGAGGCAGGTTTGAATCTGGCCTGTGGCCCTTTCTGTTGAGAGTTTGCTTATTCTCCCTGTATTTGCATGGGTTTTCTCTGGGCGCTCCAGTTTCCTTCCACAGTCAAAAGACTTGCATGTTGGGTTGATTGGAGACTCTAAAATGCCCGCAGGTGAGCGTGTGAGTGAATGGTCTGTGAGCCCTGTGATAGATTGGAGTACTCTCCAGGGTGTGTCCCTTACTCATGGTCATATCAGACTAGGATTGGCTCCAAATCCCCCTTCCCCCTCCATTATCTGATCAGGGATAGGAGAATTAGAAAATTGGTGGGTGGAGCTTCTTATATTGAATGTCATTTTATTTTCATGCCGTCAGGAAACATGAGTGCACTGCACTGAATATGAATGAGGTAAACTGAATATGAATGTCGATATTTTGAATTTGTATCAGGCCATCTGAAATTTAATTTAAATTTTTTGCTCTTTTCAGATGCACAGTGTGAAGCTCGAAACTGAGTTTCATAGCAACTAAATATCTTGAAAATTCAAGATCAAATAAACATACTTTCAATTTCTGCGAAGTATTAAATCTCTCATTCCGTCGAGTTTTTCCAATTCAATTTCAGTTCAAATTCAAATTCAGATTACAAACTGATGTTTGGGGGACTGTGTGCCCCTCTCTAGATGGACAGCATGGCTCCTCTTAATGGAGAGGACGACGTATTCGTCCCTGCGGAGGACAGTGCTGACAGACAGAAGGATGGACACTCCATATTCGGGTTCCTCCCATCGCCCTCTGTAGCGTATACCAGCGAGAGCTCGCCCAAGGTCTCTGGCCCCCAGACTCCCATCTCTGGTGCTCCTGCGATGGGGCCGGTCCCCGCGGGCGATGACGTCTGTCAGAGCTCTTGCATGCGAAGTAATGCAGTGGCGTCTGTCTTTCCGGCCCTGCCCCCTGAGGACATGTCACAGGAAGAGGCTCCGCCCAACCGGCCCACATCTCCACTCACAGTGAGTTTAGTGAGGGCCTCGTACTCACCGAGAGGAAGGGTTAATTCAAACCTCTAATTTTTTCAGTCCCTCTCACCTTCTCTTGATAACGTTTCTTGTGTTTTGCTCTGTCTATTGAGAAGCCAAGAAGGACACCAAGATATTTTTCAGCATCTGTGTCTTTTTTAGCAATCCCTTTAGCTGGATTTACACTGCAGGTCTTGTTGCCCAGATCGGATATGGATCGCATTTTTAGGCCCATATCCGATTTGTTCAACTGTGTGTTTACATCTTGTTTTGAGCGTGGATGATATGTTTAGTTTCGATTCCATTTGTTTACACCACTCACTACCTGGCCATTGTCTTGGGCGATCCACATGCGCACAGTGGAGAAGGCTACCGAAAATAAAAGCAAATGTGCCTGCAGCGCAACAAAAGCATGCAGGTCTAACAGTCATAGAAATGATCAAAACATCGACCAAGCTCACAACATTTCACTGGGTAACCTACATCTGATTCTCCTATTAACGCCTTTTAAGCCGCTTTCACACTGGAAGCGACACAAATTAATTTGGTTACTGATTTTCTAATGAATATGATGAGAAATATTGAAATATAATCCTCAACACATTCAAAGTCAATGCAAAGACGCGAATATATGCGTTTTGCGTGTATTCGCGTTGTTGCATTGACTTTTAATGTAATCTGTCGTGCGAAAAATTTGTTTTGCGTCTGGTGTGAAACCAGCTTTACGCCTATCACCTGCATCATCGCAAATGCATAGGCAGACTCCGCCTTACTCTAGGCCTTTTTCTTTTTTACAAAATATCCGATCTGCATGTTGATATGCATTTACACAACTGGTACATTGGCACATATCCGATACACATCAGATACATAACCGAACAAAAGCACATTTGAATGAGGTTTGGATCCGTTCTGACGGTCCAATCGAGGGCGAAATCATTGCGTTTTTTTTTTGTCTGTTTATACAGCCATGTGACAGATCAGATATTGGCCGCATTTGAGCGAAAGATCTGATTCCTGTCACATTCGTGTCACATTTAACCCGCAGTGTAAATCTAGCCTTTGTGGCCAGCACAGTGCTGCATTGGTTAGCATTGTTGCCTTGTACTGAGGAGGTTCTGGGTTCAAGTTCCTGCTGGCCAAGGTCTCTCTGTGTGGAGTTTGCTTGTTCTCCCAGTGTTTGCATGGGTTTTCCTCGGGTACTTCGATTTCCCCCATCCGGAAAAACATCCACTATAAGAGCTCTCTTACCAGTACCCCTGACCAAAGAACTGGCCTCAGAACTGGAGATGGCCTCTGGGTGCTGCTCCGTGGCTGCCCACTGCTCCTAACTATAGGATGGGTCAAATGCAGAGGAAAAATCACCCCTTGAGGTTCAATAAAGTAAATCTTATCTTGTCCACATCCACTATTTCTATTACTGACATAGCCTCAAGCTGAGGCCTTACTGAGCTTGGTATGTATGTGTCTTCCTTGTATCTATTCTTCTTTTCATTGGTAGAGCTACTGATCAAGGAAAGAATGAAAATAAGAGATGTAGGGAGAGACCATATGTGATCGGAATGAACCCAAAGAGTCAAAAACGTATTCATATCCCTTTGGCACAATTGAGGGTTGATGCAGTTTTAATATAATTATATTTAACAGCATAATGTTACTGTCAATTGATATACAATAGACAACTATCATTGTTTTACCATCTCAGCAGTTGAGTAAGGTACTAGAATAATTCTGTCTCCTGTTTTGCCCTCACGAGGTGCAGAGAGAGGGTGCAGATTGTGGGAGGGAAGCTGCGGTTGGCGTGGTGGAGATGCCGGATGGAACAGTGGAAAGAGAGACCGCAGAACAGAACTCCCGCCCCAAAGGTCTGCCGTGCCTTCGTGTCTGGAATAACACGCTCTCTACTGCGCATGGCCTGACACCTAGTGGTTAAAATGAGTTTTTTTTTTTTAGTTGACTGACGCGAGTGGCAATTCCTCATCCTTCCAATTCAGGCTCCTTTATTATTTAAAACTTTTTTTTCTGGCTCTTTTCGCCATTTCCTTTTGATGTGTGTTTTCTGTCTCTTGCTAGTTTAAGCTACATATGATTATATGTCCATGTGTAGCTGCATATGAGATGCAATCTGCTGCTTGTACAAGTATTACCTTATATTTTTGGCAGATTTTGTGCAGTTTTTGTTCTGGCATCTTACCTCTCCCAGAATTACTTTTTGTGAGGGTGGAACGCTTGTCTGTCTCTTTGTATGAATCTTGGCTTTGGTCAGTGAAACACTTTGGATAGGAATCATAAACGAATCTGATACCTTTTTAACGATCTTCTGAATAATTGGCATCTGATTTTTGTTTTTCTGTCCTTTATTTGGTGAAGAAGACCACTCTGCTAAAGAGCAGGGCCCCACCCGTCGCATTTCTGCAGCAATGGAGCTGAACGCTGGTCCAGCTGGTCCCGCCCCAACGGAGCTCCCTCCTGCGGAAAACCGCCAGCTCACTGACACCTCTATCGCTTCACAGGTTAGCCTTCCCTTTAGACAAAAAATTAGTTTCCAGCTCACCCATCATCATGCTTATGTTCAACCCCTTAATAAGCACACGTGGCTCCACAGGTGCACAATACAGGTGTATTACGTGTGTTTGACAGGTGAACAACCTTCCCCAGGAGGAAGCTCAGAGCACCAGGGACAACCTGCTTCCAGCTCATGCATCCCCAACCAGAACCAGCCCACATCAGGGACCTCCTGGCACAGGTAAATATGAAACATTACTGCTCGCTAACCTTATACATGCACAAAGGTGACTGTTCTGTTCCTCTGGGGTCTGTAACACTAATATCGCTTTAGACTCCTTGCAGTATCATCTGTCAATCATTCAGTGGTCGTAAACCTTGGTCTAGGGGGACCACTTTGCTAACTGGCGTTCACTTTAAACTTTATAGGGGTCCCAGAATTATGACATACTTTTAATTTTAAGTAATAAAAACAGTTATTTACCCCTGTAAGTTGTATAATCTCTGAAATTGTTGCGTTTAACCCAAGGAATTGGAGGTTACTTGTTTGCACTGTACTCTATCTCAAACAATAAGTGAAATTAAAAAAAGCCACCTAACTTGTTTTGACTAATCAAATTAAAGACTGATGCAAATCTTTAGGAACCTCATATCATACCACTTTTCAATTGACATAGATTTTGTTCATTTAAAGGCTGCGAGGGAAGACTATATTGAAAATGAATTAAATGGTCTCTGAAATGATGGAGAGGCTTATTTACACTGCTCTAGCCGCGGCTTGAGGCTGGTGACACAATACATTGTTAATGTTTTTGTCACAGGGGTGGAGTTGGACAGCGCGAAGAGTAAGGTCAGTATCTGCTGAAGTTCATCGTCCTGTATCTGCTTCAGTAAAACTCAATGCTTAAGATTCTTGCATCTCAGCAGAAAAGATTCTCTTTTAGAGGAGTTGTTTTACTTAAGAGGTAGTTAATGTTTATCAGCCCCTTACTTCTTTAAGCAAGAACATCAATTTCACAATCACATTGGACCTATTAGAAAATAATCAGTGGTTAGCCTTGGGGTAGTCCTTGGAGTCCTTAGCTTGAAATTATGACAAAATTTTGAGTTTCAGACAATGAAAAAACCCCCGGGAAAGTGTAATATTTACTTTGTGCTTGTAATGACCCATTAATTGCTTCGTCTTAGTTTTGTTTTTTTCAAGTAACCACTTTGGGTGCAGAGTAATAATGAACATAATTCATTTTAGAATATAAATTATCTTCCCTCTTTGTTGATGTAATTAAACACAATCTTTCGCCTGCTTCTGTGAACACTTACTTAATTCAGCAGTGGCTAAATTTTAATATCTCAGAGAACAGAAATGAATCCGTTCAACTGAGCCCTGAAGTTGCATTGACAGCGTATGTAAATTTAGGGTGCTGTCCTGAGGAGGAAGTAGGACAGCTCAGAGCTGGTTTTCTCCCTGGTTTCCTCTGTTTTTGTGTAGTAAAGAGTTCTAGAAAAAGAAATCTCATCTCCATCACTGATGTGATGACATCATTGCTGCTAATCCCAAGTGTAGCTGTAGATCTCATCTTTCTATCGACTTTCTCTTCTCTTTTGCTTTATGCTTATGTGTGCGTGTGCTCTTGTGTGGATGTGTGTGTGTGTGGGTGTGTGTTGTTTGCACGCATGCGTACATGTGTGTTTGTGTGTTTCTATCTTTGTGCATTTATATGTGTGCGGGTATCGAAATGTGTGTTCGGGTGTGTCCTGATGTGTGTGTGTGTGTGTGTGTGTGTGTGTGTTTCTTTTTTTTTTTTGTGTGCGCATATGTGTGTTTCTGCGTGTGCTGGCTTGTACGGGCCCGGCCCCAGCCTCAGATACCAGCCCCCATGTTGAATTTGCCTAAGCGCTCCGACTACTTTTCTTGGGACCCCAACGAGGAGCGCAGGCGTCAGGAGAGGTGGCAGCAGGAGCAGGATCGCATGCTACAGGTAGATTACGCAGCGCTAGGCCTGTCCCCTGCCCCCTGCCCCCTGCCCACCCCCCGGCTTTCCCATCAATCCCTGCCCCTCTCTCCCTCGGAAAGGTCTTTTATGGGCTGCCCTGCTCAATCTGCCTGTTAGCCCCTCACTAGGCTTGTTACACTCCCCGTCCCTCGCACCCCCCACCCAGCCACCGCTTAGCAGTATGCAGCTAAGGCTGTTTGTCTGATTGAGCTTGGTTGGCGTGCACATCATGCAGAACTATGCACCGGTCAGCCCTGCGCTGCCTCCGTGGCTGTCCCTGTCGCTGGCAATGCATGGTGCCTCTTCCCTCTCCACACTGCGGAGTGGCTCAGCTCTGCACGCCATTTTGCCCATGGCTTTTATGTTTTATGTTGGCCTTGTTACTGTTACTGGAATGTTGTGCTCATGAGGATGCGGTGGTGCACTCTTTAGACCGAATGGCTTTCAGCAGTGAATTTACCCGGCACTGGGAGGGGTCGGCTTTGGGGGGGTTGTGTCTGCTGATTGCTAAAGCTTGATTTTAGCTTCACTGGGACAGGTGGGTGACTTTTAAGCGGGCAGGAAAGAAGTGAAAGGGCGAAGACTAGGCCTGCAGAAAGGGTTTTTATAGAGGTGCATATGCTTTGGGTTTCGGAGAGCTGACTACCCCTGCTGAAGAGACGATCTCAACCGCAAGCACTGTCTGCCTTGACAGACAGCAGGCTTATGCCATCAAGTATCTGCTTGCAACTTCCGACGGTCAGGAGGTCTGGCCTCGGGATTCGGTTGCTGGAGGGTGGCTCCTGGTGGCGAGGTCGGTGGCTGTTGGGCTTAACCGCGTCTGTCCTTGCGTCCATCCGTCCGTCCGTCCGTCCGTCCGTTCGGCTTTCTGTGCTACCGGCGTGTGACACACGTCCTGTCTGTGCGACCGACAGGAGAAGTACCGGCGCGAGCAGGAGAAGCTGAAGCAGGAGTGGGAGCGGGCCCAAAGGGAAGTTGAAGAGGAGGAGAGGAGGTACCACGAGGAGGTGGGAGTCAAGCAGGAGGAGGAGCTGCCTCACAAATGGAAATATTGAGCTATGATGTGAATAAAGAACCACATTTGTGTTTGGTGCACTGTCCGCGCTATCCCATGTGTGAAAATCACAGTTTCGCATATGAATTTAACATTTTCATGTTTGAATGTCTGAATTAAAATATTCGTGTGAAAATAGAATGTCACATCTCAGTTGGACATGTGATTGACTTTTTTAACGTGTGATTTCGGATTTTTGCACACAAAAACAAATCTTGTGACGTGAAATTTTATGAGATTGAAAGTGTAAATGAGGCTGACTTTTCCAAAAACTACAAGTTTCATGTGTGAAAACGAAACATGTGACTGTAAATGGCATGGGCTATCTTTCTCTGCTTTCGCAATTGGAAATCTGCATGTGCACTGCTCATATGTTTGGTATTCACATGTGCTTTTTGGAAACATGATTCTTGAATAGTATTAATATGGCACTGTGAAAATTGTATAAAAATGTGCAGTCCCACTGATAAAATGTAAAAATTGCCAAAAATAATTTTCATTTCAGAAAAATTGGGAAAATGATATGAAGCTATACTAAAAAGTATATTTTGCTGTTGCAACAGCTGGATGGAAATCAGGAGAAAATGCTTGATTCTAGAGAATATTCAATATGACTTCTTAACCCAACTGTATGAACCTTTGACTCAATGACCCAGTTGAAAAATGAACTGCAGCCTTAACCTGAAATACGTTGATACTGAATGGAAAATGCGTATAGAAACAGAAAGCAATGATTTCTATAATTTTCTTTGACTTGTATTTCTTTGCAGACAGTATGAAGACAAAATTTTTAATGTTTCCTGTGGTTTACTTCATTTTATTTGTAAATACACACGCATTACTTCCTTTAGAGCCTGCAACACACTCCAAAAAAAGTTGGGATCTAGGCAATATAGGACTAGAAATTATATAAAATGCTTCAGTGTCCTTGGCAAGGGTAATTTGCACTTCTCCAATGGTTCTGTTAATGCTGAGAAGTATGCCGAAATTGTGAAGCAACTTATGCTGCCTTGAAAACCGCAAGTAATGACATTTTTAGTGAAAAGATCTGGGCAATATAAACCCCCACACAAGGAAAATATGCGCGTGTAATAAAATAATGCTTCATCTTGCCTTCTCATTTGACCTCACCACCATTTTGTAAACATATTTATAGGGCTTGTAAAAAAAATGGAAAGGAAATGATATGTGTTTATTTGTGAAAAGGAGCAGAAGATCCTCGAAGAGACGGTGACCCCCCTGACCCCCCGCTCGCCTGCCCCGCTTTCCCCCGGCTATGGGGAAACGCCCCCTCTGGCAGGACCCCAGGATGCCATCGTGCGCTCACTTGCAGACTGGGAACGCAAACAGGAGCTGCTGGAGAGGCAGGCGGTAAGGCGGTGGGAAGAGGATGGGGTGAGAAGGTGCTGGATTTGGGTGGCAGAAATAGCGCTGTGAAGGAGTGTTTGCCCCCTTCTCGGTTTCATCTATTTTTGCTTACTTGTCAGATGTAAGTGTTTCAGACTATTTAACTAACTTTTGAAATTAGACAAAGTCTACATTAGAAAACAACAAAATTCAGTTTTTAAATGATGAATTAATTTATTGAAGGTAACAAGTTATTCAAAATCCAGGTTGCCCGTGTGAAAAAAATAAATAATTGCCCCTCTAAACTGGTCGAGCCATTCTTGGCAGCAACAAAAGGAATCAAGCATTTGCGATAAGTTGCAATAAGTCTTTTACATTGCATTGGAGGAATTTGGGCTTGTTTGTTTTTTGGCGAATTGTTTTAATCCAGCCTTGGGGTGTTTGCGAGCATGTTTCTTTTGAACCGCACAGAGGTGGACTTGCTCACGTACTTCAGATCATTGTCCTGCTGCATAACCTTCGTGGGCTTGAGCTTTAGGTCACAAATCAATGGCCAGAAATTCTCCTTCACAACTTCCTGACAGAGAGCAAAATTGATGGTTTCATCATTTATGCCAAGTTACCGAGGTCCTGAAGCAGTAAAGCAGCCACAATCCATCATACTTCCACCTCCGTGTTTGACTGACAGTACGTTGCTCTTATTGTGGAATGCTGTGTTAGCTTTTAGCCGGATGTTACAGGACCCATGTCCTGCATGAAGTTATTCTTTCGACTCATCTGTTCACAGAATATTATCAAAGAGGTCTAGGGGGTTATCAAGATGTTTTTTGGCAAATTTGAGGTGAACTGGGATGAGGCTAGCAGGCTGGGCACAATTCTCACTAGTTTGTTTCATTATCCCGTGATCGATTTAGTTACCATTAGACTACATCTGAGAAGTACTTTTTGAATTTTTTCTTCAAAGCTCTGGGTTAGTACTCTAGAATTCTATTGCTTAAGAAGGACCAGTCGTGATTATCACATTGGCATTAAGGTGTTCAGTTAAAAATGCTCTAATTGCATTTCTATGATCTTGCACCTCAAGGAGTCATTTATAACACTGGCGTCTTTTGTCTTTAAAAATCCTGTAGTTTCCTACTGAAAACATGAAATTCAACAAATTGTTTTCATATGCCTGAATAAACAAACATGATAACTTACTCAGCTCTAATGAAGACTGTCAGATGATAGCAAGTTCATTTTCTTGCTAAAATGAGCTTAATGTTCTCCGAATGAAATTTCATAGCTTTGTATCATTTGGGTTGCTATCAAGCCTACAGCATCCTGAGCTTTTCTTGACGCAATTATCTGATTAGCTTCCAGACTTAAACATTCCTATTACTGTCAAGAATCATTGGGTTTTTCTATTCAGTGTCAAGGTCTACAAAAATCTGCCTGTGCTCACGCAAAATACGTTTTATAGAGTGCACCATCTTAGTCTCAGAAAAGAATACTGCCAGATTTCTGTTTCATAGTGGTAGAATCAAGCCTTATTCCTTTGAAATTTGCTGGGAAGTCAATGAAAATGTAATTCTAATTTGAGTAGATGTCCTGAAGGATAAAAATAGTCCAATTTAAATAGTAAGATTGAATTTTGTCTCCCCTTGTTTTGTACAATAGTTTCAAAAGATATTGCATACAGATTGATAAACCTAATATTATGACAGGCATAAAGCAATTATATTTGAGTGAATTTGGGGGGTATTTTTCAAAACTTGAACCAGTAAGCAGAGCAGTCATGTACCATTCCTCTGTGAGACACAGTGAAGGCTTCTGAGTTGCACCTGTAATTTTCTGCCTCGTTGTGTTCCCTTCATGCGCAGCGGAGGATGGACGGAGATGGAGAGGGGAAACGAGGACTCGCTGACCGGAATGAAACAGTCAGAGTGTCGTCACCCTCAGCGAGGAGAGACTGCAAGGTCACGGAGAGGTTAGTCATCAATGTCAGCTGGAGGTTAATTATCATTATGCGTCTGCCCACATAGTGGGCGGGACCCAGTGTTCCGCAGTTGTCTGTAACGCCATCCGTCTCAAATAACTTGTCGACACTACATCTGCTGAGGGACTGGAGGGATTTTAACTAAATCAGTTGTGGTGACTCCCCGCAGTTGGTAGCTGACCTGATTAGGTTTTTGAGGCTTTCAGGTCAAAGGTCAAAGTCACCTGTGGTCAGTTGTATGTAGGGGCCAAAGTTCAGCTTTTAGGGCGTAACAAGCAATGGCAAGCAGAGGCAAAGTTGTGAACGCAGTGTTGAGTTATATCTCCTTCAGCCTGTTGTGTGAGTGGGTAACTCCAACCACGCTCAAGCCTACCAGCCAAACCATCTTCCTATTACTGCCATCTTTTTGCTTATTTCGTCAGTTGAGATTTTTGGATTCAACTTGAATGAAGGCACATGAAATGGTTCCTTTCATCTGTAGTAATTATGATGATTGATGGTAAATTTGGGTGCATGTTCAAGGCAAGCAGTGCATCTTCTAAAGTTGACTCGGTTCTGGTTTGCATTGACTTCTGGCTTGTGCTCCACAGCTCGCAGTTCCCTGGCTCCAGACAGACAGAAACAATCGCACTGACTCAGCAGAACGGCCAAAGATCACCCACCGCGCCACAGCTGCACTTCCTCCCCGGTGAGACTGATGTGCAAGTGGGGCGGGGGGCTGGGGATGGAGTGGCGGGTGAATGAGCCAATCGCTTTTGAATTCTTCCCATCTTTTAAAGCATTGATATTGACTCACGCTGTCTGGAGGATAATGATGCCCAGATGAGATCATCATCAGTATTATATTTGTAATGGTGGAGGATTGTTAATGTGTCAGCATAAGGAATGGCTTTGACTGTTTGAAACTTGACACTGATGTACAGTACTCGTGTTGTAGTGATTTATCTCTCTACTTTTGTGCTTCTGGTTCAGCCTCCTCATGGAACAACAGGCCGACCAATCAGCAAGGAGGAGAGGAGGTATGGAGGAAGACTGCTTCACTGGATCGCAACTGCAATCCCCCACAGACCCCGTCTGGAGGAATGAAGAGGTCTGCTTTCGTGTTTGTGTCTGTCTGTGAATTTGTGTGTCTTTCTAGATATGTTTCTATACATGCATTCAGATGTATATTCAAGCCAAGATAAACACAAGTAATATACACCGATGAGCCAAAACATTATAACCACCCACAGATGAAGTACATAATGTTGATTATTTTTTTTAATGATGGTAAATGCCAAGGTCTGGAGACAGACCTTATGCAGTAAGCGAACGCAATGTTTTGTATGTGGGGCGAGTGACATCTGAGCGTTTTTTGATATGGACCAAATCATTATGGCCAGATGAGTGGGTCAGATCATCAGAAAGCAACAGGGCTTCTGGGATGTTCCCAGTGAACAGTGCTGATTACTTACTGACTGTGGTCTGAAGAGGGACAAACAGTGAACCAATGACAGGCATTGGGTGCCCGAGGCTCACTGATGCACTTGAGCAACGAAGGCTATGTGTGGTTCAAATTGACCGGAGGGCCACTGAGGCACAGGTTGCAGAAATATTTAATGATACTCACATGAATAAAGCGTTGCAACACAGCGCATCCCTCGCTGCAGCTAATAGCGCTTTGTGGCTGCAGAGCAGTCGGAGTGCCCATTCTAACCCCAGTCCTCTGGCTATAGTGCCCACAATGGGCACAGAGCATTGCAATTGGACCTTCGAATAGCTGAGTCCCATTATATTTTACATCACACGTCATTGGCTGGATACATGTGAACAATTTGGGGATGGGACCGGAATGCACTCTGGGAAAAAGATAAGCTGGTGGAGGGAGTGTGTTGCTCTGGGAAATGTTCTGCTGAGAAACCCTGGGACTCGGAATTCAAGTGGACATCAGTTTGACGGAGCTGTTTTGGCAGCATGAGGAGGTTTCATGCAATATTCGGTGGTTGGTGGTAATGTTGTGGCTGATCGCTGTATCTGTATGTTTCCCATGTGTGATGATAAAAATAAATCAGCATGACATGTATTCACATTGCATTTTGCTTCGCTTCGGTGAAAAACAGCAGTCCTCTGCTCTGTTGCCTTTGCTTGCATGCAAATACATTACTTGTGTGGGGAAAAAAATATATATCGTTCACCCAGACTTGCCCAAATTCAAACATTATTTGTTGTCATTATGAAACGCTCGCTCTGGGGTGCGTATCCCGAAATCACAGATGGTAACTTGCATAGTTGGAACCATTGATTGCGCGTCAACAAGCTATGTATGTTGCTGACTCTGTTAGCAACTATGCTTTTGGGAAACGCACCCGTGATTGTTGCCTGGCATTGGTCACGAAGTTTGCGCTGCTTTGTTATTCCCAGGTCTGGTTCCTATGAGAACGTAGGGCCAAACCCATCCTCATCATCCTCATCTTCATCTGAAGTCCAGCCCCCATCTCCCAACAGGTACAGCACTAGGTAAAATATACAGCCCCCCCCCCCCCATAAAGGGTCTGTACCCACCTCATTCTCTCCATGTGGAGGATGGGGTGATGCGGCAGTGGTTCGCACACAAGGCCACACCCATTATCAAACCCAGCTTCCATTCAGCTTCTTGCTTTATTGTTGAGCCCGTTCATTCTACGGTAGCTATATAAAACCTGAAGCACACCGTGGAGATTTAGACACAGCGTTCTCCACTTCATGTCAGTCTCTTTGTATGGAGCGAAAGCAGTAAGTATTATAAAAAAGGTTAGACTCTTCCGTGCACCTGGCATCAAAATAGGTCTCATATCCAAACTGGGTCTATTTTTCCCCTCCGATCACATTTACGCCCGACATCAATTATCTTCTACATTGTCCACACCGACTGGCCATTAGGTTCTTATTTCACTTCCAGGCAAACTCATGTGACTTCCTGCTATTTCTGTTCTGTTTGAGTCCCTTGAAAGATAGTGTATCTCTGCAGCCTGGCATTTCTGTTTAATTTTTGCTGTAAAAAGGTGCCTATGAAAGATATCGGTGGTGCTTCGGAAAGCAGTGCGTGTCTATATTTCCAATGACCACCTACAGCAGGGCTCTGGGCGGTTGGATCCCTGCCCATCCTCAATGAGGGACGCAACTGCTGTACGTCCGAATGAGACATATTTTATTGCCAGTTGTATGGGGAACGTCTTTTATCTCATTTGACTATAATCCTCAAGTTCTAACAAGCCTTGGTGGGATTATCGCCATATGGGCTTCATATCTGATAAATACTACCTCAAGGGCAAAGTATTTTTCATGTTCCTGTTTATCTCCCTGGAGCCCATTATCCTCGTTTGACATCTAGCAAACATTCGACCGGTGCGGAGTTGCATGTACTATGTTGCTGCAAAATTCAGTGTAATACAACCTCTATGGCTGATGTGTGCGCATGTGCATGTGTGCCCTTAAATTTACGGGAGTGCCTCTCGAAACCTTTTGCAGGTCGGTCAGTGGGAAGAAGCTGTGTTCCAGTTGTGGTCATCCGTTGGGCAAAGGGGCGGCCATGATTATCGAAACACTCAGCCTCTACTTCCACATCCAGTGTTTCAAGGTCTGTTAGTAACGCAATAACGCTACTGACGAAATAATGCCGTTATGATCTGTAGCTACTGTTGATCACGTTGGGGAATTAATGGTAGTTTTATTTTTATTATTGTGTAAAAGTTCAGACAACCAGATAAATTTTCTTGTCATACATTTTCCACTGTGTGGTCTCAAGTTGTTTGGAATGGCAAACAGTGTTATAAACTGACTGAATTGAACAGTTAAATTTGCTCATGGTCTCCTTGTTATTTTAACTGCAAGTGGAGACCTGTGTGCATTTAACTGTGGTTTACATACACGGAACCACTGTTATAAACTAATTGCAAAATTACAGATAAAATAACTGGAAAAAAGGTGCCAGTCAAAATAACTGGCAAAATTATTATTTTTTGCCAGCTATTTTAACTGCGGAAAAAAGGTGCCAGTTTAGAACAGTGAATGAGGCTGTTTTGCATTTTTATAACTTAGTTCCTGAGTTGTTGGTAACTTTTGAACTCATGACATTGTTGAGTTAATAGAAGAAATACTGACAAGTGCTTATGAGAGCAAACCTTGCTCCTGGTTTGGGGGCTATGGATGCCTCACTAATGATAACAAAACATGAAGCTCTGAAGGTGGTGTTTTTGATAACTACTGATTTCTGAATTCCTGATGTTGATGAGGCTGAGTCTTCCAATAAAGATGATGATGATGTTGTTGTTGACTCTCTCTCTCTCTCTCTCTCTCTCTCTGTTTGTCTGTCTGTATTTTTAGTGTGGTATTTGTAAGGGTCAGTTAGGTGACACCAGCACGGGCACAGATGTGAGAATTCGCAGCGGACTCCTCAACTGTCACCAGTGCTATATTAGATCTCGCTGTAAGTCGTGACCATGCCTGCTCACTCATTCTGTTTAGCATTTTTACTTCTCCCTAAAAGCAGAAACTAACACTTCTGTATTATTTCACTGATAGCTGCTGGCCAGCCCACCACATTGTGAAGAAACGGGCTGTTTGGAAAGTGCAAGGATTCGGGGGACGTTCTGCTCCTATACTGCTGTTTGTTTGGACAATTGCGAGGTGGATGAGAAAAGTCTTGAAGCGAGGAGCAATTTTTTCCGACTGAAAACAAGATTTTGCTAAATTTCTGTGAAATAATTCTGGCAACCAAATAGTTTGGTTCGCTGCAAGCAGAGGAAGTCATGAAAGGGTTGATTTTTTTTTTTTTTTTTTTTGCACAACCCAATTAACTTTGTTTCCGGCTTGTCTGCCAATGAATGACGTCATTCCTGTTCTGCTGATGTAATGCATCGTTCCTAAAGCAAACATTTTATCGTTCCTTATGCCTACGCCTGTGAACCCGCGCAAATGCAGCTAATCGGAAATATTTTAACTTTAAAAAGGAATTGGTTGTATTAAAAATGATGGAATAGCATGATCGCGAATCGGCTGAGTTAATTTGTTGTGTGGTTAAGTTCAAAATCCGTACGGGAAATTCACTATTTTAATTCGCCCATAATTTAAAACATATTTAATCATGAAAAGGATTTTATGTCCCCTAAATTATTTGCAGATGCAGAGGAACTTAAATTTAGTGAAGTGAAGTTTTGGTAAAGTGAAATTAATCCTGATTTGCCACTCAAAAATTCGCCTAATGTATCATGCTAGCTGAATTGTAAAGTAGGCTGTTTTAGGAGATAAAAATGCTTGTTTTCATTTGTCATTTATCATCGTAATATATTTACTTTTTCTGAAGGATGAATACAGGAAATGCGTGGTGTTGTGTTAAAGATGCCTTAACCATAAACTGCAGAGGTAATGAGGCATGATGGGTCTTCAGGAGCTTGCCATTTCCGGAATTCAAGAAATTCAGCTGTTTCCTTTGGTTGTGTTTATTCAGAAAAGAAGCTTTTAATGAGCAAAATCTGTTTAAGCTCCACAGATGTTGGCATGAATTTGTTTGTGCGACCCGGCTCTTTATTTAATCTGCCTTAATTTATGAAGAATATAATTAAGGCAACTTGAGACAGATCTTGCTATTTTAAGACGACTGAAATATTAAGTCCGTGGTTTTACGTATTGTAAGCTTTTTAAATCTTTTAAAATTTCGCTCCGGAAATTGGGCTGCAAAATTAGGGTATTAGCCTGCTATAGCCCCACTGGCTTGAGTTCCCCTACACCGACTAACTCACTTCCATACGTTACCTGTAGTGTTAGAGCTTTGGTCTCCAAATGTCATAACAGTGAACTCGTGCCTTAGGAATACCAGCGGTTGCACACTTGAAAGAATGTTGGTGCTTAGGTTTAAATCCAAAGATAATGGTTTTTGGTTGCGTGGGTGAGCAGGATATTAATTTTTGTGGTTAGTGTGATGCCGTGGAGATTACGAAGAGGTAAAGCCATAGTGCAGAAGTGTGGATACTGGTTATCCAACGCCCAGTGTCATTCCCTCCTACACACAAACAATTTGTGCATTTTTATCTAGAATATACCCTTACCTACCCGGCCAGCACCTTCAAGGAGTAAAAATATATACCAATATTACAATCGCATCCATTGTGTTCTGATACAAAATGTTTTGATTACCTGTTAATAGCGTGTGAGATTGCAATACAATGTTGTAGTAACTATATTTTAATATCCACACGAAGGCCTGTTCTGTATTTATTTTCGGAATAATAAAAATTATTCTTCATTTGAAATCCATGTATCTGCGAAAATCGAAATCCGCAAACCAATTAAACGGCGTGCTGCCATTCCATATTAGGACAGGATGAATGCATTGCGGTGGCTTTTTATTATCAATCCACAGGTAAACACAACATATGTTCTCTGTGTATGTGCTCAAAAGTATTCTCACGTAGCAGGCGCCGGCAGGTTTTATTCTCCAAGTATGGTATATAACTCCTCTTCCCAGCAGCTTTTCTGATAGAGATGTTTTGGAGCAGTATCGGCTACATACAACAGTTACTGCGCACCCGCCCCTGAAAATATACGTTCTTTTTCTGTCATACAGTATTTTAAGCTTCAATTCTGATCATTTTGTATGTTTATTTAGGTAGGATTATATAACTGAAACACGGGGAGGGGCAGTACAATTCTGTTGTATTTGGAATGGGACATACTTGTATGATGCAAATGGGAACGAGTCTTGCGATTAAACTCTGTATTTATTGTGTATCCATCTGAAAACACAGAGAATAGAAATGTTAAAATGCAATGGCTTTTATAGCAAATGTATGTTTATAAATAAAATGTTTGAACATACAACGGTCTCATAATTAAGTTTATTACGCAAAATGCAGCACGATTAGATTGCGATTGTATTACGCCGAAATGGGCGCTGTCCAATGTCCTGAAAATGTGTATTAGGAAACGGAAGGCTGTCAGCGACGAGAATAGTATTTCTTCATAATTATACCTCCATACCTTTATGCTTCAAACTTGCAACATTTTTATAATGCTATCAAGTATTAAATCGGAACAGTTCGCATTGAAAAATATACGCTACAATATGGTAAAACAAATTATAAATTCGCGCAAGAACGCGTCAATATACGGGCAAGTGATGGGTGCTAATCGAAGACTCTAGAAGTGGAAGGAGTAGTGTAGTGAAGCGTGCTGATCATTTTACAGACAAGGTCGCAGGCTACAGTCGTGTTTGCATATGTTTGTCAAGCGCCTGTATTGGAAAATTAGGCTGGTCATTGCCGTATAAACTTTCGTATTTTTACCTGTCTTTTTAGAAACTTAAATATTCTTAGTCCTATCCTAACGCATAAACCGACTTTTCCCTGCATGCGATACTCAATGGCAAGTGATTTTCATGACTTGACTATTCCGCTTAGAATAATAAGGTGCGTGTGTAGATTACTGCACAAAACAAGTTTGCCTTGATTTCAGTGGTCTATATTAATGTTTAATTATGGCTATCCCTTATTTTGTTGTGGTTTAATGGTTTTCAGATGAATTTGTGGGGTAGCTATCCTACTTCTTAATTGCAATTATGCAGAATGCATTGCAGAGAACAGTACATTTTGTAAAATATACGCGTCATAATCAAAGTCCTATGGCTGTGTTAACATTTCGATTTTAAAATATATTCTTACCTTTGACTAATGTTAACTCATAAAACAACCAGCCATTTTCATCTCTCCATCTTGGTTATTACTGAATACTTGTGTATTTGATCTTCGATGTATAACGGGCTGGAGGCAGACGACAGTTGTGATTTTATATTTAATTATTCGTGTCATCATTTTTATTTGTATTTTATGAAGAAAAAAAAAACACACATTACGTCTTTGTTTTCATTTTAATAAAACACCAAGTAAGGATACACTTGGAAAACTATGTACATGTAGAAATTGTTCCTTCTTAAATATAAGCATTCATTTACCTACATATAAATAATTTTCAAATCTGGACAAAAAAGCCGGAAATATTTGACTCACTAAAAATAAAAAATAAAATTAAAATAAAAAATGGACAGAAAAAGACAACATGCAACTAAAATTATAAATGTACAGTGCTTGAATCATTCAGCTTATGACAGAACTAATTTAATTTGCACGTGGTGACATTGTAAAACGTCAAAACACTCCATAAACTCCTAGGGGAAACGCACTACGGTCAACAATAAAGACGGTTTAATATCTATCAACACTACACATCTGAGCCACACAAATACAGCTGTAGAGGGACACACAGAACATTTAAGTATTCCTGTCAACAGTGAAATGTGCAGTTTGTGCCTTTTGGAAAGAATATTATTTAAAAATAATTGCTACAACAATGAAAAGGCCACCTATACTGTTCTCCAAAAATATGATTTATATCTTCTATCTCGAAACTTACTATATGGTGTTCTCGAAAAATACGAAGAGAACAAACTGCGGTGCCTTTTAAACATTATTTTTCTATAACTCGAGTTCGTGCGTGTTCACACGCAGCGCCTATTTGCTATATGAAAGTATTTAATAACAGTGATTTCAATTTAGATTTGTTGAAATGCATTTTTGACTTTTTTAAATGAACCTGACATACGCGAATAAAGGCCACAGAATGATAACCTCACTAGGCTTGTATGAAAATACATTCGTGACAGACGGATGTCCCTGAACAGGTAAAGGTAAGTGCTGGCCTCGACACCTCAATGAACACGGAACGGTAAAAACAAAAACAGGGTTGTACAGTTGGTTGCCACTCCACTCGCGGACTTCGGGATGACTGCATCAAAGGTTGGTCGTGAAAGTGCAGAACTTGTCCATCAAGCCAACGATAATTTGTTCCATTGTCTTTAGCTGTAATTAGAGAATGTCTCCTGTCTTTTGGCATTCCTTGTTGCGCGAGTTAGGACTGTACAGTCGACAGGGGATGCCTTGCATTTTTTCTTTTTTCAATAGTCTCCGTGTCGCTGATTAGAACATACTGGTTTTTACTAAAGTAGCTTTGGTTCCACTCTGTCTCTGCAAGGAGGACAGGACGCTCGCGAATGGACCGCCCAGTGAGTCTGGAATGGAGGCGATGCTCGCGGGAGTGGGTGCCCATCCTTGACTGGGTGCAGTGCCGACCATTCCTCCTGCGACCGACGTTTTCACCTGTTCCACGGGTCCATTTGCTCCGGGGTTAACCTGCCCTCCAGTTGGGCTTAGACCGCCGCAGCTAGGCGTGGGATTCGCGCTAGGCACTGGGCCCCCAGTACTGTCTGGGTCCGTAGCTTTCGTTTCTTTGCCATCATCATCTCTTGAGTCAGACTTCTTCCCAGAAGATCCGTTCTTTGCCGCCGCGGCTGCTGCTGCCGCTGCACGCTCCTGCTTGCGGAATTTTGCGCGCCTGTTCTGGAACCATACCTGCGAGTGAAATTCGCTTATTTAAAAATGGATATTGTGTCTGATAATATACCTTAACGGATGTCAGAGAAGCCAAGCCATGTTTTCTGCTTGTTACATTAAAATGTGAGTCAGACCGACTTATTGTTGTCCAATGCCAATAAGCTGCAACACTGCAAATATTAATGAGCTCCTATGGTTTATCTAGGCCTGTTACTCAAAAGTCATGTTTTGAATCGGATGGTTATACCGACACAGTAAAATGTTTACTAAATCTTCTACTTCAGATTGCATTGGCTTTGCTCCTGCTCTGGGCCAGTCTGGGACATCAATTCTCTTTTACATACTGATTGACTCATAGACTCTCTTGAATCACACTGGACTTCGCGCCTAACAGTAAGGGCTATTATTAGACGCAAATCATCTAGTTGTCTTCTTTCCTCGTTCTATATTATTGTCGTAAAAGTAATTGTCTAAAGGTTGTTTAAAATCAAATTCAAACAAACTATATCTGGTATAATGGATGCTTAAAGATTGCACAAACGCACCTGAACTCTTGCTTCCGTCAAGTCGATTTTGAGCGCGAGCTCCTCACGCGTGTAGATATCGGGGTAGTGAGTCTCGGCGAAAACTCGTTCCAGCTCTTTCAGCTGCGCGCTGGTAAACGTTGTGCGGATCCGCCTCTGCTTCCGTTTCTCGTTCAAGCCACCGTGGTCCGTAAACAGTTTATAGGGAACTAAAACAATTGGATAGAACAGACGTGCAAACATTCAAACCCTGTAAGATAGGCCAAATGGAAAAAAAATTTTTTTTTAATTCTCCAAAATCAAATAAAGTCCCACTATATAGTATTATAATTCGCAAAATAGTTTGTTCTCGGAATAAGTGATTTTATGTTGAAGTAGCCCACATTTCCCCTTTGAGGTCATTGGTGACTTTGTTCATTTGATCTCACATATTTTGTAGGCTATTTGACAAAAATATAAGAAAACAAAAATTATAACGATTTAAAAGATCTTCAAAAATATCTGCAGACCTTTAATATATGTACAGTTTAATATTCTATTGTGGATTATTCAGATTTGCGGCAAATTATATCGTGATAAGCGAAATGTGAAATGTTTGGAAACTGCTGTAAATGCGTCACGGCCTTCAGTTATTGCTGCAGTACGGTAAATGCGGTGCCAATAACGAGCTTTTGTAATTAAATTATTCTCCTGAGCTTTATGTCTCATCGCAAAGTAAATAAATTATGCCTATCATTTTGGCAGCTTAAGATAATTTTGTTGGCGGTTCGGGTGTGACTGGGATAGTATAACCCTATAACTGAATTACCTCTCGCCTGCAATCGCTTCTAACGTGATATATTCTTTCATTTGTGTAAGCAAATTTAGTTTGGAAAATACTAAGCACATTTCCATTTTCAAATGCAATCAAGGCTTCTATATACCAGGGAAGACTTCTCTTGAGCAGTGAGCAATAGATAGAACGTTCTTACCTGCAGTATATGGGCTGCTCTGGTGGTCTCGTAGCGTCCCCAGACTGCAGGAGCCCGGAGTGAGGGAGGGACACCCGGAGGTGGCCCCAAAAGTAGTCCTGATCGGATTGTACTGAAAGCCACCGGCTTGGCTGCACGAGCTGAAGTCCGCGTAGGCAGATGCCAAGCTCGAGGTGTCCATCCCAGCCATACATGACTCGTAGGCAGAGGAATTGAGGTAAGAATACTCCATTTTATACATTGAAAAGGCTCAGTGGGTTAAAAAAATCGTCTCTCTAGGAAAAAAATGTATTTCACCGTAGAGGCGAGGTTGTTTAATGAGATGAAAAAAAACGCTCGGGGGGAGATAACGGTTTATTTTTGTCCGAAGTAGGCTATGCTGCGACTAGATGTGCACTGCTCGGCGCCTGCTTCTAAACTGGCCTCCTTCACAGAAACAGCGCCTTGTTTTATGAAAAGCCTCCTATGAGCCGCCTAGCCCGAGGTCTCTAGAGCATATAGTCCACATAATAAACTTGGCTCTTTCCACTTGGACAATAGCAAAGCGTTTGGTCTTATTGCTGGCGCTTTTTACATGACAATAACTCATCAGTCTGTTGGGCTGGCACAGGGGGACCGAGCTGTCCGGCCTCTTCCATCATTGATCCCCTGCATCTCTAATTAGAATTTAATACCACAGCATTACGCGCCCAGCCCCCTCCATCCTCTCTCAACCACCATCCACCGCTTTAATTCAATCACACCACTTGGAAATAATGAAAGTTGGGTGACGATTCTCCCTGATCCAATTTCCCCCCCGAGCTTTTAAGCCTTTTAACCGATCATGTACCCCGGGCACACATTTTGGATTGTTTTCCCTTCTCTCAGTCTCTTTGCGCAGATTTCCATTCTTTCTTTGCTTGAAGTGCGGGAACCCGCGTGCCACACTTCTAAGAATGTTATGCGCTCAGTTAGCACTTTTCTCAATCCCCGAAGCATGTGAAATATGCGGATGCAGTGGTGACAGGGATCGGTTGTAATGGTTGTTATGCTGTGTGGTTTAATTTTCACTAACCCTGACACACTTAAGGAATTATAAGAATAATGTGGAATGAACGAAATGCACTAAAATAAAAATAATAATAAGAAGAATAGTTCTTGGACAGTTTTTCTTGTATGACGATGATGATTATGATGATGATAATGATTTATTATTATTATTATTATTATTATTATTATTATTATTATCATCGTCATCGTCGTATTAAAGGGCATTTTACAATTCACAAACAACGTTGACTAAATATATAAAATGTAAAATTCCAGTAGGAACTTATTGACCTACTTATAGTTAATGATTTGATGATATTTAAATGTTCTCGTTTTTTACTTATTTTAATTATTTTGCTGACCTTCGCAGTATTTTATTTAGTGCAATTACTTATGCATTATTACTGAAATATGCTTTAATTACTTAAGTTGCATCCATTTAATTTTATTTATGTGTCCAAGCACGAACAACCCAGTAATTAACGAACTAATAAAGTAGTAATCGGGGTAGTTTGGCTCGCAATATTTTGCCTGTTGGCTAATTTTGTTAGGAAAACGCTACGATCTTCTTTCAATTAAAATAGGCCTACATTCATGGGGGTTCCACATGAAAATTTAGGCTATTTCGGGAAGTCTTATTTATTTTCTCTCCCATATGAATATTGCTTTGCATTATTTAAAGTGGCAACCTAATCTCTTCAAACCAGTGATCTGACCTGAGAGTTTGCTTTTTTCAGTCGCTTCCTGCAACAGGTGTTTTTGCCAAAATATTGTTTCAGAAAAGCGAAAGATTTCCAGCGCTAATTATTTTTCGTCCTCGTCGGATCAATTAAAATTGATGGTCTCGTGCCTGACATTGAAAAACACATTTTTTCTTCTGGTTTCCCATAGAAAACGACGGACGCGAAAGCATCTGCCCTTATACCTTCAACTCTTTGGTCGGATAAGACTGATGTCAATATTAAGGTTATTACTCAAGTTACTTCTGTCATTTTTTTTAAGGAGAAGTTGAATACTTGCCTCGGTCACGAAGACAAACCATTCACAAACCCGAAAATCAAACAACAAAGGAATAATTGAATTATTTTACGGTTTTCACGAATAGATTTCATGAGTTATTATTTTTATCATTGCTAAATAAGTGGCTAGTTTAAGCAGGATTTGAAGCTTGATCTTAACGGTAGTCGGCGATTTGTGACCATTTGAAATTTAATAAAATATTTTCGACGTTGCTATTTTGTAACAACCACAAGTTTCTGCAATTCTTCCGTTTGTTTCAACTGAAGAGTTTTAGTGTAGGCTATGCTAATTCTACTTCGACACATCCCAGCCGTTATGTTAATGTTGTTCTTTCTACACGCGAGTCCAGGCAAAAATTAGTGCCCTACCAAATGGTTAATTTAATTATTGAAACCAAAGAGCAACTGGTTTCCTGACTTTGCTCCACGCGTCTGGCGACGTAAAAAAGAAACCATAAGCAATAATCTAATAACACACAAAGGACGGAGAAGTCCCTCTGATACATTGGTGAAGCAAATAGAATTACATCTTTGCTGCCCGTTTCTCATTCAAATGGCTCTTTATACTCCGTGTCTATAATCCGGCAGCCATTGAATCGCCGCTCTTTTATACTTTCAGCATCTCTCATTGAATTATTAACTGTTTTCAGTGCTGACTATTCATTGAGAGAAATAAGACCAGCTTTGTTATAGTATTGCTAACTTTCGTTAAGGAAAACCGAGCATGGCAGCAATGAAGTTCAGCTGTAAGATTTAAGTTGGCTACCTTGTTACATTGTCTGGAAAACGTGGGCTAACTTTTTGAATGTTAAGGATAAATGGCAAGTAATTTAATATTATTCCATGCAACACATGGTCTATCAGTGCAACCTGAATTCCACAGCGATGGCAAAAGAAAATGAAAGATAATCGAGAGAGAGAGAGAGAGAGAGAGAAACAGTCGTCTTTCCCCCATAATTTATAAACGCGCATTTAGTTACTCCCATAGTTGGTCAATACATTCAGGGGTACAAAGGCTAATGAAACGTTTGACTAGGTTGGCAATGTTAACTAATTAACAGTAAATCGCCTAGTATTACTGACTCAATGACTCATAAATAACAACCAACGCTTGATTTCTTGGGAAATAAATCAGAGCTTACAAGACCCTAAATTTTAGTTTGCAATTGCCGAACAAAAGAGCGCGACGATAAGGATGACTTCTCACTCTTCAAATCGCGTTGTCGTTGCTCAGGGAAAAAGGAATGTGGGTGGACAGGGGGACAATAGGACACACATAATGTCATTGTATAGGCTAAGACTATCAATAAAAACAGAGGACAAGAATGACAGGGACGTAGATGAGAAATCTCCCTCTAGTTAATAGTAACATCTTGCTAAGTAAACCTTACCTGTCTAACAATTATATATAGGCCTATGCCAGTGCGAGCTGAGGGCTCCATGGCGTAATTAACTTCGTGACCTTTCATATAAATGGGCCTATGTTACTGGGTGAATCATTGTTATTGTTATTTTTGTTTTAATTCTGTATATCAATCACCTGTGTTTCTATTGCCAGATCTGTTTAATCGTGGACAAAGTGATGCACGAGAGTTGGATCGTGACATCCAAACAGCATAATGATAGACTGCAAAAAGTTATATCACCGCAATCTTTTCTTTTTTCTGAATGCCATAATAATAATAATAATAACAACAACAACAACAACAACAACAATAATAATAATAATTATAATAATAATCTAGTTGTTGTTACTGCTGCTGCGACTAATTGGCCACTCGCCAGTGGTTATTATTATTATAATTTTTGGCTCGCTGTTATTTTTTCTAACAGATAACTTTCTCTGCCGTTTTAAAAATACAATATCTGACAGAATAACCGGAGGAATGTTGGACCTGTACGCTCCTATATGAGAGATGGACCAGATAGCAAAGCTTCCCAAGTGACCAGAAGCCAGGCATGGAGAGATATTAGCATAGTAATCTGATTTATCGGGATGAAATTAGCAAACATATTACCCTCAAATATGGGTCTGGCACTGGTGGGATGCAACGATTTGAATCAATTACTAAATTACTCCCTGCTCTTAAGCCTGCATTAACGAAAAAAAATGCCATCGACCGGACTGAAATACCATTTTCAAAATATACGATCATTAAATCACTCACAAGTTTAAGCAAGTAGCATTCATAAAATTGTCCAAAATGAGATGGAATTAAATTCTTAACGGCATATACCTTGTCATCGTGTCTTCTTATACTGTTTAACATTCCCTCTCAGTTGGTCACCAAGGCAAGCTCCCAAGAATTCATGTTTTGTGAGCCTAGCTTTGCCTATCATTTATTAGTCTTGTTCGTGTATCCATGGAGGCATTACATGTAACACTTCATTGCGCCATAACCGATGACCAGCGTAACGAAGCTTGCCACTTGTGACATTCGGATTCAGGTCCCGTGGCTAAATGGGCACTCTCATTCTACCACGATTCCCAGAACCTCGCTCACTATCGCAATATTCTTCCTGTTCTGGTTAAAAAAGAAATAAAATAAATAGCCTTGTAGACGAGTTTTTCATTCATTACTCATTATGTTGTTTAAATCCGGTCAGGTCCGATCTCATGGCGTTTGGCGGGGTGAAAGGCCTATAGGCCTCTTCGCAGGATTTTCACCGTGAAAACACTAGCGCCATGGCATATAGGTGTTTTCTCTCCTGTGTCACGCTACATTGCTGATAGACTGTTTTCTGTCAGATAATGCGTTTTGGGCTTATTTATTTAGGCTGACGGGGAGAGTTCAACCTCAGCACCGGTGGAGATGAGGTTGAGAAGGAATAGCTACTGCGAAGAGAGACTAAATACCAATGGTTCTTCTATTGAGTTAAACTAGGACTCATTTTCTTTTGCTAACGTACAGCAATTGAAGATCTGTGATATAAATATAAAAACGAAGAAATGGGATATAAATAGGGAGGGGAGGTTGAGAACGAAACGTCTTTGATTGTAAACGGAGAATCACGAGGATAAAAATCCAGCTTGACCTGTCCTTAAGAGAAAAAATGCCTTACGATAAAAAAACACTATTATTGTTGTTGATAAAATAATATATAAATAAAAGTCTTGTCGGCTAAATTCTTTCAGCTAGTTCTCCCTTTGTTGTTGCTTTTGATGTTGTCAGCTGTAGTAAAGAGCCTCCACGAAAATAAAATGGCGGTTGAAGGTAGCTGCCACTCAGCTGTTAATTAATCAGAATTAAAAAACGTGGGAGTCACGGTCGTCCACGTCATTAGATAGTCTTTAGTCTTTGGCTCCACCAGGCGTGGTGAGCTCAGCTCTCCCCGAGGCACTTTGGCACGAGGGGATCATGGGGTGTACCCCTGCGCATCTGAGACGGATATATTGCCAATCACCACGGCCATTAGGTACTCAGGGGCTCATTGGACCTGGTTAAAAACCTCTTGGCAGAACAACTGACAGAACAGTCTGCGTGACACAACGAATGATCGAGTATTTTATTTATTGCAAGCATACTTTTATACCCAAGGAAGGATATCATTCATATGACTTCTCAAAGGAGATTATATTAATCAATTTTCATCCATCATAAAATTACAGCGTTTCTGTAAATTTTGGAAACACAACTTTAGTCTGTGATATTTGCATACCTGGCTTTACAACTGTCTTGATTTTCTCCTATACATGGTGCCCGCTGCCTGCCACAAATATTGGCACCCTCAGTAAATGTTAACAAAAGTGGTTATGAATGCTTTTATTGTATGTAATCTTATGCTATTTGATGTAAAATATTTGCAATTTAATTGAAATTGAATGACTCATAAAAAAGCTTCATGAAACAAATATTTTTTTCACTTGAGCCACTATTACCGAATCCTTTTCAATTAACCCTTTGTTGCATGTTGTCCAATATTTTGGACATAAGTTAAGTGGGGTTTAGTTTCTCTAGGCTCATAGATAACCTGAAAACACAAAATGTACATTTTACTGGACATTTTCACATAATTATTTCCTCAATAGGTTCCTCTCTGATTAGTAACATGATTTACCACAAAAAATCACAATGGCTGCATCCACAAGTAAGAGGTAAGTTGACGAAAGTCAGAAATTGTCTTATATTGTTCATGTTTTGACCAGATGTTTTTCTGTTGGGAGATGGAGATACAGTATACAGCACAAACTGAAAACACATGACCTGTGTAATGCATGTCTGTTTGTTGAAATACATCTGAGTCTGTGCTCTCTCTAAAATATTGGACATTATGCATACCGAGTAAATGGCTCAATAAGCAAAGTCCAGAGTACAGATACATCATCATGCATATCAATAAACAGGTTTCTTCAACTTCACATTATTTCTGTCACTCCGCATGCATAATGTCCAAAATACTGGATGGCAGTGTGCATGCCAAAAGCATAATGTCCAACATAATGGACAGACAAAATAATGGCCTGTGTATTACTTCATATTTATGCCTGTGTGAAACAGGAGGTCATTTGAGTCTTTTCTAATCATCATGAAGAACTTACTGAGGTAAAATGTCAATTGGAGTTGTCTTACCAGGTTTTCTTGAGGTAAGAATTATTGTGGCACATGTTTTTTGGGAAATTTTTTTATGATCAGAAATTTTCCCTTTAATCATTTTCTTTTAATGGAAAGATAGATTTTTGTGCAAATTTTGAATGAAAGATTGAGAGGGTTAACTGCAACCACAATTTTTTCATTGTTTTTAGCAAATTTTCAGCAAGCGTGCTAATATTAGTGGAGGGCTTTGTACCCCAATGTCTTGAACATTTCTCATGCCATGAGGTGGTTATGGGCTTCATTGAAAAAAACTGCATTAATCTAAATATGTGACTTACCTGATTGTTCTAACAAATTAGTTATCAATTGATTAACTGTTCCACTGTCTGTTTGCAAATACTCTATCTCTCCGAGCTCAAGTCAAACTCTTTTCTTGGAAAAGCAGTAGTTTTTGATATTTTGGATTTAAACATTATATTTTCTTGAATATGATGTGCAGCTTCAAAAGGTCAATTTGTGGAATTGAATAAGCATTTGTAATAGATCTAAATGGTCCACCATGTTAGATAGCAATGCACACAGTTCCGTTGAGCTGCACCACTTATCAGGCACTTACGCCTGCCATTGTAATCGTTTTGTGTAGGCATTGTATTTTAATGTAGCTTATTCTGTAGCAGCATAATTCTTTAGTTTACTCAATTTATCATTCAAATGCATTAATGCAATCTTTTAGCTAATAATTGGTCAGTTAATGGACCAGCTGATACACAACAGCTGCCTACACAACACCAGCAATGCACTCTTTTGTTGGCCAAAACAATTTTTGGGCATTATGTATATTAATCACCAACTATGGCCAACTTTCAGACTATTATTATCTCTGAGATGATCAGATTGCCAGTCATTGCTTTTAGTACAATGGATAAGCAGAACAATTTTCAGAATAATTACATATTTTACAGATCATCTTGAATATACAGTCTCCCAGAAGCAAAAATAAAGGGTTTTTTTCATTATGGAAGAACATAATTACTCATTGGAAACATAAATATGCAGGTCTGTGAAAAAAATGAACTGCCCCCATTCCAATTTATTCAAATTTTGCTTATTTGTCCTATGTAAATGTTTCAGATCATCTAACTAATTAAAATATAGGATGAGGACAATGCAAGCAAACCACAGATTGCAGCAGTAAAATGATCATTTCAGTTATTTATTTATTCCATTCAAATAGTCGTCTTCTTAAACTGAAACCTAATAACTGATTTGTGCCACCCTTGGCGACAACAACTGCAATCAAACATTTTCAATAATTGGCAATCAGTTGTTTTCGTCACTGTGGAGGAATTCTGGCTGCTCTCATTGGCAGAATTGTTTTAATTCAGTCACAGTGGAGGATTTTCAAGCATGAACTGCTTGTTTAAGGTCATGGCACAGCTTCTCCATTGGATCCTAGTCAAAAGTTTGACTATGCCACTCCAAAACCTAAATTTTATTTATTTATATATTATATTAAATATAAAATATATATATTTTAGCCATTCAGAGGTGGAATTGCTTTTGTGCTTTAGATCATTGCTGCATAACCCAACTGTGCTTGTGGCAATTATGACAAGTCACTCAGGTCCTGAAGCAGCAAAGCAGCCCTGGACTATCACACTACCACCATTGTGTTTTTTCTCTTGGTATGATGTAATTATTGTGGAATGCTGTGTTAGCTTTACACTAGATGTAACGGGACTCATGTCTTCCTAAAAGTTCCATGTTTGACTCGTCAGACCTCAGAATATTATACCATAACTCTTGGGGGGTCATCAAGATGTTTTTTTTTTGGCAAATTTGAGATGAGCGTTTGTGTTCTTTTTGGTCAGCAGTGTTTTGCACCATGCAGCTCTCCTATGGATGCCATTTTTGCCCAGTCTCATTCTTATTATTCTAACTCCACCCAGGTGTATAATTGAGCGCCGGCAAATTGGCAAGGAAACCTGACTAAGAGCTGGGGAAGTACCTTTCGATGGACTAACATCCCATCCAGAGGGAGTAGCAATACTCCTCCTCGCTGCATGCTACTGAGACCGGGGTTAAGCACCTGATGAGCCACTAGGCTCAGAACAGACTTATTCTCATTCTTATTATGGAATTGTAAACACTTACCTTAATTAAGGACGATAAATCCTGTAGTTCTTTCGATGTTAGTCCAGGTTCTTTTGTGACCTCCTGGATGAGTCATTGATGCAGGCTTGGCTGCCACTCCTGAAGAGGTTCAGCACTGTTCCAAGTTCCAATTGACCTTAGTTAGGAAGTCATGATTTATATAATGGATGGATGGAATCTAACTGGTTGAGAGGCTCAACATATACAGCATGAAGATTTTATTACATTTTTATCTCTTACAATTTACAGAAAAATCTACTAAACAAATGATCATATCCTGTTCTTCTAAAAAACATTTATTTTTGATACTGATATTCTTTCAGAGATACGCTGGTGTTTGGGAAAAAACTTCAACTGAAGGCATAATGAAAAAAAATATTTTTTCACTGTAATAAGTTTAATAAAATGATAAACTTTCTGGAAATATTAAAAAAAAAAAACATCAAAAAACATCTGTGTTGATTTGAAATAAAAAAACTGGCCATCTCGTTGCGCCAAATAAAAATTGAAAAAGAACAAAGGACTACAAGAAGCCCCTCCCTCCTTGTAGAGTACGGTTTAATGCTTTGAATAAACAGTAAGCAGAGTGTTTACAGAGTGTTGAAAGAACTAGTATTTTTCTTATTTCAAAATATGTTGGCCTACATTTTTATTTATTTATTTATTTATTTTTTTTGCTGAAGGAAATGTAATAAGGCTTCTGGTATCTGGTTTAAGCATGATCCTTTACGATCATGTAATTTAAAAGAAATACAAAATATCATGGACACAATGGCTATATAGTGTCTGCTTTCAAGGGAGGTAAGCAGGTATGCTGAATTTTATTTCCAGAACCATAAAAAGGTGTTGACTGTCATACCCTAATTATAAAATCTAATCCCTCAGTAAACTGGGAAATGATTCTCATACCTGGTTGCAACCTTAAGTCAGAGAATTAAATGAGACTGTATATAGGCTTTTATACTGTGTATACACATTTATTTGTGATAAAAACACAATAAAGCATTAGCTCAATGGGCTCAGTTTTGTTTACATCAATATTAGGTGTGATCATTTACAAAGACACACTGTAAACCCTGATAGTGTGGTGAACTCAAATGTTTTGCAGAAACCGATTACCTCAAAAAAATTGAGAATGCCAACTGAATGATCTTGTGTTCACAGCGCTCAAAACATATAATAAATAACTTTACCTCATTTTCTTTAAGTTCTTTCCACACAGTGCAATTAAGTTAGCCTACACAATTTTTTGAGGTTATCGGTTTCCACAAAACATTTGAGTTCACTACACTTTTAGGGTTTACAGTGCATTACAATCTCTGGAAATTACTGCCTTCAGCAAGTACTACATTACTGCAGATTCTAAAATAATTTTATCATATTTCACACACACTTTTTGTACAGTTAAACCCGTGTTTCTATCTTCTACCGAAGAACACCTCCAATCCTCATGAGAATGTGTTTGCATTCTATTTGTCATGCGCACTGAACACAGATGTTTTGCTGCATGGGTCAGATTGATGTCATTGTCTCAGCACACTGACCTTTCCTATATGACCCACGGCAGACATCACAAACTCTCACATCAATTTGGCCCAATTGGATGTGGCGTCTCGCGGCTAACTCGATTTGCGGAAAAATGCACCTGTCTCTGCTTTTCGTTCTCTGTGTGGATCTGGTCGAGGGGGAGCAGCTAAGGCCTTTCTCTACAGATGTCTCTCTCCGCTGCTGAGCTGGTGTGTGCTTTCCAAGGTCTGAGCACATCGTCTCCAAATGGCAGAAGGAGACCCATTAGCTGGACGCTAATCCCATTACCAAATGTAAAGAGGATGCCAGTTTAAACACAGAGGGGAAAATGGTTCAGGATGTAATTGAAGTTGTTCATTTGTATACGTGTAAGTGTGTGTGTGTGTGTGTGTGCACGCGCGCGCGCTTGCATGTGAGTGTGCGCGTGCGTGCGTGCGCTTGTGTTTGTGAGTGTTTGTATGTGTGTGCGCGCTTGCGTGCATGCGTATTTGAGCCTGCATGTGTGTGCGCGTTTGCTGTTGAATTTCAGTATGGTGCAATCAGTGGTGTAACGTTATATATGTACATTTGGCACGTATAGTTCACATTTGTAGTGGAGGGATTTAATATGCGCATGTGAGAGCGATGAAGCGTGAGGGAAAGTTGGATGCAGAGGTATGAGGGATACTATTAGGTTTTGTATGAATTAGTGCATTTATGCGCATAATGTGCTCAATGTGTTATTGAGTGAGACGAAACATGCAGGATTATTTATCGTGTGATATTTGCGGAGTAGCAAGTGTTCATGTTTTCCTGCTGCTGTGTGAGTGCCCATCCCCGTGTGTGTGTGTGTGTGTGTGTGTGTGTTTGTGTGTGTGTGTGTGTGCGTGCGTGCGTGTGTGTGTGCGTGTGCGTGCGTGCGTGCGTGTGTGCGTGCACATGAGCGCGCGTATGCTAGTGTTTGTGACTGTAATCATGATTAATTGGTAATATGAAGCGGGCGCCCTGTGCAAAATTATAAAGTCAGCAGGTCTATGAACATTAGCTAATGATTTTCCTGCGGAGAGGAGATGTGCGCTGTGCCATATTAGCAGTTGGGTCTTCCATTTATGTAGACTCTGTTTATCCGATCAGCACAAGTTAGATTCGAAGATGCTGAACTGCATTCGTACCTTCTCCCCCAAATCTCAAACTGTGACAAAATACAGACTTAATGTATGCATTAAATGCTATAATGAATCATTTATTCACGAGTTTCAATGTGACCGTTTTATATTTGATGATCCATATTGCTGTTGCTTACGTACACATCGAATCTTAGGCAGAAATTACTTATGTACGGTCTCTTAATTCTTGATATTCTGGTAATTCGGCTGGTCTCAGTGATGCAGATTAAAAGCGCAGGCTAGAAAAGACTCACCAATCAATTGTTTTATGCTAACAGATTTTGTTATTAATGAAACCTACAGTCTTATTATTCAAGAAAAGTAGCTGTGGTTACAACTCATTTTGGCCTATGCTTTGCCAGCTGCTGCAAGCAGAGTCATCAATTGTTTTGTTATTGAATTGCCTTGCATGTTGAACAACTATCACTCCTATTTAATGAAAGTATTATTTTTTAGAAGACAGAATGGCTCGAAGCGGAAAGAAGCAATAGACCATTCATACAGATATCTTGGCCTATATTGATGCGGTATTCATACGGTTGAGGTGTGACTGTCCGGTGCTTTCTATGTGGAAGGGTATCAATCACTGACCATTTCTGTGTGCGGTCGGCGCCGTCAAATATCCTGTCAGACCAGGGTCAGGTCGCTTTACAATATACCCGGTGCGAAAAGTGTCACGGCAGCATTGCTAGCCGACACCAGCGGGAGGATTAAAAGGGAGAAAAAACTTTCCCTATTCCTTCGTCCCCTCGTCTCTCATGTGCCTTCATTCAAAGAATGACCTGTAATTGCCTCGCACCCCGGTGGCCGGACTGACAAAGTGACCCCGAATACTGGAGCATCGCTGTGCACACAGTCTTGCCCCTGACCCTGCAATGTCCCCATTATAAACAAGTCAAAAAGCTTTTAGGCCCCGGTAACGCTGAAAGATTGATGGTGCCAATTGGTGGACGGAGGAAGAGCAGGTGGTTATAAAGAAAATGCCCTATTTAATGGGTTGCGAGGGACGTAATTTAATAATTATGAAAAGTACCTCAGAGGGGAGGATGGGTTCCTTTAGAATTCGGAGCGCCTATGATGTAGTCAGTGTTTACGGGCAGTCACAACAGGTAAGCGCGTTTCACGGTGTCATTTCTCAATCATATTGCATTTACAGTATAGGCGACAGGGTACTTCTGTGAGAAAGAGCCATATTTTTCCGAACCGGGATGATGTTATGTCAGTAGGTTCAAAATATACTTCCATATTTAATTCATTAAGAGGTCGTAAAGAGGGCTTGGAATTGCTCTGAAGAAAACGTAATTCAGAATGAAATAAAGAATGAAATCAGCTGTTCAATTTTTCTAATACGGAGATAGTAAGTTTTAAAAGAAGCCCAATCTTGACCACAGAGTTGGAAACACGTTGATATGGAGTAAATGGTAATATTTTAAGGTGATATTGAATTTCAAGTAGTCGTTGTTGCGTATTTATTTTCCATTCTTGTTATTGAAGGATATTTTGTTTTATTCCTGATTTTTTCTTCAATCCATAAAAAAACTAGGGAAAAACTAATAGGGAGAAGAAGAAGGAAGAAGAAGAATTTGGTTGACTATTTTCCTGGGAATCCACGTGCATTATCCCGTACCAATATGGATTTGAGGCTGAGCAATTATATACATCCTTGTGGGGTGTGTGTGTGTGTGTGTGTGTGTGTGTGTGTGTGTGGGGAGGGGGGGGGTACAGTTTATTGAGTGTCTGGGAGACCAAAATAGATTATATTGGCAGTAACCAAATCAAATATGTTGAAACGGGTTACCGTGAATATAATAATGATGTTTGGTCTTTGAGTTCTAGTAATGGTTGTGGTATGAAAAGATAACTATTGCAATAATTGCTGTGGCACAAATGCAGCTGCAGAGACCTACAACCTATCACTTTATTCATATGGTCTTTAACTTTAATCCTGCAGAGTGACACTTGCACATATATGCTTAATTCCTCAACTTATACAGAACTGTGGAAGCTTTACGTAATCCGTGTGATAGCTGACTGGAGGGTATGGTGGTACATTATTTTGCCACTAATAAGCAGCTACTCATTAAATAATCTATAAATTAACAGTCAGCCAAACTTTGTTTCCAATCCAATATGCCTCGGCAATGAGTATCACTGTGTAGAGACCAGCTTATCACACAACTTAAAAAAAAAAACGCTTATAAACAACTATCCATCAAAAATGATCTAGAAATAAATTATGTTTTTCAACAATGACAAAATGAGAGTAGAATGAGTTATCATTTGCTAACATTTGCAGATATATTACTGTGAAAAAGTATTTTCCCCCTTCCCAATTTCCTCCATTTTTGCTTATTTGTCATATGTAAATGTTTCAGATCATCCAACTAATTTTATAATATGACAAAAACTGCATAAGTAAACACAAAATGCAGCTTTTAAATGACAATATTATTGATGCATTTATTTAAAAGAATTGCCTCCTTTTACCCAGTAACTAGCTGTGCTGTCCTTGGCGGCAACGACTTCAGTCAAATGTTGCAAAGCAGGCCCAGACCATCACACACTGCCACCACCGTGTTTCACTGTCGGTATGATGCTCTTTTTGAGGAACGCTGTGTTAGCTTCATGCCAGATGTCACGGGGCCCACGACTACCAAAAATTTCCACTTAGGAGTCCTCGGTCCACAAAATATTATCCCAAAAGTAATTTGCGGTCAACGAGATATTTTTTCTTTTGCAAATGTGGGACTAGTATTTGTGTTCTGTTTGGTCAGCAGTGGTTTCTGCCTTGCAGCTCTCCCATGAATGTCATTTTTTTACAGTCTCTTTCTTATTGTGGAATAGTGAAACACTGACCTTAACCGAGCCAAATGAGGGCTACATATTTTTATATGTTTGTAGGGTTCTTTTGTGACCTCCCTGACGAGTCATTTATGTGGTTTTGGAGGAATTTTGGTGGGCTGGCCACTGCTGAAAAGGTTAACCACTGTTCATAAATTTTCTTAATTTGTAGATATTGGCTTTAACCATGGTTTGCTGGACTCCCAGAGCTTTAGAAATGGCTTTCTAACCCTTTCTTGACTGATAGAGGTCAACAACTTTGCTCTGTACTTGAATTTCTTTAATGCAGTATCATGTATTACTTTTAACCTACTTAACATTGCCAGGCAAGGTTTTTCAGTGCTGTTTAGATTCAACAGGGCAAGTTGTAATCATGACTGTGTATGTCTTGTGAAATTTAGCCCAATTATCAATTATGTTTAATTGAATGATTTAGTGACTATTGGGCCAATTACTTTTTCATACGAGGTCAAGTTCTTTTCCCCTCAATAAATGAAAGCATAATTTGACCATTGTCTAATATAAGTAGTTTGATCTGACGGAAACATTGAAGGGTGACAAACATGCAAAAATATAAGAAAATACACGAAGGGGGCCAATACTTTTTGACCATATCTTTTATATATATATATATATATCACACACACACACACACACACACACGCACACACGTGTGTGTGTGTGTGCGCGCGTCCGTACGTATGTGTGTTTCATGTGATAGCCTATTCACCTCTTCTACCCAGTGCGTGTTTCTGACATATTTCGTCTTTCAGTTTCTAAGAAATATTTGTTGTTTCTAGAAAAAAAAAGTATATCAATATAATCAAGCGAGGTAAAAAATCCAATTCTGCTGACACTAGTTCAATCGCTTTTTATGAGAGTGGAGAAATATGAAGAATGAAGGTCTCTCTCTCAGACGTTCAACATGAGAGAACCGTTCCAAGAGTCCTGATGCAATTACATGAAGCAATAGATGATAATCCGATCAAAAGTGGATTTCTCCTTTATATAGGGTATGTATCGATCTATAATGTGCGCTGACTGTAAACGCAAATGTGGCAAATAAGAAAACGGCCCCTGATGTGATTGGCAGTGAAGGCTGGTGAGCTGTTTAAAGACAGTTCTCAGCGCAAAGTTGATTGGCTGGTGCACTCTTTCTTGTATGAATCAAATGACCTGATTATTGCGAGCACTTATCTCTTTATATTCACTGACCATGCTAGTGTCTGAGCATATGTCTTGCGAGCTGTACAGGATCCTATCAAAGATATTCAGGCAACCGTTTTTGGCAGGGCGAAGAATATCAAGGATATGTCTCTTTCGTACCTTCCATTTTTCATTTGTCTCATCAGAGCCTTAGAAATTCAAACATGGCAAGTAAATGTCGCATACAAGTAAAGTTCAGTACTCGGAAAATATATGGTTGGATGTTTTTAAGATGCATCTATCATGGAAAACTTCGAGAGTGCTTATTTCGTTGGCAACATCCAACCAAACAACATCCCATGGTTTTCAACGTGACATTAGTTGAGATGCATCTGATGAAGACTGTTGAAAATCAAACCGCGCTGAATCAAAACCCATTCTGTGTGCTTACGGAATGACTGCTGAGAGCTTCAATGCGCTTCTCTTTTGGAAATGCTTTAACGCGGCTGTTTTAGTTTCCCACCACCGAAATATCGAGAAACAACATTAACAACCACCAAAATTGAGCCGTGGGTAATCGGATTTGCTTGGGACTGTGAAGGCCGATACTACAGGCGTGGGTGAGGGAGGAAAAGGGGTTCTGCTCATGAACGATGTGGGCTTTTACAAAGGGAGACAATGAAAAGGAAAATAATAACTCCCAACTTTGGTGGTTTGAATACATTCGGCGCATATATAGGCGGCAGCGGGTGCGGGGCAGCGAGGTTAAGTAGAATAGAAGGCGCCCATACTTCAGATTGGCAGCAAAGTGCTGCAGGGATAATCTAATCAGAGACACAATTCAATTAGCCTGGTCCCTGCGGGCCGTTCCGCGAAGCAGCCAAACGCTGTGCAGGCGGGGAGACCTCCTCCCAGATACCCTGCCATCTTCGGTCAGCTCCTCGAGAGATGAATGCAGATGATATCCGGAATATGAAAATTTCGCGTCATTTATGGGAGCTGTCAGGAGTGAGGACGGATGGGTTTTATGGCAGAAATATTTCCTTTTAGAGTCGGAAGACTACCTGACTGATCGTAGAGCGTCTCTGCTTGCTTTCGTCCCTACTTGCACATGCTTGCGCACGTGCGCTGGACTGTATACTTTTCCGAGGACGGACACAACCTCGCAAACATGTGCAATTACAGACAAAAATGCGCATGCCCCTACACACACACGCGCACGCACACGCACACGCGAACACGCACGCACACACACACACACACACACACACACGCGCGCGCGCACACAAACACACGCGCACACACACACACACACGTGGGCATGTACACACAGACACGTGCACATACACAATCATCAAGGCATGCACTTTTACTTCAAGCACAGACACATGATGACGTCCGCACGAAAGCACGCAAGCGCATGCCCGTGCGGATGCACCCATCTGAAACCAGACCAAGCGCATTTATTCCCCATTCCCTTTGAGGCCAAGTTAAATAAATAATAAATACTCAACAATGACTGAGCCTTGAAAAGGGAGAAAGAAAAGCGGCCTCTTAGACAAATTACTGCTCATTTGAGACAGGCTTGCACCATCCCATTATGTCAAGACGAAATCTATTTTCATTTGCACAGATTCACTTGGATTTTTTTTTCATTTATTCAAGGTTCCATTATCAAATTCAGAAATCGAATTTGTGCAGTTACTTTTCTCGCAGGCAGCCGATTCTGTGAGCAGAATACATTTTGAGCTTGGTTGTCTTCCTTTCTCTGTGACATAAATACCAGGAACATTAACCACTCTATGAAGCCATCCCAGTGATCTTGATGTTTGCAACGCAAAGAGCTGAAGACACCCAGGGTTATGCTTTTGGAAAGCAATTCCATAATGATGTTCTTCGTAACATTTTTTTTCTGTTCAACAGTGTATTTCAGGGGAAAAAGCTCAATGAATAGTGATGTCTTGTTATTTTTATACTCCTTTCAATCCCTGCAGGATTTGAAGCTGTAAATGAATATATTGTATATTGATAATAAAGGTTCAATGAGTCATTCTTTCTTACTTCCAAATGTTATGAAGTCTGCCTGCTTTTTCCACTTTCACAGATTTGCAATGGTTGTTCTTTTCTTCTTGAGCAATGTGGTTTATCGAAAGAGATATATAATAGAACCAGAGAGAACAAGGAAGTACCTTTGCTTCTGCTAGTTAGCGTGTTCACTTCCTGCCTCTGCATTTCCCACTGGAGCCAATTTTGTGGCCAGAGATGCGGCAGCTCTATAGACACCAAATGAAAAGTGCGCATTTTTTTCTTGCCAAATAAAGTGAAAACAAAAGAAAATGTATCCAGTAATCCTTCATTATTTTGCTCTTTGTCTGACGCAACTGTTCGATGTTTTCAAGAGGGCCTGTAAAAGAACTCATACTTAGTGCTTGATGACAGCTCATGCACGAGTGTGGCTGTCCAGCTGTTGCTCTGACTGCAGCAGTTCAACGAAAAGAGTGAAATGTGCGAGCGCAAACAGTGTTGCTCGTCATTTCCCCTCGAAAACATTCACCAATCCGCACAGATGGCTCACTTTCTTGGCCATTTGTGCCGTGTAATCAGATTGGCAATCTTATGAAATGGTGCTGGAAATAAGCACCCATGGAACCCCATTTTTATAGATGGCGTCGGTCAATTCTGTACTACATGGGCTGAGGTAGCTAGCCCAGAATCTCCCATTGAAAGTAATAGGTGTAATATAGTAATAGGGCTCTCTCCACTTCTATTATATTACCTCCATTATCATGCCTGCTCTACAAATCTTCAGCTCTCACCTTGAAACCTTCATTTCAGTCAATATGATTGTTATTCACTCGCAGTATCTTGGGAGAATTGCGTTGCCTCATCTGCACTGCCTATATTATTTAGGCATCTTGACATCACACACTGAATTCCTTGATCATAGCATTAAGAAAGGTTTGCAAAATTTTATTTTTTCCCAAATTGTCATTTATAATGAATGATATCAAAACATCTTTCTTCTAATCTAATGAAAATAAATAAATAAAAAACATCAAACAGGCTGGTGTGTTTTCTGAATAATTTAAAGGGATGTGTGAGGTACCTGACAAATGACAAATTCTGTCTTCTATTCCAACTCTAAGTTGAAATCAAAGCAGATTATCGTTCAGTGGTTCTTTAAAAGGATGTTACAGCATAATTCAATGTTATGTTGAAGGAAGTGCATAAAATTGTACTGAAGGTAGCCTATGTCATGATGTATAATATTGTACTTGCAGATTTTAAATGGATTTTTACTTTGTTACTTCTCATCTCATTTTGATCTACTGTGTTACCTTGTGATTGAAGAATTTTTGCTGGGCTGTCATTCTTACTGTCAATATTGTGCAAGCAGTGACTTTTAAATAAAAGACTGACCTTTCAGCAACAAGATTTAAGTCTTACTTTGTATTTCCAGGGATGCAATTACAATGATGGTAGCCTGAGGTTATCAAACATTTTGACCTACATTGGGCTCCAAAATTACAGGTACCCCTGACTGGCAATTCACAAACAGTGCAAAAAACATATATATATATATATATATATATATATATATTTACAATGTGAGTATAGAAAACCAGAATTTACCAAGATGTGTGAAATACTTAACTATATTTAAGTTTTGATGGAAACGCCAAAATCCTAACAATTATTTAATTCAAAATAAATATTAACAAAATAAAGGTTTCATAATTATTGGCGTCCTTCATTTCGTACTTAGTGCAACCCCCTCTGGCAAGGATAACGGCTTGGAGTCCTTTCCCGTAATTTTTGACATGGTTAAGGACCACATTTTGGGGCATTTTGGACCATTCCTCTGAGCAGATCCTTTCAAGAACCTTCACTTTCTTGGGTTTACGTTTATCAAATCTTCAACTCAGCCCACTGGTTTTCAACTGGATTGAGGTCTGGCGATAGTGATGACCCTTCCAGAATGTTGATTTTTCGAGAACTATTTCTGTGTGCATCTTGAGGTATGCTTTGGGTCATTGTCTTGTTGGAAAGTCCACTTACGGCCAAGTCCCAGCCTTCTGCCGGAGGCAACCGGATTGCCAGCCAAAATATCCTGATTCTTGGTGGAATTCATTATGTCATTACTCTTAACAAGTGCCCCTAGGCCTCTTGAATTAAAACAGCCCCAAAACATGACTGACCTACCATCATATTTCACTGTAGGTATGAGGTACTTTTTCTTGTATGCATCTCTGTTGCAACGCCAAGCATGCCGATGCTGCATCTGAATGAAGTGCGCAATTTTGGTCTCATCTGACCAAAGCACCTTGTTCCAGTGATAATTTACTTTTTGTAGCCATTACCAGATTTATGAAGGTCTGTGACCATCTGCCTCTTTTGAACTGACGATTCAATCCCAATGAGTCCGGAAGTAAAGGAGAAAGAATTTATTTACAATGAAAAGAATTTAATATTATCTTTGGCGATGACTCCGTCCTCCAGAACCCTTCAGTGAGGTGGGGTGCAGATCTGCCGGCGTAGCAGGCATGGCCATCCCCCGTTTGGAAGGAAGGGTCATGTGTTCAGCAGGGCAATGGGTTTGATGTGATGCTGAAGAGGGCGGAGCCAGGAAGTTGGTGGCGGTGGGTGATGCAAAATCTCTGCAAACAGCAAACGAAAACACGTTATGAGTGTTTAAATAAAAGACCGATGGTTGCAATTGGGTGAACAAGATTGCCTTGGCCTTTCTAGTCTTGTGATTGAACTTTCTTTTACGCTTTCATTTGTTTTGTTTTGTTTTGTTTTCTTCATGATGTTGGATGACAAAGGGTTATTGCATGTGTGTCACCTCACATAACCTAGTGAAACAGGACGTGATGTAATGGCTCAGTTTACTTCCTTAACACTTAGAAAAAATGGAAAAAAAGTGGAATTTAATGCCTGGTTTAATTTTAATACATTTTATTTACAGTCACCTTTAAGGATGCCATTAATTCTTAAACCTCAATTTCGAGGAAATTGTTTTTTAATAAAATCAAGACATTATTTTGGTTGCTTCCATTGGAACATTAATTTCTTACACTATTTCTCAATTTTTGGTATTTAGAGGTTCTCTATAATCATATTTCTTAGAATTTTTAGAAGTGTTGTTCATGCTTTGCCAGGCAGGGGTGCCGGTAAATTTGGAGCATGCTATCACGCTGAAATTATGTGTCCACTGTGATATCAAGGCAGCATCAGATGGATTTAGTTGCTCTTATTTTACATTTTGTGTTCCCTTGTTCCCTGTCTATGTGATGCAGCTATTGCACATTGTGAGACAAATTATCAAGACCATTCTTCTGAGAAAAAACCTCAAAATTCTATTGTGAATACTGTGAGATATGAATCATAATTCAGCAAACTACTCCAACTCTCATTTCCCACCACTACACTGCAACAGAAATGATAAAACTATATGGTTTTAATAATTTATTTCCCTTCTTCAATGACATTCGTCATGTACATGCAGCTACAGTTTGGTCAGACTTATTTCACTACTTGGTAATGGCTATTTTAGCATAGAATAGCCTCCCAAAGTCAAGACTTTCATACCTAAACAATGGCCATTTGGGCTGTGTCCAAATATCAGTATTGTTAAGAGGCGTGCGCCTTTACACCCTGCTAATCTGTCTCAAAAAGGCCCTGGATGCCAATGTAATAAATGTCAACTCTCCAGTGGCTTTTAAACAGCTGACCAAGACCAACTTAGCCTGACCTGGTGCTGCTAATTCATTGATCAAAACCAGAAACAAGGAAGAGGGAGGCGATGGTGTTTATAACATGCTCCGTGTCTGCCCCTGCTGCTAGGCGGCCGATTGGCAGACATATCAATGGTTTGGTTGCATTTTTTAATCAAAATCTGAAGATAAGAATTATGAGTAAAGCAAACAAACAATTAAAATTCTGAATATAAATAGGGCATAAGAGAGCTGCCGGTTAGCTCACTCGGTTAAGGCACTGCGTTGCAGTGCAGAAGTGACTATTACGTCGCGGATTCGAGCCCCGGTCATACCAGCCAGCAGTGGTCGGCAGCTTTTTCAGCGTAGCGCACAATTGGCCATCGTGCTACAGGGTTTCAAATTGGGAATTGACTGCTGGGTAAGGGAAAATAAATAAACAGCTCCTCAAGCGCCTCCTGTTGGCCAGACGGGCGCTCTTCAGGAACATTCTAAGTCTGTTCATGTCCGGGTATCCTCTGCCCTCGTTCTGAACTTGCGAAGATTCAACCAATGAGTGTATAAGAAGCAGTGGCAGACAGGCACGTGGAAAGGAGAGCCGCGAACTGTCTTCACTCTCCTGAGTTGGCAGCAAGGGGTCGCATACGAGCAAGCTTTGTACATAGTTCATCAATTGAGCATTCCAGATTTGGGTGGGATTGGAGATGCCAAATTTAAAAAATAAATAAATAAATAGGGCATAAGATAGCACTGCCAGACCCTGTTGCTGGAATCTACCATCCTGAGGATTTTCACTCCAACCTCAACAGATAATGCTACAAGGACTTGGTAGGCCGGTCCTGAGAGAAATATATACATATACCTAACCATTAGAATAGGCCACTCACCCATGTTGGTTAATATCTTCACTGTATAGCTATCCTAACCTTTCACCAGCAGTCCAGTCAAACCCCAAGTATTTTTAACATATATTCTGTGGAATTGTTAACTTGGAGGTTCCAAATTATTTCTACCCCTCTCATAAAGGCACCCCATGAGTATTTTAGAGAGGATACAGTAAATCAGTTTATGATGCACATAGTACATAAGACTCAGTACTATTTAAAATCATATCTGCTACTCTGTATTTACTGCCTGTTTATTCTGGTGGATGCCTGTGGTATAAAAGATCCATAGTTTACTTGACAAAATTATTGCTCAGAAGAAATGCAGTCTCATAACTGAAAAAATTGGGATGGTTTCGAAAATACAAGTTAAAAAAAGAAAATATTCATTTGTAAATCATCCTAGGCTAGCATTAAATTAAAAACAGTACAGAAAAAATAATTCATGTCCTACCTCATCAACATTATTATTTTTGGAAATATATTTTCCAAATCTGATGACTGCAACATGTTCCAAAAAATTTGGCACAATGTCACCATGATACATGCAAAGTATTGGACTCTTCAGTGTACAAGTGTGAAACAAGTAATGCTTAATATGCAGGGTTGTAAATGGATCATCCACTATAAACCCAGTTTTATGCAAGTAAGAAGTGATCGAGGCTTGGCACTTTATAAGAAACAGCAAAAGTGAATAATCCAGCATCAATTAAAACCAACATACTGTATCTATTTGATGTTGTTCAGATTTTAAGAAATCCACCATTTCCAGTGCATAATATTATTATTAAAGGATTTAGGGAATCAGGAGAAAATATAAGGATGAAAATAATCCATCAGATGGCACTGCATCGTTAACAACCCTGCTTGTGTGAAAGGTATAACCACATTGGCTGGGGCGATTTTGAAAAACCTTTACCAATACTAAACTATACACCAGGGAAGCCATATGTGGAAAAACATCCAGAGACATTATCACTTTCTCTGAGCTTGAGCTCATCTAAAATGGATTGATACACAATGGTAATTGGTGCTGTTGTTGAACCAATCAAGCTAACAAATTATTATGGTAATGTTAAACCTTATGTTGAGCATATGGGGGTGTTATAATTGCCCATGGTATGGATTACTCAAATATGTGTTGGTAACGTTGATGGTCTGATAGACAGGTATGAATTTTGGAGGAACATATGCTGTCTTGTAGATCTGAACATCTTAGCTCATCTCAGCGAGACAGTGACAAGCCACATTCTGCAGATCACTACAGTGTGTCTTCCTAATTGGAGAGTGAGGGTGCTGGACTGACCAACCTGCACCCCAGACCTGTCTCCAGTTGAAAACATGCATTGTTTTAAGAAGTCAGTAACATGACAACGAGGCCTTTATTTGAGTGGCTGAAGACATTTACTAGGAAAAAAATGAGGAAAAAAATCCTTCACAACTGGAACAGTTGGGATCCTCAGTTGCCCAAATGATCACAAAGGAAAAAAAGGAAAAGTGATGTAAAACATTGGCAAACCCACCCCGTCCCAATTTTTCTGGCATGTGTCGCTGGTATAAAATTTCAAATTATTGTTTATTTAGAAAAATAATAGAGAAAGGAAAACATTAGATATGTTGTCTTTGCACTTTTTTCTTTAACCCCTTTCTGCAGCTGTAGACTCCAGCGTCCGTAAATTCCAAAATTTAATTCCTAAACAATTTTGTAATTGAAATTCCAAATGTCAACCTTCAATTAATAATTTTCAAAAATCTCTGTGACACAAATCCTGAGTTCTAAAGCTTAAATGGGCTCATGCACAACAAGAAAAAATGGCAAAATTTTGTATTCTGCGCAAAGGGGTTAATTGAATACAGGTCAACAATGATTTACTAATGACTATTTTCCTCTTTTTATCAGCATTTTCCATAATGTCCAAAATTTCCCAGAAATTGGGTTGTAAGTGTATCAGAAATATTGGAAATGTGAGCATTTGAGAGAACAGAAAACACCACACAGTATATAATCAAGCATATTTTTTATTGCATACAGAAGCAGCAATCTGGGAAGCACAGCAGTGGCATCATCTAAAACCAATATTAAAACCACAAAAGGTGTCAAAAATGATCCCACTGACCTAAAAAGGTGCAAAAAATAAACAGACAAAAAATAAACAGACAAATGTGCCCCCTGCTTTTTGACACTTTCTGGCTTTGGGCCCTGGATAGTCAAATCCACTATTTCCTGCATTGAGTCACCGTTGAATATAAGTACATATCTACTTCCTACTCAAAAAAAAAAAATATCACATTTTCATCAAGCTTACACTTTTCATTTCAACATATTCTAGCGGAATGTTAATGCGATGTTTGGAAAATGCTTGATTAAATGGGCATTGCGATGCCAAATGCCAAGACCGAGGCAGAACTGTGAAAAAAATTGTTTTATTTCAATTTCTTTGTGATGTTTTGTAACTGATGCCTCAATAGTGACCTGCCAAGGGACTGCAGATGTAAATTAGCTTTAAGCTAACTCTGGTACAATGCATCAAATGGAAACATTTATGTTTTTTTTTATTGTACATGCTCCCTTTACAAATAAACAAATAAATAATGAATAAATAAAGAGTTTATATGAGTCTGCTATTGCCAGGGTTGAATTGCATGAACTTGTTTGGGTTGAAAGGCTCTAGATATTAAGTCTACCAAGGAGACTTGCTTCCATCTACCCCAAAGGAGGATGCCGTAGCACATGATTCCTCAAAGTCTCGCGATGACTGGCCCCCGTAAAAGTTTACATTATGCGGTTGTACCACCGATCACACGCTGCCTATGCTGTTGGAGGATAATGGCGCTAGCCCACAATTTGCTCACACAGGTACATGCATCTAGCCAATAAGGAGAGGCCATTAGAGCAACGACACTAGCAAATTTTGACTGGCTTAACCTCTATTATCCTCAGTGAGGCTGAGTCAATTGTTTCCTCACTCCTGCAGACCTCTATACATCAGAAATATAAGGTGTAGCATACGCTCAAGGGAAAACGAAGCTTTAGCCCTAACAGAAAGCGCGTTTATGATCACATGACCTCATTTTTCCAGCGAAGACTACAGCTCCTTGCAGTGTTTCTGTGGGAAGAGAGGATCAATAGCCCGGCAGGTGAGCCCTGTGGTAATCTGTGACCTGCCTGTGTGAAGTTAAGTGGTCACAAATTGGTGCCCCACACCCACCAGTTACCCTCCTGCCCCTTCTCATCTCCCCCGCCATCTTCTGCAATGCAGCTTCTCCAGGACTCTGTGTGCCATCACCTCGCTCAATAAAAGGGAATTGCTTTGAGGTTATGGCTCCTGTGTTGCTTTTGAGGAAATCATGCTGGCTCGCCACATTAGCTGCGTGGGTTCTGACCACAGAACGAGCGGATGATGACGAGTTTTGACTGTGGGGTTCCCATAGAAATGAGCCCCCACATTTCAGCAGCATTGGGGTAATTTATGTATTCATCCACAGTCACTGCTGCTGGGGAAGTTCTGGTTTGGCAATTGGCCTTCCACTTTGAGCCATCGAATTTAAGTTGTGTCATTCAAAACAGAGGTTTGACACATATAATATTGGCCTTTACAGTCATCTGGAAAATGATCATTACTGAAATAGACAAAAATAAAAAGGGTTTTGCATCTGAGCACATTTAGTCCAGATCTTTGGTACAGGCAATGATAAAGTCCAGTAAGCCACAGTTTTACGTGCAGGAATCACAAGATTAATATAGTGATTAAAACTGACGAGGGTGGCTGCAGTTTGATTGGATATATTTTTAATCAAGAATCTGTGATTTTTACACTTAAATAAATTATGTAAAAATGAGGTGTGCAGCTGACATTTTGTAATTTACTTAGTATGAATTGGCAATTACTTCAATAATTCATGAAAAATGCCAAGCTCAAAGGTACAATTTTTGGTAATATACTTCCTGTAACTTCAAGGATATTAGAAAGGTAATGGAATTATATCAGAAGTAATGCAATTACAAGCAAAGCTTAACTAATAAAAATTTGCTTTTGTCAACTGCCTTGCAGTCCAAGCAAACCTATCTTAGATTCTTTTTGCATTTTGCAACCCTTTGGTAAAAGGTAGATATCTTTTTATTGTTGGTAAAACTCTAATCTAAATACTAAATACCATAGATGTTATTTTGAACTGAGATGCATATTTTATCTAAATTAATTTCAAGAAAAACACAGAAAAATAACTGGTATGTATCGCAGATTTAAATTATTTCTTTATATATTATTTGTTATCATTTTAATCTGCTACAAAGAAGATAATGGATTGGTGAAAATACGTGTGACACATTTCAAAAATACCCTTAAGAAATCTATTGCTTTAGTTTTCCTGCACTATTCACTGGATGATTAATGCCTGTTAATAGCCATAGTAGCTATAAATAATAGTATTTATTTATTTTACAATTGAATTCATCGTGACTGCATTGCAGCACTTTTGTCATATGCCTACATTCAGGATGCCATTTGCCAAAAGCTTTGTTACTTGTTCTGCATGTGTATCACTGTGACAAATTTAACATTTGTCTGAGAGTTCCTTGGTCTGGAGAAAAGGTTTCCCCCACCTTCTGAAGCCCAAAGCTCCTTTGAAAACAGCCCAAGCCCCATGCTGGGCCTTCCCACAGCTGAGGAACATTCTAGAGGACTGCTGAAAGTTCTCCCAACTTTCCCTAATCTCAAACGTCCCGAACAGCCAGTGCCCGGCCATCCATTTTCCTCTCTCTTTTTCTGGCCATTTTTTAGCATGCCCACATCTCTCTGCTCCACTTATCCTGCTTCAAACGGCTGGTGGCTCAATGGCTAAATGGATTACGGAAACAAGGAGGCACCTTCCCTCTGTTTCGGCTCAATAAACCGGGTGCACGACTATTGAGGCAGCCCAGCCCCTCCACTATCCAGGCTTTCTTTAGGTCTCTGTGGATGTGTACCCTGCAAGGGCTTGGCCTTGCCCCCAGACTCATCAATCATCTCTCCCAGCACACATGCCTCATTAAACCCTCCTAGGGGGGCTCAGAGAGAGAGAGAGAGAGAGAGAGCGAGAGAGAGAAATCGAGACAGGGAGCAAAAGCTAGAGAGGGAGACAGCAGGAGAAGGAGAGAGAGAGATGGAGAGAGTGCAAAATCAGAGGGAAGGCAAGGGTGTATGCGGAATGAAAGAAAGAGAGAAGAAGACAGTGGGATGGAAGGGGAGAAGATTGGGTCGCAGAGTGAGTGACAGTCAGTGTGTCCGGAATCATCCGATAAGCATCGCTGTGCATCATATGTTTAGGTGCCACATTAGTCGGTGACTCTATATCAGGAGCTTGTTGCTGACCAAATTATGGGTTTCAGCGAGTAACATTAAATCGTCACAACATTAATTTTCAAATGAAAAAGTAAGTTGCTACATGTGCTAACCCCATAAATCCTACAATCCCGTATGCAGGTCAATATTCAGACCTGGGAAACTTCAGGTCTTTTTCAATGCCAGTGGAGATACCAAGGTTTCCAACGATCCCAAATATGTCCCGCCGAATTACAGGGAAAAGTGTTTAAATGATGTACAAGATGAACTTTATATGCCCACTCCACAAAATGGGTGTCCGTTTACCCATCAGTCATTCTGTCCACGACTTATTTTTCTCACTCTACAGGCTAGTGTTTGTTGGATTATTTTCATTTTTGCTTCACGGATCAATGCAGTGATATGAAGAGGATCCCTATTGATTTGGGTGATAATTAGCAAATTTGTAGTTAACTAGCCTGTCATCAACAAGGCTGCCATGTGGGGGTATTGCAATGCTTTGTGTGGCTATCTTCTCCATTTGATATCAAACGACTATGGTGATAAAAACATAGCGTCCTGGGTTTGAATATTTCTCTCAAGTTAATTGTGAGCCAGCTTCAGCGAAGTGCTGCTACCAGCAGATACAGAATATGTTTGTAACCTTGCTCTGCAATGTGGAAAAAAAAAATGCTATTTCTGACTTTGAACCGATTGAGAGGAAAACTATGACGAAATGTTTGAGTTTAAGAGGTTAACTCACATACTGTCAGTGTTGTATTCTAAGTGGTCTTTCAGGATCATGACCAATATGATTGCCAGATCTGCTCTGATAGGCTACAATGTGAACCTAATGGAAACACCACAGGCGTGACAGCTTCAAAGGAATGGTTCATATTGCATCAATTAATGGTTCTGCCAAACCAACCAGCAAATTCATATTTGCGGCTTCATCCTTTAACAATAATGCATGCCTGCAAATATAGGCAGGTAAGATACAAATCACAGAAAATATTGGTGTATAAGTAAGCGCCCAAGTTGCATGTGGTATAGGCTACATGTTACACAAAATAGTTGCAGGGCCTGATAACGTATAAAATAACTGCGATATTTAATAAAAATAAAGCTCATTTGAAATGCCATCAGACGCAGTAATACAGTAGGCCTATTAACGATTTATAGCCGTAGGTGCTAATACCATTTTGAAATAATAATTTTGCAATGTTAAAATCAAAGGGATACAGAGATGATCTCTCCTTCATGTCCGGTCAATTGACGGTGGCCCTTTCCTCCTCTATCCGTGCTTCATAATTCAAGGCTGCTTTAACTTTTTTAATAACGATTTTTCCTGCGCCGTGAGCTCTTTTTCAGTTCCTGGAGGAATTGCGCAATCTGATTAAAGTTCTATTTCATGGTAGACGGCACGCAGCAATAAAGGCGGCTGCGCGGAAATCGGGCAGCGCCCATCAATTAGATCTCTATTAGCAACCAATGTAGGTCTCACCGCAGGAAATATCGTATCCCTGCTTCAGTCAAGCCATGAAATTAAAAAAAAAAATCTCATGCAGGCAATCTCCAATACAAACCTCCTGTGGTTCTATCTTTAATTGTTTTTCATCACCGAAATGCATACATGTACATTTCTTAACAAAATACAGCAAGACATTTGGCTCATATAACTTATGGATGGACCGCCCAATAAAAGGGTAATATCAGAATATAAATTCACTGACTGCTGTCACACCTGCTGAGTGAGCAGAGAGACATATTTTTACCAAGGCAAACTGCGCTATGCTTTGTTTAGAGGGTGTGTAATTTATAAAGTAAATAAAAAGCCCCACCTCAATGTTTTCAATACAAGGATGAGCAGCATTTCTTTGTGCACAAAAATAAATCTACCACTTTGGATCTGACATCTATTCTTCACCTATTATTGCATCCTAAAATTATTTGGCTGATCATCAGTTTTTACACCTCAGTTTTTTTTTTATTGTTTTTGCATGGATTTATCAAATTATTTGCTGACATACAAATAATTGCTGATGCTGACGCTTCAAGGCATACCATATTATTCATATAGGTTATTATTTTATATATTCAGCAATGATTCATTCATCCGCATTTGTATTGGTCCATTTCAGGAGACAAGTCAATAAAAATGGCTGCAATGAATTGGCACTTCTAGAATGTGTCTCTTGCAAAAACCAACTACGTCTTGTCATCTCAAAACATCTTTCTTTCCCAGCTTTGAAAAAGATGGAATTTTTTTTGGCCAGTAAATGCAAATAAAATCAAAAAGAAGTGATTACAAAGGTCCACTCACTGTCTACTCACTCACTGTCTATATTGGCAACGCCAAAACAAAATTATTTGATGTTTAAACTTGTCTATTCATCCGCTACCATATTGAGAACCAAGAACTAAATTATTTGATGCTTTAGCTAAACTGATAATAATCAAACTGTTCGTTGAAAAAATATGCTTATTTGAAATCTGATGACTGCAACAAGCTGCTAAAAAGTTGGTACAGAGTAAGTTCAAGAGAAGTAATGCAATGAAACCCTGACATAATAAGGAAATGTGAAACAGGTGATATTAAATACTGTAGGTTTGCTATTTGTTTTATAGTACAAAAAGCCCGGCCTCCGAAAAAGGCCTAATCCCTAAAGAGCAAAGATGGGTCGAGACTCACCAATTTGCCTAAAGATGCATATGCTTTTATTCAAACACTCTGAAAACAATTTTTTCACCATCTAAAAAATATAATACAATTAAAAAGGTGGAAGGAGTTTGGTTGAATCTTGGAGCACTTAGGGCTGAGGCTGAAGACCATTTTTGATCGCGTTATGATCTGCCTCCTCTAGTGGCTCTCTCGTAAGAGCTGTCATTTGACTGCATGACCGATTAACCCAACATGGGATTAAATATTCAGAGGTGAACATTTGTGCCTCGGCACCACAGGCAAAGCCTCACTATGCAAAGCCAAAGCCATACATCAACGCCGTCCAAAATTTCCTCCAAGTACATGGGCTTGGTGTCATCTGAGACAGGCAGCAGCACAGTTGAAGCGTGTTTTGGTTTCTGGAACAAACAGCTACTGTATACGTTAGACCAAAAAACAACAAGGACAACCAAAGCTGTTATCAACATCAGGCAGGCCCAAAGGTCAGCTTCCGCTTTGGTATGGGAGGTGCGCCAATGTGCAAAGAATGGGTGACTTCCACATTTGCAAGGGCATCGCAAAATAATATTGACAAATTTTGGAGCAACACATGAGGCTGTCTAGATGTTGCCAATTCCAGGGAAATCCTGTCAATAATGCATGGCACTTTAAGGGGCAAAATATTAGGCAGTGAAAGCCCTGTTTCTTTGCGCATTCAGCTGAGGACCTGCGGAAGGAGGAATTATGAAGAATTATGCTTGCCAATGAGTCAACATTTTAGAAGCTTTTGGGAAGAAGGGCTGCTCTACTCTCTGGACAAAAGATGATTAGGATAACCCAAGTTGTCAGTGTCAGGTCCAAAGGCCAGCATCTGGTGTGTCAAACCAAATGGAATGGGTGACTGCATTATTAATGCAGAAATATATGATTTAATTTTTTTGGCAATATAGCTAATGCAGTGGGCATGCCTGTAATCCTGATCTGTCTCCGATTCAGAATATATGTTACATTACAAAGCAACATATATAGCTGACAAAGCCCCAAAAAATTGTCTACCTGAAGACCTGGATAGTGGGGGATTGGGGGGAAAATGTGCTTGGTAGACTTGACCTACTGGTGTCTTCGAGGCCCAAACACTTAATGAGTGCGATTTAAAGACAAAATGATTCTACTCAGTAATAAAAAGTTGAATGTCCTGACCATTTTGGGCTCTGTTGCAGTCATCAGGGTATATCTTCAATAAGCAATGAAATTCGCTATTTAGAAAAGCAATTTGTTGCTTTATTGTTTTCGGGGGTGAATGGACTTTTCAAATTAGTCCTTTTTGATTATCTGTATAGCAGGGAAAATATATATTTAACGCGTCAACATTTTTCTCTGTAAATGTATTTCTAATGGAGCTATTGACATGAAATTTTCACCAGGTGTCGATAACAACCCAAGTAATCCACACATAGAAAGAAATGAAAACAAATAAGTCGATAAATTGAGTTATGTGTAATAAAGTCGAATAACACAGGGAATAAGTATTGAACACATGAAGAAAAGGAGGTGCAAAAAGGCATGGAAAGCAAAGAAACCAGCTGAAATCTGCCAATATTTAGAAAGCAATCCTGCCCCCTATCAGTAAAAATTATTATCAGCTGGTTTAGTCTGAATTGATGGCCTATAAAAAGGTTTCTCATTACCAAGGTGTCACACAAGAAGCATCTTATGATGCGTAAAAGCAAAGAGCTCTCAAGACCATCGCAACCTTATTGTTACAAAACATACTGATGGTATTGGTTGCAGACGTATTTCTAAACTTCCATAATCCGGAAAGGGAAAGAATATCATTTCACCATAAACTGGCCATGACCATGTGCTCCTTGCAAGATTTTTGACAGAGGTGCCAAAAGAATAATCAGGAGAGTTATCCAAAAGCCAAGGACCACTCGCGGAGAGGTTCAGAAAGACCTAGAATTAGCAGGTATAGTTGCTTCAAAGAAAACGATAAGTAATGCACTCGACTGCCATAGCCTCTATGCACGCTCACCGAGCAAGACTCCAGTACTGATGAAAAAGCATGTTGAAGCTTGTTTAAGGTTTGCTACACAACATTTGGACAAGCCTATGAAATACTGGGAAAATATGGTCTGGTCAGATGAGACCAAAATCGAACTCTTTGGAATCATAGCACACACCATGTTTGGAGAAAAAATGGCACTGCACATCACCCCCAAAACACCATACCAAAAGTTTGGAGGTAGGAACATCATGGTGTGGGGCTGTTTTTCAGCATATGGTACTGGCAGATTTCATATAATTGAGAGAAGGATGAATGGAGAAATGTACTGAGACATTCTTGATAAGAATCTGCTGCCATCTACCTGGATGCTGAAGATGAAACGGGGGGGTGGGGGGGGGGGGGCATTTCAGCAAGACAATGATCCCAAACACACAAGGAATCTCTCAATTGCTTCCAAAGAAAGAAAATAAAGCTGCTAGAATGACCAAGTCAATCACCTGACTTGAATCCAGTTTGCAAATCCATGGAAAGAACTGAAGATCAGGGTTCACAGAAGAGGCCCCCGGAACCCTTCAAATTTGAAGGCAGTTTGTATGGAAGAATGGGCCAAAATCACACCTGAGCAATGCATGCGACTAGTTTCTTCACACAGGAGGTGTCTTGAAGCTGTCATTACCAACAAAGGCTTTTCTACTGAGTGATAAATTTAAGTAAGCGTAATCAATACTTTTTCCCTGTGTCATTCCACTTTATTACACATAATTTATGGACTAAAATTTTTTGATTTCTTTGTATGGGTGAATTATTTGGGTTGTTACGACATCTGCTGAAAATTTCATGTTAATAGCCCCAATTAGAATTACATTTACTGAGAAAAATGTTGACGCATTCAATACTTATTTTCCCTGCTGAACATGATGTCCCGTGCTTGGATAAGGATGCAAAGATACATTACACTAATGAGTCATATTCCTTTCATTTATGAGTGTTAATATGCAATAAGTATTGCTCTGATGCTTATGGCCTCTTTGTAAATCCTGTGTTCTTATACTGAGCATTTAGCATTTCAACTATTTTATTATTAGGCTCTTATTACACTTTTTCTCTGACACGCATCTGATATTTCAAACTGTCTATGAGAGCGGGTCATAGTCAAGTTTTCTTCCAGCATTTTGTCATTTATCATCTCACAAGACAGTCTAAGAATTTTCAGGCTCTTTTCCCCAGTTAGAATCCCGAATTCAGCATTTTTATGGAAAACTGCAGTCATCTTGATTGATGAAATCTATGGATGTCTAAAACAGTCCAACAGATCCCCAACTGCGTGCCAAGGGGGTCCTTTAATGCAGCTATTGTTCCGGAAAAATAAAGGACCGAATAGCTTCAAGAATGTCCCGAAAGTTGGCCATTTCGCTTTGTCTCACTTAACGCGTACATACACTGGGAAACTGAAGACCTCTTGTTTCCTGTTTGGAACAAAAATGGGCATGTTTCAAAGACTTTTGGAAAAATAATATCTGCAAGTCAATGTTTCCACACCATAAACATACGTTTCCCCACGGCGGAAATTTTACCAAAAAATTAGCATTTCGAAAAATATTGAGCGTATTTAGAGAGCATAAAACAAAACGAATGAGCACAAGAAGAAATTAAGACTCAGAACAAAACAAAAGGCTTGCTTACGTTTCTTCATTAAGCATATCAGCTGCGAAATGAAGCACATATTTGATGTTTTAATTATCTGCTGCTGGTTAAAGCCATATTATGCTGGTAGACAACCTTATTTGGGTTAATTCTTTAGCACAGTAGCCAATATATTTATTGACAGATCCATTAGTGGGCTACTCCCATTATCGTTTGCGTGATGCATGGCAGAATAATGTCACCTGCATTGTTGTCATAAAATGCCTCGACCTGGCCGTGTAATAATGGACCGCTATAGAAATAGATGCCGCCTTACACTGTCTCGTAACCTAGTGGGAATTTCAATAAATCTTTCCTCGTTTTAACTAAATTTTTCCTCAAACTCCTTCAGGCAGGGAGGACCTGTGTCAAGATTGTATTTGTGTGCCAGTGGTTAGGACCAGCTGCTCCTTAGGACAGACAAGCCCTTGTCAATTAGCCGCTGACGCGCAGGTTCCCTAATAGCCTGAGGCGAGTCAGCAACCATCAGTGTACAGTCCCCACAATTAGAATCAATTTCTGTCGAGACCTCCAGGGAGCATATAGGCTCCGCTTGGACAAGGCAATTTGAAGAAAACACAGCAAAGCATAGGCTACATGGTGCAGACAAGGGACCGTATATGATACTAAATAGACGTCCGACATAGCGGATATAGTAAAGCGAATTTTTTTGACCCCTTCTTGGCTTCCACCAGAATCTTTATGACTGTGTCGCCGTCTGTAGTAACGCCTTATGATTTTCGCAGAAACTCGTGGGCAAATTACGCACAGTTTCAAGGCCTATAGCAAACCAATACCGACGAGCTTTGCAGCAAGTGTCACCTAAGCAGCTGGTGGCGTTTCTCTGCTCCCGTTGCCCTGGCCTTTGGCCCTGGGGGATACGGCTTCGGACTGGCCTGTCCACGGGGTTTAACAGCTTCGTGATGGTTCGGGTCAGAGAGGCCAGCTTTCCAGCAGGACAAGCAAAGTTCCCGGCAGCGGCAGCTGAGTCGAACAAAACCCCTAAAAGATCGACAGGCTCAGGGAATCATTAGGGAAGCTGTTTGTTTAACTAATTTGCAAGCTGTGTAGTCAGGGGGAGACTTGTAAGACAAGCCACTTTTTGAGGAAGATTCTGGGTTCAAAGTACAGAACGGGGACACGCCAGAGTCGGTTATGTGGCGCACTGAAGTTCAAGAACAGAGCAAACAGCACATGCCACAGAGAGGGACGGCATTCAGCTTCGGTGCATAAAGAAATCAAATGACGCCAAAATGGAGAAAAGGGATTCCGCGTTAAATATGGGAAAGTTTAGGAAAGGGGTTGGCAGGTCAAGAAAAGTCAACAAGAGTGCAGCCTTAATGACTGGGGGAATTTAATATCAAAAATGCATAAATCTTCAAGTGAGGGCAGGGAGACAATGGGCACAAAGGGAGCGAGTGTTCGAGTCAACATTGATTTGATGATGGAAACAAAATGGATTGCTCCAAGTTGTTAACATTTAACACAAAAGTTAGCACTAGAATAGAAGTTACGCGAAAATAGAAGGGGTCTTTGCCGGCCATGGCTATCTATTTATGACAAAGACCGCCATCCATGTGGCTTAAATAACAAGCAGCGGCATTTAAGCTATACTGGGAGAGTGAAAAGAGTCCAGTGTTATTAAAGTAATGTGCACATTGAATCGCGCAGTAATCGGTTATTACTCTTGGTCATTACGGACTTTCTTGTTGGATTAGTACCAAAGTACAGTGAGCCCGCAGAGTTTGTAGTTTAAAACTTCCTGACAGTCATGCAGTTCTGTCCTCGAGTTACTGATAACTCACCCTGACCTTTTTCGTGAGAATTTTGTAAAATAATTAGTATCATGTAATGCATAAACATCCATACAGAGTAGGCTATTTCACTTTATGGTATAAAGTTTGATCCACGTTTTTGTATCACCTATGCTCCCTGGCCTTCTCTACTGCCACACGTCATAGTCCGTAGTTTTAGCTGGGAAATTGATGATTTCGCTGAGGACTAAGCTCGCCAAACTAATCACATCAAACAAATGTCATTCGGAGAAGTTGTTTTTACTTTAAAAAATGCTCTCAGAATCGGTTATTTATTCAGACAGTTATGGATACTGTGCATATTTGAGATGGACTGAGTTTAATGCTTTTTCAAGCACTTTTAAATAATATCACTGAAAAATTAACTACATGAATCGTGCGTTTCAGTTTTTTTTCTAACACAGTTCTCATTAAATACAGGCCTCTGTGCTAATGCTCTTTATTTGCTGTGAGAAGGAAGGTTGCGCGCAACTCTTGCATCATAACATGCAAAGATCAAATAATTCGCCCAGGCCTTTGTTATACGCAGAAACTGTGTTCTGACAAACCACAATTATGACAATGTTTGATTCTTTGAAATTTCATTCACATATGCCTACATTCGTATTTTAGTGCTGAATGACCTCGGGCGGTCCACGCAAGGAAATTTTTGCGACCTTACCGAAACGCAACAAAAACAGCCTATGGGGCTGCAACTTGGTATATAACCTTAGTGGGCAGGCGTTCCGATTGTCATCAAATTAAAAAAAAAAAAACCATCAAATGAGTAGAGTGGCAAGTGGTCTTACTCTGAACCAACCGCTTCTTTGCTTCCAGACTTGCATTGAACATTATTGAGAACTCCATCTGACCTTTCTCGGCGGGTTGCTAATTGCCTCACCCCTCCTAACCCTTTGTTAGTACCAGTTCTGTCTCCAGCAACTTTGAATTCCATAATTCCTCATAAAAACGCATTATTAGGGAAATCCTTCCTTTTTGACAATTTAATAGTGCAAACTAATCATCTGTGTGACACTAGCCATTCATCTCCCAATATGGAGACAAAGACGGCATCTCTTTTCAAACTCACACAGACCCTGTTCTATTTTAAGAGCAAAACCGCTGTACAATAAACGCATTGTGATTCTCTTACAGCTATGTTTATGATACCAAACCAGAGTATGAAGTTGTTCTTCAGCCGTATAGGAAATGAGGTAACAAAATAACAGAATAAAAGCAGAGGAAAGATCAATGACAAAATGCGGAGTATTTTCGATATTTACTCTCGTGCACAAAGGTTTAGACAATAATCCCCTATAAGATTATATGAATTCCTTTCATAATCACTTTAACCGTTATTTGAGGCAATTTTCTGACACATTTCCAGGGGGCAAATAAGCGGGAAAAATATGAATCCTCCGAGGCTTCACCTTGCGCAGTGCCGCAATAAAAATAGGTCTTTGCGTCATTCAATTAATGTATAATTTTTAATATATATGCAATATATGTTCAATTTGTTACTCTGAATGACAGAAAATAATATCGCCAAATCTTAATACCATCCATTACTTAGAAGTGATAAGCACGCTTGATCGTTTAGCAGTTGATTAATTCATTTTGTGATTGTGTTTGATAAAGCAATAACGATGGTTTGATCTTGACGTTAACTCTTAGGGGGGCAATGTGACAAATCCCCATTTCAAAGCAAGATGATGAAGTTGTTTAAATCGTATTAATTATTAATTGAACGTTTTTTTTGTGCTAGTTGTGCCGTATAGGATACCCCTGCTTTCGAGGCTTATCCATGTCGGACTATCAATTAAAAATGATTTGTATGAGAGGCAAATCGTTTTAAAAAACGCAGCTAATTTAGAGAATATTTTGGAAAAGAAGCTGTAGCGGTGCAAAACTGTTTTAAACTGGACAACAATCCAGTTTAGGAATTTCAGAATATGATTTTTAGGTAGACTTTCGCTATTTATTCCATGATTACTGACATTTTGTCGGCTTCTTTAAGGTGATATCCCAAACATGGCATAAATATCTTGAATAGTCGGAGGAAGTTTAGCTCAGAAAAGGCCGAATTATGGCGATTTATATCATTTCAGTCCATCACCCAAAAATAAAATACGCATATCAAATAAGGCAGACAAAAAGCAACCATCTGAGATAGCAATTAAATCAAAAGTTTACCAGAATGATGTTGATAATAATAATAACAACAACAACAACAACAACAACAACAACAATAATAATAATAATAATAATAATAATAATAATAATTATGTGGCCTGTATTTTAAGCGTGACGATGAGCCTTCCTACAAGATTTCATCTGCAAAAATTACTAAGTCAAATGACAGTGAAATGTAGTCTAGTGCTTGACTGAGAGGGAAAGAAAGAGGGAAAGAAATTCTACAGAACGATTCAAAAGCCAGCAGGCTTCACTTGGTCATGAAATCGAGGTCGTTCTCAACGGTCTTGGGGGAATCATTATTACCGTGTCCTCTTTCCTTTTTTCAGCTGTGTTTTTTGGCCGATATAAACGCTTGTCTCGATTTCAGTCGCTTCATCCCATTCCCCACCCTATTTGCTTTAGGTCTTTATATTCCGAAACGGGAAAGAATACGGCCTTCTTTACCGATTACAACCGTATTTCTATTGATGTAGCCTTTGATTCTCGTCTTTGACTCGACTTGTCAATCCTGTCCTTTGTTTCGTTTCACATTTGCCTGCATTCTTAAGGAAACGTTTGTTCTTCTCTAAAGAACCAGTTTGAAATGGACCAAGGGAAACATGGAAATGATGCATTCAAAGCAAGTGCTTGTTGTGGTTGAGCTCGAATCTTTCTTTTTTTTAATCAGCTAGGTTTTCTTCTTCAGAAATAAAGGGGCATTTTATCCCCTTAGAAGTTTACAGTATGATTAAAAAATAACACGGCGATTCCCTGATGTGTCATTAATTATTATTATTAGTATTATTATTATCATTATTATCATTATTGTTGTTGTTGTTTTTGTTGTTTTAGTCCGCTGACCTATGCAAATGAAATGTTTTCAGAAAACGTCCTTAAAAATGCACTCCTTTTTTAAGAAAAAGATGTCGAAAGTGATGATGAAGATGATGATGATGGTGATGATGATGATATTGGTGATGATGGTGATGGTGAGTGGGAGAAGGAGGAAAACGAGGCGTTGGGGAGATGAGAAGAACGATGATGATGTATCATAAAATGCCCGTTGTAGCTCACAAGTTGTAATCCCATATAGTGTCAACTTATATTCCATATCCGTGTCTGTGAATAATGGTAATGGTTTTGAAAGCAGGACGCCCGCAAAAATAAAAATTGAGTAAACAGAATAAGAAGGACCCTGGTCAACTGTTTCAGTTGTTATTTCCTCCGACACCTATTTCTTTGCTTATAGAACAAAACCATCGAACCTTTTCATTCGCACGTACCAGAAATGAAACCAGCGGGTCGGAGCCGCACAGTCCCCCAAACAATTAGCAACGGCAGGCTTATTTTCTCTAAAGAATGAGAATTGCTCGAGAGAGTCAGTACAATATTAGGATAAAGAAATTGCACTCCGGAAGTGTAAAAGTCGGTTATACCCTGTAGCCAGTAACCTTTGCTACATCGAAGATGTAAAAAAAAAAAAAAAAAAACATGCAACGAAGCAGGGCAGCGTATACTTACAGCAAAGATGAATTTAAATTACATGTATATCCGCTGGCAGCCTATTACAGAGATGTAGCTTAAGCTTGGCTGTATTTGATAGAGATTCGCTTATGGATGTGGAAACTTTGTAAGCTTCTGCACCGTTTTATACACGGGGAGTCGTCAGTAATAAGATTATTAAACAAAAACCGTCTCGGGCGCTGGTGTTAAGTTTAAAAAAATACCTAATTGGGTTTTGCAACGAAATAATTAGATTTGCTTACACTGCATACATTTTCAGATGATGCTGAAACAACTTCATATAACAGCATTACTTGAACCGCCGTCATCATCAAACAGATGCATTTTTATATTTAAGGTTTGGTGTATTATTTTAGAATACGTCGTGATCTAATATGATGGGCAAGATAAACTAATTACCTTCTACCACTGCCTTCCTCGATTAACGCAACGACTGCGCATACTGCGCCCCCTGGCGAAAAATCTGTCATTGCAACTGTCAATAACCAAAGCCGATGAATTTAGGCGCTCAGAATTCAAAGCCTGTTGAAATAGGATTTATGCAACTAAGCCAAAAAGTTAACACCAAAACGCAGAATAGCATTGTTTTGGTTGTTCATGTTACAAGCTAGACGCCACGTAAGCCCTGCTGGTGACACAATATGTAAATAGTGTGGTCATGGCAGGATTTTGATTGCATCGCTTATAGAATTGAAATCAGTCGTCGCCCCCCCCCCCCCCCCCCCCCCCCCCCCGCCTGTCTAAAATCCAGGGACGGTAATTAAATTGAAGCAGTAGCCTAAATATAAAAACGTATTGGTATTTAAAAACTTTTATCGAATCCATATAAGCTTCACTTATTACTACGGTGGCTGGGCTGTTCATACACCAAAACAAGATACTTAATTTAAGATTTCGGACCGAGTAGCCCATTTTCTAACAGACAATCCGAAATTGGGATTGATAACAATATGGTGGAAGTACGACTTGGAAGCATCCCACAGACAAAGGTATGAGGAAAATCTGGCGTTACATAATTACTCCCCTTGGTGCCTCATTTAATCTAATACCTGCGTTTAACGGTTGCTATATAATAATTTCCACATTTTAATTGTCATTAAAAAAACTCAACAAATGCATATCCCTTAACCAAAGTTTACCTGTTAGCATGTCTCAATAAAAAAATTTCTATTCGATCTGGTATCACTTCTTATGTTTTCCAGGGTGCACTAGAGCCTTAAACCCACTTCCCTGCATGAACTTCCTTTACAATCGCCACTGCTGGTGAACATGTACGCTTCACCCAAAAATAAATGTTTCTTCTATGGTGATAGTTAAAACCTAGAGACCCTGTCTCCACAATAACGGCAACAAACCAGCCCAATATTTGTTGATTTGGGATAGTCGTAAATTACATTAAGTAAACACCCATATGTACCGTGAGTTTAAGAATTATTGGCACCCTGGGAAATGCAAAAAAAAAAGAAAGAAAAAAAAACTACTATACAAAATAAATAATAACATCATAGAGATCAACACAAAATGCCAACATGTGAGAAATACTGTACTGCATTAACGCGTCAGCGGAACCAATCAGAGTAATTCGTTCATCTGCTTCAAAATCAATTTCCTTTAAATCAAGTTTTCATTATTTATGGTCCCAACGGTTAGCGCGTCTCTCCAGCAGGGGTTTGACAAGGTTAAGGCATAGAAGGATTTGGACCTTTCCTTTCGGCAAATCCTTTTGAATCAGTCACATTCCCCAGTTCATCAGCTGCTCTCTTCAGCTCAGCCCACAGGTTACAAACAGACTGAGAGATGATGACTGAGGTAGCCATTGCAGAACAAAATTTTTTGCTGTCGCAGAAGCAATTTTTTGTCAGTTTTGAGGAGTGCTATGGATGATTGTCTCACTGAAAAGTTCACCTGCGGCCATGTCTCAGCCATTTAGCCAAGGCAACCAGGGGTGCATTTCCCAAGATCACAGATGCTACGGCGTTGGGCCCATTGACTGTGAATGGATGAGCTATATAAGTTGCTAACTTAGTTAGCAACTACGCTTTTGGGAAATGCGCCCCTGATTGTTTGCCAAGCTTACTCAATACTTGGTGGAATCTACTGAGCCGCTGATCTCAACCAGGGCCTCTGGACCTGATTAAAACAACCTCAAAACATCATTGATCCAGAACCATATTTCGCCGTGAATATGCAATTTCCTTTTATACTTCTTAGTTTTGATGCCTCAAATGCTGATTTCATATCTGGCCAAAATGTCCACTTTTCTGGTTGGTCGTTCTGACCAGAGGTGACCACAATCATCTGATCACTAGATGCTGTGGTCAGACTACACCAAAATTGAATTGCAGTCATTGCATTTACACGTGGACTTCAATATTTCCCATAAATGTAATTTTAAAGATGAGCACATGGCACGAACTTAATGATCCAAGTTATCATAAAGGTGATCGGGTGATTGAGTTGATCACTCCATGGTTTGTAATTTCCTCTCCAGAAAGTATGTGCCGTTTGGATCTTTGTTTGCTATATTTCTTTTATTTAATCTTCCTGGAAATCACATAGTGACTCCTAATATTTGACCAATAGTGTATAAATGATGTGTGTGACCACATGCAACAATTAAAAATTAGGTATCATGAAAGTTTCATGAAATTCCAGGCAGACAATCAAGTGTCTTCTAAGCACATCATTCTAGTGAGGGTATTACTGCCTCAACAGAGGAGAGTTTGATGCCCATGCCAAGAAAAGCAGCTTTAGATTTTGACCAGGACACTGACTCTGCTCTTCACTGCAAGTGCCAAGAGATCTTAACTGAGATATCATCTCTGGGCAGCTCAGAAGCAGATTCTGATTCAATTTAACTGGGATCCATCTCTTCTCTTTAAGGTACCCAGCATGCATGCTGTGGTGCCTAAAGGCCCCATTGTCATACATGCCAGCCTTCAAGAATCAACAATATGCGCCACTGAGCTGCTCCTTTGAACTATGGAACAGGTAAGTGGATGTTGACTGTAGGTGTTTTCATATGGTCCCAGTCCCTCATGTTAGGGATTGTCAATTGTTTGATTCTCAGGAAAGTCTGCCCTCTGCTGGCGAGTCCATCAACACAACTTCACTTCTGGCAACCACCTCATGAATTCAAGAATTATTTATATAGTATATGAATATTTTTGTTTTCAGGATGTTTTCGGACGTGAGTCCAATATGATTTGCATTGCACATCTCAGCAGTGTGTGATGGCATGAGTTTTGGCCAAAATGAATGCAATTATATGGGTAAAAAAATTGGGATCATCTCACAGAGCTGAGATATGGTTTTTTTTTTTTTTTCATTTTGCTTTCTTTAATTATTCCCTGAATTATATAATTAATATCCGCATGATTTGTCAATTAATGATATGCAATGATAGCTAACAAATGAAACCTTGATCCAGCTCGCTTTAAAATAAAAAGCCAAATAAAAAGCCAAGTCCTTGACTTCCTGGGTGGGGTCATTGTACAGCTCAACCCCAGTCAAGAGGAATTATTTCCAAGCAGTGATCATAAGGACTGCTCCTCAAAGCCTGAACTGAAGCTGAGGAGGTGTAAGTGATCTTCGCTTTAGAATTTAACTGGCTTCTGGATTCAGTATTTTGCTGGACAGAGTGTGTTGCGTGTTCAGTCTCTTTAAACCAGGCCTTTGAGTCATTTTCAAGGCTTTGGTAAGTTTTCACACGTGCCTCTGCTTCTCTTACTTAATTCTTAGTTCTCTTGAGTTACTGCTTGCGGTAACTGTAGCTTTTTCTTTTCTTCATGCATCTCTGCCTTTAACCTACTAAGGACTATTTGCTGAGCCTGGATTTCATGCACTGCTTTCGCCTGTTCTTGTTTAGCTGCGAGGTGTGCTTCAGCGTCTACATGCTTGCTAGAGTTCTTGGAGGAGGCATTTGAGTGGTATGAATTCTTCGATAATCTTATAATTACAGTTTCTGTATTTGTGTGTCCGAATACAGACCCGTATTCACCCTTATCAAGTACCTGCATCACTCTTTCCTTCTCTAGCTCGTTATTACCTTTGCCAGCGACTTCGCTGAAGAAGGTAATGTTTTGATCCCCGTGTATTTATTTGTTTGTGTGTCTGTCTGTCTGTCTGTCTGTGTGTATGTGTATCGAATAACTCAAAAAGTACCGAACGGAATTTCATAAAATTTGGTGGGTTGATTTGGCATGACCTGAGGATCAATCGATTAGATTTTGGGAGTGATCGGGTCAAAGGTCAAGGCCACGAAAAGGTCAAAACCGACTTTCGGCCATATCTCGGTCAATTTTTATCCGATCGGCATGAAACCAACGCCAGTGGCGAGGGATTCAGTGGCGTCGGCGAAGGTATGCGCTCTACCGAGTGCCCGTTCTAGTTGAAGGTGTCTTCTATAGTTTTTAGCCGTTTGTCAACCATTTCACAAATCTCCGTAGTTATTGCAATACAGGCATCCATCCTTGGTACAGTATCTGGAGTGGCAGTGTGGTTGCGTTGAATGGGCGCTTAGCATTCGCTTACTGCACTGTACCTTGTTTGGATATCTTGTTTTATTTCATCGTGTTCTTCTTGAGAACAGAATGATTTTAATGCTGTTCTAGCCATTCTTGCCATCTTCTTACATGAGTCATAAGCTTTGTTAAATTCATTCTTGTGTTTATCTGCTTTCTGAGAATGCATCTACAGACCCTTCTCTGTAAATATTTTTCCACACGAACTAGACCTGACCTGTTGCTTGAGACCTATTTTCTTATCCTGGAGTGACATTTTGTTAATATAGTGGGGCTGTTTGATTAGGCTAAAACTATGACTGGATTATAACTCAGTATACACTTACCAGATTAATATCAAACAGACCCTGGGAATTTCTCATCACAAAATGCAGCACACATACAATTCAACATATAATTTAACAGCCTTTATAAGCACACGGTAAGAAAAATGATGGCCTAACTCAAGCAATCATAGCCGCACTAACCATTAACCGTCTGCCTGCTCCAGAGCCGCCGAAGTTTACTGGTGACATCCTAAAGTACATAGATTGCAAGATGTCCTTCATGGCCTTGATAGACCGACAGCCTCTCCCAGCTCATGAAAAAATTTTCTATCTGAAAACCTATCTTGATGGTGAAGCTCGTAAGGCTGTAGCGGGATTCTTTTATAGAAGTTCAGAAGATGCCTATCAAAGGGCATTGAAAGTCCTAGAAGAGAGGTATGGAAACTCCTTTATTGTCCAGAAAGCCTTCAGAGACAAGCTCGTGAAATGGCCCAAGGTTGGTTCAAATGATTCTGCTGCACTTCGAGATTTTGCCGACTTTCTACAAGGCTTTGTTGAAGCAATGCCCCACGTAAAGGGATTGACAATCCAGGATGACTGTGAGGAAAATCAAAAACTGCTAAAGAAAGTACCTGACTGGATCATATGTAGATGGAGCAGGGTTGTTGTGAAAATCCTGGATGAATCGGAAGACTACCCATGCTTTTCATATTTCACGGAGTTCAGCCTAATGGAAGCCGGCAAAGCCTGCAACCCCATCGCCTCCCCACTTCTGATGAGTCACAAGGCCACTGATGACAGGCAACCCAAGAGAGCTAGAGCACTTCACACGAGCATTAAAAAGAACAACTCCATCGAAGAGGTAAATGAAGCATCCAGTTCCAAGCCAAAACCTCCTTGTCCAATCTGCAAAGATGAAATGCACAGCGTCCCTAAATGTCCCACCTTTGCAGCAAAATCCGTGGAAGACAAGAAGGCCTTTATACTGGAAAATCGCTTGTGCTTTGGATTCCTTAGAAAGGGACACAGCAGCAAAGATTGCAAAAAACAACATACATGTGGCACATGCAACCGACACCACCCTACACGAAGAGAGAGAAGAGGCCTGCGGAAGCACCAGAGAAACTTTCCAATTTCACAGACCACAGTAAAAGTCAGGAGGAGATCAATATCACGTCTCATGCAGTCATGAAACGCACCGCTGCCACGACAAACATCGTCCCTGTCCTCCTGTCATCAGGCAAGGAGCCCCAAAGAGAAGTTCTTACCTACACTCTTCTCGATACGCAAAGTGACTCGACTTTCATCTTGGAAGACTTACTTGAAGAGCTTAATGTAGAGACCCCACCTGTACAGCTGAAACTGAGCACCATGACAATTGTTGACACCGTCATAGCAAGTAAAAGTGTCTGCGGTCTACAAGTTCGAGGACTACACTCTGAGAAACGAATCCAGTTACGTCAACCCTACTGTACACTCGAGAATTCATTCCAGTGGATAGGTCCTACATTCCGACTAAAAAGACGGCGTTGCAGTTGCCCTCAAGAATCTCAGGGGTCTAGCAAAAAACTCTTGCCACTGCAAGACTGTGAAGTGGGACTGTTAATAGGAAACAACTGCACACTGGCATTAGCCCCCCTGGAAGTCATCAATGGAAGCGAAAATGATCCCTTTTTTTTAATAATAATAATAATAATAATTTAAATCTGGATCGACAGGGAGACCAGAGGTTCATCCATCGGGTTGCTGTGAAAGAAATCCTGGCCCCATCAACCTCTGATGTGTTGAAAGTTTTGAAATCGGACTTCAGTGACAGGAAGTACGCAAAAACAAATGTGTAACAAGATGACGTTCGCTTTATTCAGCTTCTTGGTGACAACATTACTCAGAGAGAAGATGGGCACTATCAAATGCCTCTTCCGTTCAATAGTACAGGTCCCCCTTCTCTGCCAAATAACAAGAAGCTGGCTACAATTCGACTGCCATACCTGAAGAAAAGGTTGAAGACCAACAAACAGTATCGTGAGCAGTACACAGCCTTCATGGAGGAAATGATCAACAAAGGCTGTGCAGAGCCAGCCTCTGAAAGAGCAGGTGAGCAGACAGTGTGGTACATACCTCACCGCGGTGTATTTCACTACAAGAAACCAGAGAGAATAAGGGTCGTGTTTGACTGTTCAGCTAAATTCCACGGTGTCTCTCTAAATGACATGCTGCTGACGGGCCCTGACTTGTTTTCCTGTTTCATGTAATTAGGTTTCCCTCGTGTTCTACCCCTTGTCATTTATATTATTTTCAGATCGCACCTACTGTTTTATCAATAGTGTGCTTCAAGTTATTAATAGCTCATGTACTAACTGATAGGACATTATATTTCCAATAAACGTTTTCTTAGAAATATTCTTGCCTGCCTGGAGCAGGGTTTCAAACTTTGTTAAAACATCTCTAGTATTATGCGTATAAAAAGTGTAATGGCCCCAATTTGTGACGACCTATCGGACAGCAAGGGATGACAGACAAAATTTTTAAACTTGAACAGATTTAATAAAATGAAGCACTGACCAAGATTGATGGTATAAAAACATTTATTTTTGACGCACCTTACCTATCATCCTGCATTGTGAATTCGGTGAATGCCGAATTAATTGGCATCTGTGGCTAACGTACCTACGGGTTAACAATGGTAGCACAGCTGGGCATCTGGCTCCAAGGCTGAACCGTGGTTATCTCAGCCGCCACCCAGCTAATCTATGGCCTTTATATTAACGATACCAATGAGACTTGCAGCATTTCTTTCGTGTCGTATAAATTAAGGTGCTTCTGGACCTCAACAAAGAGCCTTTGTTCTTAGCTTCACTTTTCACGCATATATATATTTTTTTTTCTTCTTGTAAATGGAGCGTTACTGGTAGGCAGTCACATATCCGCTAGATGGCGAGCCTGAGTTTATCTAACGCTCATGAGAAGTGCTACTCGTTGACCTCCGCAGGACAGTCGCTGCAGGGGGGAAACTATCTTACATTATGCAAAATAGCGCGCGCGCCGCTTCGGAAATTATCTCTGTTGGTTCTGCAAACCTGAATTTAATATTAACTGATTTTTTTTTTCCCGAATGCAAATTGCGCCTTCTTGAGTCCATTTGCCGGTGAAGTTGGGTCTAGTTTTACGGTGATAACGAAGCCAATCAGACAGCGTCGTTTCGTATTATCAATTTCATTTCAAAGATCTCGATGTTTTCTAATGTTGTTGTAAACGGCTTCCCCGAATTCCATGTGAGAGTTTAGATTTTTTTATCCAAAGTTAACGTGTCCGCTGGTGTTTGTAAACTGGAGCACATGATTCTTAGCTCACAATATCATTTACTTTTTATTATCCCCCGCCAACACGAAGTGGGAGGGGGATATAGGTTTGACCTCTGTCCGTCCGTCCGTCCGTGCGTCCGTCCGTCCGAGATAAAGGGGACAGCTTTACTCAGAAACTACTACAGATACAGCAACCAAATTTGGTGTGTAGCTTCAGACCATAAAGGCCTTGATTGAGTTCGAAAATGAGAAGCGCACGATTGGCGGGGGATGTTGAAGACCATGTCGACTTGTTTAAAAATATTTTCCCTTGGTAATGACTAAATATTGGTTGACGCTATAAAGTTATGTGCAATTGTACATTGCTAGAAGTAAGTTTGAATGCCTTGCTCATATTAATGCATTGGTCACAGGTTCACCTATAAGGATAGGCGTTAGAAAAGATGGGATTTCGGTTAAACTTTGAGTAGTACCTCAGCTGTTCAGCATAGATATACCAACATATATGTCAAAATTTTCTGGTTGATCCACTCTACAAGATGGAGTTATTTCCAAGGCCATAGCTCCAATGTTGAAAAATTATTTGAATGTCTGTTACTGGACACCGAATGTGGCTAGTTAGTGACTGTTTTCCATTGCCATTGGGCTTATTATTTTGGTTAATGTAGCTTGCTAGCTTGTGGATGATGGACTTTGCGGACATTCAGCGATAGCTAGCTTGCTTGATAATGTGGGATAGGTTTAAATAGCTATTAAGCTAGCTAGCCTTCCTATATATACTGAGCAACAAAAGAAACGCAAGTTAAAGACAGACCAGAAATCAAGTTTGCACGTAATAATTATAGAAAATCAAATTTATTACTAGCGTGTGCACATTTACACTCATTTCATCAAACTTTTCTTTGTTTTGCAGTCACTTTGACTTAGTAACCATAAGAGTACATTAACTAACTCGATAAGTTGGGTTTCTTTAGTTCCCTAGTATACAATGACACTGTATCGGTAATCGCACTGAAAATGGAACGAATCCATCTGCGGTGAAGCTGCGGTAATTGTAGCTCTTGCAGCAAGATAAAATGAAAGGAGAGGAGACCCGGAGCCAGAACATGACTACAGGCCCGTTTCCACCAAAGAAGTTCCTGGTAGTATTTGGGGGGCAGGAACTACTACAGGAACGTCCTCTCACTCAGCCCTCTCAACTGCCGTGTCTCCACCGAGAGGGTGAAGTAGGAGAACTCCTTTTAAAAATATGACCCCTTGTCGTCTGCTGAGTTTTAAAAATGCCGGCTATTTTTTCGCTTTCTATAGACGTTTCATCCCGCCCTGAGTAAATCCAATCAGTGCCAAGTAAACCCCAAGCCCCACCCAGGAGTTTTTCGGGGCCTTTAAAAGTACCTACTCTGAGGCAGGGACTTTTTTAGCCCCATGTAAAAGCTCCGGTACTCTGTCCTTCTGGGGTGGTTCCAGCAGTGGAAACATGCAACAACGGCCCCTGCCCCATAAAATTATGCTGAAGTTCTTGTGATGGAAACAGGCCATACATCCCTACAAGGGAGGAACAGCAAGAGACAGATACTTTGCGCGGAAGTGTGGAACAGGCATCAGCCACAGAGACTGGTGAAGACTCAGCTAGATTCAGGCCAGCCAGTACCAACCTGTCCCTGGACCAACGGGTGAATTTATCAGTGTGCCCTTGATAATGAAATGGATGGCTGCAGGGTAAAATCATTTGGATAAATCTACGGTCATGGTGTGTCTACAGTGAGGGTGGCATTTTCATGGTAACCATATAAAACCTTTGATTTACCTTTGCCAGTAGTTGTGACTAAGAATATTCTGAATAGAAATGTTCATTGGTCAACATGACAAGTGTAATTACAATGAAGAACACTAAGTGCTCAAACTATTTGAACTATTATCATTAATGCCATTAATGTTGTAGTTCTTTCTAAAAAAAAAAAAAAAACTCTTGAAAACTATTGGAAATGTTCATGTGCTTTTCTGAAACTTGAGGCAAATGTGTCAGATGCATATTGTCTTTTTAATGAAAACGAGTGAAGGACATTGCCTAGAAAACATCATATGTCTTTATTTTTTATGAGTGTTTATTGGATTGGACTGTAGGTAGGCAGGAAAGATGAAGAAGAGTTGGGTGGCATGCAGTACTCGACCACGGGCTGGAACTGAATACGGGTCATCCCAAGGACTGATTTGTTGCGCCACCCTAAGATTTTCACTGGCCCCCTCTAGCCACCCCAATGAACATTTTCTTGGGGCGCCACTGGATGCTGAAAAGGGAATTCTCGGTTTCCCTGTTCTGAAGGGTGAAGAAATTCAGGTAACATTTCCAAAGTGTTATGGAGGGTGTCCGATGCCAGGGAAAAGTAAAAATGAGGATTGGGTGTTTTTCAATAAATATAGCAAGAGGAGACCATTAAAAATTAAACTCCCAGTAGATTGCGGTAATGCACAAAAAATAATTATTTACCAAAATACACGAAGAAGAGTCACATTGCGGGGACCGACGAAAGCTCGCGAGAAAAAGTACTGGTGAGCAAACGAGGCAGCAGGAATTGGTTTTGTGTGAAAGTGACCGTCCTCACTGCAGTCAGACACCTGTGAGAAATTACACAACAGCTTACAGTAGTTGGCAAACTTGCTCGATACTGAAGTGGGTAAGTTTTGAAAGATCAATCGCCCTTTTTCTCGTGTATCTCAGTCGGAATGACTAGCTGTCGAAATTCGAACGCACAGTGTATCCAGCTAGCTGGCTCGCTAATTCTGGAACATTCTTGACCACTCGATTACGTTCGCTTGCTACTAAGCTAAGCTAAGCTAAGCTAAGTCAGTGGAGCAGTGACTCGGTCATTTGTTGTCTTCCTGCATTGTTGTTTATGTCAGTATTTCACGGATCTTACAGCTGGCCGTATCACCGGGGTAAAGTAGCCTGTTGTTAATGTCAGCGCCTTTGAAATGACAGGAGAGGATGTCATGCTGGTTCATTATTAGCCGGCCAGCGAGTGTCACACCGCCGCCGGGGTCGATTAACAACCAGCTTATTCATAGTGATGGACACGATCCCCATTCAGACTTCAGCTAGTTATTGAAACATTTGCTGTTCATGTGTCGGATGGCTTCTGTACGCCTGCTGATGAGGGCTTGCGATGGCTACAGCAGCGTTAGCTTGAGCTAACCTGACGCATGAATGTCTGAAGTCTGTCGGTCTTTGTAGGACGTCCGAGCCACGTAGTGCCCGTCATTGTTAATTTACCCGTGAAACTAGAGGTTAATGTACAGTGTGGTAAGCACAGTAGCCTCAAAGACGTGTTTAGGCAACTAGCTTGTCGTTTTATTAAAAACTATGCTGCCAGCTAACCAGTCAACAAGCATTGAGGGTAACGTAGGGCTAATCTGCTGGAAAACTACAACCGTCTATACTTCATGATTTCTTTATTTCTTAATACATTGTGATTTACATTTTAACCAGTTATCCTTGAGAGGTGTATCTATCAATATCCAGCAGAGTTGATGAAAAAAGAAGAATTAGGAAGCGAATTTTCAGCAGAATGTTTTCAGAAGATTAGCCCTACTCCGCATTGAGTCGTCCATAAATCGAAACTAGCCGAATCCCCGTCGATGAACGGTTGCTTATAGTCCAGTTACCCAGCATGAAACGTAGCTGATAGGGTAAAATGGCTATGAATATGACACATGATCATGGACCAGATGAAGTCAGGCTATTTATTTTTGTAAGATGTTGTGTTATTTGGCCAATCATTACCTCGTCATTTTTTTTTCTTTACTTGGACTGTGTTCCTAGTTAAAGTAGCTACGAGCCTCTTCTGGTCGTTTATATGGATGCAGTCGGGCAACTAATTATGCAGGCGTGTTGTAAACGATCATCTGTGTTGCAATAATTACTCTTTAGGCAATATGTGGCTCTAAATTTCATCATGCAGTCTGATGCCATTGAGATTAAATCCCTGTTGCCTCCGATTCATTGCTTTGTTAGCTTGGCTTGAACCTCCCTGGTCTCTCTTCTTCAGGCTGAATTAGAATTTATAAATGGCGGACACTGGGAGCAGTAGCGCTCCGCCTCCCCCTCAGGCGAGGCCAGGTCCAGTCGTGAGTATCATTGTTTTTACTATGCTTTTCCCTCGTTAACATTTTGTTAGCAAATCTTTTCACAAACCTCCTGCTTTGCCTGATTCGGGTCAGTGTCAGGGTCACAGTGCAGGCAGATTGCAGCCCTTAGTGTGACGTCAGTGAGGAGAGCTATCCAGGCCACTGACAGCAGCAGGTAATGTTAGTTGCTGTACCCATTACACTGGCATCAAGCTGCACATTTCACACCTCAGCAGAGAGGCTGCTTACTTCTCCTAACTGATAACTTGAAGGTTGACAAGTGTGATTGGAATCTTAGTATCTGAACAGTCAGGTATTGACATCTCAGTCGTGATTGACAACTGAAAGTGCAGAATTTGTCCAACACCGAATAAGATTTAAATTTTTTTTTTTTATTACAAAGAAGACCCGATCACCAAGGATTAATATGCAGTTTATTTAGTCCAAATTCAAGAATGGAGTTGAACCTTATTTGTGGACATTCTGTCAATAATTATAAATCACACTTTTGCCAATATTTGGCTGAAGAGATGGATCATAGCATCATGCTCAGCAATTCTCTCTGTGTCACAGCAATTCATGTTGAGCAACAAAGTGGAGACGGCGATGTGGCTGTCCCGCCTCTTCACCGTCTACTGCTCTGTGCTTTTCATTCTTCCTCTCCTGGGGTAAGTGCCGTGCATCATGGGGAATCTTTGCTCCTCTTTAAAGCAGCGTTATTTTTAACTCCTTTGCTAGCGCGCTTTGTGTGTAGTGGAATATAGCTTTTATATTTCCCTTTTTAGTTTACTTGAAAGGTTGTCTGCTGCAGGCAGGATTTGTGCTTGCAGTTATAATGATAGGAATGGCGAAGCTTATTCACTGCTTCACAAGTTTGGCTGGTCCTGTTGTATATGGGGGAAATAACGGTCAATCAGGCTATTGTCAAAATGTTTGTTTGCTTTTTTGATTGTATTTAGCACTATGCATTGATGAGGCTGACTTCTGCAAAGCACCAGGAGACTTTTCTTGTTGGAGAGGGGGCTCTCGGGCAGTTCAGAAGCATTCTTCCACCAGTGCTACTCCATATTCTTTATAGGCTTGTCCGTAACTGCAAAATAAAGAGCCACTGAAGATGTGACATTATTGTCCGCAACATCAGCTCCACAGAGTTACCAATTGACTTTATGTATTGAGCTTTTGTGGACAAGTTTTGTTGAAAGTGTAGATTAATATGCAATCTGAAATGGGACAGATTGTCATGTTGGAAATGGCATTCATTACAACTGTGTGAAATTAGAGAGTACAGCTCATGCCTTTAACACTTATAGTGATCAGTACAAGCTACTGCACGGAGAACAGCTCTGTAGATGCAGTCCTCATTTTAGCCCCTTCTCTTTTCAGTCTTCTGGAGGCTGCAAATTTCTACCAGCGCGCCCTGCTGGCCAACGCCCTGACCAGCGCCCTGCGGTTGCACCAGAGACTCCCTCACTTCCAGCTGAGCCGCGCCTTCCTGTCACAGGCCCTGCAGGAGGACAGCTGTCACTACCTGCTCTACTCCCTCATCCTGGTCAACTCCTACCCCATCACCAGTATCCTCCACCTGCACTATGCCTGCTGTCCTGTCCCTGTTCATTCCGGTCCAGCCGGGAGAATTTCAGCGCATAATACTTTTTATTTATTTATTTTTAAATTTGGCATCTCCAATACTACCCGAATCTGGATTGCACCATTGGTGAACTATGTACTAGTCTTGCTCGTATTGCTGCCAATTCAGGAGAGTGTAGACAGTTCACGGCTCTCCTTTGAAGCACGTGCCTGTCAGCCTCCGCTTCTCATACACTCATTGGTTGAATCTTCGCAAATTCAGAACAAGGGTGGAGGATACCCGGACGTGAATAGACTTAGAATTTTCCTGACAAGCTCCCATCTGGCCAACAGGAGGCCAGATAAGTGTATTCATTGCCCTTTCCCGGCTGTCCCTTCCCAATTTGAAACCCTGTAGCGCGATGGCCAACTGTGCACTACTTTGAAAAAGCTGCCGACCACTGCCTGGTGGTACGACCTGGGCTCGAACCCGTGAGGTGATGGTCACTTCTGCACTGCAATGCAGTGCCTCAACTGAGTGAGCTATCCAGCAGCTCAGTGCATCATGCTTTTGTTTTCTGTTATCCAGGAAATGCTATGGGCAAAATGAATGAAAGTTATACACCTCTGTGATAAAACTGCTTATTATACTCTTAGCTAGGTGAAAGGTAGTGGTTCTACAACATACTATTAATGAGAATTTCTTCATAAGTTCAGAAATGGCTCGGAGCCATTTGTGATCAACAAAATGCATTCCAACTGAGCAGCTGTATTCTGCACTGGGTACAATTTGCACGGTATCCTGTAGAATTGTGGAGTGTTGACTAATTACCAGCTCTTGCCTGACAGAAAAACTAATCTCTTGAGTAAAATGTTCCTTCATCCTTCATAGAAGGTAGGAGCAATTGATCCATCTATGTACATTCATCCTCCAAATCATACGCACGGAGGTGAAAACCAGTGCAAATCGTCGGTGAGGCTCTGACGATACGGGCTGATTTTGCATCTTGATCATTTTGTTTGTTTGTTTTTTTCGCTGATGGGGTAGAGTGGAGACAAATTTTACTGAACCAAGCTTTTCGGTTTTTTTTTTTTATTTTTCATAATTTTTTTTTACTACTTCAATCAGATTAGCAATTTTTGATACAAAAGGCAGTGAAGTTTGACAGTCTTCCTGAGCGTTTATCCATGTATTACTGCTGTAATACTGAATTCAGTCTGTCTTTGCTGTGGTGCTGTGACAACCAGATTTCATCAGCAGTGATTGTTTAGGCACTTGAGTTTGATTTGACACTGTCTCTTCCTTAACCAATGCTTTTAGTGGGCATTTTTCCTGTGTTTTTGTTCTCATTGCTTCATGCCACAACCTACACCAAGAAGGTTCTGGATGTAAGTCATGTCCTCAGATTTATCTGTTTCTGTATCCTTGGAGTTCGCTGAATTTGCATTCTCTTTTATGTGGCTGTTTGACTGAAGTCAGTTGGGATTCATGCTTGATTTGCTTATTAAGAACACCAAGTTCTCTGGTAGTAAAATTTTAACATTTTACTGCAGGTTTTATGTGTAAATGTTTGTCTTGCCTTTTAGAAAATGCAGCGCTTTTCTCATTCCAGTTCATTTGTTTTATGTGTGGTGCTGTCTAGTCAATGATGAAACACTGAAATGTAGAATCTGTAGGCAAATGGACAGCTTGCTGCCTATCCTCTGATCACTTGTTTCTTCCACGTGATTTCATGCTCTCCGTAGACAATGGGGCCCAACAGCTTGGCCTTCGTGAGGAACCTCCTGGACAAACTGTCAGCCAACCAACAGAACATCCTGAAGTTCATCGCTTGCAATGAGATCTTCCTCATGCCGGCAACGGTTTTTCTCCTCTTCAGGTCAGTTTGATGGCCACTCTGCCAAGGCTCAGTTGGCATTTCATCTCTGATTTCAGAGCGATGATGTGAGTCCTCCTGTCACGTAATGCTACTCCTTGTTTACAGTGGCCAGGGAAGCCTGCTGCAGCCCTTCATTTACTACAGGTTCCTCACACTTCGCTATGCCTCCCGGAGAAACCCTTACTGTCGGTAAGAGTGCCCTTTCATCTCTATTTATTCACTTATTTTTACATTCACTTACTCAGTCTCTCACTCTGCGCCTGTGACTGGTTTTCTCGCTGAAGTTTAACTGCTGGGGACTCTTCACAGGGAGCCATTAGATCTTGTGGGGCTTTGCACCAGCTATACTGAGTCCTTGTTGCTGCAGTCTGATAGGGAATCACATGCTTACACAGCGGCAGGAAAGAATCCCAAGACCCTTAAAATATGTTAGCAATTGCGCATTAATTGGCCCTAAAACATTCCTTGTCTAGATGGGAAAAGTGTGTGTGCCCCTTCATGAATTATTTCTTTAATTGTCTATTTGTCTTATAAATTTGCAAAATCCGAGGGTGTGGTTAGCAATGCCCTGTTCCTTACCAAGCATACTCAGAAATGTTTACTGAGAATTTCCTCTTCACAAGACCATGTGAACCAATCCTTAGTCAAAAGTGATTCAAAATCAAAAGTATTTTAGAATTTGCTAACTTGACCTGTTTTGATCAGAATTTGCTCAAATCTGCGGTCAACCTTCCTGGCGTATGAGGAGGAACCTTCTTGTTTTTAATGGCTCTATTACTTGCGCTGTAGCGCCACCATTAGGTTATGCTACATTTTCAAATGCAAGAGGTCAAACTGTTCTAATGGGAATCAGATCAAATTTACTGTACACTTCATGGTGCGTTGGAAATTCAGTCCTACTGTTCCAATGACACTGATGGATCCTGTAACATTTAGCTTGAAGCCAAACTTCACTTTTCATTTGTCCATCATCAGCAATGATGGGCGTACTATGATATGGCGTTGTCTGTCAGCTGCCCGGCTCTGTGCATCTGTCTGAAGTTTTTCTTTAAATTCAACTTGTCTCAGAGTTTATTGTGTCCGAGTTAGTTACATAATTGTATATGAGTGAAGGTGCACGCGTGTCTTTTTGAGAACTCTGATATTTTTACCGAAAGTTAGTCCCCTCTCAAATATCTTCTTCATAAACCCTACTGGTCCTTGACTTCCTTGGCTACTTTGTGGATTTTAAGATGATCCAATGAAGTACAAATGTGCTGTGTGCGTTCATTATGGTTAGAGGTAGGTTCCTTTCATTGCGCTGGGATTTTTCATATGGCCATCATGGTAGCCATCTTGAATTCGATTTCTGTCTGTTTCATGGACAATGGATCATCCAATCAAATTCGATTTTGCTGTGTGTTGGGGATGGGTTCAGGGAGGTTCCTTTACAAAACAAGCTCACTGTGATTTTGAACATGGTCTCCACGATATCCATCTTGCATTTGGTCTCTGTTCTTTGTCAATTGAAAGGAAATTGAGATTATTGGCAAATATTTTGTGTCATTATTTTTGGTAGTTTTTAAAGTGTTGTTACTAAGTTTGTTTTGTGAACAAATCGATGGCCTCATGCAAGGAGGGCGTAAGTGAAACTTCAGTCAAAAATGACTTTTTGTTGTTTTGGAATAACTGAGACTAGCACATCTCCTGACCTAGTCTGGAGTCTCAATTCCCATCCTAAAGGAGTTAAAATGCCTTTTTAAAAAGTCGTATCCTAAAGCAAATTTTTCACAGATGGTACTATGGCAGTTTTTTGGCTCTCCTGCAAAATTTGTAAATCGTCACTTACGCCCTTCTTGCATGAGGCCATCAAAAGAACATCAAAAAGCCTCTGTATATAACCGCACAGATCATGGCGTCAAAGTTTTATGAAACACCGCACCTGCTGTGCTTTCACGCCTAACTCTTACCGCCATCTCTCCCCTCAGCACTCTGTTCACGGAGCTGCGTGTTCTCCTCGAACACGTCATTATGAAGCCGTCCTGCCCTGCGTTCTTCAGGAGGATGTGCCACAACAGCATCGCCTTCATCAGTCGCCTGGCCCCCACGGGGGTGTAGGGCCCATCCACACCCACCCCTTACCCCCATCCCACCTGCAGGGCGGCACTACTGAGGGACTCACCATTCACAGACAGCCTAAAGGAACGCTTTCCAAGGTTCACCACGAGGAGCCATGGGTCCTGCAGGCAACCAGTCTGTTTGGCCGGAGTGTGTGGCTCGGAATCACAGTGTACTGACCCTGGACCAGATTGCCTCGCCCTTTATAACAGCGATTTTGGCTGCACATCCCACATGTATTTTACCTGTTTGAAATTCAAAGCCTTGAGATTTGAACCCACCCTAACTTTAAACAAGAGCTTTTGGAATTTTTGTTTTCCCCCACAAACTGTTTTATCCTTCTTTATTTTCCTTTTCCCTACAATTTTACTTCTCATAAAAATGTGATGTTAAATTATCTCCAACTAAGTTCTAGCTTTGCTTCGCAATTGTTTTCTCCTAATTGTACTATTGTAGCCAAAATGCAGAAAGATCACAGTGTGTAGCGTTTCTGTAAGAATCTCTTAACACAGGCATATGATGTCACTGCAATGAGTACTGCTCCCACTCAGTATGTTTTTTCTTTCTTTTCTTTCTGTTCCATTCCTTTTGAAGCGTGTAAAGAGTTATGAGAACACTTGATTGCCTGCATCGTATAGTTCTATATTTATGCTCATTATGCTTTGTCTTAAATCAGTTCTATCAGATTAAATATGCAGTGAGTCTTACCACCTGTTATGTATATGCTGAATAAATTGTTTTTCAAGATTTACGTTATTTAAGTAGAGCAATATTTTTCACTTATTTCTGCATTGTTGTTAGCAAAAAAATTATGAACTTTGATTGTGTTCTGATATATGTGTCTAAATTTCTGCATAATATTGTGTGATACAGTACATTAAAATGATGGATATTAGCAATTAGGGCAGTGAATGAAGTCAGGGCATGCTAAACTAATCATGTTTCTAGCATTTTTATTAATTTACTAGTTGATGACACTGCAGGCTTACATTAGGGATTGCAATTATCGAAAACAAAGTTTAAAAAAAAAAGTTGTTTGGTAAGTGGCAGGGTTTTCAGTGGAGCTGTCCAGGAACCAGTAGAGAACTTGGAGAGACATGAAAATGGAACAAAATTAAAAGTCGCATAAATACTGGGCGTTATTAGAATGAGGAACCTAACCTGCTAATAGTTATGGTTGGCTACAGGTAAAACGCTCAGCAACTGTTGGCACGTCAACTGTTGGAGATGCTGTTCTCTCGCCCTCTCTGAATGTTTGTATGGGGTGGTAAGGGTCTGTGTGTCCTACTGCTGTCAAAGCTTGAAAGTTCCTGCTGTATGTTTTTATTCAACTGCTAATTATTTGCATTTCTGTTGGACTACCTCTGCAGTTGGCATGGCTGCATGAACTATTGTACGACGCCATTTTGTCTTCACTGAGTTATATCTTTATGTTTTCATTTGTCCATCAAGACGTTTTATACAGAAAATGGAAGAATCAAAACAATTGAAAAAAAGAATATCACATTTATATTTCATCAGGTTCTTGGTGTGACCCTGCTTTGAAATGTTCCCATGAATGCACTGATAAACAGTCAGTCTGATTCATTATTAAAGAAATAAAGCTTGAACAAGACCTGCTTGTTTGTGTGTCTCGTGGCTTGTTTGTTTGTGCCGTTCCGTGACTGATAGGCTGCTGTTTTCAGTTTGGTTTCTAGTTGCTTTGGTGCGAGCCCACGAAGTAGGCTAAGCCCTTGTTTTTCCTTTTTTATTATTATTATTAATAATTATTATTCATCCTTCTGGTGTTTTCATAAAAAACGGCCATAACTTTCAGAAATATTGCTGACTTTTTCATTTTGGCAGCCACGTAGAGGACATGCACCCACACAATAATTTTATGCAAGAATTCCAGAAAGGGGCACTATAGCAGCAAGTTGAATCTTTAAAATACAAGTCCATTGCATGTAGGATGCACACCGTTGTGCCATGCAAAAGCCATATCCGAAAGCTTAGGCCGATCTGACGAGCCACAGACAGATGCTTCGTGCTTTATAGATAGATGAGACGCCATAGCATTTGAACCGTTTGTTGTAGAGATGCCCACTCAAAATGGGTAGATCTGTCTATTCAAGATGAAAAGTATTTTGGACTTTAGGGATGTGTCATAGATTTTATGCTATTTTGAATTTTGTCAAAAACAAAAAAAAAAAAACCTTTAAAATATACACTAAGTTTGATTGCCATAAAACTTGGTTCTTAAGTACATACCGGTCCCCAACGGGTTTGCTAATTACTGGTTCCCACATGGAAATATGGCTACAACCTATGTACATTAATCAGCACAATAATTAATTAAATATGCTAATGATGTGATGTCAGTCACTTTTCAGCTAGTCAATCTGAAACTTAATTTCACTCAAGACAATGCTATGGTGCAGAAGTAAAATTCAAGGAGGATTGTATAAATTCAATATTCAACAATTCAATACACAGCCAAACAAAATAATAATGCTTGGAAATCTTTGCATGTATTGCTCATCCAATTGACATGAAATTATTTAGATAGTATGCTAGTCCCTGTACCTGCAAAGTTTACAAAGGGAAATTTCCTGCATTAATTACCCCTCTGGCACATGCAAATTCATCTGCACCATGCTCAGCCACTCTCAGCCTCCTGTCCAGGCATGGCAAGTGCTATATAATTTTTGTCCACAGGGTGATAGTAAGCCCAAATGAATGCATATGTTTTCTAAAAACTCAAAATGGAGAGGGCTAGTGAGTATCTTTTTGTTTATGATGATATGTATACAGTAGTGTGCAGTGATGATTATACCCTTAAAAAAAGATTAATTATAAACCAACTGCTATTCAAGTATTTTATTTCATGTTATATTGGATCATGTAGATGAAAAAAAAAGAATCAGATGACAATGTATTGTAAAAACAAAAATAATAATATAAATATGACTCATGTTGATTCGAGAATATAACTATATAATATAATATAACAATATTTTGAGTATTCAGGCTTGCATCATAAAGCTTATCATTAACTCAGTGGGGAAAGGGTCGGAGGGACATGCGAAGACCGGAAGCAAATCTCGACCAATGAAAAAATACTTTATTTGGATCCGCAGATTTCATTGTCCAATCTCCTTCTGCGTTAGTGGTCTCTCTCCATGGCAACAGGGAATCAGCTGTTGATGAGCTTCACATCATGGCATCTTTAGATATTGGACCATTCTTAACTTCGTGTCGTCTTTCGGCTTGACAGATAAACATCGATTTTGTATTTTTCCACATTTATTTCGGTATTCCAACTGGTTGGCCAGCCAATTTGAATTAACTCCAGAATCTTCTGTAAAATAGTTAGCTAGCAACCGCTTCAAGCTAACGTTAATCCCCATTAGATATAGATACAGTTACTAGCAAAAGGGCCCTCAGGCAAAGCCACACATGTGGCTAATTGATCAGTAACGTTAACTGTGACGATTTCTGTATGAATTAAATCAGCGTCAACTACGTGGACAGCTACTTGGCTGACTTCACCAAACGCTTTCCAAAGCACAGATTTGCAATTACTAAACGTGACAGATACTCTGCCTGAAGATGGAACTTAATTTGAACCGTGTTGACTATCTCCAGGTAAGCTGAGGGTAATTGATTTCGCTAGTTGGCTGTTAATGCAGGTAGCTATTAAGCTATTAAGTTTTGTTAATTTACTTGGCCTGGCAAGTTTACATAACGTTTGCTAGCGCCCGAAATCACCTAGGTAACATTCAGTTCGCATTACATTTGCTGTAAATCTGGAGGATTAAGTTGGTTGGCTGTTATGAGTTATTTTGCTTCGTTGCCTTTGGCAGGTTGGGGTGACGTCCCAAAAGTCGATGAGACTGTTGCCTGCAGTTGGACGGAGAGCAACTCAAAAGGTTGGAGTTGGTTACAGCCCGAGATGAAGAATGTATTTAACTTGCTGGGGTACCTTCTTGTGGAAGTACAGTACTGTGCAAAAGTCTTTGGCACCTTACATTTGGAAAAATTTAAATCTAGCTTTGTTTCTTGATTTTTGGTTTTCAACATTGATTTTGTTGAGGTTAAAAAGTGTATTTGAAATACCGATTTCTACTTTTATTTAATTTAAAACAGTTGATACTGATAATATAGCCTTGACACAGCCCTGATGTCAACAATTGCTGTCTGCCATAACTTGGAGGGATAGAAGCAAGTGAGACGGTCAGTCCGCAGAGGAACGGTGGGAAAGTTTTCCACTCTGCTTGTAACAAGCAAAAAGCCAATCCTATCATGACACTGTAGCTCAACTGGGCAGTGTCCCATCGTTTTAAGCAAAGCGTAGTCACACCAAATATTGGTTTGATCTAGTTTTTAACAGTTTACAGGTCTGTATGATACATTTCCCAGTTATTAAAATGATCTATCTCATTATTTTTGCAAGCAGGTTTTCCCTGCAAAAAAAAAAAAAACATTTTTGTTTTGAACATGTATTCACATTTTATTTGCGCAATTTGTTTTCTGTAGGTTGCTGTGGCAGACCAAGATGGAGTTTTAACTTGTTTTGGGATGAAAAAAGGAGAGGCAGTTGTAAGTACTTCATCATATTTCATGTTTTGGGGAGACATAGGGAGCTATGAATGCATCTTGGCTGAGGGAAATGCATCTGCAATGTTTTACAGGAAAACACTATAGCTGGCATGTTGTTGTAATGATAGTCATATTTTCCTCATTCTTACCACAATTCAATTTTATATTATTAGCACTTTTCACAAGTGAGATTTACCCAAATTGCTTCATATAGGACGTGGCCTAAACCCCTCCAGGAGCAAGCCAAAGGCTACAGTGGCAAGGAAAAATACCCTTGTAGGAGGTAATTTTGCGTAGAACCCAGGTCAAAAAATGGGGGAATTTCAGCTGCCAGAGGTTAGACCTGGAGAAATGAGGAGAGAATGGCGATGAAGAGGATTGGAGCCAGGACACGCAGAACGCTCAAGCGCAGACAGATTCCAGAACTGGAGTTTAAGACAGTCAGCGGTAAATAAACCTTTTCAGGAATGAAAGTTTAACAGCAGAGTTGGGTAACTGAGCGGGCATACAGCAGCACAGAGTTGGTATCTGGAGACGTAGTCCGAGGCGGATTCAGGGTCAGGCCAGGGAGATCAGAAGCAAACAAGAAAACCGATTTGACTTGAGAACAGTGGGAAATCTAGGCAAAAATGCTCAGACAATCGACTCCGATGACATAGAAGCAAGAGTGACACCTGGGCACCGACTTAATGAAACCAGGAACATGTGTACAAAGTACAAACACACGAAGTGAACTAACATGAAACAGCAAAGCTAAATACATGCAAGCATAACATTGTTTACAAAACTAAACATGCAAAATGAGGTGACGGTACAAGTGAAGGCTAGGATTTGGGTTTGACTGTGACTGAGCAAACTGACAACAGTGGTTCAGAATGAGTCTCGGGGTAAATGGCGCTTGGAGCATTGATAATCTTGGATGATTCTAGTTCAGATGTGGCTGGTGGGGGCAGAATGTTGGGGAGCAGGCAAGGTTTAGGGCAGGCCAGGATTCTTAGTAGTGTGGCAGTGGGGTTGCATGGTCTTGCTGATCGTGAAGCCATACCAAAGTAGGCGGAATGGGGGGCTCCTGCATTGTAGAGGGGCAGTAATATGGGGAGAGAGAAATGTGCGATTGAAAAGCTATGAAATATTGGGGTCGGAAATATCGAGAAAAGTGGTGCTTGGTGCGTCATATACAGTGCCGTGAAAAAGTATTTGCCCCTCCCTGATTTCTTACTTTTTTCCATATTTTTTACACTTAAATGTTTCAGATCATCAAACAAATTTTAATATAAGACAAAGATTACCCTAGTAAATACAAAATGCAGTTTTTAAATGATGATTTTATTAAGGGGAAAAAGCTATCCAAACCTTCCTGGCCCTCTGTGAAAAAGTAATTGCCCCCCCTTAAATCATGAATTAATTGTGATGAACCTTATTTTTTGAGTCCAATTTCACTAGCCACACCCAGGCCTGATTACTGCCAGACGTGTTGAATCAAGAAATCACTTCAATAGAACCTGTTTAACAAAGTTAAGTAGGCTAAAAGATCTCAAAAAGCAACACATCATGCCGTGATCTTAAGAAATTCAAGAACAGATGAGAAACAAAGTGATTGTCATCTGTCAGTCTGGAAAGGGTTACAAAACCATTTCTAAGGCTTTGGGACTCCAGTGAACCATGGTGAGAGCCATTATCCACAAATGGAGAAAACTCGGAACAGTGGTGAACCTTCCCAGGAGTGGCCAGCCTACCAAAATTACTCCAAGAGCGCAATCGACAACTAATCCAGGAGGTCATGTATGACCTCATATGTTCTTCATATGCCTTTCATAAATAATCTTTTTTTGTATTTTTATTTATTTATTTATTTTTGTGAAAGTGTGTTTCTGGGGCAGACCTTTTTGTCTGTGCAAGTTACATCGAGAATCCCTGTCGGGACCAAGACTACTACCTCTCGGGGGACAAGATCAATGACGTTGTTTGTCTGCCAGCAGAGGGCGCTGGTCGCATTACTCCAGTCTGCGTGTCAGGATCGAGTTCTCCACATACTGCAAGTAAGCAGAAGATCAAAGTAAAAAGAACCCAGAACATATCTAAAGAACTGCAGGCTTCACTTGCCTCAGTTAAAGGCAGAGTTCATGATTCAACAATAAAATAGATACTGGGCAAAAATGGCATCCATGGGAGAGTTCCAAAGTAAAAACCACTGCTGACCAAAAAGAACACAAAGGCTCGTCTCATATTTGCCAAAATGCATCTTGATGATCCCCAAGACTTTTGGGAAAATATTCTGTGGACTGACAGGACAAAAGTTGAACTTTTTGGGAGGAGTGCGTCCTGTTACATCTGGTGTAAAACTAACACAGCATTTCATAAAAAGAACATCATACCAAAAGTCAAACATGGTGGTGGTAGTGTGATGGTTTAGGGCTGCTTTGCTGCTTCAGGACCTGGACGACTTGCTGCAATTGATGGAACTATGAATTCTACTCTCTACCAGAGAATCTCAAAGGAGAATGTCCAACCATCAGTTTGTGAACTCAAACGCATTTGGGTTATGTGGCAGGCCAATGATCTGAAACACACCAGCAAGTCCACCTCTGAATGGCTTAACAAAAACAAAATGAAGCAATTTGAGTGGCCTAGTCGAAGTCCACACTTAAATCTGATTGAAATACTGTGGCATGACCTTAAACAGGCCGTTCATCCTCAAAAACCCTCCAATGTGGCTTAATAAAAACCATTCTGCAAAGAAAAGTGGGCCAGAATTCTTCCACAGGGATGTGAAAGACTCATTACCAGTTATTGCAAATGTTCGATTGCAGTTGTTGTTGCCGAGGGTGGCACAACCAGTTATTATGTTTAGGGGGCAATTACTTTTTCACAACGGGCCAGGTAGATTTGGATAGCTTTTTCCACTTAAAAAGTGAAATCATCATTTAAAAACTGCATTTTCTATTTACTCTGGTTATCTTTGTCAAATTCTAAAATTTGTTTGATGATCTGAAACATTTAAGTGTAACAAATATGCAAAAAATAAGAGATCAGGAAGGGGGCAAATACTTTTTCACGGCACTGTAGAAGACCTCCGGCTGACTTGGCCAATGGCAGCATAACTTGTGAATGGAACACAGTTGAGCCAGCTCCGTTAATAGAGCACAGTGAAAAGCCCCTACCCAACAGTAAAGAGTTGTGAAAGGGCAGGCTGCAAAGATGGACCAGTCCACCAAAGACTAATGGATACTAGACCTCCACTGTAGTTGTAGGCTTGGCTAAAGAAGTGGGTTTTGATTCTAGACCTGAAGAGCAAGAGGCTTTCTGCTTTCGGAACATTTGATTGTTCCGTAGGAGAGAGGCTCAATAAGAAGACTCCCCCTTTACTGTTATTTTATGGGGAGCCATTTGATCTAAACATATGCAGGGTGCTTGGCTATTTCGTACCTTTTAAGGCAAGAGGCTTCTCTTGAAATCAATTGTAGATTGCAAAATCTACAAAGCAAGCCGATCTAGCAAAGCAAGCACTGAGGAAATGTGTTCAAAATGTCTAGTTCTGGTTACTGTGTGAGTGACTATATTTTGTACTAACTGGAGGCTTTTTAAAGGAAGACAATTTTTCTGTCCATCTTTTTACTCCTTATATTTTATGCGGAAACTATGAATGTGAGGTTGGAGACTGATTAATTAAATTGCTATGCATTTATATCCATAACATGGGAGCTGTGTAGGATCTGCTGCCCTTTTGGTGCAGTATCCCTGTCCCAATCTTTATGGACTGCACTGAATATCCCCCAGCCTGTTTTCAAGACACTACCGGGGCAGAAGATCACCAGACTCGATCTGGGAGGGGCACTTGGGACCCCTCAGGAGAAGATTTTTGTGGCAGCTGGTTCTGAGGTCAGAGGATACACCAAAAAAGGCAAACAGTTCCTGTCTTTCGAAGCAAATCTCGCTGAAAGCATCAAAGCCATGTATGTATTCTCGACATAAAACTACATGTAAAGTTGTGTGAAAACTCAGAACTTATACCAAGTTATCTGTGTATATCTGTTATCATGTTCTTCATAAGCCTTTCAGAATTAATCTTCTTTTGTATTTTTATTTATTATTGTCAAGGTATGTTTCGGGGGCAGACCTTTTTGTCTGTGCCAGTTACATCTACAACCACTATTGTGACTGCCGGGACCAAGACTACTACCTCTCGGGGGACAAAATCAATGACGTTGTTTGTCTGCCAGCAGAGGGCGCGGGTCGCATTACTCCAGTCCTTGCGTGTCAGGATCGAGTTCTCCGCATACTACAAGTAAGCAGAGGCCGAGAGCAATCTTTACATCACTGTTAGTAGACATATAGGGCTACCCAACAGAAAAGGTTTCATCAAAATCGGATAAGGGCGCATGAAGAACATTGACCTCCCAAAATGCCAAATTTCGCTTTTTCCCTGACTGAAGCGGCACCTGTTCTCTTGCGCCCTCAACATCCCACACTTACTTTTTGTTGATTGCTGTATGTAAAGGACTTTGCATGGTATATTATGAATAAACCATCTTGGGCTGTTGAGGACACAGTCTGGAAATGCGCCTAATATTACTGCTCAAATGGCCAAAAGTAGCATCTTGCAGCGCCCCCTGAAGGACGCACCCGACAGCCCACAAAAAATTTCAGATTACTGCAAGCTCTCCACACAGTAGATTGACATGTGTGAATATGAATGTGGCCTGTTGTCGGCACAATTATATAATTCCATTTCAAAACTGAATTTTTTTTCAGCACTCTTTTCTCATCTCTGAATTTTTGGCCCTTCTGCTACCCCTTTAAAAAGAAACCGAAGGGTATTGGCACCTGAAAATTTGGAGTTTTTCTATTGAACCCAACATCTTTCGCCCAACAAAAATTTTAGGCAAATCCGAGACCACCACGTATCACCCTCTGTCCGATGCTTAGAAAAACTGGCTCTTAAGGTGGTATAGCTAGAATTATGAAAATTGTGTCACTGTCCAAATTCTATGGACCTGATTGTTTGTCCATATGTATGTATTATTTTCATGAGGACATACTCCTCTTGGTGTGAATGTTATTCATGTAATGAGTAAAATTTTCTTATTACGATGGGTTTGAGACATGGCTGAATCCTGTGAATTGTTGTCCTGTAGGGGTCTGAGCTCTTGTATGATGTTGAGGTCTCTGGTCCTCCATCTGTTCTGGAGTTAAATGGCAGGGATGGAGGTATGTTCAACAACTGATCTGTGTGAACTTCATATATTATGGAAACTTTAATTGATTCTTTCAGGTCACTGTGAGCACTGGTTGAATGTCAGCAGGATTCTTGAAACAATCGCAACTCAACAATAATTATGGGAGTTAAAAAATGAAGAGATGATTGCATATATTTTTAACTAAATGATCTTTACTCCCTTCTAATTTGTGCAAAACTGGAAGTAGGTTTTTACTGCGTGTTTGTTATGTGGCCTTTTCTCTTGCTTCAGCCTGTGGGGGTGAAGTTCTCTATGGAACGAGTGATGGGAAACTTGGGCTGGTGAAGACTGATGAATCTTCAGCTGTTCAGAAATGGGAGCTTCCTAATGAGAAGAAGAAAGGAGGTATTAGATGCTTGGCCTTTGAAGGTTGCCTCTGAGAGCAGTATTGAAATGAGTTTAAATTTGAGTTGTATGATCCATGGTTACGTTTTCTTGTTTTTCCTTGTGCGAACGCGCAAAGTGGCGGGACATAGTATTCACAACCATCCACCCGTCCTACGTCCGTCCGTCCGCGAGATATCTCAAGAACGAAGTGGGATTTTCTTCAAATTTGATGTCAACGTGTATTAGGGTGATACCCCGGCGCCAGTCAATTTTGGTGACCTTCGCGTCACTCTCAAGGTCACACCGAGAGATTGCTCATTTTGACACGATTTCGCATTTTGTGGCGGGGGACAAAGACACGTTGGTGGCCAATACTTGCTTTTTATGCCCCCGTAAAACGAAGTTTTGGGGGCATATAGTTTTTCGCCTGTCCGTCCGTCTGTCTGTCTGGCCGCATTTTGTGATGGCTATAACCTTTGATCGGCTCATGATAGGACTTTGATACTTGGCATGTGCATTGCTTGTGAGAAGGCTTTTCAGATGGGGTCATGACTTTTGACCTTCTGACCTTGACCTTGGAGCATGACGTTTGCTGACAACATGGGCCATAACTTTTCATTAGCTAGTAATAGGCATTTGATGCCTGGCATATGTATTCCTTAGAATAAGGCCTTTCTGATGAGGTAATGAATGTTGACCTTGTGACCTTGACCTTTAACCTTTGATTGACTCATGATAGGCCTTTAATGGTTAGCATGTGCATGTTATGTACGAGGGCATCAGTGTTTCACAAACACATCTTGTTTTTAATATATCTTGCACTCTACACCAATGAGCCAAATCATTATTGATTGAAGGGATAGCTCACCCAGAAATGAAAATTCTCTCATCATCTACTCACCCCTAGGCTAATCGAAGGGTCTGTGAATTTCTTTCGTCCTCGAAACGCTTTTGGAGTTACAAAGAAAAACAGCACTGAAGACAAATCCAAATGAACTGAAGTCAATGGTGGCCATTCTTTCAAGTGTAAAAAACAACATTTTAAAAACACAAAATGCCTCCACACTACTCGTGCGGTGTAATCCAAGCCACGTAGCTAAGAGCCTTGTTTATCTTCACGGAAGAGGTTTAAAATTCAAGACCTATAGCTACGGTGGCCGACGAGGGCAAATACACTGCAGCGGCCTGAAACATCTCCAACTGGGGAAACTCTGCAGTTTTGAATGTTTGTATTCACTGACTGAACAGCGCTTTAACCCTCATGGCATCTTTAGACCTAAATATTTTAATGTAAGTTACTTTGTGGAAAAAAGGTTGTCTCAGCAATTCAAATTAATTTTGTGGGTGTGCCCTCTGTTGCTGCAATCATTTTTGATTCATGAGTATGGTGTTCAATCATCACTTAACTTGATATCTTTTCATGTACGGCCCATCAAGTCTTCCAAATTTGGTGTAAATTTGTCAATAGTTGGCACTAGCAAACACATTTTCATAACTCCAAAACCAGTCGTCCAGTCAGCTTAAATTTGTGCCTGCTTTATCCAGATGTCCTATGCGTATCTGTTATTACCTGGCCCCTCCCCTAGGGGGCCAGGTTAAGCAATGATCGTGTGTGTGTGTGTGTGTGTGTGTGTGTGTGTGTGTGTGTGTGTGTGTTTCTGTCAGTCTGTCTGTCAGCCCGTGGCTGGGGCCAGGTCTGCTATCTCTGATTGCCTTGTTACAAGAGGATTGCTCAAGCAAGATAGCCACCATCAGCCAATCACATTTCAGCATCCCTTCTACTCTCCACCCAAATATATATCATCATAAAACTTCACACAATTATTTGAGATGTGTGGAAGACCAATCAGCCATATGCTAGAGTACCGCCTTTTGCAATCCTGGCATTTTTTCTAATTTCAAATTTTGTGGGAGCTGGGGGACATGCCACATGCCTGATGGCTTGGTCTTTGAGTGTCTACCTGAAGCTAATTTGCTAATTCTGCTCAAAAGAACCTAGTCTCATTGTAGTGTGCCACAGCAAAAGATAGAAACCGCAATTCAAAGTGGTATTTGAGATCATAATGAAAAACTGTAGTATTTGTTACATTGCCAATGTCCTAGCTTTATTTTGTAGACAGTGTAATGCTATGCCAGTGAGTGACATTCAGTCTCAATCAAGTCGAAACATCTCTTTGATTCCAAACCGCATCATTTAGTTGTTGTCAGTTTGTATTCTACCTTCATAGTCGTAGTTAAGATTATTTCTGAAACTGGATCTTGCTGTGGCTGTTGCTCGCCAGGCATCCTGTGCATTGATACGTTCGACATCTTGGGTGACGGAGTGAGAGAGATTCTGGTTGGTAGGGATGACGGGACGGTGGAGGTGTACGCCCTGGACAGCTCGAACGAGCCCACCCTGCGCTTCGAGCACGTGAGTCTCCTGGAGGCTTTGCCTTCCTCCTTTAGGCTGTTCTAGAAGCTCAAAAACTGTGTGCAGGGTTTAGCAGAAATGCAACACAGCTGATGCCCCAGTGTAGCTGAATCAAAATGCATTAGCTACACAATTTCTAAAATCTGTTATTCAGGGATGTATTCTGTCTACTAATTTTGCGTATAAAACTTGTAAGATCAATCAAATGCTCTGTGCGCAAGATTAGCTCTGTGGGACGTGCAAAGGAGTGCTTACAGCGAATGCGAAGGACGAACCTGCTGTCGGACTGCACGCCTTAGCAGCCTTTTATTTATGGGTTAAGTTTTTCAAAAATATGAGGCAGAAAACCACAATTAAGCGCAACACAAACTGTCTGGATATATAGCTGCTGTCATTTCCATATGCTGTGTTTTCCGGACTGTTGACCTCCATGTTTTAGAGAGATGATGATTTATTATGGAATGATGAATGTTGGTAGCTATAACTGTGGACCATGAGTTAAATTTACTTGATTGGCCGTTATTGTGCTCAAAGCAATCATTCGCCACCCCACTGTTCTGCTCTTTTTCTAGGTGCTGTCGGAGAGTGTCACATCAATACAGGGTGGCTGCGTCGGGAAGGACAATTTCGATGAAATACTGACAGCAACTTACACAGGCAATGTGTCACTTGATCTGCCTTTGGTTCATCGAGATTAATTTCAGCTCAGCATGTCTAATACTGTGCGTTGTACTGAAGGAGTTAATGGACTGAACTCTGATCTGCATACTTCAGGTTGGGTGACGGGACTCACCACTGAGCATCAGCAGGAAGAGGCGGGGCCAGGAGAGGAACTGAAGATGAGTCAGGAAACTCAGAACAAAGTGGCAGCTCTTAGGTATTGTAATTGGGAAGTGCGCATTCATGTATTAAAATGTATAAATGACATCATTTGTTGACCCAAAATGTATTGTTTGTGTGAGGTATTGTATACTCATGGTATTCCCAACAGAACATGGAGGAGATGATCGCCTCATGCTGAAGTTAATGTCTATTCACTGGCATTTTTCTTCCTCTTCCATGTGATTTATTGTTGTAGATCTTAATTGGCCCTCCAAGGCACTGAAACAGCTTGTTCAATGTGAATTGGTGCAATAATTATGGATAAAATTACACATAATTTCCAGTACTTCCCGGTGCCCTGAATTTTAGCTCTTCGTGTTCCATACCATGCACCCAAAACAATAGCCCCCCCACACACACACACGCACACACGCACACACCCCGCCCACGCTGTTGATTGCGTGGGTTTCTCGCGCTATGTTTTAATGGAAATGGAGGGAATTAAAGGGGAACTCCGGTGTGAAATTGATTTGGGGTGTATTGAAACATTATAATGCTTAGAAATTGCTATTTTAACATCGTTAATGAGGCTCAAAGTAGCTCCATACTTCATTGATAGAATTCCGAGGACTCTGACATTTAAAACGAGGCACTGAGAACTTTGAAAAGGCATAGGTAGTTTATTAAAAAAGGCTGTTTATGCAGACAGTACCTTGAGGTAGTTTCCCGTCGCTGCCATCTTGAAAGTCACGATAAGCGGATTGACAAGCACTAACAATCCACGGAATTAATTTTGCAATCTGTTCCCCTGTCCTACCTATTCGTTCGTGCTCGTCAATCAACTTATCGTGACTTTCAAGATGGCGATGACGGGAAACTACCTCAAGGTACTGCCTGCATAAACAGTCTTTTTTAGTAAACTAACTGTGCCTTTTCAAAGTCCTCAGTGCCTTGTTTTAAATGTCAGGGCCCTCGTGATTCTACCAATGAAGTGCAGAGCTACTTTAAGCCTTGTCAGTGATGTAAAAATAGCGATTTCTTTGCATGGCAACGCTATGCCCCATTCCCTACCATTGTAAGCCTGTTGGGAGCTTCAGCTAAAAAGTCCTGTATTTCGAAATGTTGCGTGCGTACAGAGGTGGGGTATTTGGCAAAAGTTAGTACTCATTATCATGTTTCAATACACCCCAAGTCAATGTCACACCGGAGTTCCCCTTTAAGATTTATGCACTCTCAAAAAACAAATTTGCCGCAAAGTCTGCACATTTCTGAATACTGTGCGCAAATCTGGTGTTCAGAAGCCTTTGAGCCTCGGCAATTCAGAAAAATGCAATTCTCGTGGTTTTATTGTTCAACTAAAAGATTCTGTATTTAATTGACTGCTACGACTGAGTTTCGGTGTACAAGTGCTTGCTTACAAGGCGAGTGCTTTCCGACACCGTCTTACTGCATGAACTTTAACACAAACATAAGGACAGAGAAAAAATAATATGGGAATTGTTGCCCGTTAGCATTAGCAAACCCCCCTCTCAGTGGACTAGGCTGGTTTCTGTCAGTGTCAAGGGACGATCTGAGTCTGGACGTACAGCGCATGCGCAAAAATGTCGCCTATGTTTTAAGTGTCAATACGGCAACATCGCTAAGACAAATAACAGTTGTTTCTTCCTGGACGATTTGAGTCCAAGCAACCCCACGAATATAGAAACTTTACCTTCAAGAGGTCTTCATTGTATTTGATCGAGTTGTGGTCATTTTAAAAGCTGTAAGTGCCGAGGTTTTCTATAATAAAAAAAGTTCAAGATACAGACCCTACGTCGTTTCACTGGGAGTTTTCCATTTATTGACTCCACTTATCGACATCGCCTTTTTATAGGACTCAAATCATCCCCATTGATTTGTCTTAGCATGTTGCCGTAGTGACGCTTAAAACCTGCGCTGTACGTCCAGACTCAGATCGTCCCGGGACTCAAATCGTCCCTCGACAGTCTGCATTGTCTTACTCCTTCCCTTTAGGTTGGAGCTGGAGCAGTTGCAGGGAAAGGTCATCCAGGAGCGGGAGAAGTACCAGCAGACCTCTCAGTCCAGTACGGCCCTTTCTGCAGTGCCCGTCTTCAGTGTCAACGACAAGCTGAGCCTCTGTCAGGATGATGCCAGCTACAGCCTCATCCTCGAAGTGCAGACTGCCATTGACAACCTATTACTGCAGGTGAGGCCTGCTGATTGGCCGTTCTATGATGGAGGAGGAGCCTAATGTTTTAGCGATACCAGTTGCTGCCAAAACGGCATACTAGCTAAGTGATACATACTGTATGTGTGCTATATCCTTTAGCATGTGAAAATGTAGCTTTTCATCGTAAGAATGCCCCACTTTAGGCAGGGTGTGCTTAGCTGATGGCAGCCAGTTACTGTGATTTTGCATGTGAATGGCAGAAAAGTTTTAAAATGTATGTACGGCCATTTATATAAACTAATTTTGGGTATGTTTGGGAAATGGGAAAAGCTTACATTTTTATTGTTCAACTCCTTTTTTTCTTTTTCCCACACTGGTTTGAACCTCCCTCCTGACTGCTTGGGGTCTTGGACTATTGTAGTGCATTGTGGATACATGTGTGAGCAGTGTCAAGTGTTTGTATGCTGCAGTGTTTGTCAGAATGCAGTGTGACATTCAGGCTTTGAATATTATGCCAAAAACATAATGAAGTGAGCTATACTAAAAAGTTTGCATGCTGTTTTTTGAAAGCTAGTAAAATAAGCAAGTTTTCAAATTCATTTCCAATTGTCATGCAATTAATATAATAATAATGCAATACTGAAACAACCTCAATTCTGAAATAGTTGGGACGAATTGTAAATTGTGAATAAAATCAACATGTAATGACTTTCAGATCACGAACCAATATGTTATTTACAATAGATCATAGATGACATTTCAGATGTTGAAACTGAGACATTTTACATTTTTATCCACAAAATTAGCTTATTTCAAATTTTCTGGATGCAACAGGTCTCAAAAGTTGGGGCGCAGGCAAAAAAGGGCTGAAAAAGCAATTGTTATGTAAGAATCAGCTGAAAGAACATTTAGCAAGTAATTAAGTTAACTGGCATCAGGTGTGTAACATGACTGGGTGTAAAAGGGATGTCTTAGAGAGGCTGAGTGTCTCAGAAGTAAAGATGGCCAGAGGCTCTCTAACCTGCAAATTCTTGCGTAAATCAAATAGTGGAGTACTTTAAAAACAATGTTCCTCAGCATTAAATTGCAAACGCTTTGAAGGTCTCATCATCGACAGCACATAACATCTTGAAAAGATTCAGAGAAACTGGAAAAAATCTCTGTGCATAAGGGACAAGTCCGAAGACCTTTACTGGATGCCCGCGATCTTTGGGCCCTCAGATGCCACTGCATCACTCACCGACACGATTCTGTCATTGACATTACTAAATGGGCCCAGGAATACTTCAATAAACCACTGTCTATAAACACAATCCGCCGTGCCATCCACAGATGTCACCTAAAACTATATCATACAAAAAGGAAGCCATTGTTGAGCATGATCCAGTAGCGCCGCCGTGTTCTCCTGGGCCAAGGCTCATTTAAAATGAACTGTAGCAAATTGGCAAAGTGTCCTGTGGTCAGATGAGTCCAAATTTGACATTTTTGTTGGAATCATGGACGTTGTGTCCTCTGTGCTAAAAAGGAGAAAGACCACCCCTCCTCTTATCAGCGTTCAGTTTAAAAGCCAACATCTCTAATGGTATGGGGATGCATTGGTGCATATGGTGTGGGACACTTGCATGTTTTAAAAAGCCCCATGAATGCTGAAAGGTATATAAAGGTTTTAGAGCAACATATGCTTCCCTCCAGACGACATCTATTCCAGGGAAGGCCTTGTGTATTTCAGCAGGACAATGCAAAACCACTTACTGCAGCTATTACAACAGCTTGCCTTCGTAGCAGAAGAATCCGTGTGCTGAACTGGCCTGCCTGCTGTCCTGATCTTTCACCGATTGAGAACATTTGGCTCATAATTAAATAAAAAGCCCGTCAAAGGAGATCCAAAACTCTCCAGCAGCTTAAAGCCTGTATTAAACAAGAGTGGGATCAAATTTCAATGGCTAAACTCAAGAAACTTGTCTCCTCAATGCCCAGACGCGTCCACTCTGTGTTATTAAGAAGAGAGAATGTTACACCTTGGGAAACGGGCCCCTGTCTCAACTTTTTTGAGACCTGTAGCAGCCATCAAATTTGAAATGAGCTCATTTTGTGGATAAAATTGTAAAATTTCTCAGTTTCAACATTTGCTTCGTTATCTCCGTTCAATTGTGAATAAGGTACCGGCTGGTGTGATTTGAAAGTCATTGCTTTTTGATTTTATTCACAATTTACACTTTGTCCCAACTATTTCGGAATTAGGGTTGTACATATGATTGTTGCTGTGCCGATCTCAAATGAAGATATTGCAAGTGTTTGAGTAGTAATACTCATTTTTAAAACTCAGAGTGATGTTCCGGTGGACTTGTTGGACGTCGACAAGAATTCAGCTGTTGTGAGCTTCAGCGAATGTGATTCAGAGGTGAAAAGCCTTTTTTATTGTTATTTTATGGGTCTACTGAAAATATTGAATCCCATTAGGGATGTGTATGTATGAACTAGGACGGCATGAGATTGCAACCTTTATGGCAGAGAATCAAATGCAATGATCCTGTTCTCAATAAAAAATGCAATACAATTGATTAAATCTAAAACCAAGTTAAATATTGATTTTTAAATACGTTTCAATTCTAGCAACCAAATGGCAATTTCCTTCTGGCAACCTACAGATGCCAAGCAAATACTACTCGCCTTGAACTTAAGGTAAGGGAGGGAAATGCAGTCAGGTCTGTAAAAATGTGGACTTTGACAAAGTTTTTGTTGTGTTATTATAGCAGTCTACATCATGTTGGATTTAAATGTGTACCCTTTAAAAGTTGGTTTTTTGGAAGCCCCCCTCCCCCCCCAAAAAAATAAAAAAAATAAAAAATCGCAACTGTTCCGGAAATATCTTTTGGAGGGGAAGTTTCTTGTGGAATATTTTGTCAGTATTGCAGGTCAGTGGTCTAGACCTCACTTACTTTGTGTTACAAGTGGTGATTGCATCACCTGCATTAGAGTTTTCCTGTTAGAACATTCAACTGAAATATTTGTGATTATGCTCATGAAAGAGTTAAATAGTGAGAGTGCAATCTAAATGCTGACTTTCATCTGTAATTTGAGGGTACGTGCATCAAAATTGGGTGAACAGGGTGGGAATTTGAACACTTTATATGTGGTGCCTCCTTTTTATGGGGCTAAAAGTAAATGGACTGGTAGCTCCTCAGCTGATCCATAGGACACATTTGTTACTTCAATATGAAAAGTATATTCATGTAGAAATTTGGTATGGTACTTGATCATGTATTCCTCTGCGTAATTGAGTATCCTGGAAAAGTATTCATCACTTTCGAGATTTTCCACTTCATATTTTGTGGCTTTTAGGTTTTGTATTTGTTTGTTTAGCTTCTGGTATGATCACTTTCTTGCTGTATTAACTGTGGACCAGTTTCAGAAATAGGACAGTTGCACCCATTTATTACATTTGAGTAGTTAATGTTTCTTTTAGATTTTACCCAGTCATTTACTCAATTTGGAAATGTCCTAACAGGATTAACATGCGGACTCTGCTTTAGGTGCGATCTATCGAGGGTCAGTATGGTACCCTGCAGGCATACATCACGCCACGCCTGCAGCCGAAGGCCTGCCAGGTGCGCCAGTATCAAATCAAACCCCTCTCTCTTCACCAAAGAACTCACTCCATCGACCAGGACAGGTAAAGAAAGGTCACTGATGCATGCCGATGACAGTAACCTGCAATCTGATGGCATTAAATGGGTGAATTACCTGCGGTGCTCAGTTGAATAATTTCAGGTTAAGGGGCATGGCATTAATGTATTCTGACACTTCAGAGTGGTGCAGTGGTCACGGAATTCGATTTGGAGGAGAAAACTTTCAACAGTGGTGAACCTTCTCAAGCGTGGGCGGCCAGCCAAAATTCCACCAAGGGTGCATCTTTGACTCATTTAGGAGGTCCAAAGAGCCCAGACTATAATCTAAAACACTGCAGTTGTCCTGAAATCCTGCTTGTTCCATTCTGTTTGAGGTAGCTTTTCCTAATGACTTTGATGCGTGTCGATTATATGCGTTTTTCTTTTCCAATTCTCAGGCGCATGAATACTCTGACTCTGGTTGGTCAGTTTAGTTTGGCGGAGATCCATTCATGGGTGGTCTTCTGTCTACCTGAGGTTCCTGAAAAAACACCTCCGGGAGAGACTGTGACTTTCTACTTTCAGAACACTTTTCTCGGTACACAGTTGGAAACCACATATAGGTGAGGTAACAGTTCAGGAGCAAGTAGTAAGACTTTGTAATTCAAGGAAACATCATGCAGCTAAGGTATTTTTTCCCTTGTTTTTTTTTTCTTAAGTAAAGGGGAAGGCCACTTCAAATCGGACAACATCTCTACAATTTCCATTCTGAAGGATGTTCTCTCCAAAGAAGCCACCAAGAGAAAAATTAACCTCAACATTTCCTACGGTAGATGCTCCTATTTCGTGTAGAGGAATAGCGTGATCTACACTGAAAATTAGTTTATATTCCTTGACTTTTGGTGAGCTTAACTCTCGTCTTCCTCTTGTAGACATCAGTGAAGAGTCTGTCAGTCATACTCTGAAGATGATTCATCCTAAACTAGAGTACCAGCTGCTTCTTGCTAAAAAGGTCCAACTCATTGATGCTTTAAAAGTGAGTGGGGCTTATTATTTCTATCTTTTGTTTCTGCTTGTTAAAATAAGTTAAGTCACGCATTTTCCTTTCTGTCCAGGAACTGCAGGTTCATGAAGGGAACACTGACTTCCTGATTCCAGAGTACCGCAGTATTCTTGAAGAATCCACGCATCTTCTTGAGGAGTACAAGAAACAGCCAGCGCATTTGGAGAGGCTTTATGGTATGGCATGCTTGCATTGTGGTAAATTACATGCAGTGGTCGTATTCCATTTGGTCACGCTGAGTAAAGACTCGGCAAAGAAATATCTTATTTCATTGGATTGAGTTGCACCCATAAATGAGTGGAATCGGCTCACTAATCTTTTTGAGAATTCAGGAGAGCCATTAAAAAACCTTATGCATTTTCTCTGACAGGTATGATCACGGATCTCTTCATCGACAAATTCAAGTTCAAGGGACAGAATGTCAAGACGAAAGTTCCAATGTTGCTTGAAATTTTGGACAACTATGATCTGAATTCTTTAATGGGTTTTTTTAATGAAGGTTAGCAGTCAGTTCATATGCAATCTGGTTTCATGGTCCTGGTTATTCATTTTATTTTAGATTATACATTTTTATTAATTTGTCTATACTTGTAAATGTAGCATTAAGATGTATGTTTCAGAAATGGACAACATTTGAACAATTGAAGACATTGTAATCCAAAAAAATAAATAAATCCCATAGTTTAATGTCCACACCAATGTATTTTACTGCAATGGCAGTTTGCGCTGTATTATATTACGATTTCCCTTTGTGGCATAATGTATATTATTTGTAGAAAGGTATGTTTCTTATATAATACTTGGTGTTGTAATAAATACTACCCTGGCAAACATATGTTCTGAATATCTCTCATGGCTAAGTTTGAAGCCAAGGATTATTGGTGAATTTGGAATTTCGTGTACCATTTGTTTTACTTACTGATCCGACCTACACAGTAGTTTCCCCTGTAACAAACAGATCCCCTCTTCCAATTCAGCTTTTGAAACGGATTGTTTGACATTTCTGTAGTTATGCTCGTCACAAACAGTCCTACTCTGCATAGTTCACATCAACTAGATCTGTCTCACAGCTTTGCTCGACATCCTCACTTGATGATCCTCCTAAAGGTCTTGGGGATCATCAAGATGTTTTTGGGGAAATGTGAGACAAGCCTTTGTGTTTTCTCTGTTCCGAAGTGGTTTTTGCCTTGCTACTTTCTCTTGGAAGCCATTTTTACCCTGTCTCTTTCTTATTGGTGAATTATGAACACGGAACTTACCAGGGGCAAGTTAGGGCTGAAGTTCTTTCGATGTTTCTCTTGTTGTGACTGCCTGGATGAGTCATTGATGCACTCTGGGAGGAATTTTATTCGGTTGGCCACTCCTGGGACCGTTCAGCAGTGTTCCAGGGTTTCTCTTTTTATAGAGAATGGCTCTCACCGTGGTTAACTGGAGTCCCAGAGCCTTATTTATAACCCTTTCCTGACTGGTAAATCAACAACTCTGTTTCTCATCAGTTCTTGAACATCAATTTTGGAATTGGGGTCGTACTTCAAATCGCCAGACCAATTCTATTTATGTAATTTTTTAGATTCAACTGGGCTGGCCATAATTGTGTTTGAGTGTGTTCAGTAAAATTGAACCCAATGATTGATTTCATTTGCTTAATTCTTTGATTTACCGTAGTTACTAAAGGGGCCATATATACACATAAGGCCAGGGTTACTTTTTCCCCTCAATGAAATAAATCATCTTTTACAAGCTGTATTGTGTGTTTACTCTAGATATCACTAACTAATGCTGAAATTATTTTGATGATCTGAAACATATAAGTGTGACAAGAATGGAACACATTGGGAAGGGGGCAAATACTTTTTCCACACTACTGAAATTGTTGCGAAAGAACTGGGACACAGCACTAGTCAAAGAAGTAAATGTGATGGACTCGTAAATGCTCTGTTTACTTTTTCAACCGGCTGCATGAATGGATACAAAACCCAAATCAGGAAAGGTCGTTTTTTTTCAATCATTGAATAATAAATTGCAATCGTGATGGCATTACTTCCCAAACCCCGCCTCAACATCACAAAGAGCGGAGCACCCTGCTTTCCTAACGGTTTCTGTTCATCGTGATCACGTGTGGACAAGTCGGCTGCCGTAGACTGATGACGTAGTAACATTGCAACCATTGGATTGGGCAGTTTCAATAGTCGCGGGCTACTTGAACTGAGAAAGTAAACCATTGCATTTTGATTCAGCAGCTAGCTAAACAGAACGAATCGATTTTAACCTGGCTAGCTAGCAGTTAGGGATACCGAGATCGGCGCATTTCACACTACTGACTGCGGGTCCAGTATGGAGCGGTGAAAGCACTGGGAACTACTGAAGAGATAATACTGGCTTCTTTACGCTAACGTTATGCGCATCGATGTTCTCTTGCTTGTTTTGATTTGATAGCTTTAGCACGACTTGGCTGTCAGCAGCACTTAGCAAACTAGCTACTGAACTTCAGCTGGTCTGCTTGGCCGGATGACATCGTTTCCTTATTTTTATGGTCTTAAGTGACATTCAAACAGGTAGTGTTTTTATTTGAAAAGTGGTTGAGCATCGCCATTCCTGATCTGTGGAGCCATTTCTTTTTTAGCGCCGCAGCAGCTAACGTTATAATAATGGCAACGGCTAATGGAGGACAGGGAGGCGCGATTAAACACGCGAGTGCAGAGCATCCGAATCAGGAAAACGTGCTTTCGCGATTAAGGCAAACGAAGAATAACCTGGAAAATCAAGAGAACGTGAAACCCAAGCAATCCAGCCGGACGGTCCTGGGAGTCCTGCAAAACAACCAACGAGGCAAATCAAATGTGCAACGCGGTGCAAAACAGGTTTGCGTCTTTGTTCCCTTTGTTAATGTGAACCATCGTGACGTTAAATAAGCCCTAGTGGATAAGGTAGCTGGCTAAAATGTCTATTTAACGTTTGCTGCCTTAATTCATCGCATTGTTAGCGCGGAGTGGTTTTAAATGTCTAGGAAACTATTAATTGTCCGCCATTTTGACTATCCATCGGCCACTCATATATTCAATATAATAATTTGGCAGGACTGTTACTGAATGTTCGTGGCTGTGTTGGCGAAACGATTGCAAATTTTAATTGAGACTTAACTTCACTTAATCTCAGAATAAGTAACGTTACCCCATTTCCTGGGTCGCCCGCCTCTCTGTGCAACAGCAAGGGACTGGAGTTGTAGATCGGCTGTGTTCTGCGATGTGGGGGCAAAATGGTATTTATTTTAATTATAGGGTGCCTCATCTCAGCAAAGCTGCAAAAATGAAGAGACCGGGAAGGGTTTGTCAGAGAGAGCGGGTTACAAACAGCCTGCTTTCCAGATTCATGTGGATGAACCTGACGGCGCCTGTGCAAAGAAGCAAGCAATGAAAACCAAGTCCCCCGTGGGGACCGAGAGTGCCCTAAAACTAAATCCGTCTGTCGTTCGCCTGAGACAGCCCCTTGCCACGATTGATATATCCATGGATGTTGGCTTGGGTAGGTATCTAGGTGATTGATCCATGCTGCTTGACCCTAGTACCCTGCAGCTTGGGAATGGTTTACCACTGTTATTTGAGAAATGACTACCATAATGAAAGCATAGGAGATGAATGACCTCAATGAAGATCAGTGTATATTGCTTATCAAATTGTATCCCAAAGCATGTCTGGCCACCTGAATGCACACGAATTTGGGACAAGTGCTTTTCATTTTTATAGATTCTCCAATGGACATGTCAGTAATTGAAGCGGAAGAGAAGCCGGCAAATGCAAATGAAGTAAACGATTATGCTGCTGATATCCACAAGCATTTAAGAGAAATGGAGGTGAGAACTGAAACACAAGAACTTTTCCTGAACATAAGCTAGTTAAAACTGGTTTTGGGATTGTTGCCTCTGGTGGAGGTGGTTCTAATTTGAAGAAAGTCTTTTGTCATATCAAGATTCCATTCCTTTCTGTTTGTAGGTGAAATGTCGACCTAAAGCGGGTTACATGAAGAAGCAGCCAGACATCACAAACAGCATGCGGGCCATCCTCGTTGACTGGCTGGTTGAAGTTGGTGAGGAATATAAACTACAGAACGAGACTCTGTACCTGGCCGTCAACTACATTGACCGCTTCCTTTCGTCGATGTCGGTTCTGAGAGGAAAGCTTCAGCTGGTTGGCACAGCAGCCATGCTGCTTGCTTCGTAAGTAACGCTGCTGAACTCTGCTCATGTTTTGTGCTGTTTAATGAATAATGCAGCCTTAACGGTTTTGCTGTTCTTACATTGTAGGAAATTCGAAGAGATCTACGCGCCAGAGGTGGCAGAGTTCGTTTACATCACAGATGACACTTACACCAAGAAGCAGGTGTTGAGGATGGAGCACCTCATTCTCAAAGTGCTTTCTTTTGATCTCGCAGCTCCAACCATCAATCAGTTTCTCACCCAGTACTTCCTATATCAACCCGTTGACAAGAAGGTTGAAAGCCTGTCAATGGTGAGTTCACACTTAATTTTAACACTTCTTCATTGATTGTGGCAGAAAATCTTTTTGTCAAGTGGAATTAAGTATTTAACCCCTTGTTGCCTGACTTTTCCTCACTGTATTTTGGCAAATTGCATCTGGGTGATTTGGCTGAGATAACGGGGTACATGTCCAAATTTGCTGATGTTTGGTGTCTTAAATATCCACTTTGCAACAGAAGGTTAACATTCCATTTCTTGCGGGGAGAAGCGTGATGAATGACACTTTTGGAAGTGCATTCTTGGCTTATACATTTTCGTTGTCTGTTGCATTCTTTGCAGTTCCTTGGTGAGTTGAGTTTGATCGACTCGGACCCTTTCCTGAAGTATCTTCCATCCCAGATGGCTGCGGCAGCCTTTCTCTTGGCAAACTACACCATTGCAAGGGGTTCATGGGTAATTATTCCATCTTTCAATTCGTCACTAGAATACTTCAATCAAAGTTGTAATTAGGAGCCGATGATGCATCTGTATAAACTATGGGTTGCTTTCACTGATGTCACGCATCCTTGCGTACTTTCCCACATCCGCCATGTTTCTTCTCAGACCCCCATACCACTGCAATTCCAAACAATGTGTTGTAACTGCAACAGTAAATACACACAACAAATTATTTACCAGCATTTGCCTTTCAGTTTCTACTTGAATTTTACTACCCTCCAGTTATGATTATGGAATGCCAAGCAATAAACTGGTCCCACAATATGAAGCAGGTGTGGATGGGTAGCTAGTTCTTTCATGAAGGTCACTCTGATACTTGCATGGTTTCCTACCTCATCTCTCTTGAACCGGAGTCCATAAACTCAGCAGAAAAAGGTAGGCAATGTGGTTTGTTTGAAGGTAATAGATTAACTTTCTTGTTACAAACTATGTCTGCATTAGAATTGTCAAATTCCTAACCGCTTTCTCAACCTTGATGGGAAAACGTCACGAGAAAGGAAAGGTGTAAGGCGGAATTCATCAGGGCTTAGGAAGTCTGCCCCAGGGCAGCTGTGGCTACCAGTAGCGGCTCTAGACCCGGGAATGGCGGGGCGCAGACAAGTCCCTTTATGACAATTAGTCCTGGGTAGTTCGCAATCATTTTCCTTTACTGACGCGTTTTCCAATTATCGTACTTGGCAACTTAAGACACGATCTCTCCATATGTGATCGAACAGAGATGAAATCATGGGCGAAATTCAGTACAGAAAAAAATCTACTTATTAATAGGCCAGTGCTTCGCGTTGATTGATCAGGTCCGTGTTCCAGTGAAATATCGCCTTTCACTCTCGGTTTTGTGTGGGTTGATAAAAAGTGGCACTTGGCAGTTAAATAGGCAGCCTGCAGCTCAAGCTGTTTGCGTGAGAGGCGACAGGTATGCAAGTTTGACTAACGTTGATTTAAATACAGCAAATAAGCGTCCAGATGAATGATTGTCTTCTGACGTAATCGGGGAGAACAACCAGCAGCTGATAACTGCGGAGTGCTCTCGCAGCAAACCTTCGGTTACTCATGAAAATGACTGAGAACAGGACGGACTAACGACTGTTTTAAACGGATGTTTTGTCACAATTCTCAGTACAGGTTCCGCCACTGAGCTGAATTGAGCCCATGATTTCATCGCATATGGAGAGACTGTGTCTGAAGTTGCCAAGTACGATAATTGGAAAACGCGTCAGTAAAGGAAAATGATTGCGAACTACCCAGGACTAATTGTCTTAAAGGGACGTATTTGCGCCCCGCCATTCCCGGGTCTAGAGCCGCTACTGGTGGCTACATAAAAGTAGTTTCCCAGTAGCAGGCCTACCAAAGAAAACGTAGCCTCAGCACACAAAAACTTTGAAATGCCTACATTAATCGCGGAAATAGCAACTGAAAAATAATACCCCGCTACCGAAACTGCAAAAACCGCAACATAAACTGTTGACTCGTAGCATAAGACTATGAAACTGCAACATCTATCCCATCCGTCTTTGCCATTTACTGCGCTTGCGCGTACCGGCCCAGGCTGCTTTCAGAGATAGCGGAATCAGGCGTGTCTCCTTCGGTTGGTAAGTAAAGCTTCCAAATATGACGTTATTGTTAATGCAGATGTTTAACAATGACTTGTAAGACGTAGCTGTTACATACACATTCTCGTAAATTCGCTTATTTTAGCATGTCACCCTGCCGAAAATGAACGATGCACTGTCGATTTCGCTATAGTCTTAGAGTTGCCAACTTGACGACTTTCTCAAGACGTATACATACGTCTTGAATGGACAAACAATCCCGATTTGGAAAGTCGCCAGATTAAGCGAGAAAGTCGTCAAGTTGGCAACTCTAAGACTTTAGCGAAATCGACAGTGCATCGTTCATTTTCGGCAGGGTGACATGCTAAAATAAGCGAATTTACGAGAATGTGGATGTAACAGCTACGTCTTACAATTCATTGTTAAACATCTGCATTAACAATAACGTCATATTTGGAAGTTTTACTTGCCTACCGAAGGAGACACGTCTGATTCCGCTATCTCTGAAAGCAGCCTGGGCCGGTACGCGCAAGCGCAGTAAATGGCAAAGACGGATGCGAATGAAGATGTTGCAGTTTCATAAACTGTTGACTCGTAGCATAAGACTATGTTGCGGTTATTGCAGTTTCGGTAGCGGGGTATTATTTTTCTGTTGCCATTTCCGCGATTAATGTAGGCATTTCAAAGTTTTTGTGTGCTGAGGCTACGTTTTCTTTGGTAGGCCTGAGTAGTGTCCGAATGCACTTGGAGAGGTGTTCATGTGTCTCTGGCCCAGCATACTTTTGTTGTCATAGATGGATGGTTGGTTACTGTAAATATTGATGCCGCACTGTATTGTGGGGCGGAGAGATCTCCTTTATTTTCCCATCGGATTGTTCAGTGTACCCTATGCTAAAGATGATAAATTGGGATCCATTGAAGCACCTTTTCTACACCATTTTAGAGAATTTGAACACAATTATGACTGCTACATAAACACTTAACTGCAGGAAAATGACCCAGAATATTCCTAAGCAGAAAAGTGAAACAGTCTGACGGTCTACCAATGTAGGTAATGTTCTGTTCTGAAAGGATAATCTAATTTTATCCAATCAAACGCCAGTTCTCTAGACTGTGCCACAATACTTGACGTCTGTTAAACTTTCCTTTCACAAAGGCGTTTTGATTGGATAAAATAAGAGTCCCAGAGTAAAAATATCTGCCCTGTAATACTGAAACCAATTTGTAGACTTGCTGGTTTTAAAGTCACACTGGATTATTACCAAATAAAAAAAATTCATGAAACTGTTTTAGACACTTAAAGAATTTTACTTTCTGCTGAAAAATACTTTTCTGGGGTACGGTCTCCTCCTTTTTATGTTTGGCTCTTTGTACCCTGCGGGCTCTGCTCCACCTCTGAGGAGGTACTGGTTGGCTTCTGTGCGGGTTTACAGAAAAATCCTGTTTTAAATGTTTAAATTTTCTGTGGTGGTGTGGGTTGTGGGGGGATGTGGTGTTTGTTTTGGACAGTTTATTTTGTTTGATTTGCCTGCCCAAACTTCAGACAGCCCCAGTCTTCAGCTTGCTCTGGTCTTGAGTTGCTTGCTTCAGCCTTCCTTCTTCTGCAGTCTCGGTCTCTGGAGGAGCTGAGTGGATACTCTCTGGAGGACCTCATGCCGTGCGTTCGCGATCTGCACGAGACTTACCTCGACGCTGCCCAACACGCCCAGCAGTCTGTGAGGGAGAAGTACAAGGGGCCCAAGTAAGTGAGACTGATACAACTACACTTTCTACATTCGCCAGCAGCTGCTCCATCTCACTCAAGCTGGTAATAAATTAACCTGATGCTCAGTAGTAAACACTGATTTACTGATATGTACTCATGCTAAGGGATATTTTCTGGTTTAATGAAGAAAATCTTGCTTGTGCATGCCAAAACTTTGGTACGGTCCCCTAATCATTTACTTTTTTTCTCCTTGTGAATTTGCACCATATTGTTGCTTATTTACTACTTTTACTTTTATTTACTCTTAACCCCCCAACTTATTATTTTTCAGATACCATGAAGTGTCTCTCCTCGATCCTCCGCAGAAACTGTTCCTGAATTGATTTTATAATGAGAGTACGCAGAATGCATTTATGGAGAATTTTTAATATTCTGCTTTTATGATGAGAAGTTTGACACCATCAGAATGTTGAGGACCAGAGCAACACCCTTTCTGTCCCTGGGGAACAGACAAGCAGAGGCCCGACCTTTTTTTAATGCTCGTTTGTACGTGCGCTATCCCATAGTGTTTTATTTTTTTATGCTTGGTTCAGCGAGTAATTTGTAAACCTAGTTGTCCAGGCCCCATTTTAAATCCTTTGCTTGTCTGTCCCCTTCTTGGGGTGCTTGAACATCATCTTGGCGGTCATTAAGTGAGCTACTAGTTGTAAAACTGGCTGTAAATTTGATCTTTTTGTAATAAAGCCCCCATATACTAGCACTCCCAATGCATTATTTTGAATTTAATTAATTTTTTTTTTTGGTTTGGCTCTACTATATGGGCTAAAGCCCAGTTCCTTCCTTGCAGTTTGTTGCTTCTCACAATCACAAATACCCTGCACCCCTCACTCACTAATTTGGGAACCGGGCAGTGGTGGGTCAGCAGTGATCATGGCTCAAATGGAATTATGGCCCTGATTCCCTGCCCCCTCATCAGGCCAGATGCTGGTATTTTTGTTCTACCTTCAGCACACCTAAAGCAACTAATGGGCTGTTCTTATGAGAGGGTTTTGAATGTTTACTGCTTCGGCACATACATTTTGCCTGCGACAATTGCTTGAATTGTGATCTATTGACATCTCCAGGTGCTGACAACCTCTCTGGTCATGCTCTGTGAGGACTGTGGCAGTCATTATTGGATACTGTTTGTATGTGAGCTCGTCACTTTAATGGTTTCTTAAGCATTGGCTTTACGAACAAATTGGGCAGGCAAGGTGCTGTCTTGGCTGCAGAAAAACCATTTTCTTTATTTGCCATTTCTTTTGGATCATTTGGCTGCATTTACTCAATTTTTGTCCACTCGCGCGTTAACCCGAAGGCGGGGGACATAGTATTCAGCTGCAGATGTGCGTCCCTACCTTTTGTTAAACCATATCAAGAAAAATTTAAATCAATTTTCATTCATGATTGATATCACTGTCTATATTGAGGATGCGCAGACCCTGTTGACTTTGACCTTGGCCTCATTTAAGGTCATTTGAGCAATTTAACTTTTTATCTTGGTTTTACCATGACAACCTTTTGTTAAATGCAAACTATTTGACTGATTCTTTTCATATTTGGTACTAACAACTATATGGTGCCCAGACCCCATTTGACTTTTACCTCAATGTCATCGAGCAACTGAACATTAATCTTGGTATAGCAAGAGAACCTTTTTTAAAGCGATATCTAGAAAACCATTTAATAACTTCATCCATATGTAGTGCCAAGGTCTATATTGAGGAAATTCAGACTCTTGATGTTGGTGACCTTGACCTAATTTTCAGTCATCACAAACAATTGAATGTTTGTGTTGTCTTGCTTCTTGAGACATCATGTTAAAACCATTTCACTGACTTCAAATTTGGTACGAAGGTTAATATTTGGGATATGCAGACCCGAGTCGACCTTAGTTGCCTTCACCTAATTTGAGGTCATTACGAGCAATTGACCATAATTTTGGTTTTAACATGACATCAAGGATATTATTATGGAATTTATTCATATTTGCTGTGATATACATGTGGCAGTGCATTTCAAACTTTGTCCTGGGTACCCACTGTGTGCTCTGGTTTCGTTCCAGCCATAACTATAGTCCCAGAATTGAATAATGGTAGCTTTTTTTTTTTAAATTAAATTGCACTATTCATGAAATTTTGTATAAGTAGCGGGGAGAATTGTGACTTGTAATCGAAGGATCAAATGACCTAATTTTGGAAATTATGGATGTGGTCATTTGAGGGGAATTTACTAACTTCAAGACCTACCAATTGTGTCAGACCTGTTTTGGAGTTTTTGTGCATGATTTTAGAAAAAACATTTAAATGACTTGTCACCCAGCAGTCTTGAATGTGCTCAGTTGAAATATTGCAACCTTGGCTTGCTTACCTTTGATTATTGTAAAATGGAACGCAACATAATGGACTTTTTAACAGTAAGGAATGCTTAGCCATGTCTGTTGGTTAGGTGCTGGTGGAATGTTTCTTGCCAGAAAAGCAACCAATTAAGAATTAACAGCCTTTTATTTCTGCTATTGCAATTGTGGCTGGAACAAAATCCTGCATATACACTGGGTCTCCAGGACTGAGTTTGGGAACCTCTGATATAGGGATGCACAGACCTCATTTGCCACCGGTGACCTTACCTTTAACTTCACTTTACCCTTCCAAATAAAAATGACTGTTAAAGCTATATTGACAAGTGTGAAAATTATTTGGCCCAGAGGGAATTATGGCTAGGTAATGAGTCTGGCATTAAAATGTAGATCAAAATGAAATCTTTCATTTGCTGTAACTTGATTTGATCATTTTCCTATCCCTCATGGTGATATGGCCCCTTTTTAAGTTTTCCTAAGTGCACTTTTTCAAATTTTCGCTGGTCAATTACAAGAAAACATGACACATCATCCATGGTTCCAATAGTTGTTTTTGCTACACTATATCATGGTTATTAAATTGGTGCAGTGTTGCTATTGAAAGCATGATATCGAAGCTTGAATTTGGTTTCAGATCAAATCTCATTGGGGAAAGTCCAGGGGCTGTTTGCATAAAATTAGACCCAGTCTTGGACTTAAATGTAATTTTAAGTCAGACTTACTATAGACCATTAAATAAGCCTGTTGCAAAAAATCTGTCTGAGTGACTTATTTAAGACTGACTTAACCGGTCGCGCTGTGCATCATGGGTTAAATAAGACACTTAACGGAGGAGAAAAAACATAGCGGACACAATGGTGACAGCGGGACATCACCGCACTTAAGCGCAACAGAAAGCCTTTGCTTGCTGGAGGAAAATAATGCCGATAATATTTTATTCAATAGTTATCAAGGGAACGGAAATTTGACTCGTCATCGAGTTAGTGGAGAGAATTCCAGAAAATGCGAACAGTACTAACGGTCGTGAGAACCGTGAAAGATGTTCAAAAACGTTTTAAAAATATGGTGCATGAATCAAAAGCCGCTTTCACTCAGGACGCGAACGAATTTTTCGCTCGACAGATTACATCCAAAGTCCAAGCGAATACACGCGTTGGCGTCTTTGCATTGACTTTTAATGTAATCTGTGGTGCGAAATTTAGTTTCGCATCCGGTGTGAAAGCAGTTTAAGACGGTAATACGGAAGAGAAAAAAATCCAGCCACCGGAGGAAGACCCCCTCCAAAACTGCAAAAATAATTAAGAATAAAAAACAGCTGATAATCTTGTTTCCAATTAAATTTTTTTTGTTAGAAAAACAATAAATATTGCTGTATCTTTGTGTCCTCTAACAGGTGTTCAAACAATGTGTTGCCATGGGAACGAAGCTCTCATCTCAGGGTTAGCCAGGGGAAGAGGTGGCTAATTTTTCTGCCTCAAATTAAGTCAATCTTAAGCTTTATATAACAAACTATCTTAATTAGACGAGTCTAACTTGACAATTTAAGACCAATCTACAGTGAAAACCAGTCTTAAACCAAGTTTATGCAACCGGCCCCAGCTATTGTCTTCAGATAGTGAGGCTTAGGCCCGTATTCAGAAACGACACTCACACTCACCCTCCACTCACCTTATAGTGAGTACGATTCAAATGTAACGAGTATGAGAAAGAGATCGACCGACCACCAACTGAGAGAGTGGTCCCACTCCTCGCCAACTGCTATTCATAAACGCCACTGGAGCATAACTGACAGTAGTGGGCACTGGGTAAAACAGGCGGTGCGTCGGCTGCTGCAAAGGGACGGTCAATCCTTGCCCTTCAGTGCAGAATGACCTAAAGCTGACGCAGTTCACTTTTCTTGATTAGAAAGTTTCTCAGACAAATTGGTAAAACGACAATCAAATTTATTTTTAATAGCGTTGTTATACATTGCTTCACAAAATTGAGGCGTTTCTTTCGCTCAGAAATGTCGACGTAAATATCAGCGTGTCTTCATAGATTCTGTGGTCGAGTGGCTCGCGAAAGGCGCAGGACAGCCCACGAGACTCTCTAAGCAACAAGCTGTGACACGTGCCGGACATTTCCTTCTACATTCAGCGGTTAAGTATGCAGAAAAGAATGGAGTCTCGTGACTTACAGCTACATGAGCCTTGCAGACCAATCCACGCGCGCCCCACGAGCCAACTGAGCGCAGATTTTTCCAACCCATCAGTAAAGAAAAGCGCGAGAAGTCCGAATGCGTGACAGTTGACAGATATGCGTCATTAATGAAAACTGGCCACACCTGAGAATGATGAGAGTTCTCTGAATTACTGCAATGGTAATTTTAATGAATTAAAAACAGGTCATGTCCAATCATTATTTTTAAGGGATGGTTTTGAGCTTCCCCTATTGCCAGTTCACCTGTAGCCACTGGTGGTTACGCAAATGCTAACCTCGAGTTCACCACAGCGCAGTTCCTAAACACTGAAACCAGGTGGTCAGTTAGTAAGTTACCGACATTGTTATCATCATTATAGTTAAAATTTGCGTAGTTGCGATTGCGTCAAGCACGTGGCTGTAAATGATCCAGAGTCTCTAATGTTTGTAACCACCTGAAAGCCATGACAACGAAATACCGGCGCAAGTTAGTGCGGCTCAAGGGAGGTATTCCCTGTACTCAACCTTCACTCGGAAAGAGACGGTATTTTCAGTGCGAGTGAGCTCTATGAAAGCAAATGAGTGTAAGGGCAATCTCTAACTCATTTAGCATAACCTGACACTCACTAAGTTTTAGTACGCGCTCACACTCAATTAGTGTGAGCGTCGTTTCTGAATACGGGCCTTTTAATGGGCAAACAATTGATTTAATTGCAGCTTTAAACAGTGCTCCAATATTTCTTTCGGCTCTGAAAATTTTATTAAGCTATCTCCAATTCGCATGAAGTTATTAGGGCTCAAAAATGCTAGGAAAATGACGACAGAAATTTTGACTAACTCCCGTGTAATTTTAGAGTCTATCAAAAAATATTCACAAGATCAAAGTCAAACTTTGCAAGGATTCATTTAACATACTGAAGTTACTGTACTAAAAAAATATCTGCTGATTCCAATTGGGTCAATTGGGAGGCACTAGCTGATTTTATATTGGATGACCCATCTGAAACCTGTGAAGTCATTTTGCCCTCATTGCTCCCTGTATTTGTTGTATGTTAAAATAAAGTCTGCTTTTTTGGACCATGAAATAATGGCTATCTTTTTGGAACTAATATGTGTTCCGATAAGCTCCTTTTGCATAAAGTTAAAGTGAATTCTGTATTGCAGCTTATGTATTAAGTTTCATATGCCTAAGAGTGCCACCCCTTTTAGTTTGTGTGCATTTAGAAGCACATCTGTATAACTGTTTTTCACTGCAGTTATGAAAAATATAGGGAAGAATTCTACCTTTGGGATTATTCGCCCCTGCTAGATGGTGGAGCAGGGGATTTTGCAATGGAGCTCATCTGTCTGTTCGGCCGAATAAGTAGTGACAAGATTTTTCAGAAACCCCTTTACCTAGATGAATTCATTTTTTTATATGTATGGTAACAGTCATGACCTCGAATTAGGTTCGAAAGCAGGAGTCCGTGGTTGCAGGGGATATTGACGACAATGTCGTCTTGTAGTTCTTGGATGGAATGAAAATTGTTACACAGCTGTTAAAACAATGTTCGGGCGCTTTTTTGAGGGCCAGGTGATCAGGTTCCTCTCCCATGTTTAGTGGGAGTTCACTAGCTTTAAGTGAAGCTTGCTATCTGATGCAACTGTCACAGCAGGTTCCCTACTATAAGACGAGCCAGTTTTAATATCGTGTGCTCAGAAGTTCAGAAAACCCCCTTGTACATGCCTGAGGGCAACTGGCCCCATATACCAGAGAGCGTTGTGAGAGATATTGATTTCATAGTGACTTTTTCTTCCACAATTGTATTGCTTTGACTGAAAATCGTTCTCAAACTGCATTGCTTGACTTGGTTCTCCGCGCGACCTGCAAACTCGTGTGTGTCAAGAGGCTTCGATTTGCCTTGTATATTATCACTTGATTTATTCAGCTCCTTTTGAAATTGGCTTTTGCATGGGAAAGCAAGACGTGAGTGGATTTGAATTGCAAAATGCAGTGTGATGGAGTTCATATAAATGCACACATTTAAATGACTAATTTAGCCTGTTTTTGTATGACTTCAGAGTACAATTACACAGGCAATGTGTACACCTGTAAAATGATGCAAGGCTGTTCTACTGTTTTTAAGGAAAGTGGGGAAAGCTGATTGCCTGTTAGCCAATGGGATTGAGGGAGGTGTGTGTGTATGTGTGCGCACACTGATGAATTGGGAGTCTGGCAATGCATTTATCACAGCGAGCGGAGATTGGGAGCAGAGGAATTCCAACGAAGCGCATGAGCTGCTTGAATAGCAGCCTGCTGTCGGTCCTGCAATCCCTCGCCAGCTTCCAGAGAGAATGAGGCGTTTTCTAGGGGAGTCGCAGACGCAACCCAGCTTCCTGGGGTTCAAGACGAGCGACTGCGCCTGGGACGGCCCTACTGAACCCGCGGTTTGACGCCCCCCAGGTCACTCCACGGCGGGGGAGCCATGCCCTCTCCACGCAGGTTCCTGGAGACGTCCACCTCCTTCCCACTGGCTGCTGGCTGGGGCTGGAGCTTGTGCATCTACCTTGGGCTTTTCACCGGGCTGTTCCTGCTAATCGCACTCCTGCTCTGGCTGCTGCTTCGCCAGCTCAGGAACTCTGTGGGGAACTCTGCCCTGCAGCCGGGACGCTCCGTGAGAGAGCCGCTCGCACAGATCCGGGAGCACGTGCTGTAAGGTCTCGCTCCTGTTGCCGCCGGTCATCGGCCATTCCCCCCCTCCCCAGCAGGTGCCTCGCTGGCTCCTCTGGTAACTTCAGAATAGGGACACAAAACGTTTTTAACTGAAGAGGGTGTGCTTCACTAAAGTGACTGGGTAACAATGTTTACTCAGTAATATATCTATAATTTCAAGACTCAGTCATAATCTGACTGATTTTAAGTAGTTGTATGTTCCTTGTATTTTGATATGATATGTTTGATGGAGATTGGAAAGGGCTTATATCTTGCTTTTAATTGAAATAATTCTGTTCCATGAGTTGTGTGAAGTTTGTTTTGCAAAATGCAGTGCCAGGCACTTGTTTTTTTTTCATTTAAATATCTAATTACCTTAATAAAAATGTATTTTATGTTTTATTGTTGAGCATTAATGCTTGTCAGTAAACAAATGTATTTATTCTGAAACAAACCTATTTAATACTCTCTCAAATGTAAGCTGCAGTAATCTGGCATGTTGTACACGATGTGTGCTTTTCAAATCAGACTAGCAGTTGCATTTTTATAACATGAGATGGAAGCTGAAATGGAAGAGAAACATTTTCTTTTGGACTTCATCTTTGAGAGCATGTCCTTGCGCTGATTATTGAGGAAATGTCTCCATGAAAAATATTGTCTTTGGTCCACAGTGGGTCGAGCAATTGATAGCTCGGTTGCATGTCGGGCAGAGTAAAAATGTGACTCTTGCCTTGGGTAAAAAAATTCACCTGTCCCCTCTGCTGCTTGCATGAGTGTCATGCCGAGTGACAGAAGCTGGGGTTTGTGAGTCTTGTGTTCAAAGGAACTGATTTTTACACACTTCCTGTCTTCGTTCATCACATGTACACTAAATAATTGCATTTTATGTGTTCATGCGGTGTGGACATTATGAGCAAAAATGAATTCTACGAATGGCTCATCATCCTGTATATCTATGGAAATGTAACCTTTTCCAGTTTTGGCTGAGGATGGAGGGCCTACTTTGTATTGTGACATCGCTCAATTTCTGTCCAAGTAGCACTTGTGGCAATGGACACTAGAAAGCACCTCATTCCCTACAACTGGCGGATAATAGAGAACAGTGGACAAACAATTAATGGTACCTATTCTATTTTCTTAAATTCATGTTTAAATTCAGTTTGTGTTCAAACATTTCCCAGTGCTTTACAGCTTCCATATCAATCCAGGTGGAGCACCATTTTTGTGGGAGCATAATGGAAATCCATGTACAGAAACTGTTCATTGATTTAAATGGTACTGTTTGAGGAATATTGGTCTACACCTTGGCAGGTGCTCGAATGTCTACCTGAGGGACTAAATTCTGGATCCCATGTCTTGATGTATTCATGTGACTGAGTCTTCTCTTCCTGGAGGTAATGGACTCCTGGACATCTACTTCTAAATCAATGATCTTTTGTTCTTTCTTACCTCTAGTATTGATCATCTTACTGAAACAGCATGTCTCTGATCTTTCCAAGCTGTGTGAGCATCTTCACTGAGGTTCTGCAGTAGTTCTGTTACACAAAAGCAACAAATGTTCAACCAATAATATCTTAGAAATCAGGGTCATGGTGCCAAACATGTGCCTACAAGCACAAACCCCGAACCTGAGAAAAATGGGGATAATGGTTGTAGTTTTTCAAAATATACGGTTTATGGCCAATGTATTTGCATAAATACAGGTTGAAACAATCTATGAGAGATTGTAGAGTGGGCTTTAAAAATTATTTTTATTTTAAAACTATGGTTTAAGCCAAAGAGAATTTCATAGACCTGAACCATTGAGCTATGTATTATGTTTTTGGAATATACTGTAGGTCAGGGGTGTCAAACTGTCCCGTAAACGGGCCAAGAGGCTGCAGGTCTTCAATCCTACCAAGCAGAAGCTCACCTGAAAGCACTGATTTTATCAACTGATCTTGGCCTGCACAACTGATTAGTTGTATCAGGTGCGCTTCAGCATTGTTGGAGTGAAAACCTGCAGCCTCTTGGCCCGTTTACGGGTGAGTTTGACGCCCCTGCTGTAGATAAAGGTAACTTGTATCTATACATCTACATGAAATAATTAAAACTAAGAAAATAATGATGGCTTTACCAAGAAACTAACACAAAAACAAGGAGAATGTACTGAAAGCTTGATGGTGTTTTTGGTCTGCTGTGTGTAAACTTGTATAATTTTTCACTGAAGACCGAGTCCTGAAATATATTGATATACCAGTAGCAGGCTGATCTGTTATGAATGGAAATTTTTTTAGCTCTATGAAAGCAGCATGTTTTAGCACCTGAATAGTAAGAAAAGATGGCTTTACCTACCTCACACTCATATTAAAGCAAAGCTGTAATCATTTCATTGGATTTTTTCTTACATTTCGGACATTGTCAGTTCACTGCTCAGAGTTGTTGCAAATTGCCTCGTACTGAAGGCAAATTGCATTTCCACTACTTTCACAGCATCACCGGGAAAGCCCGAGAACAAAGCTCGTGGTCCATGGGATGAAATGTATTTAAGTGCTGATTTATATTAGAGGGTGTTCAATGACAACCTCCGATTTACCTGAGAATTTTTTTTGGAGCAAGTGAAGTATCAATTAACAAGCTGCCATGCTAGGTCTGGGCTGCCACCCATGCACCACGTGTTGCCCAAACACAATGTCTATGGCTGCATTGAAAATAAAAAATTTCTCGGTTGTGAAATTAAGTCGTCCTTTCTTTCTTTCGCTTCAAGAAAGGGCAATTTCTTGGGGGCCAAAATATGACCATTTAAAAAATTAGCTTTTGAATTTGAAATGCTTATCTCAATGCACCAATGACTGTCCAGCTTAATTTTGATTATAAGTCCATCTCCTTTGGAAGGAGTCAGCAAAATTAAAAATTGTGTTTTGGGGGGTAGCATATCTCAATGCGCCCTATTCAAATTTTAATTATTTTTTTCTTTTTTTATCAGTCAGTCTATCAAAGTTCATGTAAAGAGTATTGCAGGATTCAGCTGCATTAATGTGCATATCAGTAAGCAAGACAATGGCTGATATGCCAGAAGATGGTGACATTTATTCTTGAATTGCATAACGACACAGGGAGATCCATAACTGCTCAGGATCACGTACTTGTGAATTGCAGATTAGAGAAGGGTTACTTCAGCTGAGCCGCACCATAATGTTTTATGATGGTAGATATGCAAGGCCACCTAATAAAAAAGATTTCATTCAAATCTGATGAGGGCTCATTGAGAAGTGTGGCCCCCTAACTCACAAAATGTAATGCAGTGACCTAATTGAGTCCAGAATGAGTCATATATATGTCATTTCAGCAAAACGTAGCATTTTGCAGTGCCTCCTGTAGGCTACGCTCTCACCTGTCCTTCAAAAATTTGGAATTTTTCAGAACTCCTTCCCTCTCAGATTGACATCAATCAAAATGAAGCTGGGGAGTCATTGGCCATTTGCAAGATTTCAACTTCAAGAGCATATTTTTAAGAAGTGCAATTTTGGCCCTGATGAAATTGTCCCTCTAGAGACCCTCGGGAGAAAAATCATTTGATTTAAAGACCTTGAAATTTATTATTTTTCTCTACCCATGGAGGTTCACCAAGAAAAAAAAAAACATTAATTAATACATTTTCTGGCAAATCTGGGATAGTCACATATCACCCACTGCCATAATATTAAGAAAATTGCCATTTGAAAATTAGAATTCAGACTTCACTCGGGTGTTTCATAACCACAGGGGAATGGCTTGGTTGGTTGCACATATTTGTGAAACAGCCATAACCTCCCGAAATTAAATGCAACATTACTTGAGAAATATTCTGGTCCCCATGGAGAATTTTTGTAAAAAGCAATGACCCACATCTGGGCCTCTACAACACATCACAGTCACAGCTATTGATCAGTTCTCTTCTCGATAACACTTGTGCAGTCCTGCTGCTCTGTGAGCGCTAATGGATATTGCATTACAGATAACTATGCCAATGCATGTCTTTTTAAAGAATTTTTCTTTCACTATGGGTTGAGCACCCAAAATGGACTTTGGGAGTGCACGAAGTAGGTCACTGCATGTGTCTGAATGCACTATGCTATGCTGGTATGTTAATTTATCCTGAAAAGTTATTAGATTTCTTATATCTGGGTCCCAAGTATTTCCTGTTCAATTCCCAGTTTAGAAAGTTTGAGATCTAGTATTTTAAGAAAATAATAAAGTGGCTCTTCAGTTGGGTTAAAACATTGCAAGTCTCCACCGATCAGAAGTGGAGTCGCCTAAAGGGTAGGAAATATAGATCTAGACTGACGGAATCATTATGTTTACAATTGATTGCATCCAGAATTTCATCATAGCGTTAATGAAGAAATGTACTATTTGGGAACACATTGTATCTCTCAGAGATGAACAAGAGCAGCTGAACATCACAAACCTGTTGTGTGATCGGTACCTTTATAAACTCGCGCGGTGTCTCCATGTTTCCACATGCAGTCACAGACCACAGCTAATAATGCAATACTGGAGAGACTTCTCGCCTTTTAAATTTAATCTCTACAGTATGCAGTGCAATATTTTTGCAATATAAAGTTGCCCATTGTCATGTAACAGGATTCATGTGCCACCTTATTCCCAAAACCTGAACTTGAGAGGAGGAAATTCGTTTTTACTGTCGGATCCTCGATGAGTATGAGCATGACTAGCAAAAAATAAAAAAATCAATGAAGGGGTTCACATTAAATGTCAAATCCACTCATTGCCCCTTGGCGAATCAATCTGTTGTTTTGGAAGAAAAGAATAAGTGCTGTATAACTTATCACTTGTGCGAGAATTCGTGAATTCATCTCCCTATGTTTCGTGAGTGTATCTGGGAATTACATGGAGTGCATTCTACTCTTTGGTATGGCACTTTGTGAGAGATGCTGTGATGAATATGAAGTGATCAAGAAACAAATAACCTACAAAGGAATAACCAACGACCATCCATGCTTTATCTAGAACAGCTCATACCTGCTCAGGTCTGCGGAAGTTGAGTGACTGGTGTTCGGTCAGTGTCATATGATTGATAGTTGAACTGTCTGAGGCTCTGGTCCTCAAATCACAATCTTTGAGTGCTGAGAACTGCTTTTTCATCCTGCTTTCAGGCCCTCATAAAGAAATAGAGGATCTTACCAGAGTGGACGTGCCATAAAACGAGTTTAGTAAATTTTTTGGTTTGTTGCAAACTGAAGCTGAGAGTATATGATTCTGTCTGTCACAACTGAATTGCGTAATGTAATGGAAAACAAAAGTTATTTCCGTTAGCGCCTTAATAGTTATTCCCACAATATGGCAGCATTGAGCTAACTCCATCACCCTGCTAACTTAGGACAGCCATTGAGTCACAGGCATTTGTGGTTTGAACGACCAATGGTTTGCAAATTCAGTCAACTGAGCAGCTGACAAACGTTAGCTCACTAGTGAACAAACTAATGTTACATAATCGTTATGGAAAGGTGCTGCGTGCACACTAGCTCGCTAGCAAAGTACCATTAACTTAGCTATGAGACTGGCATTTAGGAAGCTTGCTGCAGAGCTTAGTCACATCAATTAAACCAACATTACCCTTGGTATTCAGTTTGGCTAAATATTAACAGCGTGACGTAATGCGGGGTGATTTTTTTCCTCACGCTCTCAGCCAATGAACTTTTCACAAAAGTGATACGTACCTAGGGTAAAAATATATTATGAGCTGGGTAATGGGAAAAGTGTGACGGTTAAGTGATGAAAAGTGTGAGATATTGGATGGATTTAAACTAACAGCTCACCAAAAAGTGAAAATTCTGCCATCTTCTCTCAGCCGCATGCATGTTGAAACATGGGTGTTTGTTGGCCCTTGCAACAACACAGTAGGAATGCAGGCAAAACTCCGTAAAAGTCCTCACCAAAACAACTTAAGTCCATGAAGAGGTGTTAATTAGAGTTCTTCAGACTCTGAAAACAGCCAAAAATTACCATAAAATTACTCCAGACAGCTCTGGCAGCATAATCTAAGTTTTGAAACCAAACGATCACACTGTGTCAATAAAAAGCTTGTACTACACAATTATTCAATGTAAATCTTCACAGCAGCAGCTGTTTTCAAAAAGAAAAAAAGTCCGCCAATGCACACATCCAGCCTCATACTTTCACACTCTGCATTCCTAGTCTGTATATTCTGGTTCAAATCAATAAGGCTAGGCAGTCCAAGCAATAAATAAAAACTGTTGTTCTCACCTACATTAAACGTGCACTATGCCAGTTTATTTACTTTCTGCGCGATTATATTTTTGTCTCAATTCGCTGACATCTCTCCATGATCTGCCAGCTGCCTGGCCCTAAATTCTCTGTAAAAAAACCCTGGCTCTGGAGACCGCACAGGCGTCACAAACCGCAAATAAACACAAGGGGCACAGGCTGTGCCCCATAACATAACAAACCGTCCTGGCCAATCACCGACAAGAGTTGACAGTAACGGAAGCATGGGAAGGAGGCAACTTTGGGAGGGAAGGGCGAGCTACCTCTGTTTTGTTCGAGTTCGAATGTCAACAGAAGTGAAAGTAATCAAACTTGCATAATACACCTTTACAGTCTTTAAGTATTTCTGCTTCGTCTCAGAGTCTGACAAGTCGGTTGTGAACAGAGCTCTTTTCGTGTCTGTGATGTATGTGTAGGTGCAACACAGCAGTTTTTTTTTTCCTAGAATAGCAAAAGCTTGACTCACCCGACTCTACACCGATTGGCTGATCCAGATATTCTTATCCTAACCCTAACCAGTCTACTCCCCAAATCTAAGCCTATCCAGCCCAATCAAGGAAGGTAATGAGAATCAGCCGGTTAGAGGCAAAGTAGGACGGGGCATAATTTTGCCATCCTTGGAAAAAAAATTGGCAAGCAAATGTAAAGGTGCTTGAGAGGTTGCATGTTCTTTCAAGCATTGAGTATTACAGGACTTATTTAGTTGCCTGACAATCATTTGGCTTCAGGTGACGTACAATACGTTATGCTGCAGGAGCTGGATGGAGAAATTTTGTGGTAATTTTTGCCAGTTTTTTGGATTCTGAAGAACTCTAATGAACAGGTCCCTATGCACTTCAGTTGTTTTGGAGAGGACTGCCACAGAACTGTGCAGACTTCCCCCCAGTGTGTTGAATCAACTCAAACAAACTTCACCCATGTTTCAGCTGGCATTATGGTTCAGTAGAGAATGTCTGGACCTTTTATGGGTGAACATCTTGCCAAACCTCAGAGGACTTACTTGAAATAGCTAATGGGCTCTTAGAGCACTCCAGGGAAATCTACTGCATGAGCTGGGGTAACTAACTTCATTTCACTTCTGTCCTCATTATCCTTCTCTCTCATGCACTGCCCCTGCAACTTGCATTTGGTATTAGAAAGGCAAATCCATTTCCTTCTGTGAAAAGGGATGACTAAGCACTCAGCATCATTAACTTCCCGCTGAGCAGCATGTCGAGTTGCCGTCTTAAAAGATTTGTTTTGGAGCCACCAGAACAATAAATTGTATCCTTATATGGTGAGCATTGCAGTTCAGATGATTTGTTCAAGAAATCAACCAATTAATGTCTGTTGGTTTCACGGGAGGGTGAGCAAATGCTTTCCTTGCCGGCACACTGCGTCAGCCACATTCTTATACTCTTGTTCAGATGAGGGAGATATCGGCGATCAGGACGGTTCACTGAAGCGAGCCCCTAATCAGTCGTGCTAAGGACAACAGCTTACATTCATGCCGCTGATAGAGTCTGCAAGGTTTTGTGAACAGAATGGCTGCCTGTATAGCATTACTGCTCCCATCATAATTTTGCCTTTGTTGGTTTATACTTATTTTATTTATTAAGCTTAAGTCAGAAGTCAGGAAATGATCGCACAGGTGGCAAGGCACCTATTGTGAGGCAATCATCCCACAACATGTACAGACAATTGAACAATGAGAAGAAAAGGGGAAACAAAATTATTTATATTTATATATATATATATATATATATATATATATATATATATATATATATATATATAATAAAATATGACAGTTTACCAGCAAGTGTAAGTAACCAGCAAGTGTAAGTAAGGGACAGACGACAACGTGAACAATGACATTTGCCAACCCATGTACAGGATTCATCAGAAGAAAAATAGTTGTCAGAAAAATCAGAAATTTGATAGAGGTGACTGGCGTTCCACAAATAAAATAATCTGTTAAAATATGAATGGCGAAAAGAGTTCAGTCCTAAATTTTGGAATTTTCATTAAAAATGTATCCTCATTTTGAAATGAAACAAAATGGTTGTCGTTAATGTCATATTCCCCCTTCAAGCATTTGCACAAGAATACACAATCAAATATATCACGTCTGTAGCCCAGCGGTAAAAGATCAAGCTTCATTAGTCGGGCTTTATAACTGCTTCCAACACAATCATTATAACCAAGAATGTACTTAGTGGCTCTCCGTTGCACACCTTCAATATGAAGGAGAGATTTTTTGATTATACAGCCCAAGATTGGGTGGAGTATTCTAAAAGTGGTCTTATAAGTGAAATATACAGTTTCACTTATTCGTTTTGTTTGAACTGAACACATAAGACTGCAAGTTCTTTGAATTAATCCAAGCATGCGAGTTGCTTTACTGACCCAGACATTAGCATGTGCATCCCATGATAAATTTGATGATACTGGGCTCAACTGAGGAGCTGAAAAGGCATGATGTAACACTTGCAGATTATTCTCCGTTCTTGTGGTCTGCTAATGTCCTTGTCACACCTAATAGCATGAGTTGGTACATGCAGCCCAATCTGGTTGCACAGGTAGTCCACCTCCTCCAGGGTCGCAAATCCATGCAGTTGCAAGAAGGTTTGGTGTGTCTCTCAGCACAGTCTCAAGAGCATGGAGGAGATGCTATGAGACCAGCTGTTAGAAAAGGAGTGCTGGACAGGGTTGTAGAAGGGCGTCAACCCAGCAGCAGGATTGGTATCTGCTCCCTTGTGTGAGAAGGAATTGGAGGAGCGCTGCCAAAGCCCATCAAAATGACCTCCAGCAGGCTGCTGACGTACATGTTTGTGACCAAACTGTCAGAAACAGACTCCATAAGGGGGTCATGAGGGCCCGACCTCCTCTACTGAGACCTGTGCTCACAGCCCAGCACAGCAGCTCGATCGGCAAATGCCAGAATTGGCAGGCACCTCCTTCTTCTTCATAGATGAGGGCAGGTTCACACTTAGCACACATGATAGATGTTAAAGAGTCTGGAGACACCATGGTGAACATTTTGCTGCCAGAACGACCGATTTGCCCGTGGGTCAGTGATGGTCTGGGGAGGCATATCCTTGTAGGGTCGCACAGACTTCCATGTCATAGCCAACAGTACCCTGTGTGGTGTTAGGTACCAGGACGAAATCCTTGGAACGATTGTTAGACCTTATGCTGGTACAGTGGATCCTGGATTCCTCCTGGTGCAGGACAATGCCTGACCTCATGTGGCCAGATTGTGTAGGCAGTTCCTGGATGACAAAGGCATTGATGCCATTGACTGGCCCTCTCGTTCCCCTGAACTAAATCCGATTGAGCACCTATGGGGCGTGATGGATCGGGGCATCGGATGCTTCCAAGTACACACATAAGCAGCAGGCTTCTGTTTAGTTGATTCAAAAACAATCAGGTGATGTATTTGATTTCTGTAGCTTTGATCAATATTTGTGCAGTAAAATCATTAGTTGTTACTGAAAAAACATAATCAATTGAATCATTTATTTATATACTTGTATCCTATACCTTTGGCTGTATTTTTCCTCTCTTGACTGTAATTTTCCTCTCCTTTTTAGTGTTAAGCATGATTATCTTTTGGTTGCAGCAAGTTGGCAGTGTTTTGATTTGCCCGTCTCCGGGAAAACCTGTAACCCAAAAACCAGGGACCTAACTAAAAGTCCTCTGAAACAAGTAGCTATGAAGTTGTTATTTTACAAAAGATGTCAACAAATGTTAAAAAGAGAAAAACAGGTAACATGCAGATGCCACATGATTGTACCAATGAAAAACAAGTCAGAAGCTGACATTATGTTACTGAACCATTGTAGCGAGAGGGGGAGGAAAGATCATATTTGGAAGATATTTCCTGTGATGATGGTATAAAAACTGGGTGTGAAAAGAAAAATGTCAGTTCTTCTTGCGCAAAAAGAACTTGGCTTTATATTTATAAATATGCCTCAATAAAGCCTAATTGTCTGAAGAATCTGTCTCTCTCCAATTGCTTGAGGATGGGGGAACCTCATGATATGAAAATATGTCTGAATGAAAACTACGACAATCCCTCTGGACACCATCCGATGACTCATCAGGAGCATGCTCAGACGCTGTCGTGAGTCCATGCAGGCATGCGAGGTCCATGTACACTACTGAGTGACATTGTAAGTTGTTACAGACCTATTCTACTACACCGCTCCACTCTGATGCAGTAGGTGAACAAGGTCTTCCTTCCGTCCATGTGAATGCAAGTCACTCACCCCAGATACAGAGCTTCACTGCCCAAGCTTTTCAGTGCTGGAATGATGTCTGTATTCCCTTACATACTACACAGTCTCTTGGATTTTTAACTCTGTTTTTCTCTGACCCCAAGCCCATTATCTACTAATCTTTTATCCTTGTGATATCCTGCCATTTGTTAATTGTATATCTTGCTTTGTAGGGATTGCTTATTATTTGCAATCATGCTTGTTAGCTCAGATACTTAGTGTCATTACACTTTAGCTGAGTACCTGGCTACCTGCCACCACCTCCATAAATTCCTGTTTGTTACTGAGTTGATGGAATCTTTATATGAATCATACCTTGTCAGATCGATGTTGAATAGCTGTAGCCTATAGCTTATTCAACAAACTTTTCCATGCAATTATTGAGTGTTGCTTTGGATAAAAGCATCAACTAAATAACTGTAATGTAATAGGGAGAAGAGAGAGAAAAAAAAACATAGTTTGTGACTCAGTTATTTACCATTTTTAAAGTTGTTTGTGTCACATGAGTACTTGGATTAGTAAAATAATTTAGTGATGCTCTATTAGGAGTGTCACCATAGTCTGAACTCATACACTTTCAGACAAGAGAATGATGCTGGTTTCAGGTGCAATTGTTAACAACCCTTTTGCTCTTTTTACTAGCCAGCCATTGGTGTCATTACTTCCAACAGTGCAAGGTCCCATGCTGATCCATTATTTAGATCCACTTCCAAAATGCAGTATTCGTATCCGAACAACTGCACCAAACAAACAGCTCAGGTTCCAGACAAATGAGGTCAACCACAACAATAATTCCTGAAATACTTTCCACATTTTGGCCCGCCACGTGTTTTATATTTGCTCAGAAAACCAATGAAACAGCAAATAAATTAATGATTCAGGATATTTTTATCCAGCATCCAATATTACTTCTAATACAAGTAATTGTTAATATTAATTAATTATTTAGCTGTGAGCTAGCATTTGAGTATCAGGCTTAGCTTCTTGTGACGAGCGACCTATAGAGTTCTGAGAAACTATTGGTGCAGACAGTGGCTAAGTGGCTGAAGAGAAGGTTATCCCTGCAGAGGAGTCATACAATCAGAAGGCTAAATTGACTGAACGAATAACAAATGCCGTCATATTTTAAAGAATTAATTGCATTTGTCTTATTAGCAGATGTAATTTAATCATCTAAGCCTGAGCATGTATTGCATAATGCAGCCAACCTTAACATAAAGTATCGGCATTTGAAAGACTGTAGTTAAGATTGACCACCCTCAAATATACAGTAGGTCTGTGACAACAGAATAAAATATGTCGCGGGAGTTGGGCTTCTTGCATGCTGAATTTTAAACCAATCTGAGATTTCAAAAAAAAGGGAGCTCCATATGAATACATAACAGCAAATTAAGTTTTGTCGTGATAATATTAAATCAGCTCCATCCATCCATTATCAAAACCATTTCTTCCTCATCAGGGTTGCGCGGGACCAAAACCCAGTCAACTATTGTGACAGGCAGGAGCATTTCTTGGACAGCTCACCAAACCAGCTGAGGGCACACAGACAGACACAGACACAGACACACACGCGCACACACACGCACGCACACACACACACACACACGCACACACGCACACCTTCCTGCAATTAGCCTTGCATGTTTTCAATCTGAGGGAGGAAAGCAGGGTACTCCAAGTAAACAAACATCAGCACAGAGAGAAGATGAAAACTCCACACAGAAAGCCCCAAGGATTTAAACCCACAAAAATTTTGCTGTGAGGGACCAGCACTTTCCACTGCACCACTGTGCCGCCCTCACCAGGTATCTGCTTTAGTTAGTAATTCCTCTGAGATAGCCGCCGCTGTAGAGAGCTCAGGTCAGCAGAGTAGCAACAGGAAAATTGATCCATACACTGGCAGTCAGGTTGTTTCAATAGGACAGTGTTTACTTTCGATGTAGTGCACTTGGAACAGTGCAATTATGCATGTGCATTCCAGCTTTCAGGCGCAAGTGTAGCCCAATTGATTTTACATTTTGCTATGAAATGCTATGTGTGCAACGAGAATTGAGTCAGATAAGAAATCAAGCAGGGGGCAAAGGCTCTGAATAGGGAAAACTTGACATACTTTACCAAATGCTTAACTACAGTAAAATGGCCGCAGCCTTGATGCACACCCAGAGACAGGTGATAAAATTACTTTCTGAGGTCAAAACCAGGTGCTGTAGAGCCTTGTCTGGAGATGCAAGATTAAACACTTTTCTGCCAGGCGTATCCATTTTTATTGTTTTGGTTGCTTTCTCAGAAATGGTTTTAAAAATCACAGTACTTTACAGTGGGATATTTGCGTCCCGCACGTGAAAGATGCTGAAGCTGATCTATATTCTCAATGTGGAGTTTTTATCATTTTGATTTTGGAAATGAACCGTAAATTTACATCAAAGCACGCAGGATAAAATCGGCAACACCTGTAAGGATAAAATGCGAATTTCAAAAAATCTCACAAATAGGTAACATAATTTAGGAGTATCTCACTTTTAATTTAATCACTTGTGCAAATATATCTATATAAATCTCACAGCTTGTATTTTTTTAATACACACAGTGATCATCATAATTTGTTGGACGGTGACATATTTTTAATTTTGGTTCAGTACTCAACTTTGATTTTGCACTTTACTTGTAAAGAAAGTACCCACTGACACTCAAAGATTCAATAACAAATAAGAAAGCAATATGGACCAGAACATCTTATAAGTTTTATTACATGAATGAAACATTCATTTGTGTTACTTTAATCATAGTATGCAGTGTCAGTTACAGCAGTTCTCTCAAAGTGCTGTGATACACTCCTGGGATTAAAACCAATCAAAATATCAGGAATATAATACAGCTGTTTAAGTGTCAGGAATATTTGTTTCACTAATAATTTTCAGCTTAGGGAGTCCAATAATTTAATGTTTTTTTCAGCTCCCATTGCCGCCTCCTCATTCTACTGCAATATGGTCCAGTTAATAAGGTGTCGCATTACTCGGTAGCTTGGTGGCATGTGTGCACACCATGGATTATGTTTCAGCAGTTGTGCCGCCCTGGGAATGGTCCCTGTGTTTTTAAAGCTTGTTATTAATGGGGGGGTTGTACCTGCAGATGGGCAACTCCCTGTAGAATCTAGTCCAATGAAAGAAGCATGGTAGAAAAGGGTCATTCACTGAGCTCAGTATTGGATTCTTAGAGCGTGATGGTTGGTGCTTATCGTTCCTGTTTGAAGGACTTTTAACCTAATTGATTTCTTTTCACTAGGCTGTTGAAACACAAGGGTTTGTGGAGATCCATTTCCTGGAAAAAACATCCCTATTTCAGCACTTCTGTGTTAACCGGTAGAGGACTATCATGGAGGTACAATGTATCTACTCTCATTGCTGTGACAATATATGAATTTGAAATGTTCAATTGCATTGAAGTTAAATTTCAGTCGAGGGTTCAAGTGAAATATATCTCAGATTGTCTGAGCAATCTGATGGGGTAGTTTCTTCAAGGTGATCTGAAGCAGGGATGCAGCTGTAGCGGGATTCATTCATTAGAGAGAATGAAGCTATATTCGCCAAGATATTCTATCTGCACTGACCTTTATTGTCTTGTTATATGCTGCTTCTAAGAGATGGGTTACCAAGTGATAATCATGTGCAGAATCAAACGTTAATTTGCAATAAATGCCTTGCTAATATATTTCTCCAAGTTTGCATGCCATCAAATTGCCAATTTAAAGAAATATGTAAAAACATTTGATGTGACCTATGCACTGTGGTGAGCAGGTTTTAGGCTGCCCGCACAGCGTTTTCCACGAGTCTGTTAACCAGTGGAATCCTCTGTATGGATGCAGCAAGCAAACAACAGGTGCAATGTGACAACACACAGTTCTGCGCAGTGGGTTATATTGTTTTGCTGATTCAAAAAACATTTTGATGCCACCCAACAGACGACAGGAGGCAGCGTCAGGCCCTTCATTCATTTCAATGCAAAGAAGGATGCTGAGCTCCTGAATAAAGCAATGAAAGGAATAGGTGAGAGGAACTGGTCTGTCACTGCAGCATACATTTCACTATGGCACTGAGAAAAATATCCACTGGAAATATTACCATGTTTACCAAGCTATTTGTGTTTGGTTATTGCATATAATTTAAAGTAACTTGGGCCACTAAAGCTACTAACTACATAACTGATTATTTCCACCAATAATGTGATTTTTCTTTTTTAAATCAAAAAGTATTAATTTGGACTAACTTGAACTTGCACTGAGAATTCCACCAATTCACCTCTGATGTGCGCTAATTTGCATTTAATCCGCCGGAGGAAAAGAATGAATCAGTTCATCAAGCGGAAAAATGTAATGATAGTGTACTGGAATTCAAGCCATGAGGCATTTTTTATGCCTCCCTTTTATCAAGTCGCTGTCATGCCAGCATAATTGAGAAACACATTACTGTGATAATTTGCCTCAATCATCTTTCTGGACTCCATTCAGAATCAAAAATTATTTAGAACGCACAGTTTGATTGGAGTTAACGCTTCAATGCCTAATATTTACAAGCTGAGCTTATTTAGGCATGAAAATGGAGCGTATTTGTTTCAAAACAAGTTTACTACGGGATTGGCAACACCACTGAGAAACACCTCAAAGCTTCCGAGCTGAACTTTTGAAAAATTAAGTTTTGTTTATTGACGGTCTTGCCATACTACCCACACAGAGGATTTAATTCCTTAAAACTAACAGAGTCCTTGTACAGCTCACTATAGGAGGTTTGGTGACTCCGTTCAGTCTGTAAATTGATGGTATATTTTTGCAAGTCAGCAGCACTGCATCTGATTTTTGGGCTTGCAATCAAATATAAATTTGAAGTAAATTACCATTACAATGCCAATTACGGTGCTCAAAAATATAATATTTTAGAATAAATGGGCCGGTTTATGAAAAGAGTTGTCAAACCAATCATTTCTGCTGTGAGAGGTGAAAATACATGATACTGCAAACACAAAAAATAAGTTGACAATTGTTTGAATCATTCTGTATATATTAACACGCCATCTTAATTCTCTCAGTTGTTTTCCACAACAAGACAAAAAATATCATCAGTGAAGTGAGGTAATGCAACTCATTTCAAAATGTACCAAATGAGGTGAGAAATTTTAATTTACGAGCCAGGCAAACAGTAACTTAAAACAAGTCAATATTTTCTACTTTGAAGGAAATAGGATACAGCGTCATTCAGGCGTTGACATTTTATATTCGTAAAGACTGGCTTATTTTGCAGTTTATTATCCACAGAATGGACATGAAACAACGAGCTCGCCTTTTCCTCTGAATTAACTAGGGTATTGTGGTAGGGCTATAAATGGCCGCAGCGGCAGAACGGTGTGATGAGGAGGTGCAGATGAGAAAGACAGTTAATTGAAGATTAAAGCAGGCGGTAAATTGTTTATGAGAGAGCCGGGGGCTGTTCGAGGAGATTGACATTGCTGATAATAGGTAAGTGAGAAAGGCAGTACAGTCAGTCCCTCAGAAGTGCTCCATTTTTTTGTGTTTTCCACAAGGGATTCCAAGCAGTGTAAACACAATATGTTCTGTATTCTTTTCTGATGACAGCTGAGAGCAATCATTTTTTCACAGTTTTTTTTTTTTTTTTTTTTGCTTTTGTCGCTGACTCCAAAACATGAGAAGTGTAACATTTGTGTGACTGTAATATTCAAATTGAAGGCCCAACACATTGCTCTTGGACTTAATCGGCACGTGTGTGCTTTGTTCTATCCTTGCAATTTAATGAATCAACAGAGGCTCAGAGAGGCTGGGGTCATTTGTGACATCAAAAAAAGTGAAACGTCACAAATGACCTCAGCCTCTCTGAGTGTCTGAGGTTTGGAGGACCTTTCAGAAAAGAGAAATATTTCCTCAACAATAGTCTTCAGCAAAATTAAGTTACAGAGTCTGGAGAGGGCATTTACCCCACATATTTTAACTTAACTTTGTTTTTTTCATTCTTGTGTTGCCCATAAATTGCCAAAAAATATGGTTATTATCTGAATTACATGTACAAGCTTATTCTATGCTAATCATTTGACATAAACGTGGATATAAAAGGGCAAAGCTGTCAAATGAAGGGCGCATTCCTCAAGTTGAATTGGAAAAAAAAAAATTGGAAACCCTGTACAGAATGGATGATCTGCAAGGGTTGACGCATCAGTGTAGCTTGGATCACTGTTTAATGAATGGAAGGACTTTAAAAATGTTTTGCAGGCACTGATGAAGAGGCCATCCTGCGGCTCATGGTGGCCAGGTGTAACTGCCAGCGGCAGGAGATAAAAGCAGCCTACAAGACCCGTTACGGGAAGGTGAGCAACCAGGAGGAGGCAGAGAAGAGTGACAGGCATTCCCAATGACAAAGTCATTCGAAAGTCGAAAGCAATCCCCATCTTTTAAATGAAGACCCCAGAGCTAAAAGTACTAAATTCACATTTTCATACACCCTGAGGTAAGGATGGAAAAACATTTTCTGGAGCAAGTGCTTTTAGCACTGGGATCTTCCCTTAAGATCCCTTACAATTCTGCAAAAGGGAACTGTGTTATTAAGTCACTTGTATCAGGTGTGAAGCCTCAAATATGAATTTACTCACATAGAAGTGGTTTGAATTTCAAACAGAAAGTATGTTTTGTTTTTGGCTAGAAATTCTTGGACAGGGCCGCAAGTTTACCCACTAGGCATTCGAGTGTAAATGAAATGGTAATTGACAAGTGACTTCTGTAGTTTGGAGGAATCGGGCTCTCTTAGTTTTCAGTTACCATTGGCCTATCAGCGAAACGGTTGGCGGTTACAGAAAGGTTTTTATTTCGAGGATAATATATCAACCCTGTACTGTAGGAAATGGAACCTGAGGTAATTGGAATGCTTTTCTGACCTAACGAAGGACATCAGCTGATCTTTAAATTCCTGTGACTCATCATTAAACGGGATGAATTCCATCCAAATAAGACTGGGGTTCGGTCTTTAAGAGGGACAATAACAGCTGCAGGTTCGTTTGTTTTTCTAGGACCTGGTGAGCGAACTGCAGTCGGAACTCGGAGGGAAGTTTGAGACGCTTATGGTCGCCCTTATGACACCGCCTGTTCTCTACGACGTGACTGAACTCAAGAACGCTATAAAGGTACACCATGGTTTTTCCTATTGTTTACAGCTTGTGCATGAGGTTACAGGCTTCCCCTAATCACATCTAGGGTGTCATGTTTACACCAGCATCACTGACAGTCAACACATGTCGCGTCAACAGTGTAACTCAATCTACATGTGTAATTGAGCTGCATTCAAATTGGTTGGTGCACTAAATGACCGCCGAGTCTAAGGAAGATCTTTTGAGATTTGCTAGTCCGTCATTAGGTCAAATCAGCCACTCAAAGCTCAAAGCTAGAAAGCATAGCCCAGGCTATGGTATGTCTGTCTTGAACAGTCTTTGTAAAAAGGACATTTGGTGTGTGTCCACAGAGGAACCCCTCATAGGTAAACATGAACCATCAATCATAGGTGTTTTAAGTGTGAAAGCTCCCAGACAAGGAATAATTTTGCCTTACAAAAGACCCTTGAACTAAATAAGGTTCTTCTATGGAATCACTGAGGGGCCATGTAGTACCATGTTTTCCTGGAATTTCATTCCATAATTAACTCACATTTAAAGCTGCTCAGATGATTTAATGCTGCGCCAACATACCACCTTATTCTCTTTTTTCCATTTCTTGCTGAAATTTTGCCTTAAGGAAAAAAATGAGTTCACATGAACAGCTAATGCCACAGCATTGTTATTTCAATTTTGCTGTATGAGGACTCCTTTAAGGTGCCTTCAATGTACTCGTTACAAATTTTCCCTGGAGACTCTGTGAAAGATCATAGCTCTGCTGTGGTTGAATGAAAATGTCTTGTGGGCTCTCTGTGAATTTAGTATTCATGTTTAAATCATAAAAAAATACATCAGGTAGTTATATCCTGTCTCTGTGAGCAAGAAATTGTTAAGACATTGAATTTTAAATCTTGCACAGTATTCATCATCATTCTCTATCGCACCATTCAGCAATGACATTGTTTTCCAAATTCCTCTTTCAAAAGCTCATCTGATCTGAATCCTCTCACTTGGTGGTCGTTTTATCTACATTACGATTTAAAATTTTAGTTTTATCGACATTACAATTCATGGTTCATTGACTGCTTGACCTTACCATCAGAAATTGCTGAACTGAAAATTGCATTCCATGGCAGGGGGCAGGGACGGAGGAGAATGTTCTAGTAGAGATCCTGGCGTCAAGAACGCAGGAGCAGATAAAGGAAATGACTAAAGCCTACAAAAAGCGTGAGTTCTGTTCATGCTCTTCGGTTCGCCTGTCTTAGATAATGGGTAAAAACCAGAAACGATGCGTGACATGGCTTTCATTGTTGTTTTTCTGGTGTTTAGGAGGATGCACATGGACAAGTCTCTCTTTTTTTTGATCAGTGTCTGTGAGTTTGATGCTGATTCTAGTTGGCCTGGATCTACATTGATTTGTTTCCATACGTTTCCCTTGAGCTGCAGTGGGGGATTCTGATCCCAGAGGGCTGACATATATGCAAGACTGTGTGTCCAATAATTACCATAATTTGATTATTGTCTTGACACACACAATACAGGTTACTTTGCTGATAAGATCACATGAAAATGTTTAATGTGTGGATGTATGGGCCCGGTCCGCTGATATTAATGTGCTTATTGAGAAATGTAGCTAACGTGTAATTGTGAAAATTAGAAATGGACATATTCCCCATCGCTCAGCTCTAATCTACCTCTGAGTCGTCTGATTATGAATCCTGTGGCCATAAGTGGAAATAACAAATGTTAATGTCATACAAATTGGAAACCGAGGGCAACGTCTTATTTGATCATTTTGTCCTCATGGCCTCAAGGAAACTGTCCAGCATTCAAATCTGGTGCGGTAATGGATGCTGTGAGGAGGATCTACTTCTTTCGTTTATAGGATTACTTGTTATAGACCATTCGTAGGAAGACTGCCACCTAGTGACGTTCATGGAAAGTTGTTTGTCTGAAATGCACCTTATTCTCCCTTCCATGTGTCGTTTCAGAGTACCGCAAAAGCCTGGAGTCAGATATCAGTGGTGACACTGCTGGATACTTCAAGAGGATGCTAGTGATTCTCCTCCAGGTGCCCTCTGTTCCCAAATAGTAATGGAATTTTGTAACGGCATCGCCGAGCATGAAACCAGTTTGGTTCTCTCCAGGACATGGTCCTCATGAGTAGAGAGTGTTACCCGATCAGGTGGGGTGGCTGTTTTTAGGGCCAGTGGAGGATATCATGTGCGCTCAGGAAATTACGGATAAAAGTTCTTCTCAGGTGTCCCTCGTGTGTAGTCCCAAGGTGACATTGTTTTCTTTCCCCTCCAGGCAAGTAGAGAGGAAGAGATTGATGAAGAAAAGGTGGAGAGGGATGCTAAGGTTAGTGAATAAAGTCTGCATTTACATCTCCGGCTTTTTTTTAGAAGGCCCATTGCCTTGTTTTGCTCACAGTAGCAGAGTAGAGGTACTTGTCCACGTCTGACTGGACCGTAGAATTGCATAGATGCGCTGCTAAACCATGTCAATCTACACTCTTAGAGTGATTAAAATATGGACAAATCAGGCAACAAGTTTTTTGCCATCTTTCAGCGCTGCCAGCACTGCAGTGGGAAATGCTCCATTACTGCGTGTTCTTCGGCCCCTCACCCAGTGCATGCACAGATGCGCCCCTGGCACTTCGGTCACATAATGGATACCCTTGATGTTTAAAAGCTGTTTACTCTAAGGATGAGAGGATGTTGAAAGAGTGGGACACTGAGGTGTGTTGCACTTTGCTGTAGGAGTTGTTTGCGGCTGGAGAGGAAAAGTGTGGCACTGACGAGGAGAAATTCATTAGTATCCTCGGCAACAGAAGCACAGAACACTTAAGGAAAGGTTTGTACTGGGTAGCATACTATTCTGAAGTAGCCTCACCAAAGTAACTTCACGTGGCTCATTTGAATAATCTGTTTCGCGTATTGAGATGACATGGAAAAGTTTTGGCAGAAATGTTATACATATTATCATGGAATAGTTTATACATCAGAGGGATTATAAACATTTTTGGTTACAAAATTGTTTTCAACCTGTAGGCTATATGGGACATAAAACTATCATAATACTGAATTCAGAGAACATTATTTCAGCACTAGCTTGTACATAAAGTTGTCTGTTATTGATTTTCATTTGTTTCCCTACTTACCTTTTCTCTTAGGTTTTAGGGAGTCCTAATCTTTTCATACTTCATCTAAAACCTTATTTACATTGCACCAATCCTAAGGGATCTCATCTCTTTTCCATGCATAGTAAAAAGCAAAATGCAGTCTAATTTTAACAGCACACGCTGACAATTACCTGGTTAAACATAGCCATTTATTGCTAATTTTTGTTTTTTTAAACTTGGCAGAAATCATTTTTTTCCCTCCTTGTGATCATTTCAAATTTCCTTCTCTCACTTGAACATATTTAATCTCCATGAATTTTGTGTCTTCATAACAGTTTTTGTCGTATATAAGAAACTATCGGGGCATGAAATCGAAGACAGTATCGAAAGTGAGATGTCTGGAAGTCTGAAAGACTTGCTTCTGGCTGTAGGTGCGTCGTCCCAGCGCTTGAATTGGAGAGCCAAGACTGTTTGAAGAGTATTTTCCTAAAAATATGCATGAGTATTTCACAGCAGATCAGTCTTTGTGTGAGGTTTGAATATCATCTGAACATTTAATTCTCATTTTAAATTTATTCAATTCTTTACTGTCAACTTTCTTGTGATAATTAAAATAACAACTGTCAACTGTGGTTTATGGTTTTTCCAATATGAAATTATACAATGACCCTCTTTCCCACAGTGAAATGTACCAGGAGTGTACCGGCCTATTTTGCAGAATGCCTTTACCATAGCATGAGGGTATGATCCCCTTCATTATACCTTATATCAAATAAGAACTCTTGAGAGTGAAATATTTCACTACTCTGTCATCAGTCATAAAATCAATATTAAAGGTGACATAGAATAGTTTAATGGGGTATTTATCCTTGTTCTGTGATGTGACATATAGACAACAAAATTTTGGTTGGGTCTGTAATGCGAAGCTTCCTAAAAACCTCTCTAAAAAAGCTATGGAAGGGTGGGGGATTTTGAACGCGTTGTTTTGCACCTGTTTGGCGACCTTTTGGGCTTAACTGGCAACCTCATTATGAAATACAAGCACTTGATGCTGATTGGCTGGTTTTGGTTCCACTCAAAAGAATGTAATTTCGCCCAGAGCGGTAGGGAAAATGGAAAACACTCGCCGGCTTCGGAACACGGACAGACCAACTTAATGCAGCTATGGCATATTCAGAGATTCAGCCTTATACTGTATGTTTGAGCCCAAATCGGATGAGGACGCTGAATTGGAGGAAGAACCAGCCCAGCAAAGGCTGGATTTAAACATCTCTGATTGGTAAATATTTTTGAATTTTTTTTTTTTTGCGTACGCATTCGGAGTGAGTATCTCGCATTAACGTTCCTATGCCGTAGTCAGCAAGTATTCAATCAAAGCGCACTGAAGAAATTCATTTGCGGAATTTAAGTCCTTGTGCAATAAGTTAATCCATTTCACATGCATTATGGTGGATTTCCCTACTAGTGACACGGAAATCGATTATGACTCTGGAATTCTCACGCTTGTCTTTACTGAGGGATTGGAAGCAAAGGAATCGCATTAAGACGTGTATGCAAATTATTCTGAAGGGGAGGAAACGGAATGAGAGTTGGGGGGCAGTGAGATACATGTCACATCATATGTATCCGTTGTCCAGATTGGCCCGTTTTTCTATCGGTCATTTTTTTTTTCTATCATCATTATTCAACATAGAATCAAAAACCGTTTTTACCTTTTCTATGTCACCTTTAATTCTTGAATATATACAAATTACTATTGGTCTTGACTTGGATATGCATTCTGTTTAGCCTGAGGTCACGAGCTTTATTTCCAGTCATAGCATGTAATTATATTTTATTTGTAAAATTGAATGTGATTGTAATTATATAATTATCAGTCTATATTGTCTCTGGTTAGGCAGACAGAATGTAATTCAATGCTATGCTTTGCAATTGTTTTATTACTTCATATTGCTGCTGAATTTCCCCTGAGCTCAGAGCAAATTGCAAACAAGTGCATAGCCTTTAAAAGGGTACCTGTGGTGGTCCACAACTTTTTAAATATTGGTCAGAATATATTCTTACATTGCAACAAGACTCAAAAATTAAGAAATTACATTTCCTTCAAGTTGAAAAAATACAATAAACTCAGCCAAATGTCACACAATAGGAGACAATGCGCTGAATATGACTTCATTTAATTTACTCCCTGCTTTATTAAGAAAAAAAAAACCAAAAACAAAAAAAAAAAAAACTTGACTTTCCCTTTAAGGCACCTTGTAAATATAAGCAATTCTCAAGCTGTCTCTGAGACTGAGGAATTCGTGTATAAGCCTAAATATCCAATGACGTCAGAGAGCTGTGTGACACTGCTTCAGAATCTTCAGGAAGTGCTGGGGTACGTTCAACAGGTATAAATCTTAGTTATGGTACCTAACTGAGAATTTTGAACTCTCAGCAGATAACATTTGACAATGGAGGGTAAATGCTCCAAGGAAGAGTTGTGCGGCTCGCATTCAACAAGGCAATGCGCAACCTGCGCTTTTAGTTTTAGTTTTTTTTTCCCAGCTTTTTCAAAACTCTGCAACTTGTAGAACAGTTCTTGATGGATTGTATCCAGATTAAGATTATTTTAAATGTCATCTTTTATCATGTGATAGACTATACAATCATCAGTGGGGTTAGAAGTGTTGACTTATTCAGCGAGACTTCTGTTACATGTTAGACAAACGCCTGTCTTTTTAAGGATAGTGGAAATGATCGAGAACTGGTCAGGAATTCTCTGTTTAAGGGCTTTGGTGACCATGACCATCCTATTTTCAGGTCTGGCTTGTAACCTGGTGCTGCAGACAATGTTCTGTTAGAAAAAGCTTGATCAATTCCATCACTATTAGCACAAGAAAAAATTTTTAATACCTGTCCAAAAAAGTGCCGAAATGTCTATCAAAGCTGTTGTATCATATTAATGGAAGCAGGTCACCAAACATGAGAAAACATGGTGCTTTCAATCTTCTCCTACTTCGACTACTGCAGTGTCTGCTTGTGAACAAATAATGACAAATTGAAGTTGCTTATAGATGCAAAGTGTTTTTATCAGGACGTTGAATCAAAATGCAAGATAGTGGACCATCACACCACCACAGGTATGCTTTCATCTCTGTTCATTCAATTAGTTGGATACTTTATAAGTTCAATGAGCATGTAGCCTGTGAACAGGTATCATGGCAATACTGGATTCAAACTGACAACTCTGTCGCCTGAGCAATAGCTTCATCGGGCTTGTTTTTTTCGCCCAATGCTCAGAGAGCTGGTACAGACGATGAGACACTGATTCGTATCATGGTATCCAGGAGCGAGATAGACATGCTGGACATCAGAGCTGAGTTCAAACGGATGTACAAGCAGTCGCTGTACAACACAATTCAGGTGTGCTGTCACTGCTGTATTTGTGTGTGTGTGTGTGGCTCTATTATATCATCAAAAAAATCACTAGACCTACACACTAGACCTATCCCTTCAGTCAAACACATTCCCATCCCATATTGCTCTCCTCTGAGCATCTGGCCCCTCTCTTGCTGTACCTGCACTTCCAGGTACAGTATCCTGTGGCCCCCTAGTGGTAGCATGGGCAAGCTGTAGCTGTTTTAGCTGCGAAAACGTGGCCCATACTCCAGCGTTGACTGTAGGGCATGCCCCTCATATTAAATCACTGTTAGCTGCTAGCCTAGTAATGTATGGAATGTATCCATTATGCTCTCATTGTGTGGTCATATATTTCTCCAGATATAAGGATGTCCTTTCTGTGAGGCTAACTATGGCTTGTTCTTGTTCTTCCGCTTCCCAGGAAGACACGTCTGGTGATTACAGGAAAGCTCTTCAGTATCTCACTGGCGGTAATGACGGCTAGTGTCCCCGAGGAGCATGTGGCACGGCTGTGTCCATCTCCATTGTCTATCAAATTTAATGAATACTCAGTATACTCCAGTCAAAGCAATTGTATGTGGTTTGTTTATACCTATCTGTTTACATAACCGTGGCTTGTTTTGTGCGCTGATTTATTGATTCTTTGTTATTTTAGCGCTAGTTTTTTTTTTCTTCTGGCTTTTAAAAGTTTGTTGTGATATTCTGATTAAACCATATCGAAATAATTTTGTTTTGGGGATTGCTCTTCGGAGGGAGAGTAAGGCAATCGCTTTTCGTGTGACTTTTTGAAAAAATAAAGATTCAAAAACATGAACCCCGAAATGATAGGCAATTCCCCTCTGTTCTTCATTCATCCCAGTCAAAATATTGAATCGCTGAAAATGCTGCACTGCAAAGTAATACGCTTATCCCGTCAATTTTTATCATTTATTCTGATAATGCAGAAATAATTTCAAATAAACCGGATTCAAGAATTGACGGTGTAGAAATATATTTTTTATATTTAGCTCACAAAGGGCATAACGTATACTGCGCAAAAGACATTTTCCCTGTATTACAGCAGACTGTTCAAGGAACTCTTATCCCAGTTCTTCACAAAAACCGTGGTGTGGTGTTGTGGATTCAAAATACTGACACTGGATGGCGCCAAACTGTTGCGATATGAAGGATGCACTGAATTAGTTTTGAAGTAGAGGTTGTATTATGTAATGTACGAACTTATAATTTATAATTCTGAAGATCACATAACTGGTAAATAGTGCGAAGCATAGCAAACAGTCCTTGAATATTTCATTTAGAAATAAACTAATATAGTATCACTGTCATGCGCTCATCACTTAATTAGGTTCACCTGTCTAATAACTGAGATCAAATAGATGAGACATCATTTCCTCTCCATCTCTCTAGATGTAGATCTGAAGTTGGACAGGAAATACTTTAGCATAAAAAGGCTTTATTCGCACATGGTTATAGTTAATACACTAAAAAATCGACTGGTTTAGAGAAGTGATAACACCTAACCTCTCCTTCTTTTGTATCTGTCAGCAAGACCTCCGCATTTGCTGTGCCAGTACATGTCCGTACTTTGCAGTTTCATGTAGCAATATGTGTCTGACCCAGTTGTCTTATAGCAATCCCTAGATGTGCTTTTCAAACCAACCAATTATTAATTGCTCCATCAGACAAGTTCTGAGAACAGGAAGCTGCAATTGTGATGAGTCATATTTAGACAGAGGATCAGCATACCTGAGCAGCTATGCCTTCCTCTATGTTTCCTCAGTAATTAATTTGGTTTTACCAATAATTTATTTTAACCTGTTTACTATGGGGAAATACATTTTTTTGCAACACTGTGTGTTGTAAAACAGTTTTTTGAGGTTAGTATATCATTATTTTACTTTGAGCAATAGCTCATTACAAGACACTCAGTTCTAGCTAACCCTTTCAGTACTAACAGTACACAGACCGTCCGTCCCACAATATATACAGATATCCTGTTGGGACACATGAGTCCCAAAAACCTTGCATTTGGGCCAATTCTGTATTATATCTGCAAATATGGCTTATATAGCCAATGGATAACAGTGATTCATATTTCTGTATTCAGTATTGAAGAGGTTAAAACACAGAATTATCTACATCTAAATTACATATCTCAATGAAAGTGTTACAATGCATTGCTGCCCCTAACAATGAACTATTTGTTCCATCAGTAAATCCTTGCTAGTCATGCACAGCCTGTCCGTGCGTCAGTCAGGCGGGAAGCCTCTCTAGAAAACGTTCTGCTCTGAAGCATTTGCTAGAGAAATGCTGTATGTGTCATGGTTCTGGCTGTATGTGTTAAGGACTTTCTCTGTGGCTCTCGTTCTGGGACGATTGCATTCCTTGACCATCGGATTCCTTTCCTAGCTGAAAATTATGTTCCAAATTCTTGTAATTTAATTTTTTGTTGTTTGAATCAAACAGATTTTAATATGAACCTCAGCCAGTTGCAGTGATGGTATGGCGATGAGACGAGTCAGGCCACCTAAGCTGATACAAAAGCAATGCTGCACCCCGACTTTATTGCAGCCATTTCCCATGATTCCCTGCCCTGAGAGAGGTGGACAGAGGAATAAACGGAGTGGGAGTGGTTTATAAGTGGGTATGGACCTGTGTAAGGGTTCTGTGAGAACATATTCAGTGTGGAAGTGTTCAGTGTGAAAATGTTACTACAACAAAATAACCTGTTTGAGCACTGTCTTTGAGACCTTTACAGTCATGTCCAATACTGAGGACTAATTCGTTTTATGCAAAATTGGCGTACGCAGTTGTTCACTGGACATGAGTATTGTGGTTGTTTAAGATGCTGTCTTTTTCTGCCAAGCTCCCAGTCTCAGCAGAAATATACACATTCCAATCGCTTTAATACCCTGCCAAATGCAGCCATGGGCACACTGAGTTACTCGTGTGCATTCATAAGGGCTTCATTACATTGATAGAGATATTGCGAATTACTTCTGCTCATGAACCGGTCAACAGGATTCATTGAACTCCTACATGTCCTTTGTAGGGACCAAAAAGGTGTGCATCTCTTACTTTGTTTCTGAATTATGACAATTGAAGCACCTATTACTAAAACCCCATCAGTCACACTTGACTTGACTCAACTTGTGGGGTTTTAGTAATCAGTGCTTCAATTTTCAGGTGTTTGAAGTCAGGTACATTTTGGCAAGTTTCCCAGATGTGAGGACTGCTGTGTCCCAAAGATAGAATTTTTCTTTCTTTTTTTTTCCCATCTCTCTTTCGGCTCCTCACTCACTTGTTCAGGATATATGCAGAGATGTGGGCCTCAGGGTGCTGTGGCCGACTGTGGCAGACTGTCAGGACACGGATGAGGACAGGAAATCCTCCCTTTCTATGGCACATTCATGATTCCGTCTCCGGAAGAAATGTCTGCTGTCTGGACAGCCTCTGCCGTCTTTCCCCTGAATACATACATGTACAACTGACAAAAACACAGACTGAGCTTACAGGGTTTCAGAAAATTCCTAAAAAAGTGTAGACAACTGGAAAACGATTTGGTGGCATTAAAGGTGCGAACCATTACTGAAAATCTCCAGTTGCCCCAACAAAGCCCAATGTGCACACAGATAAGAGCAGGTGGATAAAGAAGTGTTTACACTTTGCCCAACTTCACCTTGCAAAGTGCAGTCTGAAAAACTTTGGGAGTCTGGCGGTTTGTACAAGTTCTCCGGTAAGTCAATCATGCTGGATTTGCGCGAGCTCCTGTCGTACCCAAACCCGTCACTATTCTGTGTCAGGTGTCCTGGAGCAGCGTGTGCATCACTGGACAAACTGACGATTACTGTCTTTACTACACCTGTCCATCCTGACTCTCACCAGTGCAGTGTGTTTATGTTCAGAGGAAACAAGGTGGACGTGGGCTGATATGCTGTGCCAGTTCCTGGAGATGCCCACAGTATTTTCAGCAGAACAGGCCACAAATCAGCTACTTTCCAGCAGCTCATGAATATGCCGCTCGGTGATATTCCATCATTTAAAGCCAACTGGGAAACACAGCCAACGCATTACCCAATTTAGGTACTGCATTACACGCACCCTAGCAAAATGAATTTGATGAGGCAATTGTCACTTTCTTGGACGAGACTTCTATGTACGTGAAGGTCACAACAGTTAAACTGTTGCTGTCCTTCAATGGCAAACATGAATGATCAGCAGGTTGGCTTGATGGGTATAGTGACCGTGTGGCTTTTTTGAACGTCTGTGGGTTTCATCTCTGTAGCATTATAAAACCCAAACTGATCAAACAAGTGGATTTTAGCGGGACAATAATTTTATTTCCAAGAAAGATTTCCATCTCTTTTTTTTCCCCATTAATTTTTTTTTCAAATCAATTCAATTTTATTTCTATAGCGTATTTAACTGCACTGTCACAAAGCCACTTACAGAGTGAAGATAAAGGGCGTTGCACAGCTGAATCCCCACAAAAGCAAATGATGTAAAGAAATAAATTAAAAAATAAAAACTCCTAGCAGGGAGAAAAATCCTCCAACAGTGGTGAGAGAAAACTCCTCAGTGGGAAGAGATCTCAGGAGAAACTCTGCTTTAGTGGGGGAGCCCATCCTCCGCTGACAGGTTACTTGTCATGAAGTCGGCTTAACCCTTTGAGCGCCAAATACATTTTCAAGGAATTAAAAATGTAGTTATCCTGAGCTGTTGAAAACCTTTCATGTGGCAACTTGTTTAAAAGAGCTCCCCTGCGGGGATCTTATATCACTGGGCAACTATAGTTGCCTATGGTGCTCAAAGGCTTAAACCTGATGAGAAATCGGAGAGGAATCCATGCAGTAGAGCATGTAACTTCAGGATGTGGCAAGGCATGGGTGTAAACCAGGGGTGGAACCGGATCACGAGAGCGGCAGTCAATGACCTCACAGTGAGGGGCGGGGCTTCAGTGGTCCATGGACTCAGGATCAGGGAGAGAAATGATCCCCAGTAAAAGACACAAAGAAGGAGGTTAAGTGTAGAATAAAACCAAGCAGACAAAATAAAATGTCTGGTGTCAGGTTCTACGCTGCACTTAAAGGAACAGTCCACCTAAAAATGAAAAGTCACTCATCATCTACTCACCCCCCAAGGCTAATCGAAGGGTTCGAGACCTTCGTTCATCCTCAAAACGCTTTTGTGGAGTTTCAATTAAAAACAGCAGTGAAGACAAATCCAAATCAACTGAAGTCATTGGTGACACAAAATGCCTCCATACTGCTTGTGCGGAGTAATCCAAGTGTCCGCAAGACCCGACATTCAAATGTGACTTGAAAAGACATGTTTTCACCATGTTCTCTGCCTAAATGTCCAATGTAGCCTCTTAGCTAGGAGCCCTCTTTATTTTCACGGAAGAATTTGACCTCATTATGGTGGCCAACTAGGGTAAATAACACTGCAATGGCCCTAAACATCTCCGATTGGAGAAAAGCGCTGTAGTTTTGAATGTTTGTATTCACTGACTGAAGAGCTTATTCACCCTTGTTGTGTGGTAGTAACATTAAAGTAAAGTTGGTAACGTTATTGTGACTGTCAAGTGTTACCGCTGCTAAGCCATACTTTAAGAGCATGAACTGGGACAAAACCGAAGCAAATCCTGCCATAGGATCATCTGGTTAATGACTTGTATCCTCTTGAGGTGTAATCTGTCAGTAATGAGCTTGACTAGTTCAGAGAATATAGCCATTGTGTGCCCCCAGTTAGGGGCTTACCGCAAATTGTTAAGCGTTGTTTTTGTAAGAAAAATGGAAAAATAGTGTTTATTTCCAGTAAAAACGGCAGTGGTCAGAAATACGGAAAACGAACTCTGGGTTCAGCGGAGTCAAAGTGAACCCTGAGCCTCCCCAATACATGAGAAAGTCTTTGAAGCTGGCCGGACATATTAATTGCATTAATTACTTAGATAATAATTAGATAATTTAGTTATCAGAAATTTATCCCACTTAGTGATGTTCTATGCTAAGTATTAGAAACTAGATTCCGTTCGTATTGATTATTGAATGCGGATGTGATGTTAAATGGATATGTGACCTGTCTACAGGTCAGATTTTTTTGTGGGGTAAATGAGGGATGTTGGGACTTATCTGGTGCCACGAGGTTATCACATAATCAAAGCACCTGAACATCATCGACACCTCATGACAAGTCATACGACCACTGACTTCCCATGGGTCCTAGTGCCAGTCCTGTAGAATCCTTATGCCTCCCTCTCGTTGCCCACATTTAGGGCCCCATGATTTCCGCGATCACGGCCGTGACCAGATTACATTCAAAGGCAATGAAAAGACGTGAATGCACGCGAAAATGTGAGAAGCCTTTGTCAAATTTACCTGTCCAGAGGGTTTGAACAACACATCTCTTCGCTGCTACAGAAGATCTGTGTGAAGATGTTTTTTGTTGTTGTAGATGAGACCACTGATGCCAGGGATTGCAGGGTCCTGTCCTTTTTTCTTTGAACATAAATGATATTGCCTCTACACTAAAAAACTGCCAAGCCCATTTTTATGCTGATGATATGACTGCTTATTGTATAGCAGATTCTGTACAACTGGCAACTGAAAGATTTGAGATAGCATTAAATGCCCTGCAAAAAGTACTCTTAAGCCTTAAACTCATTTTAAATGCAAGTAAGACTAAATTTTTGCTTTTTCTATATGCAAAAAATATTGAGCCTGATGATGAATGCATCACCACTGCAAATGGCTTTTCTACTGAGAGAGTATAAGTATCTTGGAATATGGATTGATCATAAATTAAATTTCAAATATCACATTGGTAACCTTTAGCCTCCGTTGCAGACGTCTTATGGTGTTCGGTTAACTTCCCTCCCCCAACAACGTCAGCGCACTCGACCGAGGTTTTGTGTTCCGTGACGTAATGTGAGCTCTGTCATCTCTGTTAAAGTCTGTGGTGGTCCACTGTCATGCTGTTGTGAAATATATTTATGTCAACGGGGATTTTTTCTTTATTTTTTGTCTGAGATTAGAGGGAAAATGGCAAAAATATATGATATATCAGAGGACTTTTGTATTAAAATTCAAATCAAATTATGCTGATACAGCTGGAGTGTGATGTATTATTGTGATGAAATTATTTTGTGGTAATTAGGGAGGTTCCGTTAAATTCCAAACTGAATTTGAGGGAACACTGATATGTGGCTTTAATTTTGACATATCAGGTCAGAATGTCCTGATAATGTCTGAGCACCATTCTGAGATGGTTTACCATCACGCTGTAATGATATATGTTTAGTTAATAAACTTCACTCTTGCATTAGGGTACTCGATCCTGGGGCACTGGGCATTACAGCCCTTTTGCGTTCTTGAGTTTACCGGCGCCTTTTCTCCATCTTACAATATACCAAATAGTTCAGTTCACCACACTTAATGGTTTTTCCTTTTCTCAGGTGGGTTTGCATTGACTTTTCAGGCTAACAGTGGCTTGCTTCACTGCCATTAACAGCTCTTCGGATTGAATGCTAACAGCAGTAGCTTCCAAATGCAATTGCAGCACTTGAAATAATCTTGCTGACCTTTTATATGTTCACTTTTCCTGACCATCAAGTACTTTGGTTCCCTTGAAAAGGTCAATGTGTGTGTATGTGTCTGTGTATGTGTCTGTGTGTGTGTGTGTGTGTGTGTGTATGGAAGGGGGAAGGGTGATTAAAAATTTGCTTTAACTCAAACTCATTATTCAATTTCAAAATCCGATAATCTGATATTCTATGGTCTGCATATAAAATAACAATAACGTGGTCAATTTTCCAAATACCCAACTGTATACTCAAATGAGCCTCTGTAGCAGTGCGTTCAACTTCTATCAATTCATTGACCTAAAATCAACTGTAGTGTAGAACCTCGTATGAAACCGAAAAAAATTCATCCACCTTAGTGCCATTCCATCTCAAGTCAAAGTTCTTCATGCTGAGACATGTTTTCATGGCCTCGAAGGTTGCAAGTTTCAGGTGAAACTGAGCTGATGTGTTGCGCACAAATGTCATCGAGAGGCCTTGAGGCTTCACAAAGAGTTGGCTGTTCTTCAAGCGAATTACTAAAGTGTGCTGTGTTTTTTTGTGCAAGTATTTGAAACTGTCTCTGGTGATGAGAAGTTAAATTGTGTCTCACATGGCTTTATGTTGGGATTCACTGTCCCTCAGGAAAAAGGATCTAACTGAATAAAATCAGCTCAGAATAGATTTGTCCTGAGGAACCTTGTCAGCTTCCAGAAGTGATATCTTCGTACTGCTTAATTTGAAGCTCCTTGGCGAGGACTCACATGATTCTCCTCTTCAGAGGATAAAACATTTGTGGGACATATAAATCTGAATATATGTACAACCCCAATTCTAAAATATTTGGGACGAAGTGTAAATTGCAAATAAAATCAAAATGCAATGCCTCTCAGATCACATGAGCCAATATGTTACTTACAATAGAGCAGAGATAACATTTCAAATGTTGAAACTGAGACATTTTACATTTTTATCAACAAAATGAGTTCATTTCAAATTTTCTGACTGCAACAGCTCTCAGAAAAGTTGGGACATAGGCAAAAAGGGCTGAAAAAATGATTAATATATAAGAGAATCAGCTGAAAGAACATTTAGCTAGTAATTCAGTTAACTGGCATCAGGTGTGTAACATGATTGGCTATAAAGGGATGTCTTAGAGAGGCTGAGTCTCTCAGAGGTAAAGATGGCCAGAAGCTCGCCAACCTGTGAGGGCTTGTATTAAAATGTTGTGGAATACTTTAACAACAATGTTCCTCAACGTCAAATCGCAAAGGCTATGAAGGTCTCATCATCGACAGTGCATAACATCATCAAAAGATTCAGAGAAACTGGAAAAATCTCTGTGCGTAAGAGACAAGGCTGAAGAGCTTTACTGGATGCCCATGATCTTCAGGCCCTCAGACACCACTGCATCACTCACCGGCATGATTCTGTCATTGACATTACAAAATGGGCCCAGAAATACTTCAAAAAACCACTGGCTGTCTGCCTTGCCATCCACAGATGCCACCTAAAACTGTATCAGGCAAAAAGGAAGCCATTGTTGAGCATGACCCCGAAGCACTGCCGTGTTCTGTGGGCCAAGGTTCATTTATAATGGACTGTAGCAAAGTGGCAAAGTGTCCTGTGGTCAGACGAGTCCAAATTTGACATTCTTGTTGGGAATCATGGGCGTCGTGTCCTCCGGGCTATAGAGGACAAAGACCACCCCTCCTGTTATCAGCGTTCAGTTCAAAAGCTAGCATCTCTGATGGTATGGGGATGCATTAGTGCATATAGTGTGGCACACATGCATGTTTTAAAAAGCACCATGAATGCTGAAAGGTATATAAAGGTTTTAGAGCAACACATGCTCCTCTTCAGATGACATCTATTCCAGGGAAGGCCTTGTGTATTTCTGCAGGACAATGCAAAACCACATACTGCAGCTATTACAACAGCATGGCTTCATAGTAGAAGAGTTTGTGTGCTGACCTGGGCTGCCTGCAGTCCTGATCTTTCACCAGTTGAGAACATTGGTGAATAATTAAATGAAAAGTCTGTCAAAGGAGACCCAAAACTCTCCAGTAGTTGGAAGCCCGTATTAAACAAGAGTGGGATCAAATTCCAATGGCTAAACTCAAGAAACTTGTCTCCTCAATGCCCAGGCACCTCCACTCTGTGTTAAAAAGAAGAGGGGATGCTACACCATGGTAAACAGGCCCCTGTCCCAACTTTTTTGAAACCTGTAGCAGCCATCAAATTTGAAATGAGCTCATTTTGTGAATAAACTTGTAAAATTTCTCACTTTCAACATTTGCTATGTTATCGCTGTTCTATTGTGAATAAAATACTGACTGGCGTGATTTAAAAGTCATTGCGTTTTGATTTTATTCACAATTTACACTTTGTCCCAACTATTTCGGAATTGGGGTTGTATATATAAGCACTAAGAGCTTGCTTCTGGCATGAATTTTATTGCGCTCGACAAATAAAATAAAATAATAATTCAGATAATAATCTGAGCCAACAGCAGAATTGAAACAGGAGGGGTTTCAGGTAAGATGCTGAAGGCAGAGGGTGGTGATCGGAAACCCCTTGTATCAATGCTCTGGCAGCAAATTTTGTTTAATGCTAAAAACATAATGTGAATTTCATTGTAAGTCAGTTATTTGAAGTCCAAAAACCATCTAGAGTACCGAGGTCACCACTGCAGACTAGCCTCATATGTATAAGTTCCCATTTTTTGAGCCATATTTATTTTAAAAACTCTCACTAATTTATTTTAAAAATTTCTCGCTAATTTTAGGACGCATTGACTTTGAGGTTTTTCCATTACATCCCCAAGTTAATGAATACGCTGTTCTTCTTGACAATAGTCCATTATGATTTACTTCATAGCATTTATTTGGCTAGAAAGGACAATACTACACTGGAGTACACTAATATGCAGCTTTTTTAATGCAAACAGACTAACGTTTCGACATTACTGTGTCTTCCTCAGAGTCCGACAGGCCAAAGACATGAGGCAAACAACATATCATCGGCCTGCTGATAAAACCTCATATCTCCTAAATTATAAACTTTACAGGAATTTAAAAAAATAGATGTAAAATAAAAAATGTATAAAATCATATATATAATTTAAAATATAAATAAAATAAAAAATATTTAATTTTGCATGTAAGAATAGTGGACATACGAGTTTTTGTTTCTTATCAATTTGGTGATACAAGGTTTTATCCGCAGGCTGACTGTATAGTCAGCATAAAATAAGTTTGAAATTGTCACTGGTTAATCAGGATTTCAAATCTACTGGATAATGGATCTTGCAGTAGGAGTAACAAAACTCAATGTCCAAGGGCCACGCTCCCAGCTCCCTGTAATAAAGGACATACAAAGATCACCCTTGTAGTTCACAAGACCTAGTTCAAAGCAATGAGTGTAAGTAGATGATAGGAAACTGTTGTGATTCTGCTGTTCCATGCCTTGTCCCATGTTTCTGCCCCATGCCATGCTTAAGTTTTGTGCCCGGCCTTGTGCCATGTTTGGATTGACCCACGTATTCCTTGACCACTGCTTATGTCTGACCATTCTTTGTTCTTGTATTGTGTTTTGGTAATTTCAGATTTCCTTTTTTTTTTATTTTTCATGTTCAGATTTATTCCTAGTCCCTTGCTATGTTTCATAGTTCCCATGCCATGTTTTATTTCTATGCTTTGCTCTTTGTCTCCCCCTTTGCTCACGGTCCCTTGTCTTGTGTGCCACTCATTCGACTGATTTATTGGTTTCTGGGTTTCAACCTTCTTTCATTATCTCGTGTTCTTCCTTCCTCTCACTTTTACTATCTTACTAACACATACTAACATTTTATTGTTTTCGCTAATTACTAATCAACACTAACCTTGTATATTTGGACTAACTTACTAACAAGCACTCGGGATTGTATAGCTGCACTTACTAATTGACTAACGATCTCTCAGCAGTCGCCCTATTCTAGTCTCCGCCTCCTTGCCTTTCCCTAATTACCTCTGCTGCTATTTTCTGTGGATCTCCAAATTTACTTTGTGCTTTCCTTTCTTTTTAACTATGCACTTTTAGTACTCTGTGACTGGAGCTGTTTGTCTGTCCATCGGTTTGTCTTGTAAACCCTGTGTGTGTTTTGGCTGCGGCCTAATTCATTTTATTAGTTTATTCCTCATGTGTCAAGCCCTGATTGCGGTTCCATTGATTGCACCTGCCTTCCCTGATCATGTGTTCACCAGGATATGTATTTAAGTTTGTTTCACTTCCTTTGTCAGATTGTTATCTTCCTTGTTTCCTGTGCCACGCTTTTCTCGCCTTGATTCATTGTGATTTATCTTTCTGACTGGACCGTCCTAGACTTCGAGTTTTGCCGATTCCCTGTACTGTACCGCATTCTTGCTTTTTCAACCTCTTTTTGTCCGACAACGATTTTGTGATTGGTGCCCTGTGTATGACTCTGGAGTACGCCCATTGGAATTTGATTTTGGATTGCAGACATTGAACTGTTGCCAGCTCTGTTGGGGGGTTTTCCCCTTTGGAAATAAAGCCTCCTTTTTGTATTTTACTGGTTGTCACCATTGGTTCATTTCGTAAAACCCAACAGAAACCACTGTAGCACAGTACACATGACAAAGGTACAATTGTACAATTAGGGGGGTGCACCTCATGTCAGAAGCAAAAGAACAAAATAACATTGACCTCTCTTGAAGTACCCAAAATAAAGAAGAGGGAAAAACAGAAATCAAATATGACTTCTTAAAGGAAGCATGACAAATTTATTTGCCTATTTTTTAACCCTTATTACAGAGTAAAAAACTACATGTCCCATAAGCCATTAGGTTTCAGATCTACAGCCTTGTGTCACAGAGAAATGTGCTTCAATTATGAACTAGCAAGCTAGCCAGGAAAGACAATATTGTGGTTATCCATCATGATGTCCCTTGGCAATATTATTTTTTATATTAAAATCTGAAGTAAATATTTCATTAATTGTTTGAAATTTACAGGGTATTTTTCAATTTTTGATTGAGAACTGTGGTCTAACGTTACCCATGGAAAGGAATGCATTTTTGGCTACAAGTGTAAAAAAAAAACTGGTGTCTTCATTTTCTTCCCTTGACATGCTGGTTCTCACCATTTTGTGCTGTAGGGAATGCAAGCTTTTGCCTTTTTTTTTTGACACTCATTTAAAAAAAAAATGCAATTTAGCAAGTTCGTCAATTTATTCCCATGATTACCCCGTCAAAGTGACCGCAAAACAAATAAATTTTTGAATAAACTAATGTTAATGTGCATGTGCTCATAAAAAAATGTGATTTCTGTAATTATTTCATGATGGCCAGTGTCTGGTCAGTCTTGTATTAACTTGCACTTATTTTGTAACTCAATATTCATTTATTAATTCATTCTCTATACCCGCTTATTCCTCACTCGGATTGCGGGGCGAGCCGGAGCCTATCCCAGCTGACTAAGGGCAAAGGCAGGGACCCACCCTGGACAGCTTGCCAATCCATCGCAGCCATCCAATCCATCCAATCCACCATTCTCTCTCACACTCAAACCTTTGGGCAATTTAGTGTCTCCAATTCACCTGATATGCATGTCTTTGGACTGAGGGAGTAAACCGGAGTACCTGGCGAAAACCCACGCGAACACGGGGAGAACATGCGAACTCCACACAGAGAGGCCAGATTCAAACCCACAACTTTTTTGCTGTGAGGCGGCAATGCTAACCACTGCGCCGTCACTCCATATTATACAAAACAAAGTTGATATTTTGGGTATGTTTCATTTAAGAGATACGTGCCTTTACTTCCCCAGGATATACTTTCTGAAAGATTAATGATGCTCCAAAGAAACCAAAATTATTAAACTGTCATAAGTCAGATTTTTTTTTTTTTTTTTTTTGCGGTGACTAATGTGCAAAACTGGTGGTTAAAATACAACATTATGCAAGATAGGTGTAGTTACAAGTTATTTGAGGTTAAGAAATCTTATGTAAGAATAAGGTGAGTACATGATTGAAAACACATAAGTTTTTTGCCCACCTATTTCATCTTTTCGTGTATCAGTGAAGGATTTTTTATTTTGCCCTGTATTATTAACCTTAATTTTACCAGGGAAGTCGTGTTGAGATTGAATTTTCTTTTTCAAGGGAGCCCAGGGGGTTGAGGTGGAGAGGGAGAGGACAAGCTGCACAGCCAATTAGATCAGGGGATGATTTGGTGGCAGGTTGAAAGAGCCAGGTTGGAAATTTAGCCATGACACCGGGTGACCCCAGGACTGGGGCATTGGAGATTATTCCACCTGAGGGAAGATTGCAACCAATTCGCCACCAACAAGTTGGTTTTCCCAGGTGGTCTCCCATCCATGTACTAACCAAGCCCACACCTGCTTAGCTTCAGCCATGCAATTGGTGCAGATCAACAAGTAGTGGTTGCTTTGCTTCAGCCACAGCTGCTGGCATGAATGCAATTTTATTCATGATTCAATGCAGTAGATGGGCAGATAATATACTCAGCCAAAATAAGAACTTCACACTTGATTGGAGGTTGATAAGTTGAGCATACAAGAAATGAGGTTTTAAATAATGATTCTCATTAAATAATGTCCATAATGTAACCAGTTCCAACAGAAATGCTACAGAAATGTCCAAGAGTAATGGTAAGTTACAACTTGAATAAGAGCAGTGCGCAGGTGATTACATATCGTTTGGGCAGTCACATCACCTCTAAACAATTCATTCCTAGTGGACGTTGCAGTGACAAATTGATTATGCAAATGACGTAAGACAATTTGTCGGTCTTCTGCTTTTGACGTCACATGCAGGCTACCAGAACGAGGTCGGTCAGCTTTGGTGCCAGTTTATGGGAGACGTCCTAAGATCATGGATAGTCCGTCGACTGCATCCCATAACCCTTGCAACGTCAGTGATGGACGTTTCCGTATTCAGCATGCCAATGGCACGTTCACGGTGAATGTTTGACAGCCATGCATTGAAAATCAACGAATAATTAACTGTAAAAACTTGTTTTTCCGAGATGTCACTCTAACGTGCTAACTTGAGCTCATTTGCACATCTCTCGTAAGGTCACGTGACTAGGAACACGAGAAAACATGGTTTTAGCGTATAGTACGCTCGCACGTGCTACGTACCTGAGCACTTCGGAGTTGATGTGTGTCATGATGTCTTTGACAGCGCATTTACAACCTAGTGATAATAAAAACCCTTTTATAAAAAGTTTCAAGAAAATATTTACAAATTTATGAGTGTGAAGTTTCTTTTTAGACTCAGTATATGTGGAACTTTTGAGATTTCTCAAAATGTCTACAAAAAATGCGATACTTAATATGGCAGTAGAAAGAATACTGAATATATGCAGTGACTACCTTAATTTATTGGACTGTGACACATTTATTATTTTGGTTTTATACTCATAATATTTTGAGTTTGAATGGATATAATTGCAATGACATTGATATGCAGGCTTTCAGGTTTAACCCTTAGAGCGCTAAATACAATTAGTGTTGCCCAATGATGTACGATATGAAATTCAAAGCTGTTGAAATCCTATCATATGGCAACTTGTTTTAAAGTGCTCCCCCACGCGAGTGCCCTTGAGCAAGACACTGAACCCCACACTGCTCCTGATCTACAGGCTGGCACCTTGTATGGCAGCCTCTGCCATCAGGATGAACGAGAGGCATAATTGTAAAGCACTATTTGTTGTATGACTAGAGAAGCGCTATATAAATGCAGTCCATCTACCATCTTGTTACTGCTTACTTTCAGTCTTCCCTTCTGCCTGCATGTATATTCAATTGGATTTAGATGCAGTGACTGACTCAGCCAACAAAATCAACATAAAATATGTGTCACTGCCCAATGATTTTGATACTCAATGTATATAAATACACTGTTTCTCTTGTCCCTGACTAGAGCCTATTTTAATATTTGACATTGTGCATATGAAACTAATGTCAGTCAAGGTCTGAGCATAATCTATGCCACTGAACCTGGCTCCCAGTTTAACAGCTGAATGCTTGTATTTTTCCTTTAAAGCTTACACCATGTGTAAGAGCTTAATAGTGCAGAGCTTAAGGATTTTAGCATTTCCCTGGCCCAGTATGTGCATCATTTTAGCAAGTACTGGCATGCAGATGTGACATGAAAGGCATAGTTTACATTTACCAAGCCCCTGGAGTACATGATGCCAAAAGCTGGCACACAGGGATATCACTTTTGATTAATCAGAGCCTTTAACTGCCGGGTACCGGTGCTTGCAGATACAAGGAGGAACCATGATTCAGTAAATTAATGAGTCACTTTATTGAGACCTGCTGCTTTTTCCTGTCAAGTCCTGCATGAGCCTCGAATGGGTATGAGTGCCGAACTCATGCATCGTGCCACAGTTGGGTCCATATCCAGAAATTTCAGTCAATTTCAGCACGGGGCTGTTTATTCTGGTTCATAGAAAATGGGCCCCTGACTTCCTTGCGGGTCATGGTTAGTTTGTGGCACTGATTTGGCAAAGACAGCAGCTTCTCATTCATTAAGTGCTGCTTATTTTTGGCAAAACTGTCAGTGTTTCATGCACTATGTTAAGAATGAACTAAAAAAGATGTAATTTATTCATTTTTTATATCATATTTCAATTCATATTTCAGATTTACTGGCTGCTAGACTGCAAAAAACTGTTAGCATCACTCAAATTTCAGTTACAAAATGCCCTCATCCTAATAAAGTATTGCTGTGTGAAGTGGAGACCGTGAATGTCGACCTGGGGACTGATTTACAGAGTACGATTTACTGAGTTTGTGGGATAATTGCACAGAAAACCAAGATTATTGATCATTTAAAAGAGTGATGAAGTTTTTAATATAAATGAAATGCAATCAGAATTATGGTAATTGAATAAAAGCGTGTTGAACAATTTATTTACAAATGTGAACATTCATCAGCTCGTAAAGCAACACAAGAGATTAAGTTGTTCTCACGGAAGTACAAAATCTGAAGCACTTTTTTTGTGAATAAGAAAAGGGCACAACCGTCTCACAATGGGAACTGCTGAAAATTGACGCTGTTCCATTAAACTGCTGATAAAACTGGGTGTTGACTATGAAATCTCCTGATCACTGGTGTACACCCCTTTTTATCTCCTGAGATTTCATTTAACAATTCTATTGGCTTGAGTATGATATGACATCTGATTTTATCCAACCAAATTGTTTGTGGTAATCATCAACTGAGGATTTACAAAAGAACATGTTCCACCTAGAAGCTGCATACCGAAGTGTAAACAGCTTGAAAAGAATGTGTGCTACCTGGGAGCTGTATGCGTAACAGAATACAGTTAGTCACCTTCACTTGGCATAAGCTCCGGAACATTCCTCCAAGGCTGTGTCTGAATGATATAGATTTGTTTTGTTGTATTAAAATTTAAGCTTGATCTCATTATTGATACTAGAGGCAATGAGGATGAGAGATTGAAAGAAGTGTATATATTAGCTGTAATTACATGAACTGTCATTCACACGTTACACTGTGCCGTGCTGGCCAAAGTAGGTTTAAAGCTGCCCCATTTAGCTTATGTGAAAGAGTAAAATTACCACCACTCTAGTGTTTAGACAGTAATACACAACTTTGGTATCATGTTAAAAGCGATGGTTTGCAACTTTCTTAAGCAACAAGTCATTTTACAACCAGAGTGGAAAAGACTTTTATTAAATCCAGGCTGTACAAAAATGTTCATTGAAGAACAAGCTTACAGGGTGCTTCTCATTTGCATTTAGGAGTTTGGGACTTTGGGAGTTTGGCATAGACATGGATGTAGGCAATTACATGCATGTGTGTGTTTGTATGTGCATGGGTGTGGGAGTTTCAGCAGTATAGTCAACCTTTTCTAGCTCATGCCAGTTTGTTTATTCTTTTGCATTTTTCCCCCACAATTTTGGGTTATTTATTTTCTTACTCTGAGGCATCTTTGTGAGCATCTCTCTTCAACAGGCAATACAAGTTACGTTACTTTGAACTGGAGATCAAGGCTGTGGCTCCGGGCAAAAGATTTTTATGTGACTGACCACATTGAGAAGGAGGAAGGAAGTCTGACACCTGCTGAGGTAAATGGTATCACTCTTCTCGTTCATGATCTTGACGCTCGGCAACATAGATTCAATCTGAAGAGACCATTTAAAAAACTTGGGCGACAAGAGCAAGTATTCACTTCTTTTCAGCTTGACTTGAGGCATGGTGGAAGAAACAAGCCATTAAAAAAATAATTCAATAGCAAGGATTGCACCATCACCGAGATGCGTTTAAAAGTTTATTGAAAAGAATATGGTTGATATGCTAAAGGGGATCTCTCATGGAGCTCTTCTACTGAGTCACCTGTGAGTTGGGGGAAGCTACAATTGGGAATTCGCCTTAGCACCCTGGTACGACAAAGACCTCAAGGACCCCACCAAAAGAAGGAAAGAGAGAGAAAGAAGGGAGAAAAGAAAGTAAAGGAAAGTAAAAGAGATGCATAATACAAAAGCGGAATGGCAGGAGTGGATCAGGTGTGTATTCATAAGAAGTACTTCACAGATGAGGTGCGGTGCTGCTCCTCAAACTCTCTCACACAGCTTCAGTTGACACACTTGCAAATTCTTGACCTATGAGACATGGCTCTTTTTTTCTCTGCGTGAAGGAGTTAACAACATTTAGACGCCGCATACGGGGTTAAACCAGACAAACCCAAAGCATGGAGCTCAACAAACAGTGATGACTGAAGCATGTATGGCAGGCTTGTTCCAGGCAAATACTCAAATTCACTTTGAATGCATCACGCATACATTTAAGAATCGCAGCCATATACAGTATAGGCTGTATCTGTGACCACTTCTCCACTCAGAATGTTTCAAGCACCTAAAAAATTGGGATTGATGAAAAATCCATATTTGGAAATAGGCCAAAAGGAAGGCAACAAAATATATCTGCTTTCCAAAATGTGAATTATAATAAAGCCAACTTGGGACTTATTTGACTAGAAAGGTCAAGACAATGCAAACCTCAAGGGCAGCACAGCTGTTGGAATGTCTATCGTGCTGGTGTGAACTCTGAGAACCACATGACTGCCCCAAAAGAGAAAATCATTGTGAACAGTTGTTTTCATTAAGATTTTTACATTTTTTGTATACTAAAAGGCATCCTGTTTCTTTATTTAATCTCTGCTTGTCCAAACTTTTGTTAATACTGATTGTATGGGGTTACTGCCTTGCAAAAGACCCAATTAAACCCCCTAGGAGCAGTAACAGTAGCTGATAGCCAAGATATTCCGGTGGTTAGTCAAATTCATTATGACATCAATTTTAAAACAATCCTCCACACGACTAGCAGCAAAATAGAATATTTTGGAATTACACAGCTATTTTCACTCCTCGGGTCCTTCGCTGATTTACGTTTTTCCCACCGGTATTGCTGTCTGCTCTTTTGACCTTTCAAAGCCAGGTGTTGGACTCAAGTCTTCATGTTGCTCAGCCAGTCCTGTACTCTGACGCATATGGAACGCTGAGAATACAACTCTGCAAGTATTTGAAAGTATGCATCTCTGTTCTCGTGCACTATTCAAAAGCACCTTCTGTATTCCATGTTCAGAGTTGTGTAGTGCATTGGAAAGAAGCCAAACAAACAGGTCAGATGTCACAAAACACTGAAGAGATAAAATTTGACTGGTTAACACTTAAAAAAGAAAGAGGGAAAGAAACAATAAGCGAGTACACGTGCCCCAGGATGCATTAAATGCTCACTTATAGCAACAAGAAAAATAATAATAATAATAATTTGTGCAATTGTATTATTACATATTTAGGGTCTTGAACAATATATTCCATAGAATATACTGCGAGTAATCAGATATAGAACAATGAAGGAAACAATCATTAAAAAGTGAAACCTGAAATTGAGCCAAGCTGGAGACCTTTTCAAGGAAGAGTAAATTCCTCATATTGACAATGGAACCTTTATCAGCCATGCTGATTCATCCTCATGAATGACCCAACCCTGATTTTTTTTTTCACCTTGGCAATCTCATCAATCTTATATTTTTTTTTCTGTCTTTTGATTTGCAGTACTCATACATTACAGATATTCATACATCAGAAATAACAGCTGACTATTTGACTGGAGCAAGCATGTGTGAGAAGGAATCCGGACCAAACATTTTTTGATGAGGTAATGTTCGCTTGTTGGGTTGTATACACGTTTTCTGACAATTATTATTATTATTTTATTATTATTATTATTATGTTAGTATTTTTAAGCATTCACTGGTAATTGTCCAAGCATACAGTTCCTCTGTGTGCAACCCAGAGGAAAACAGTTTTAAAATACCTGTTCAGTATACAGAGGAATTTACATGAAGGTCTGTCAAATCTTTCATCACTTGCTTTCCTTTCATGTGTAGACCAGAGCTGTGTGTGTGTGCACGTGCGCGTGTGTGTGTGTGTGTGTGTGTCTGTGTGTGTGTGTGTGTGTGCGCGCGCGCGCGCGTGTGCGCGTGTGTTCGAACAGGTAAGGTACAAAAAAAAAAAATCATACTCCATCAGATATGCAAATAAATTCACTTTGGAAGAAACGTGTCTTCAGTTTGGAGAGGAGCCCCTGCCCAACAGTTCGGCCCAATTCATAAAAACGAAAACGCATTATTCCAATTATTGGCATTAATTTCCATTCATTGATTTTGATAAAGCATGTACTCTGTAATAACTGGGTGCAATAAAAAGGCGTTTCCGTTAAATGCTGTTAAATAAATTTCAGCACCTGCTCCAAGAGATCTCTTCACGTTCTCCACAACTGTAGTTTTAATACGGCTTAGTTAAGATATTTGCTAATATATAAAAATTATGACAAAATAAAATAAAATGATTTATTTAGTTACTACAACTTATAAATACTCGAAGGCATTAAAGCGAAGGGTAAAACCCACAACGCAAAATGCGTATACGAATAAGAAATTCATTTTCCCTGATAGTTTTACGATATTCATATCTCCTCTTTACAATTTGATATTCATTGAGCTTAAAACAAAAATGAAACTGAAGAGACATTGACAACAACTGGAATGTAGCTACTTATACACGTCAACAGTCTTCATCGCTCTGAACCATTGCGAATAACATTGCACATACACTTGTCCATGAGGTGCTACAATATTCCTCGGCTTGTTGTTTCCGAATCTCAGCGCACGATTTACCACCCGATGAGGGAGATAAGGGCGGTGAACTTTCCTGGGGCTTGTTTGGTGTGTTGCTAAGCGTAAAATGGGCCGCTTTACGGGCACGTCTGCACACACCAGCTTTCACAAGCGCCGTGGGGTCTTTGCAAAGAGACTTCTGCTTTTTCAAGGATCGAGCAATCTGTTTCCAGTACACTCTGGAATTAGACGCATACTCAGGGCAAACCGTGGGTCGTCCTTTGTACTCGCAATGGAGAGTATCCGTTCCTTTCTTGCAGTTCACTCGGAGAGTAAACTCGTGCTCTCCCGTTGCTACCCATGTGCATTGTGATTTGTCTTTGGCAGAAAACCTTCCCTTGAATACTCCCTTCACTGACGCGGGTTTCTGTTCCTTCTCATGCCGATCACTAGGCTGAATAGCGGGCGGTCTTGGCGCTTTTTCCGCTTTCCCTCTGTCAGTCCCGCGTCCGTCTTTCTTTCCCTTTCTTCCTTTGCCCCTGGTACAGTCCGCAACCAACACCAGCTGAGCGATGCAGGCAAGAACCAGGACTATTGCGATGTTGCGGAGGATGGTCATGTCCTCCCCTTGTACTTTCCACCTGCGAATGATAAATACTTTAAATTTGGAAAAAAAATAAAATGCATTTTCTCAGCAAATGTATTTCCCTTTTCGCCAGTCCAGTCGCGCACAGTCTATCACAATGTAATATATTTAGCAAATAAAATAGGCCAACAGCAGATACATGCGTAAATCAGCTGATCATTCAATAAGAACGCCTCATAGGCATCATTTTTAAAAAAATATAATAATAATAATAATAATAATAATAATAATAATAATAATAATAATAATAAACAGTGCGTAATACATTAGAAAACTCTAGAGGGTTATTGATTTTGATCTCACCTATTAGTAAAAATGCGTGAGACACTGGAATGCTCCTTTTCTGAACACCTGGGGAACTCGCATTCGGCATTTATACCTAATGCTCCACACCCCCTCCCGCCTGATCGCCAGAATTTACAATACAACGCAAGTTATGTTGCATTCCTCAGCAAATTCCGGGCAAGGCGTGAGTCGGGCTGTTTGAAATGCTTTAACTGACGGGTTAATCAGCGGTAGGAATTTTAAGTGGCGGGCATTTTGGCACAACTTTGGTCAGATAGAGGTTGCTAAGCTACCGCTGGCAGCTGATTATCTCACGTCGCCTGAAGTCTCTCTTCAGAGTCCTCCTAGCCTACTATACTACCCCAAAACTGAAAAAAGTTGGGACAGTATGGAAAAAGGCCTCAAAATCAGGTCGCGGTCATTTAAAAATGTATTGTGACTTGTATTTCATTGGAAATAGCATGAAGATAAAAGACTGGGTTTTTTTTTCCCCGGCCCGCTTCATATTTGTTAATTTACACCTCATCCTGTCATTCAAACCTGCAACCTATTTCAAACAAAATTGGGACGAGGGAAATTCAGGAATAGCCATGGGATAATTTGTAATTTTTTACTTAATCTTTTTTTTAAACAAATATGTCAGCAGGGGATTGTTATCATGAGCTGATACTAAAGCTGCATCATGGAAAGGCCTAACCCTTCAGGAGTAAGATTATTTGTGCCCACTGAATGGTTGAAAACATTGTTCCTCAAGGAGATAAAGAGGGAGTTCTGATATTTTACACTGTATGGAGTATAATGCACTGTATTTACAAAATTAAAAGAATCTAGAGAATTTATTGTGAATAAAGGGCAAGGCTGCAAATCTAGGATGGATACCAGTTATCTCCAATCTCTCAGACAGCACTGCATCAAGAATCCTCATTTATCCTTCAGTAATATAGCCACATGGGCTCAGGATTACTATGTCAAACTTTCTTCAAGCGCTACAATTCATATTTACATCCAAAAATGCCAGTTAAAGTTTACTGTGCAAAAAAGAAGCCTTATGTCCCAAAAGGCTGCCCAGAAGCACTGTTGACTTCTCTGGGCTCAGAAGCATTTGTGATGGGCTATCACACAATGAAAAACATATTGAGGTCAATAAAATCTAGATTTCTTTACTGAAAAAATTGGATACTGTGTTCTCCCGACAAAAGAAGAGAAGAACCATCCTGATTGTAACTAGCAACAAGTACAAAAGCTGTGCTCTGTCATATGAGGTAGTGTCAGTGCCCTGAGCAAGGATCATGCACACTTCTGTAAAGGCATCACTGATGTTGAATGAAGATGACCTTCAATCCTGGGCTGAGCCCCCGACAAGTTTGCCCGGGCTCCCCTTCGCCACGCCTCACCTCGCCGCAACTGGTCAGAGGGCCCAGTTCTGGGCCCCTCCTGACCCAGGCCCAGTTGTCCCCCCTGTTGGCAACCCTGATCCTGGGCAATACCCAATGCACACAAGTACATTTCGACACTTCATTGACTTTTTCATATGAAAGTGTCACGGTTCTGGGAGCAACTCCTTGCTAGGGCCAATAATTGGCAATCTGCCCTCTGGAAAGCTTTGATTAGTAGCAGGTGATCCTCGTCGATAGGCCTCTATTTAAGCACTGACTTCCCTCCAGTCTGTGCTGCTGTGTAATCTTTCTACGCACAAAGTCGGTCAGGTATAGTTGACTGCGGACGGAATAGCAGAAATGGTATGAAAAGAAATTGTAAATTCTGCGTCCACTTAGCAGGTTCCATCTTCTGGTTTCACTCCTCCTGAGTAGTCCTTTCTGGACCTTCACAAAGACAAGTGTGGTTTGTTTTTTTTTCCCCCCTATATTGGGCTGCGACCCTACTTGGAACTTCTGGGGTTGGGTTCATACACTAGGCTTATTCCCCGCTGCGTTCGGGTTGTGGGTTTTATTTCAGATGAACGGCGTCTCCCGTTCCCTGGTCCACGGCTTTCGTAACCTCTGCTCTCCCAACCCACAGTCCGCCAAGCCTGCGTCGCCCTCCAAGGAGTTTCTCGCATTGAATTACCTTACGGGGTCTATATGGCCATTTTCTTTAGGTGTCACTGGGCTGTGTTCCTGTTGGTTATTTTTCCCTTTTTTAAATTGTCGTGGTCATTATACACAGAGCCTGTTACATTATTTCAGATTTCCCTGACTCTAGTCACAGTCTTTATTTCTGTGCCATTTTTTAAGTTCTGTCTGCCTAGACCTAGACTCCTCTGAGCAGTTATTTTGTGTTTTGGTACTTTTGGGAAAATCTTCCATATCCTTATTTGCCATTTTGGTTTTTGTCATTATGTTTTCCCTTTGCTGGTGTTTATTCAGTTGCACTTCCCTTTGAATCCTTTTATTCACCCTTATTGAGTTGCCTTCTGTTCTTTCTCCTTTTGGTTTAGTTTGGTTTGTCCCCAGTTCTACAGGACCTAGTGGCCAATCAGGTGATTAGCTTTCTGACCCTCTATTGACAGTCGCATTTGGTTCTCCACCTAAAAACCCCCTCCCTCACAGAAAGATGGTAGCCCAACAAGTTTGATGCAGAAGTTTCACACTGCAATGATCTGCAATGATCAAATAGTTGTGATTCATTCAGTTTTGGCTTGTTGGCATAGTGTAATGTCTAGATTATATAAGTGAGCAGATGTCCAGCAATGGAATAAATGAAGAGGGAAGCAGTGCTATTGTGACAGATCTGTGGACAGTATTAGGAACATTGTCTCAGAACTGAAATGGGGAGTTGGGATGTCGTGACAGAACTGAAGAGGAGAGGAGGGATATTAGAGTGGAACTGAAAAGGTGTGCAGGATATTGTGACAGAGCCAAAGATGGATACAAGGATTTGCAGTGGGGGACCAGAGCAATTGTGACAGAACTGAATTGGGGTACTGGGATTTTGTGACTGAACTGAACCCGATTGCTGGAATGTTGTCACAGATCTGAAGAGAGAGCCAGACATATTGTGCCAGAATGGAAGAGGTGAGCAATTGTATTGTGACTGACCTGAGGAAGGTAACAGTAGTGATGTACTCGAGCCAAACCGCACTGCGAGCTGCAGAGAGGAAGCAGAGAAATTGGTGAATGAATGAATTAATAAATGAATGAATGAGCAAATGAATGAACATTGCATTTGTACTGTGCTTTGTCATAGATATATAAAGCACTTTACTGTCATATGGAAGAATCTTACCTTACCACCATCTATGAGAAGCACGGCAGCCATTTTGCAGCAGAATGCTCACCACCACTCGTCAGCTGACAAGGTGAGGAAGAAGACAAGTTGAGATTTCACAGACAGTGGGGAACCCCCTTCTCTTGCTCAAGAGTGTCATAAAGTCTTTAACCCATTTAATCCCACTGGTCACATTGCTATTTTTTGTTACCTAGAAGCTCTAAAAGTGTTGTTATTGGCTTTGGTAAAAAAAGAAAAAAAATGCTACTTTGACCTTCACCATCATGAAATAAAAAAAACACAGTTTATGTTTGGGAAGTCTAAGGAATAAAATGCATGCACTTGCTTTGCTAGTAAAAATTTGGGATTTAAACAGGTAAATGACCGCACTGAGTCTGGACCTCGACTTTAAGCTCTCATCTGAAAGACAGCTCTCCTGCATTTCAAAATCCCTGCCTCCGCACCGGCGTAGTATTGGGTATAATTTAACCAGAGGAAAGACTGCCATCTACTGGCTCAGCAGCACAATTTCCAGCAGGTACTTGGTTTTCTCCGTTTTCCCCCCATCCAAGTACTCATCATCTGCTCATCTTCTACTATTGCTATCTGCTTGATAGCTTCTGCTATTCTGAAAAATATAAACACAACCCTTCTTATTGTGAGAAATATGACCATGTTCAGAAGCTCTTTGTACTTTAATTGAGTGTTGACAGATTGTATGACCATATTGCAATACATTTCATTTAATAATTTAAAAAGACAAACAAGAATCTGGCAATGGCGTGATGATAAAGGGGATGGGGTCTATTGTCCAAATTTCATAAATCAATATTTGGTATGTCTGCCTTTGGCCTGCTGCATTGCTACACATCTCTGCTGTGTGGACTGTGACAAATGGTCAATGGTGACTTGGTGGACATGTTCCTGCTTCTCTTCAGAAGCTGAGCGGAGTTGGCGGCTATTGGCTGAAAATGGTAACCAATGACGAACTCATCGCTTGTGGACATCCCAAAGATGCTGGAAGGGGTACAAATCCGAGGAATAAGTCAGCCATTCAAGCACACAAATGTTTTCAGGCTCAAGGAATTCTGTGCATACACGGGTGACTTGGGTCTGGCATGGTCATGCTGGATGGTTATTGTTTTGATGGATGAATAGTAGGACGATAGGCAGCAGCATTTCATCATGAAATCACACTGTAATTAAGTTGCTGTTCATCAACTGCAGTTGGGTGCAATGTCCTTGAAATATTCCCACCCAAACCAGCACTCCAACACCATGTGCCACCTCGCGCACCACGATGATGTCAGCATAACGATCCAATGTCCATCCGCTCTGTGGAGTTGAAAACGTGACTTGTCTGTAAAGAAAACAGTCCTCCATTGTGCCATTGGCTATCAAATGTGTCTATTCACTCAGTCAAACCAATTCTTTCATTGAGCTGAGGAAAGGTCCAATCCACAAAGGGCAAAAGACGTAAAGACATGGACTTCCTGGAGATTATTTTTCACGGTTTCAGCAAAAATGGGTGATGGTGGGGACCAGCTGTCTCATCTGCAGTGGCAGTTACTAGTCTCAGACGATCACAGAGATAAAGAGTCCAGATATGGCGATCTTGGGTTGGGGTTGTCACATAAGGTCGTCATGCATGCGGGCGGTCTGCTGTCTTGCCTCATTCCTCAAAAAGGGATTTTATGCAACTTATTGTTGAAACGTGGACATTAAGAGCCCTTTCAACATCCCCGAGAAACATTCCTGCATTGAGCATGCCAATGGCACACTCCCTGATGGCTCGAGTCATTTATGGCATTTTGAATAATGGCAGAACTGGGACTGTTGGGGTGGCCTTTTATTGACCAGAGTACTGGATGTGCCCGGGCAGACTGTAGCTGATTTAAATAGCTCTGGATCAAGCTCCACCTGTCTGACAGGCCAGTTTTGACAAAGGGAATGAACTTGACAATGATAAGGAGAAGGTAACTGAAATACGCACAGACCAGTGGCACACAACCTTAGTACCATAAATAAACCCAACGAAGCCAACCTCAGAAATAATCATGTGTAATATTAAAATTACGAAACTGTTGCATTTATATTTTTGTTCAGTATAAAAACTGTCCAATATTGTAATAAAACTAACCAATAACGTAATAACTGCCTGGCAATGTAATAACTTCAATTGATAATGTAATACCTGTCTGCTCGATAACGTAACAACATTTTTACCAATAATGTAATCAAAAATGTCTGCCCGATAATGTAATAACACTCAACCATTAACGTAATAACTTTGCACCAAAGGAAAGGGACTTAGAGTGAAAGACTATAGGGGCAAGCCGCGGGGGCTCGGATGTCAGGCAGGGGCGGGACCAGGGACCGGAAGGGTGGGGTGGGCACCGAGGGATGTGGTGAGGTGTCCGTGACTGATCCTATGGGCAGGACCTGAAGGGGAGAAAATGGGCAGCTATGAAAAGAGAAGTACTGCCAGATGCATCCAGCCAATTTCATGTGGGCGTGAATGGGTGGCAGTGTTGTCAGATTATCGAGCCAAATTCATGGTGCTGTTGAAATCATTAGAGACTGATGTAAGAGGTGTTGACAAAATAGTTGAACTTTTTCTTTGCTATGCACTCGTTGAATTTAAAACAAAGTTTGTAATTGTAAAAGTACATTGAAATCATATTGCAGATTGCATTTTTTTTTATAACACTTTGCTAATTATTCACAAGTGAATGTTTTCTTTCCCACTGGTCTCAAACTTCAAATAGGCGTGCTGATACCCTGATTCAGATAAGACTTTGGCATTTCGATAAAAAGCTTGGCCATGAACTATTGGCTGCAAGAAACCAAACTCGGAACGGAAGTTTGCATGAATCCGCCCAATGCCTCCCACATTAGATTACCCAATTACCCGCCAAAAGAGGCACGCCCGAAGTTTTAAATTGGTTGAGCTGACTTTCGAGAACAAAATGGCCATTAAAGACTGGCCAAAATCCAATCCAGCTATTCTAACTGATTCCAAATTTGTCTGAATCCAGATCGTCACCCGCATTTTCCCGATACTGAATCTGTACACTCCATTCAGTCCGACGTCTGGCTTTGATGCAACCACCAAATCTGCCAAGATTCTTAACCCCTTTGTGCAGATGTAGACGCTAGTGGACATGGAGCTGCTCTATTTATGCACGCAGTTACCCTATTCTATCACTAGATAGCGCACCCGGATCAGTTATTGAATAGTCACTTGCAAGCCAAGCTCGACACGGTTTAGAATACTGACAAGTTCAGTTCCATCCCCGTTTTTCTGGAACTGCATAAATGAAATGCCTCAGCTAAGCCTGATGTACAAACTGCTTAATATACTTGCCTATAGCATCTATCCAGCAGTAAAAAAAAGTGAGGTATTGTTCAGGAACCAAACACGAGACCCAAAAGATCCAGCAAAAAAGTGTTTTATTGAAGCTGGGGGGGGTGAACCCACGCAGGGTAGAAAGCAACAGTAGGGAGTCCAATCCAAAATCAGAATCCCAGGGAAGTAATCCAGATTGTACACAGGGCACCAAACACAATCAGGGTTGGGCAAAACAGGTTCGTAACACAGGCGCAGGAATACCAGAGGTAAATCCAAAGCCAAAATCCAGTAGACGGACTCAGTTCATAAACAGGGCAGCAAAGACAACTCAGGGTCGGGCAAAGCAGGTACGGTACACGGGCACAGGAATATCAAAGGTAAAGCCAAAGTCAGAATCCGGGACGTTCCAGTCAGAAGTATAACACAAAGAGTACTAGGCATCAACAATCACAGCACAAGGAAAACGTTCTGACAACGAGCTGGAAGTGAAATGACTGCTTAAATACACACACGGGAAGTCACATGCTATGATAGGGAACAGGTGAGCTGGATCAGACTAATTAACAAAGGAACGAACAAGGGGAAGTGCCTAACCACATGAAATTGGCGAAAGCCAAAACGCAGTCAGAGATTACACAGACAGCCTATGACAAACCAACGGCTCCGGTTAGGGAGTTCTAAAGTGCACAGAGAGAGAGGCAGAACAGTAATTAACTAGGCGCGGAGAATCTGCTGAAGCATAGCAAAGTAAATTGAGTGAAGGCAAGGGGCGGAGACTAGAGCAGAGCGAGTGCTGAGAGCTCGTTAGTCAATTAGTAATGTGCAGCTACACAATCCCTAGTGCTTGTTAATTAGTTAGTACTATAAACAATGTTAGTTAGTGTTAGTAATTTATCGAAAAATAATAAACTGTTAGTATTGTTAGTAAAGATAGAACAGCAAGGCAAAGGAAGCAAACGAGATTGGAAGGAATGTTTGGAAACTCAGAAACCATGAAATCACCTGAAACTGTGGCACACAAGACTGGGGAAATAAAACTGTCTCAGAACACAAGACAAGACTGGGGAGACAATGTGCAATGCAGGGTATGAGAATTACAAAAACCAGGATGATAAATAAACAGTGAATATAAAAAATGGCAGGCAAGGACATAACAAAGAAAGACAGGCAAAATACAAGACATGGCATTGAGTAACTCAAAAAACATGGCATGGAATCAGAGTAACAACAAAAACATGGACAGGCAACAGCAGAATCTTAACAAAAAAATGATCTCTTGCCACAGAAAAAAAATCGTTGTCATTTGTAGCAACCACCTCAGCTATAGTGAGCCAATAGTATCCCAATTAGCAGTTCAGGAACATCAGTTTTCTGAAGCAAAAATTCCATATGGTATTGATACTATGTCATTCTACTATCAACAATTGTAATCACATATCAAAAACGTGTAATTCCCTACCATGGACTTACACGTAGATTCCTCCATCGACAAATTCAGCACTTCCTTATATCCTCCTTAGTGCACTCGTTGTTTCCCCAGTCACTCAATTATATACTTAGGCTCATCTGCGTAACGCAGTTATAGTTCACATCCACGTGAAACTTCCCTGGTAATGATGTATTGACTGACACATTTCTTATTCAAATCCAAAGAGTATAAACTTTCCACAGTAACTGCAAGACATTGCTTGGACCATCAGAGACGTATTTAAACACTTGCATAATATCAGTTAGTTTGGATTCTCGAACTTTGAGCAGCCGAGAATGACGTGATTACATGGAAAAAAAGACTCTCAGAACTGACCCTGGAGTGTTGAACTTATTTGCGAGATAGAAATGTGATTCTGAGATGGAAAATGGCAGTTATTCTGAATGGAAAAGACTGGAGGGCTGATGGAGAGTTTTTCCTATTGAAGTGTGAGTCCATCTGTGTTTGTATGGTGCTGCTCTATTTAACTTCTTCCCAGCAAGCTAACTAGCCAGCTATTTCTTATTTTCAATCTATCACCATGATTACAGAGCTAGTTTATCACATTGGCTAATAAGAGTAGTCGATACTGCAATGTGCTTGCATTTTGCTTTATGAGGTGATCTGTTTAAGAATTTATGCCACAGTTAACAAAATAGAATGCCTTGTATTTTCACTCATTTAAAATGCGAACAGCTATTCTTGTGTTATACTTTCTCCTTATAGGGTGTGCAAAGTATTGTTACAAGCTTTCGTTTGACTTGGATGATCGGAATTTTAAATGGCAAGCTTTCCGTCTGACTGAACGCTCTGACCGTAAAATAGGAAGTTTCTTTATTAGTACATGTGTTACTGATTCAGCTTTGTCGATAATAATGGACGGAACTCTGAACTTTATCATGGAGAAGAGGCATGTTTTGGGTTTGGAGAGGTTACTGGTGACCACTGATGTCCAGCTTCGCCTATATTGATAAACTCAAGCTACATTCAACCAGAAAATCATTACTTCATATTGAATTTCACAGGTCAAAAGTTGATTTGAGTTAAAAATATGATTTTTTTATGATTTGACAGTGTGCCACTTTGCAAGCTGTAGTGTTTGGGAAGTCACCTGGTGAGCTGTCTTATTTGGCTTCCTCTTTAGAAGCCATATAAGATTTCAAACTCAGATGAGGAATACTTAAGCAGTTTATGACCCCAGAAATCTATCTTTTTAACCCCCTGCCATTTTTCAATCCTCAGTATAACTCTTTATAATTTCAATGGTTTCTCTAGCAGAATCATGAAAATAAACTGAAATACAATGGAATACTAAATACTGGAAGTTTATTGTCTCAGCTGAGCCATAATGCCCCTCTCTATGAAGCTTAAATCTTGAATAATGAAGCATTAAATAGTGTCACAGATTAATAGCAATAGTTGGCTTCTGCACAAAGGGATTAATAGGGCGTGTGAGGGTACCACGTGCCCTAAGTCCGATGTAAATGTGACGTCAACAGTTCATCTGCTGTTGCCAGAGAAATGACGGGCACAATGTTGACGTCACAGTCACAAGGAGTTAGGTCACATGCACAAACATAGCGTGGTACTCTCACGGACACAGATCTGAAGAGGTGACAGTCACAGAACTGAGGAGAGAAGCACTGATATTGTGACAGAACTGAAGAGGGGAGCTGGAATACTGTGACAGAACTCAAAAGGGAGCAGGGACATGGTGACGAACCTGAAGAGGGCAGCAGTGATACAGACATGGATATGAAGAGGTGATTGTGGCAGAACTGAGGAGAGAAGCAATGATATTGTGACAGAACTGCAAAACGGAGCAGGGATATTGTGACAGAAGTGAAAAAGGGAGCAGGGATATTGTGACAGAAGTGAAAAAGGGAGCAGGGATATTGTGACAGAACTGAACAGGGGTTTGAAGACATTTTTTACAGAAATCAGGCGGGGAGCAGGTATGTCAACACAGATCTGAAGAAGAGCACCGGGATATTGTCAAAAATTTTAGGAGGGAGGAGGGATATTAGGAGGGAACAGAGGAGAGATACGAGATATGAGGATAATGTGACAGAAATGAAAAGTCAAACGGTGAGTTTGTGGTAGAATTATAGAGGGGTCCTGGGATACTCTGACAGAACTGAACCAGGGAGCAGGAATATCGCCACAGATGTGTGAAGGGGTGCTGCAATGTTCTCACCGGTTTGAAGGGGGGGCATCGGTTTTGTGTCAGAAGTGAAGAGGGGAGCAGAGCTATTGTGACAGAGCTGAAAAGGGGTCCTGAGATATTGTTACAAAAATGAAGAGGGAAGCAGGGGTATCGTCTCAGAACTGAAGATGGACACAAGGAAATTACAACAGAAATGAAGTTGAGCAGCTATATAATGACAGAACTGATGACGGGAAAAGGCATGATGTGACAGACATGGGGAAGGGAGCTGTGATATTTTGAGAGAAATTTGGACAGATACAAGGATATTGTGACAGGCCTGAAGAGGGAGCAGGAATACTGTAAGAGAATTGAAGACAGATATGAGGATATTGCAACAGTAGTGAAGACTGAATGGAAAAGGGGTAGCAAGATAATTGTAACATAACTGAAAAAGGTATAAGGATATTATGACAGGACTGTAGAGGGGTGCAGGGATATTGTGGTAGAGATGAAGGAGAAATGTTGTCACATGACATGAACACCCTTACGAAAAATTACCACAAAATACTACAGTAAAAATATTATAGTTTTTTATAGTTACTATGGTAACTATAGTGTTAACAGTTGTGTTTGTAAAAGACTGAGGGGGGGGATTTATAACGGCCAGGGACAATAAGCAGGACTCTGGCGAGGTGAGGGGGTGAATAGTAACTATTACTGTTCTCCCACTGTGAACATCATCCCCGGCCCTGCTGGTTATTCCTTGTATGAAATTGGACCTTAACTCATCTGTTTAAATTTTCTGACACTATAGTAATGTCAAACCTTTTTTTATATATTCTATGTATTACTATGTAAATTATGTGCTTACAACTGAAATTGCCTTGACAATTATCTAGTTTAAGACCATGACAACTGCATCATAATAATGCATATTTGTATCGTGTTTGGTATTGATGATCTTCAAAAAATCCAGAGTTGGATTTTTTACCAACTGAAATTACGGTTTAATCACTTACAGCAGGGGTCACCAAATCTGTTCCTGTTGGGCTACCATCCTGTAGGTTTCTGCTCAACCATTCAGCACACCTGATTCAACCTGATTAATTAGCTACTAATCACGAGCCGGGCAGTTAAGTTGCTAATTAGTTAAATCATGTGTGCTGAATTACAGATACCTACAGGATGGTAGCCCTCCAGGAACAGGATTGGTGACCCTCGACCTATAAAAACTCCCCAAATTTAGGTCAAAGCAGAATATCCTCTCAGGTCATTTGATTCTTCCTCGCTCTGCTAAATTGTTTTATCACTTCCTGCAAATAGGCGGAAACCAAAAATGCAGATTCCAGGTAATTCACGGCCATGCCGCCTGGACCAAAGACGTGATTTGGCTTAAACCAAAGATAGACAATCCATTCTGGGAAGATCGTATCCGATCTCTCCCAGCGTACGTTAGTGCGTGTGTAGTATATAGTTTTGGAAGATTGCAAACAACTTCCCGCACAAGTCTCTGTGGGTCCTGTGTAGGTAAAACAGGCGTGTATTTGCGTCTTTGCATTGACTTTGAATGTAATGTGTCGTTTCGCGTCCAGTGTGCGAGCATGTTAGTACTATTACTGTCACTTAGGTTTGATCGTTTTTAGTGGGGGAAAGGAATACAGCCTGACTGCTATGATCTCGTACTGAGTTAAGATCACATATTGAAAAAACAAATGTGCAACGTTTCTTGCATTATTGTCCATGCATGTTCATTTCATACAATTGGAAAATGGCCGCCCAATCATTTCAATGGAAATTGCTCAATGGCGCAGCACGCCGACATGGGGGCCAAGCAACTGGACCCACGCGGACATGCGCTGTGTGATTTTTGCTCACACGTGTAGTGTGGGGCTCATGAACGAGCTGGTATCCAAGGTGTCCATGACAACGGCTCGTGCTCTTGGGACTCCGACTAAGGGCGCGTGTTCACGATCACTTTTCACCGGAAATGGAACTCTGACCACTGCAGACTGCATCCTAGCGCAAGTATGAGCGGGGAAAAAAAAAAAAAAAAAACCGTCGGTAAAGGTTTAATTATAGTTTGAGATAGAATTTTAAAACAAAAAGGCAGTGTCAGATGTTTAAAATGATTGTTATTTAACTGGGAGGTAAAACAATTGATTTCAACTAAAAATGTTGGCAAATTAGTTGACTTGCAGTTGTGTAGCGTAACATTGCTCAGGGGTGCACTTCCCGAAATCACAGATGCTAACTTACCTAATTGAAACTATTGACTGTGAATGGACAAATTACTTAAGTTGAGGCAACTACGCTTTTGGGAAACACCACAGGCTCGTGTCCTCTTTTGTTCATTGATGAATAACCACATTAATGGAGTCAGACAATTCTTGCTCATCTGCGTGCGAATTCCATTATCTTCCCCGGATTCGAGACAATAAACTGAACACACAACGCCCTGCACGTACCTTATAAACCGATATGTTTTAAAGTCAGGAGCCTTAAACTTTTGTCAATTCTGGCAAGCTAATTTACTTGTAGCTAATGTAACCTAGCTCGCGCGATTTATAACCATTTCTTGGAGTATAGTAAAATGTGGGTCTACCGTGAAATGTTACGGACATTGTACTGCGTTATTTTTACCTTTGTTTTAACACTCCTTTTTGGTCTTCCCCCAGCGATATCCGAACCTCTTGGAGTGCACTGAACAGTCCATCCATGAAGTTCTGCACGTCAGCGAACTGGAGGCTGTGCCATTCTATCCCCCCCAAGCCCTTTCCAATAAATTCTTTCTCGATTATAATTTGAATACAGGTGCTGATCAACGAATTAGAATAATTTGAAATGGTGCAATCGTAAAATTTTTAAATGCATTTTTTGTGCAGAAAGCAAATCAGGTGTTCACCGCGCCTGTCCTACTTGTTAGAGTAATCACAGAACTCGCTACCTGTAAAAAATTTGCTCAGCTGAGCTTTCCAAAAGACCCATTTAGGCCATTTAACTGTGACACTGTTGTTTCATTGAATTAGAATAATTCATAAGTCATTTCATTGAGAACAAGTGCTCGAATTTTTGTTTTCTTTGAAGAGTGTTCACTGTGCAGTATAAAGTCAGGGTTGAGTAGAATTTCTAAGTTGTAAAATCAATCATGGGTCTGCAGCGCGACCTCTCAACCGGAATAGTGGCTCAAATTCAACCCTTCGCCAACAAGGCTTGACCCAAACTAAAATTGCTGAGCAGCTCGGCATCAGCCAGTCTTCCGTCTGCAAAGCTCTCAAGAAAGACTGGAGCAAGCACACCAACTGTTCCGGCGTCCGAAAAACTTCTGCTTGTGACAACAAGCAGCTGAGAAAGATTGCAGTCAGCAACTGGTTCAAGTCCACTTCCGAGCTCAGTGACTTGTGGAACGAGCAGACCAGCACTAACGTCTTGAGATCAACCACTTACTGTCGTCTGCGCGAACTCGGCTTCAAATCTCGCGTTCCAGAAGTAAAACCAATGCTGAACAAGAAACAAATGGAGAAACGGCTGAAGTGGGCCAAAGAACACGGCGAATGGACGGCTGAAGACTGACAGAAAGTGGTCTTCAGTGACGAATTACGCTTTTGCATCTCCTTCGGTGACCAAGGTCCTCGTGTCTGGCGTCGTGGTGGCGAAACCTACAACCACAAGGCCGTGAAAAGATCCGTCAAGTTTCCCCAGAGCGTTATGGTCTGGGTATGCATGTCCGCTCGGGGTGTAGGGAAACTCTGCTTCCTCAAGAAGACTGTCAATGCTGCCGTATACCAACATGTTCTGGAAAAGTTCCTGTTTCCAATTGTTGAGGAACAGTTCGGCGAAGAAGACCTCATATTTCAACAGGATCTTGCACCGGCTCATGCGCCAAAGTCGACCAAAGATTGGTTCGCCGAAAAACAGCTTGAAGTTTTGGCATGGCCGGCCAACTAGCCTGACCTCAATATCATTGAAAACCTTTGGGCCATGATCAAGCGGAAAATTTGCGACAGAGGGCCGACTACGCTGGACCAACTGAAGCAGAACATCGCCACAGCCTGGGAAGCAGTGAGTGCAGAAACTTGCGACAAGCTGGTCAAATCGATGCCGCGGAGACTTCAGGCAGTCATACAAGCCAAGGGGGCAGCCACAAAATACTGAGAAAGTGATGATTCTAATTATAATAAAAATTATTCCAATTCAGTGAAACGGTTTCTCCATTATTCTAATTCAATAAAACAACAGTGTCACAGTTAAATGGCCTAAATGGGCCTTTTGGAAAGCTCAGCTGAGCAAATTTTTTACAGGAAGCGAGTTCTGTGATTACTCCAACAAGTAGGACAGGCGCGGTGAACACCTGATTTGCTTTCTGCACAAAAAATGCATTTAAAAATTTTACGATTGCACCATTTCAAATTATTCTAATTCGTTGACCATTCGTTGTACTGTCTTTACATTTCATTTCTAAGTGCGAGTTAACATCGATTGTATTTGTGGTACTTAATTGTATGTTAATTGCCGGCTCTGCCAAAGTTAAGCATTAAACCCATGACCCTTTTGATTTTGAGTACTTGAGTTCATCTTCAAATGTTAAGCAGAGCTGGCAAAAAGACAAAAACTGACAAAACACAAATAATTCTATTTGAAAACATTTTTAATATATACATGTAAATAATGCCTTTCATCAATTAAAATAAAATAGCTAAAATATTTGCACCGTAATGCCAGCTCGCTTTATTGACTTGGCCACGTATAGAATGTTCATCACAGACGCAATGCCCATTGTTCCACCCACTTTGGTTCAGATCATGCATAAAAAATAGTTCATAGTTCATCATTTTGGATCTCATCTGTGAAGTTGCCGGAAAGTTTCTTCATCATGTAGGAGGGATTGTAAGTAATTCATCAATGAAGAATGAATTTGATGAATGAATATATTGAATTTATCTAGTGCTATAAATGCGATCATATGGACATTACATTAGATGCTACTCAGCTGACACATTATGCATAAGGCAGCAAAATAGAGTGATGCGAATTGGTGCTATTCAAAGTAATGGAAATAGACAACGCAGTTAATGGATTTAACCATATCATTGAAATATGAAAATGCAAGGTGACTGTTGGCTGCGTACATGGTTCTAGGATATCACAACGGCAGCCTTAGCTTACTGTACATTTAGTCGCGCTACATGAAGTGCAGCAATCGAGGTGCTACATATTACGGCCATTCATCAATTAAAATGGCAAAAATATACTGCGCAACAAAAGAAACGCAAGTTAGCTAGTTAGTTAATGTGCTCTTATGGTTACTCATAGTGACCGCAAAACAAAAAGTTTCATGAAACAAGTGTAAATGTGCACACGCTAGTAATAAATTTGATTTTCAATAATTACACGCAAACTTATTCTCCGGTCTGCCTTTAATTAAACTGCGCTTTTTTATTGCTCTGTAGATTTGCACCGTAACGCCAGCTCACATCACTGGAATAGAAAAAAATCGCATTTCGTGCTAGCTAGCTAACTAGCCGTCCCATTGACTTGAACAGACCGCTGACTAAAAGTGAACGCTAGCGATTGATAATGGTCTCCAGCAAGCTACCTTGGCTCCCGTACCGTCACAGGGACTGCATTGACTTAGTAGTAAATAAAATTAACACGGTGGCTAACAAGCTAGCTAGCCACTTGTAGCCTAATTGACATTCAACGATAATACTTCTTACCCGCATATTTAAAACAGTGGACAAGTCGCTTTGTCTGTTTTATACATAAAATACATAAAATTTGAAATAAGCTCATTTTGTGGATAAAAAAGTAAAATGTCTCAGTTTCAACATTTGAAATGTTATCTATGTTCTATTTAAAATAACATATTGGCTCATGTGATCTGAAAGTCATTGCATTTTGATTTTATTCACAATTTACACTTCGTCCCAACTATTTCAGATTTGGGGTCGTACAAGTACAAAGTATTTTAAATAGTACGCATTGAAAGATGCAAAGCAACCACTCTTTGTTCTCTCCTAGTGCTCTTTAATCAATTTTCGGGTGAATGAAAGATACAGTTTTCAAAAAACAAACAGGCAGTCTCTCCTTAATATACTTCATCTTTAAGCTTACTGGCGGATTAAAAACCATTATAACTGACTATAATTAATAGTAGAATTACATAGTAGCAATGACATGTCGAATTTTTGCTTCAGAAAATTGATTTTTCTGAACTACTAATTGGGATTCCATTTCCATTCCATTTCACTGTAGCTGAAGTGGTTGCTGCAGAGGACAACGATTATTTCTGTAGCAAGAGATAATTATTTTTATCCGCTGGATAGATACTATGGGCAAGTATATTGAGCAGTTTGCACATCAGGCTTAGCTGAGGAGTTTTATTCAGGCAACTCCTGAAAAACCGGGATTGGAGTGAACTCGTCCATATTCCAAACCGTGTTTGAGCTCGGCTTGTTTGTGAATATTCAATAACTGATCCTGGTGTGCCATCTAGTGATTGAATATTGTAACTGCGTGCATAAATTTGCAGCTCCACGCCCACTGGCGGACACCTCTCTACAACAATACCCTGCCGAGCTCCATTGTTCATCTCGAACGCGCAAAATCCAGATAATCTGGAAATGATAATTAAATTCATCTTATAATTTTAAATGAGTAACTAAGTTGGCAGTGTCAAAGTAATGAAGTGAAAGTATACTTTTTATCTTTTAAATGTAGTAGAGTAAAAGTAAAAGTTAAATCATACACAGATTTTTAAGTAAATTGAGTTCCCCAGAGTGTCCCAAGAAGGGAAAACAACAGAAGACAAGACACACAAGGAGGATTATACGACTTTATTCAGAAATAGAAAAAGCTTTTCACAGAACAGGGCCTGAAACAACCCCAGAACAAGCCAGAGGGCGACAGTGGCAAGAAAAACTCCCCAGTTGGTGGAAACCTTGGACCCAGCTCCTAAAAAGGGGGGGGATCCAAGGGGGTCAAACTGCCTCAAGTCAGCCCTAAAGTGAAAAAGAGAAGACCGGGAGGCGGAATGCCCACAGGACGAGGAGCCAATTAAGCACACACGTGGGCCCAGATAGAGGAAGAGATGCACATAAACACAAACACACATACATACTTTTAAAGACTACGTGTAAGCATGGTCACAGACACACATACCAGTAAAATAATGTACATAATCAGATACTGCCATGAATTTGGAAACATGCACATGTGCACACATACCCATATACTATAATCTGTAAAATTACTGAAATGTGATGAACTTGACATTTTATATGATTATGTCTCTCTTTAAACGGAATTAATAAGCTTAATTCTGCTACTGTACCAGTGGTAATGATTATATTTTGACTTTTTTAAGCAGGAAAGCCCATCAAGACATAAATGTCACAAATTAGCCTTGGCTAGAAATCCTGTATGAAGTACATTTGTCTCTCTTTATTTTTTCACATTGTCCCTGAAAAATAAATTAATGAAATAAAATGATGTTGACTTTAACAGGTATTTCAATGGGTTTTGGACTCATCTAGCAGAAAGATTAATATGAAGGCTATTTTCTTGCCATACATTTAATGGGAAACTAGGTGCATTTCAGAGGGATTTGTTTGATTTTTAACTGAACACGATCTAACAGAAGCCAGTGTCCTCAGTGCACTTACAGCACTGACTCATGAAAACTCAAGACTGCATTATCCTACCCTTATCCTGACTTGCAGCTCAAAGTATATTTAAATTAGTGTGAAGCCTGTAAGAACTTGGGTAGTGTTAAAATAAGCTCTGTACTTCAGAAATGATGCTAGAATGAAATTGTGGGAAAACAGTGTGATTCAATATTGGAGCAGGGGAAAAAAATGTCAGACAGCTGCCAGAAATAATCCCCAAATTCATGATCAATGATGTTAAATCATCATTAAATCAGAAATCATTATCACTCGCTTTTTTACTGAATACACTGAAGACACTAAATCCACTATTATGGATGGATATAATACCCATATGGCAGTATGGGTATTTTTTTCTGTAAATGGAAGAATAATGAAAAGTTTTGCATTAAACTTGAATGATAAAATTAAAGGAGGGGCACACAGTCAATGCGTAAACTGGGCTGTTGAGAAAGTAACAGCAGCACACTGGAGCTGTTTTGTAGCATTGATGAATTTCTGTTTTTAAGAACTGAGGTCCAGCATGTAGCCAAGTAATCAAATACTGAAAGCTTTCAGTAAAAAAAAAAAAAACATAGTATATTAGATATATTAGACCATCTGGAGATTTTCAGAAGGCAACGATAGCAGAAGCCGTGTGGCCATTTTCTTTTGAAGAATAATGCATTTGTATTTCTTTTTGAAATATAATTCATTACGCTCCTTAACAGCTCCCCTGACGACAGCATGTGCTTGTACTAGGGTTAAACTGCAATGTATTACAAAGCAGGATCTAAAATTGAATGTAAACATACTAAAAAGTAAAGAACAGAATTACAAAGATTTCTAAAAATGAATATTAAACATTTGACCGTGAGCTGTAATGTTATATGTGCAGTTCATTTTCAACGTCATTCCCTAAGGTGCAACACCTCCACCCATGGGTCACTCTGCACACTGAAAAGAAGGTTGGATTAATGGCATCGAACACCTTCAATAATTACGAAGTATGGACAGAGCGGAAATAACAACATGTCATATCTGCATCAGGCATATCAGCAGTTTGGGCTTCATATGGACCACAGTGTATAACAATAAATCACATCAGAAACGGTAGAAACCACTTTTAATAGTTTACATCAAAATGACAAAAATACAGAAAGAAATAACTCACCCAATCTACATTTATTTCACATACAGGTTTATATTCAACCATTTGAATCAGAATTACACTGCATCAATGGTAGAGCTCACAGTATGTTACCATTCCTCTCGGAAAAAAATACCAGGATTTTTCTTCAGTAAAGTTTCTCCAAGATATGATCTTGCAGGTTTCGACAAACTGACTTTTCTCCCATCATTTATGGGACTATTGCAAAACATTCCTGTTTTTTGCACCACCATATTTTATGTTCATGATCACAGACTGACTTACTACCAGTACAATCCAAGTTTACTCGAGAGTAAAAGAAAAGCCTGTTTTAGCTCTACTTATAGTGAGTTTGGATATGCTTGCAATACACTCAAACTCAGAGAGCAGATCTGTACTTGATGTTTTTGAAATGCACATTTTTAGAAATGAACAGAAATTCCAGACAGGCTCACATGACTGTACAGACCAAGATTTTGTGTTGTCCACCATGAAAAGTAAAGACGATTCCTCATCAGTCTGATACTAAGACAATTTATGTGGATGGCACTTTCACCCACTAATGGATCCCTTTCCCCCCGGGGAAAACCACTTCTGAGTATTCAGTTAGTCTGACTTTTCAAGTCTTCTTTGCAGGGAATCATTACCTGGACAACAACAACAAAAAAAGACATTTCAGTCCATATGATACAAGAATGATTTTAACTACTGCAGAAATAGAAATACAGAATAATTACTGCATGCCCATGTGTATAATAATAATGCAATTTTTTACTTGAATATCATGTGTAAGAATACATTTTTTTTTCATTCAGGACTTCAAGATATTGCTGAAATGATAGAAAACTAAAGTCTTATAATTTGACTTCCTCACCTGTGATTTTAGTTTGTGAACCAGCCGATCACATATGCGCAAATTCCTTGGAGGGATCTCCAGCAGTATTCTTGAGCCAACCTCTTGGCCTCTGCTTTGGTGGCAGGCTGCTGTGATTTGTCTGGGGTCGTTTTAGTAGGTTTTGGAGTAGCCCTCTGAAATGGAACCACTTTACCCAACGGCTTGGAAGCATCAGGCTTAACTGGTTGTGGCTTCGGCTGTGGTGGTCTGGACAGTCTTGGGTAATCTGGCCTCGGTACCTCAGGTCTCGATTGCTCTGGTCTGGATTCCTGAGGTCTTGCCTCCTCTGGCCTCGGTACCTGAGGTCTTGACTCCACTGGCCTGGCTTCTTCAGGTTTGGGCTCCCCAGGGCTTGGCACCTCTGCTCTGGGAGCTTCTGGCTTGGGTTGCTCAGGTCGAGCCTGAGCCGGCTGCCTTCCCTGCGTGGGTCTCACTGGCCTGGGGGTGAAGAGCCGGGGCCAGGAGGTCTGGAACACCATCTGCGCCTCGTCGGAGGCCCTCTTGCACATCTGGGGCTTGATGACCCTGGCGCCCTGACAGGCATTGGGCAGCTTCCGCAGGTCCCACATGATCTGGGTGAAGTAGTGCCTGGGGTTGTTGTTGTAGGACCGGCACACCTGAGGCTTGCCTGCGTATTCGCACCAGTACTCCTTGCCTTGGTTTTTACAGGAGACCCTGAGTTTGGTGAGATCTCCTTGGCCGGTCACAATCATAGTGCAGGCATCCTTCGTCTTGGTGTTAAACTGGATCGGGTCCTCCCAAATGCTCTTCCTGGGGGGCTCGCCCTGCCCCTCTGCCGTCCACAAACAGCAGGCAACGAGCAGCAATGTGCCAGCCGGGACCTGCATGGTGCTCTGCTCGCCAGTGGAGGGGACTCGGACTGTACAGAGCTGGCCGAGGCTTCCCCCTCCTATTTATCAGCGCTCAGTACAAAGGGGGTATTCAGGTAAAGCTGTGTGCCATTTTCACTGCATGGAAGGCAGCCCCCCCCCAGGCGATGTGATGGTAATTTATGGCTGTCTGGGGATGGTCCATGAAGCCTAGGGAACATATGTAATCAATTGGGGGGAAACGTGCATGGACAAAGCAAACTCACATTGAAACACTTGGTTTAACATGCATTATATAATCCCACTAGCTTTATTGCGCTGCATGTTAGCGCCTGTAAGACAGTCTGAAAGCTTGCCATCCTAAATTGCATCAGCAGAAAACTGTCTTAATGTTGAGGAACTGTTCGCATTGAAGATGGCCATTTAGGCTGTCTTGGAAAATAAATACACAATAAACACCTATAAAAAGCCCTGTATGAGAATGCGAATTTGATTCAAAGGACCACACCCTTAAACTAAAACATTAAAAGCAAAGAAACAAGCATTGAAAATGGGGGGGGGGTTTCCCGAGCCCACCCAAAAGTGAACTCTGCAAGCAACTGTGTTGTATAGTTCAGTCAAAACAGCTCAAACTACGAAAAAAAAATAAACACTAATTCTGGCTCTATGAATCCGCTGACTTTTGAGTGACTGCGTACATGCAACACGGGGAGAGAGCAATAGAAGATGTTGCTGAAAAGGAATATGAGAGGCGGTTGGGCGCATACTTCTCAGGATTGTATTTACACTGCCATCAATCCGTTGCGGAGAGAAAGGGTGCCTTGTGGCCGACGCAGGATTTGTAATGTCAACATCCGAAGCAGGTTCGGCTGGCTGGATGGAATCAAAGGCGATAGCCCCATGGAACAGTGCCAGGAGGGGGCCCCAATCTCAGACGAGCACAAAAAGCATCTGAATAACTTAAGTGCGATGGGACTCTAAGGCATCGCACTACACAGCATTCCATGAGTGAAGTGTGATGCTCTCATACAAATAATATAAATGCTATAAAATGATTCTTTCGTAGATAAAGATGCATGCTTCAGGACACAAAAGAATTTTTTGGCAGGTGTGAAATTATGTACACTTGTTTATACTGAATGTGGAAGAGACCGCTAATTACCGTTAGTTTCATCTGCAGTAATTAGAGTCAGGACAGTGAGATGTCTCCAGTGGTGTTTAATGATTGTTGTGACTCATCTGACTGATGTGGATCAGAGGATTATGATTATAAAGATAAAAGAAGAAATAACTAAATTTGTCGTATTAAAAACTTGCAATTTAGTTTTTAGACAAAGAGACCATAGATTTTATTTTTGAACTTGAAAATTTGGATCGAAGACCTTCCCAAAGAAAAAGGAAAAAAATGAATTGAACCAATTCAAAGACACAATTTCTCATTCTATTGAGCATATGTATGTTTTTGTAAAGTCATGCAGAGTCTGTTCTAGGGGAGATTTTGCAAGATAAATTGTGGGTGTATTATGTAGAAACATCTAGTCCTATAGTACATAGTAAAGATATTGCTGAAGAAAAAACTGCAGCATAACTCACTGAAATGAAATCTTTATTCACAGTTTGTACACTTTTTCTTTTAAAGTTTGAAATGAAATTTCCTACAGCAGCCATAAACACACTCATGCTTTTAAGCCAGTTCACAACCACATCAAAAATTAATCCCAAGCACCAGCGATGTCAAAAAAAAATTTAGAAGTGGCAAGATGATATCTTAGTAGGAATCATCAGTAGTATAACTGTGTATGGCATTAACTGACAGGTCTTGTGGTTCAGTTGAAGATCCTCACCAGAAGCGACATAAACAAAGACACATGAAACACAAGACACTGAAAAAGAAGAGTGTGTTTCTTGTGTGTTTTGTAGATAAACAGGTTTTTCCGCAGACTGTATATACAGTCAGTGAGCTTTACATACAGCCCAATTTGCACGCTAAAAGGTTTTTTTTACATATAATACATCCATCAGATACAACTAAACCACTGATATATTACCCTTGTTCATCAAACATGCTATACATTATATAGTGGTGTAATATACATTGTTACTGTGTTATTTTGAGCACCTATTTGAATGAAAAGTACCTGAGATCTACAGGAAAAATGTTTGGCTTTTTAACAGCAGTGGAAACCTGTTACTAATTTGTGACTATAACCATAAACATGGCTCATAACCTGTTAGAGTACCTCATATCTCTGAGATATCATTCAGTATTATACAACTAAGAGCGCTTCATTTATTCATCTATAAATTCTGAGGAGTAGTAAAATTAAATAATGGAAGGAGAATGCCCTGCCATTTTATGTCAAAAGATTAGAAACAAATTACTCATGTTCCCGCAGGAAATACTCTCTGTAACCTCAATGTGAATTCATTCAGATATATGTACATATTTAAAAGGCAGCAGTGAGAACATATATAAGCTTACTTGGTCCCCACACCTTACAATTTTGACACCTTACCACATTTTTTTCCTGGATGTTCTCAAAAACACGTAATTCCTTCCACAATCCTCCATCTCATATTACCAAAAATACCACAGAAGTACTTTAATTTCTGTGCTCACAGGCTCAACATCAGCGGTGAGAGGCCACCAATCACATCACTGCTAGAACCATAGACCGACAAGATACGGCAGCACTATGGCTGCCTGCAACCAGCAAAATATGCACAGAGAAGTAAAACAATCAATGCATGGGACAAAGTTTATATGACAAAAAATTAAAACCAGTGATAAAAAAACAACAACAGTAGATATGCACATTTTTCATTGACAAATTTAATCATTTTTTGAATCGGCAACGATCATTGGGTATCAGCAATAGTAATGCAGTCACAGTCGCCTTTGGTAGCCATGGGATATGGTGGCTCAGATCAGTAACAAGGATTCGCCTTGTTTAATATCAGTGGAGGCTCTGAGTCCTGGGATATCACTCCATTACCAGTCTTGCTACCAGTAGCTCCTCAGCAGAGGGACATTTGGCTTGGGCTGGCAGGATTTCTGAGAGGGACGCAATGAAGTAAAGCAGGACCAAGTGAAGGTACACTCGGCAGAGGAGATTTTATCCAAACCATAGGTCTTCCGGAGTGTGGAAATTCGATATCCTGATAAGAAAACGTAAAGAATAAAAACATGCATTTGTCATTTGGAACTGTTCTCTGAAAAGCGTATTGTATAGCTGAGGTAATTCACCTAAGGGGTATTATTTATTGGTCAAACCCCTTTGCATACAGTATTTTTGGAAAAGAATCATTGGAAAAGTGCACATTGTGCTAAATTGAGCATACAACCCCAATTCTGAAATAGTTGGGGCAAAGTGTAAATTGTGAATTAAATCAAAATCCAATGACTTTCAAATCACACCAGCCAGTATTTTATTCACAATAGAACAGAGATAACATGGCAAATGTTGAAACTGAGAAATTTTACAATTTTATCCACAAAATGAGCTCATTTCAAATTTGATGGCTGCTACAGGTTCCAAAAAAGTTGGGACGGGGGCCTGTTTACCATGGTGTAGCTCCACTCTTTAACACAGAGTGGAGGCCTCTGGGCATTGAAGAGACAAGTTTCTTGAGTTTAGCCATTGGAATTTGATCCCAGTCTTGTTTAATACAGGCTTCCAGCTGCTGGAGAGTTTTGGGTCTCCTTTGACGGACTTTTCGTTTAATTATGCGCCAAATGTTCTCAATCGGAGAAAGATCAGGACTGCAGGCAGGCCAGATCAGCACACGGACTCTTCTACTACGAAGCCATGCTGTTGTAATAGCTGCAGTATGTGGCTTTGCATTGTCCTGCTGAAATATACAAGGCCGTCCCTGGAATAGATGTCGTCTGGAGGGGAGCATATGTTGCTCTAAAACCTTTATAATCCTTTCAGCATTGATGGTGCTTTTTAAAACATGCAAGTGTCCCACACTATATGCACTAATGCATCCCCATACTATTAGAGATGTTGGCTTTTGAACTGAATGCTGATAACAGGAGGGGTGGTCTTTCTCCTCTTTGGCTTGGAGGACACGACGCCCACAATTTCAATGGAGAATGTCAAATTTGGACACGTCTGACCACAAGACACTTTGCGACAGTCCATTTTAACATGGCGGCGCTTCTGGATCATGCTCAAAAATGGCTTCCTTTTTGCATGATAGAGTTTTAGGTGGCATCTGTGGATGGCACACTGGACAGTGTTTACAGACAGTGGTTTATTGAAGTATTCCTGGGCCCATTTAGTAATGTCAGTGACAGAATCATGCCGGTGAGTGATGCAGTGGCGTCTGAGGGCCCGAAGATCACGGACATCCAGTAAAGGTCTTCAGTCTTGTCCCTTACGCACAGAGTTTCTCTGTTTCTCTGAATCTTTATATGATGTCATGCACTGTCCATGATGAGACCTTCAAAGCCTTTACAATTTGACCTTGAGGAACATTGTTTTTAAAGTTTTCCACAATTTTTTTAACGCAAGTCTTCACAGGCTGGAGAGCCTCTGGCCATCTTTACTTCTGAGAGACTCAGCCTCTCTAAGACATCCCTTTAATAGCCAATCATGTTACACACCTGATGCCAGTTAACTTAAGTACTTCCTAAATGTCCTTTCAGCTGATTCTCTCATATATTAATTGCTTTTTCAGCCCTTTTTTGCCTGTGCCCCAACTTTTTTGAGACCCGAATCAAAATAGATAAAAAATACACATGAACTGTACTGAGCATTTAATAAATATGTCATTGTACTATTGCTGACATGGAAACCGGTAGCTTTAATACTTTGGCTTTTCGCTACTGTACTTTCGCTACTATATCCAAGTCCGTTCACTGCTATTGATTGAAAATCGCTGGGTATTTTTGTGCGGTAGCCTGATCGTAACACATCAGCTTCAGTTTTTACAAATGGCATATTTCGTTTTCTACAGCCAGTCAATGGCTAATTCATCGGAGAGCTTCCCAGTAAACTCTTTTACAAGGATTCATTATGAGCAAGAATGAAGCCAAAAGTTGGATAAGCGAATAAACTCGGGTGCACGAGTGTTTGTTGCTGATTCGATCTTTGATCGATTGTCCGTATCGAGTCAGAAACCGAAAAATTATTCTCAGCTGTAATGTGAATGGTTTTTGTAAAGTTTTACAACTGATTCTTAAGGAATATTCATGTTCTTAACTTGCATTTAACTATGGAAGCAAACGGATATACAGTAGTAGCGAAAGGACAGTGTGCTGTAGCAAAAACACAATAGCGAAAAGCCAAAGTAGCGAAACCACCATAAACCGGAGACACATGGTGTTCATGTCTGTCCAGAACATTTTAGTGATATAATTGAATGCCCACATTCGGAGGAGCCATAGCCACAAATCAGTAGCTTTATTCAGGCCCATGTGTGTGCCAATCAAATTTGATTTTATGTTAAGCCTGAAAAAAAAAATGTAATGAACTTACCAAGGGAATGTCAGTTTCAGGGTTAAATGGCACTGAAAAAGGGACATGGGCAAAGATTAGATTTGGACTTAAAAATGTGTAATATCTGCACTTTAATACATACAAAATAAATAGAAAATATACACACGCAAAAGTTAGAACTTATACAGAGAATAAAAATTGAATAATAATATGAATGGAAATAAATAAAGGTGAATATGATGGGCGTTCAGACAGGTTCATGATTATTTGGACGGTGACATGATTTCTAAAGGCTCTCATTCCTGAACACTTTACTCCGGATAGATGTAATTACCCTCAGTTCAAATCTGACAGTCTGTACTTTGTACACAGTATATAATACATACCACTCCACAACATCCATATTCATTCCAACCATGCAGGAATGACAGCATCTAAATCCCTCAACGGACCTCATGTATGATTTCACATTAAATTGGACAAGGTGCGATTAATCTATTTCATGGAGTCAATGTATAATTATATTTTGAATAACACTTTATACTGTACAAATACTGAGTGTGTGTTTTGTGGTGGAGCAGCTTTATTGCATTGGCCAGCAAGAGGCTGCATGGACAGGCGAATAGGCGATATGGCATCTGGATGGCATGGGGGGGAGGGGTTAGCGGGTTGAACAAGGCACAAAATAACTCTGTCTCAGAAAAAATAATCTACCAATCAGAAGTGTCTCCTCGGGCCCTGAGTATAAGGTGTGCCTTGTATTGCATGTGTTGGGATACCTGATGTTCAGCGAGCCATTTCAGGATTCTTAGTGATACTCAAACAATAATTGGTACCCTTCCAAATCTTGAATTTTAACCCTCCTGTGGGAGTAATGTTAAAGGTACATTGCAATGAATGGAATGAAAAACTATATGGAAGATACACCTGTAATTTTTCTGCACGTTGAACAGTACAAGTACAACAGCACAAGAGGGGTACAACGGTTTGATGGGGGGGGGGCACGCAACTTATTTTGTTGGGGGGGTTGTCT